>CAWUFW010009901.1:0-743137 GCA_963921515.1 Calotriton arnoldi | reverse complement strand
AGTCGGTTGCTGGAAATTCAGTTGGTCACCCACAACAATGTTGCAAAATCATGTATGTCATGAAGTTGAAGATTTGAAGGATGCTGTGGGCGTGTATTGGTGCTGCTATTCCATGGATTGGCCAGATTCAGAAGATGCAAACGACTTGGACCTATCACTTTGGACACATGGGACAGTATCTGCCTCTCCAGCACATATATATTGCTGGCTGTTCCCCTGAGAGCTCACTTGCCTGCACTACATGCTCCAGGACGACATCTGCCATTGCACTGCTGCTGTCTCTGCCCCCTCTGGACCCTGCAATGGCACGTACTGTGGAGAGAGCCCCAGCCTTCAGCCTTGAGGAGAACCAGGCCCTGCTGGACAGCCTACTTCCACAGTACAGCAAGCTGTATGGGACACCAGGGGAGCAGGTGAGTGTTCTGTGCACTGCCTTTCTGAATGTGCATTTTGTCTGACTAGCAAGGCTGAAAGTCTGCACGCCACTGGCTAGCAGGCTCACTGAGTAGTTGTCACCCCCCATAGTGTGTAGTGACATGCACTGGACAGGTATGGTGCAGTGACAGTGCATTTGAACAAGGTTTTACTTCCCATGCAATGATACCATGTAGTGACTTCTGGCAAACTGTCCATGGGCAGCGTTGCACTGCCTGTGTACATCATGTGCCCCTGTGATTGAGACATGTATATACAACTGTGTCATGCACGGATATGTTGCATGTGTAGTAATGGCCTTTTCACTTTGTCATCCTGACAGGTTAATGCCCATCAGAAGCAGGAGATCTGGAAGGACATCGTCCGGGCTGTCCGGTCCGTGGGGGTCTACAAGCGCCGGATCCGCAACTGCCAGAAGAGGTGGCAGGACCTTCGGGGCTGGACCCGGAGGATTGCACGGGTCCAGCTGAAGCTGTCGCCTCCTCGCAGGAGGGGCGGAACACGGACCCTGACCCCCCACATGCTCCAGATCCTGGATGGGCAGCTGAAGGCCAGACAGCAGCAAGGAGGGGGTGAGTCAAAGACTGCACTGTGAACTCTGTATTACATGCTATGTGCCCTCCTCTGGCCTGGTTAAACTGCCACAGTACAGCAGTCATGTTGTCCAGGAGCCATGTCCCTCTATTGTGCACTGCCCACTCCTCATCTGATACCCAGGTGTGGCCCTTACATTCAGGGAATTGTGTCACTTGGGACTGTGTCCTTGCAGTTTGCTTCACTAAAGGTGGGGGACAGCATCTGTTTCCCTAACTCTGTTGTGGGCATCATGGGTGGGTCCATTGTTCACACATCGCCTGTGTTCGGACATGTAATCTGCGTGTTGCTTTGATATGCGGTCCACTTGCTGAGCTGAGCCACCACATGTTCCTGGGGTATCTGGCACACACCCATGCAGCGGGTGGGAACAATGTTTGGGCCCCAGGAGTGTGCAGATTACGTGTGTCACACATACATAGCCAGCTATCCACTGTCCAGGGCTCATCCCTCATTCATGTGGGGCAGAACAGTCATGCCTACTCCAGGCCATGCAATGCACTCTGTACTCCCACTCCCGTGTATCAGCTGACACATTGTGCGCAGTGATTTGACCCCTCAGGTGTCTGCCTCTGTGTCAGTGTGCTGTGGATTTGTTGCCAGGACTGCTGGGGTGTTTCTCGGTAGGGGCTCAGCATGCCACTGGAGATGTGACCATAGGAGACGATACTTGTGTGTCACATAGGTGTTTGATCAGCTGCCCGTGCAGACTGGGGTATGCGAATGTGAAGTTCAGGCAGCTGTTTCCCATTCACAGCAGATTGTGAGGGGCTCAGGTTCAGAGGGTAGTGTCACAGGTCTCCCATATGTCCAATCGGTATGACCTGGACAGATGAGGGTTAAGATGATGTGTTGTGTGGGGGATGTACATGTGTACTTGTGCAGCTCCAGGACTTGCATTCCTCATGACCTACTATTGTGACACAGTGCAGAGTGTTGTTGTCTGGCTGCCAAGTCATACATCACTGAGACAGTGATGTATGACTTAGCAGTCATGCCTCCGCCATGGCATGTGTCTACTTATTGGTGATCCTGCAGGGGAGTGACATGTGCTACATGCACACCATTGTGGCGATGGCTATCAGGACATGGGTGCATCATGGTGTCTGTTGCTGGTATGCATCACATGCATTTCCTATTTGACTCTGGGCATCCCTTTCATCCGGAAACCTGTACTGACTCAGTGGCAAGAGTTGTGATGTGTGCATGTCCACATGCTACACCGTGTCCTCTGCACTGTCCAACTACTGTGTAGGTGGTGCATGTGTCCACACTGGGGTGTTGCTATCCAACAGACACCAGACAGATGGGTGCAAGGCCATGTGGGATGTGAGTGCCATGGTTGGCATCAGACTGACAATTGGCTTCTCCTGTTCAGTTAGGGCACTTTTAGCAATGTTCAACTAATGATGCCAGGGCTTGCTCTGTAATGTGCTGTGCTCACAGTGGTGTGTGCGTTTGGTGCAGGTGACTGATGTCTGTCTGTTTCCCCATTGTTTGCAGATACATCCACGGCCACGAGAAGGGGACAGCTCCACGGACCAGGAGGAGCCGGAGAGCCAGACTGGGTCAGCAGCCGAGGAGTGGTCGGAGGGACCCAGTGGCACGGAGGGTGAGGGGAGCCACACCAAGGAGTCCTCAGCACCATCCACCTCAGCTGAGGACCAGAGCAACTCGGAGGATGACTCCCTTATGGAGGCGGGTGTCAGCAGCCACCACACCCCAGCTAGTGTTGCTGTCCCCGCCACCACCAGCACCACCACCGCCCTCCCATCGGCTCCCATTCCCCAGGTCCGTGGAGGCTCCCATGTTCGGGAGCGTGTCTCCTTTGGGCCAGGCACCGCACCCCCTGCCCCTGTGTCCCCTGCTGCCCTGAGTGAGGAGTCTGTGTACCTCCTTCGCCAGCTCCATGTAGGGCAGACAGCCATGCTGAGTGTCCTCCATGCGCACACCGCTCTGTTGACTCAGCTGGTGTCGTTCATGGAGGGCATCTCATCGGGCATGTCTGACCTACAGAGGGGCAATAGGTCCATGGACTCCTCCCTGACGGCAGCAGTGTCCTCAGACAGTCCCTCACCCCTCCTGCCTCTGCTCCATCCACACTCCCCAGCACCTTACCCGTCCCAAGCACACACACACCGGCACAGGCACACACCAGCACACACACGTCCAGCACACAGACACACACGCCACAAACAAAACGCACACGCACGCACAGTCAGGGGACTGAAACCAGACTCACAGGGGATGGGGCCCTGGAACACACACACGCATCCACGAGCACTGCGCAGTCCTCAGTTGCCTCTCCCTCCAAAGCACCCTCCCTTGCCTCACCTGCAACCCCAAAGACCCAGCGGCTCTTCCTCAGTGACCTCGGCCTCTTCCCCTCCGATCCAGCTGATACAGCATTCAGGGGGAAGAGGAAGCCCACCCACACGGAGCAGAGTGCCCCTCGCCCCCGGACACCCTCCCCCAGGCGCAGACAGACTGAGGCCCCCACCCGCAAGTCCCCCGGAGTCGTAAGAGCAAGACCCCGCCGCCGCCCTGCAGCTCAGGCACCAGGTCTCCTTCCTCCATCCCTCAGGCCCCCACTCCACAGGTGCCCCCACCACACCCTGCCCCAGGTTCCCCCACCCACAGATATACCATCCCCAAGAGGATCCGGCCTTCTCCCCCTGCCACTTGCTCTCCCGGCACCACACCCCCCGCTGCGCTTGTCTGTGCCACTGATGTGGTGAGGGTGTCCTCCCCCTCTGTCCAGCCCACCTTGCCTGTTCCCCATTCTCCTCCCCTGGTGGTAGGCACTGCAGTGGAGTCCACTACCACCCTGTCTGACTTGGGCACTGCAGTGGCGGACCTGTCCACTCCATCTGCAGGGTCCACTGCAGTCGTGCCGGCACCCACAACATCTGAGTCATGCCCCCAGTTGTGCCGGCACACACCATGTCAGACACCTCCACTGCAGTTGTCAGTGGCTCTCCAGCACCCACCACCCCTTCCCTGCCTCCTCCTGGTGAGCCCTGATCCTGTCCCTGCGGTGCCTGGCCTGCCCCCGGTTGCCCCTCCTAGTGGATTGTCCCTGGTTTTGTGCAGTGCAGGCATGCGTAGGGTGACATCTGCCACTGTCACCCTGTTTGGACTTTGACAATGGACTGGCCATTGGCCTTTGTGTTTTTTCTGGACTTTCAGTTTTCAATACACACATATGCTGAATAAAGCAACTTTCTGTTCTCTAGTGCTTATGCTTCTGATGTACATGTTGTTGATGATGCTAACCATGCCCTTGCTGCAGTGATGGTGATATTTGGTCTCATGATAATGAAGTGTTACTGTGCAGGAACCCATGTGGTCCAGGGGGAATGTGTCCTATCCTGTGGTGTATCCATGTCATCCATAGCAGCATCTGAGGGTGTCATGTGTTCAGTATTTGGCAATGGGATTTCCTACTTACATTAGCAATTTCACATCTGTGGCTTCCACCCCTGCACATCTGTTGTGCCTGCCATTGTTCAATTCGTCTACTTCCCTGACCGTGTGGCCATCTCCACTGGACATGCAGGTTTGGGCATCAATGGGGAAGGACTCATCTGTGTTGTCAGTGCAACATTGCTATACAAGTGTGTTGGATCTGTGCTGATGATTTCGTTGGCTCTTCCATGTCCAGGCTGATGTGACAGGAGCCTTCATTTGGTGCTAATTGTTGATTGTGTGACCAAGTGCTCAGCTGACATGATGGGGCCCTACTGAGGCAACATATGGCACAGCTTTCCTCACACAGGAGCGGAGTCCCCTCATGGCAGTGTGTACTCCTGTGACATTGCCTGCGCCCAAGGTGTGTGTTGTATGAGCATGTCGGTGTGTTCACTTCCGTTTAGCTGTGCATGCTGTGATCCCTAGTGTTGTACCTGTTTGTGATGCTTGCTGAGTTGACCTATGTTCCCCCAAAGTCTTCTCCCTGGGTTCTCTGTGATGTGGGTGCATGGCACATTACTGGTCATCAGGGTGTCACCCATAGGTGTGTTTGCTGTCAGGGCTGAGTTTGTGTGCAGACGCAGATGGGTCACAGTCAGGTTTCCCCTTGGCACTTGTTGTTTGCCCCTGTCATGTGATTTCCAGTTTGTGTTATCTTTCAGTGATTGTGACACGTTGTGTGTGTGACTGCTGGCACTCCTCAGGGTCCGGGCTGCAATGTTGGTTGTTGTCTATGTGTGTTCTTTGTGGGTGACCTTGGCTTCTTCATTGGTGTGTGACTGTGGCTGGGATCCCATTGGTTGGTGTGGTATTGCCGTCATGTCCATGTACAGCGTAGTGTGCAGTGTGTCAGACATTCAGGAGTCTTGTTGAGTGGCCATGTGTGATGTGTTTCTGCACCTTGGTTCCCACCCACCACCCTGGAATAGTCATGGGTGCATGTGCAATGTCACCAGTGCATGTGTGCTTCACTGCTGCACATTGTTGGAGGTCGAGGGGTGTGGTGTTGAGTGTGTGCAGATGAGAGTTGTTGCCCGGCTAGGCCCCTGTCTCCATGTTGGCCTTGGCTTACTGGCCGTGCTGATTGATTTGTGCTTGTGTAGGTGTGATGGTAGTTTGTTGCTCAGGACACATGACTGTGGTTCACAGTGTGAACGACATTTAGCTTTGTCATCACAGTGGGATTGTAATGCAGCCCAGGGTCACCACATTGTGGGGGCCCTGGGGGTAGTGCTGTGGTGTGTCTGTGTCTGTGTCTTGCTGTGTCAGTTGCTGTTCCTACGTGCCTGTGTGACATGTGTGATTTGTGCTCCCTCTCATCTGACAATGCCTGCTTGCCCACATAGGGGATTTGGATCCATGAGTTACCTTTGTGTGGCACTGTATGCACATCTGTATGATTGGTATTCAGGCCTCCTCATGTGTTGTGTGGTTGCCTGGGGACACTGGCACCCCCCCTCACCTGTTGTGTATGATGTGCAGTGTGGGTCTGCCTGTTTGTGTTTGTGCATCTGCACCACTGCATTGGCATACCTTGGGTGTGCCATTGGCTGTATGTAGTTTGGTGGGTTTCCCCTGCTGTCCCTGGGACTCCTAGGTCATCGGTCAGCACAATGACCATGGTTTGTGTGTCCCATTGCTGCCATGGTATGGTATCTGTTCACCTCACATCTACAGTCTCCACAGGGTATCTGCATTTGTGTGCCCATTGGTGCAAATATGTGGGTCTGCATTCTGATGGTCACTTCTGTCATTGTGTCATTGATGAATGTTGACAGTGTCAGCCCCCATGGGTGTTGTTTGTCTGCACATGGCCAAAGATATGTCTTATTTGCACTGCAGTATTTGCCTCCCCCAATTTATGTCGCAATGGGACACATGCACTACTTTGCCACTGATGTGTTTTATGTTCTGTGACCAGGAATCATCCATGCAGTTTGGCAGTTGCAGCTTTTTCTTTGTCAACACTTACATTTTGGTAACTGTGATGATGGGGGTTTGGACCCCATTGCCACAATGTTCAAAATGTGCTTCAGCTATGGACCCCACACTTACATTTTGGTCACTGTGATGATGGGGGTTTGGACCCCATTGCCACACTGTTCAAAATGTGCTTCAGCTATGGACCCCACACTTACATTTTGGTCACTGTGATGATGGGGGTTTGGACCCCATTGCCACAATGGTCATGGCCTGCTTGCATTGTGGGGGCCACACACATATATGTGTGGCACATGTGATAGGGGGTCACATTGTATGTTCAAAGTCATGTTCAGTGTTGTAGGCATTTGACACAGTCTACACACGCTTGTCATGGTGTTGGGGGGATGTCTTTTTCTTGCATTCCCTAGGTTGTGGTGTGCTGGTTGTGTCATGCATTGTCCATCCTATGAGTGGGGGTGGTGTTGGTGGGTGGCATCCAGCCCCCCATGGGTAGAGGTGGTAGTAGTGACAGCCATCCAGCCCCCCCTGGGTAAGGGTGGTAGTAGTGGTAGGCATCTGGCACCCCCATGGCTAAGGGTGGTAGTTGTGGTAGGCATCCAGCCCCCCCTGGGTAAGGGTGGTAGTGGTGGTAGGCATCTGGCACCCCCCTGGCTAAGGGTGGTAGTAGTGGTAGGCATCCAGCCCCCCTGGCTAAGGGTGGTAGTAGTGGTAGGCATCCAGCCCCCCCTGGGTAAGGGTGGTAGTAGTGGTAGGCATCTGGCACCCCCCTGGCTAAGGGTGGTAGTAGTGGTAGGCATCCAGCCCCCCGGCTAAGGGTGGTAGTAGTGGTAGGCATCCAGCCCCCCCTGGGAAAGGGTGGTAGTAGTGGTAGGCATCTGGCACCCCCATGGCTAAGGGTGGTAGTAGTGGTAGGCATCCAGGCCCCCCCTGGGTAAGGGTGGTAGTGGTGGTAGGCATCTGGCACCCCCCTGGCTAAGGGTGGTAGTAGTGGTAGGCATCTGGCACCCCCATGGCTAAGGGTGGTAGTAGTGGTAGGCATCCAGCCCCCCCTGGGTAAGGGTGGTAGTGGTGGTGGGCATCTGGCACCCCCCTGGCTAAGGGTGGTAGTAGTGGTAGGCATCCAGCCCCCCCTGGGTAAGGGTGGTAGTAGTGGTAGGCATCCAGCCCCCCCTGGCTAAGGGTGGTAGTAGTGGTAGGCATCTGGCACCCCCTGACTAAGGGTGGTAGTAGTGGTAGGCATCCAGCCCCCTGGCTAAGGGTGGTAGTAGTGGTAGGCATCCAGCCCCCCTGGGTAAGGGTGGTAGTAGTGGTAGGCATCTGGCACCCCCTGGCTAAGGGTGGTAGTAGTGGTAGGCATCCAGCCCCCTGGCTAAGGGTGGTAGTAGTGGTAGGCATCCAGCCCCCTGGGTAAGGGTGGTAGTAGTGGTAGGCATCTGGCGCCCCCCTGGCTAAGGGTGGTAGTAGTGGTAGGCATCCAGCCCCCTGGCTAAGGGTGGTAGTAGTGGTAGGCATCTGGCACCCCCTGGCTAAGGGTGGTAGTAGTGGTAGGCATCTGGCACCCCCTGGCTAAGGGTGGTAGTAGTGGTAGGCATCCAGCCCCCTGGCTAAGGGTGGTAGTAGTGGTAGGCATCCAGCCCCCCCTGGGTAAGGGTGGTAGTAGTGGTAGGCATCTGGCACCCCCCTGGCTAAGGGTGGTAGTAGTGGTAGGCATTCAGCTCCCCTGGCTAAGGGTGGTAGTTGTGGTAGGCATCCAGCCCCCCCTGGGTAAGGGTGGTAGTTGTGGTAGGCATCTGGCACCCCCTGGCTAAGGGTGGTAGTAGTGGTAGGCATCCAGCCCCCTGGGTAAGGGTGGTAGTGGTGGTGGGCATCTGGCACCCCCTGGCTAAGGGTGGTAGTAGTGGTAGGCATACAGCCCCCTGGGTAGGGGTGGTGGTGGTGGTGGGCATCTGGCACCCCCTGGCTAAGGGTGGTAGTAGTGGTAGGCATCCAGCCCCCTGGGTAAGGGTGGTAGTGGTGGTGGGCATCTGGCACCCCCTGGCTAAGGGTGGTAGTGGTGGTTGGCATCCGGCCCCCCTGGGTAGGGGTGGTGGTGGTGGTGCGCATTCAGGCCCCTGTGTGCATATGTGGCATTGGTGATGGGCATCCCGCCCCTATGGTGCTGCTGTTGCTGGTGTAAGTAAATTCTGCATCCCTCTGTGTGTGTGTGATGTGTCGTGTACGTGTTGTATGTGTTTTGTGATTGGTGTCTGACTTACCTTCTGCGCCGTACGCGTCCGTGCCTGTTCCGGTAGTAAATGTAGAATATTGGTATGATCGGGACGAAGGGATTCATGGTTGGTTCGTGTCGTTCGTCTTTCTCGTCGCTTCGCGTCGTCCTCGTCGCTGGCGTGTTCGCCTCGTAGCCGTGGATCGTGTTGTGGCGCGAATCGGAGCTTATGTGCGCCTCTCCCGGAAGCTTTGACGTGCCCGACATAGCGACGGGTTCGGCGCGTACGGAAAGCGCATCGTACTTGTTCGGCCGGACGGGGCTGCATTTTCCCTTCCGTGCGACTCGATTCTGCGTTTCCGGATTCGCCTCGGTCGGAGAACAGGACCTGGATTGGGTGAGTACGACTCGGCCGGATTCTGTGCTGTTGTGCGCATCGTACTTACTCGTTCGGTATGCTGTACGGATCGGTCGGGAAACAGGCATTCGCATGGCTTTTTTCCCCACCGAATGGTATTGGGTGCGCCTCTGACCGAGATCGGAATCGGCCCCCAAGTAAGAATAATTATTATTCTTTTGGAGGCACGCCAGGGTTCTGGTGGCTTTACAACAAGTATGCTGCTGTGAATTGCCACAGTCAAACCAACAAGTTCAGTGAAATATTGACTCTTGATTTAGAACATTTACTGCAACGTTCAAAAACTCCTACAGTGCTAAATAAAATGTAAATAAAAGAGCATGTGAATGAAAAAAGTTTCACAACATACTTGTAAGGTTTCGTCGCAGTACATGTAGTAAAGGCAAAGTCGCTCTTGCATGTCTATGGATGAGGTGTAAAATGTGGAATTGTGGGAAAGTAGGTGGAGAGAGCGAAGGTTGTGGTAACAATACCCGCCAATTCAAGAAAAAACACTTTTGTTTGAAATAACTACCTTAATAAAAAAAGAAGCAGAAGTCAAAAATAAAATATAATCTTACACATTAAAATAAATGAGTTGTGTAAAAATGTATCATAATGCACAAACTCTGATGGATAAACTCACAGAAGCCTTCTTAGATGCATCTATCCTTGTAGTATTAACCAATATTACCAAAATTTCATAGGCTGAAGCCATGCAAGATGAGGGAATATTTTGCCAACTGCATTAAGAATGCGGACAGCTCCGCCAAGAAATTTTTAAGATTGCAAAATGTTTTATGAATCCTACTTCTTTAGACCCATTCCTTCCCTCTCCGGTGCTTTGTTCAAGCTTGTTGGACTTTTTTGAAGCAAAGATTCACGATATCTATTCCACGTTCCCACCAGTGGTGGAATCTACTTCTCTACTGCCATTTCTAGAATCTCACACCTCATTGTCAGATTTTGTCCCTTTGTCTATTGAGGAATCATTGTCGAGCTACTGAGAGTAAATCAGGCTCCCCCGGGGACCTCTGCCATGCCCGCTTTTTTAGTATGCTGGCGCACTGGATAAACCCCATACTTAATCAGATCTGGAACACCTCCTTGAAATCAGGTGTTTACCCTGAGGCATGGAAGCATGTGTTCCTATTCCCATTATTAAAGAAACCTGGGGCTGACCCTGGGGTTCTCAGTAACTTCAGACCTATTTCTTTGCTACCAGCCCCTGCTAAAATTTTAGGGCCTGATTCACAGAACTAACTTACGTCAAAACGTAAACGTAAACGTAAACGTAAAGTTAGTACTTTTTAGGTATTCACAGAATACACTTACTCATTTTGGTATTCACAGAATGAACTTACTCATTTCAGTATTCACAGAAGTTAGTAGTCCTAAAGTTAGGACTACTAACTTCTGTGAATACCGAAATGAGTAAGTTCATTCTGTGAATACCAAAATGAGTAAGTGTATTCTGTGAATATCTAAAAAGTACTAACTTTACGTTTACGTTTACGTTTTTGACGTAAGTTAGTTCTGTGAATCAGGCCCTTAGAGAGTACGGTGCACAAGCAATTGGTACGTTTCACAGAAACCAATGGTCTCCTACACGCTTCCCAATTGGGCTTCAGAGCTGGCAATAGCACGGAGACCGATCTTCTAGAAGTCTCTGAATCTGTGCGAGAGTCCGTGGACCAAGGTGCTTCTGCCATGCTGGTGCTGCTGGATTTATCGGCAGCTTTTGACACAGTAGCACAACCTATCTTGCTTAGGAGATTAAATCATGCGGGGGGTGTGCCACAGCACTGTCCTGGCTACACTCATTCTTGGAGAATCACTCCCAACAGGTGTTTCTTCGTCCTTATCTCTCAGCGCAGAAACCTTTAAGGTGTGGGGTACCGCAGGGCCCGGCACTTAGCCCGTTGCTTTTTAACATTTACCTAGCCCTATTGGCTACATTGATTAAATCCTGGGGTGTGAAAGTGGTCTCCTTTGTGGACGATAGGCAGTTGGTGTCCTCTTTTAAAAGAACACTCAGCTGCAGCTTTTCAAAATTTCAAGGAATGCCTAAAAAACATCTCAGCATGGATGAACAAGAATTGCCTGAAATTGAACGCAGAAAAAAAAATCTCTGGTGGCCGTCAGATATGAATCCACCCCCAACTCCATCAGATTCAGCCAGAAATTTGGGAATTAGACTGGATAAGGATCTTTCTCTCACCGCTCAGGTACGGCATATCTCCTCTATGTGTTTTTGGAAGATGAGAGTAATAAGGAAATTCATACGCTTTCTGCCGGAGGAACAACGGAAGACAGTGGTCCACACTTTGATTACTTCACACTTGGATTATGCAAACAGCCTATATTTGGGGCTACCTGCATACCTGATTCGTAGGCTACAAATTATCCAAAACTCTGCAGCAAGATTGATCAGGCGGGTACCTTTGCATCACCACATCTCTCCTCTTCCGAGACAGCTTCACTGGCTCCCAGTAATTAGGAGGATAGAGTTCAAGCCACTGATCTATGCTTTCAGAGCGACCAGAGACTTGGAACCTATGTACCTCCGGAAGAGGCTGCATCTTTACCATCAAGATTGGGTCTTGAGATCCAACCATCTGCGACTTTTAAAAGTTCCACGCTTCTGCAAAGCCCAATTGGACGGCAGATCTTTTGCTGTACAATCTACTAAACTCTGGAACTCTCTCCCGCCTCACCTTCACCTGTTGGAATCAGAAATAGAACTTCGGAGAGCATTAAAAACCTGGCTCTTCAAACAGACATAACTGCCAGCCTGACCCTCACATTAGTTCACCGTCAGCTCCGGGACACCTCCATAGAGGTAGCTGTGCACTTTAGAAAATCTCATTAATTAATTAATTAATTTCTCTACCTAATTAAGCATTATTTCCTGCTCCTGCAGGCAGTAACACTTGCTAATTGTCCCTGCTACTATGGACCTGCTCTGCAGCAGATGAAGGCTCATTATGTCAGGTAATTAATAGCCGTTGTTGCCCCGCAAGTAAAATCAATAAGGTTATTATCACCCCTGGAACAAAGGCCAATCCAGCACATTGGGAGCTTGGGGGGGAGCCAATGGAGGAGGCCCGCCCCACGGGCTATTTTAGTGGGTGGTACATCTAAAGGGAAGGAGATGAATTGGGCAGCCACTGTAGAATTTTGGGTGGCAGATAGGGTTAAGTTTGGGCGCTTTGGTCTACCACCCTCCATTTTGGTTTGAGGCAGCATGGTGGTAGGTGACCCAAAGGGGGATAAGGGACAATTTTGTTTTCCTACACTCCACTCCCTATAGTATAGGTCGGAGATGTGTAGTGTGGGGATGTCAACAGTGAAGCAGGTGGCATCCAAGGTGTAAATGTATGGGGGTTTGTCACTGATGAGCACCTGCGTTTGCGGTCTGACGACAAGTTTTCTCAGGGGTTGAAGAGGTTTGTTGTGTTTAGGTGGGGCATTCAGTTTGGAACAGACGGGGAGAAGAAGTTTAAATTGCAGAAGTCAGGAAGACAAAGGTTACAGTTCAGTAATTAAATGTAGTTTTAGATAGGGCAAGGTCAGGTGGGAACATATATGGGTGGGCGCCAGGGAAGAGTTAGGATGTTTGATGCATAGTGAAGCTGTCTGGTAGTTTGTAAGGTGGTTCGCCTACAAATAGTTGTATGTTGTTGTGGTGCACCTGCTTCATGAAAGTGGCCTTTTCCACACTACAATTTGTCTTGGTCGTTCGCTGTACCCTCTCGCCCAATATGGCCCGATTTCTAAAATGGCTTCTCAAGAGCACAGCACAGTTCCAGCTGCCTTTCCCATGCGTTGGTAACCAGAAAACAACTATCTCTTCACAGGTATGGTGTGCTTCTCCAGAGAAACCATTTTGAAACCTGCTACAATGAGCTGAATTTCCCTCGTCTTCAGTAATGTGAAACCTGGTGAGAGTGGATTGTGGTACAAAGGAGTGTGAGGTCACACCAAAGCAAAACGATATAGGGCACAGCTGAGGGGCAGAAGCTACACAATGCATCCCAAGTGAGCCTATAACACTTGTTATGGTCCACAAAAGGAACATTCTGATTGGCTATCTATCTGGAACATTCTGATTGGCTGTCTATCTCTCAGTGTTCCACCCTGGCCAATAACAATTCAAGTTGTTTCATATTCTTTTACAACTTGACATTTATAGGATGACCCTGTGCCATAGTATTGATCAGATCCATATGCATTTTGGGCCATATGTATGAAGCTGTTTTGCGATCGCAAACACTGCGAATCGCAGAAAAACGGTGATTGCGATCGCAAAACAGAGCCCCGCTATGTATGAGACACATCCTGACAGCCAATGTGCGAATCGCATAAATAGCGATTCGCAATAATTGCGAATAATACCATACTGCGAATATTTTGCGAATTCGCTAAATACATCAAATCCTAGCGAAATTCGCAATTGTTGTGTCCAGATTTAGCGAATTCGCTAAATGGAATGCATGAACAATTCTCAATTTGCGAATTCGCGAAATTCGCAAAATAGAGAATCGCAATTACCACCAAGTCTGAGCAGGTGGTAACCAGGTGCAACCCATATAAAGAGACCCACAATGCAACTGATGTTTGCCACAATGTCAGGGCTGTACGTGATAGCCAGGAGGCTGCGACTGAGAGCTGCTGCACAGAGAAGGAGACGCCAGGAAAGGATCTTCAGAGCGCGCATAACCCTGCTCCAGCGGACTGAGGAGGAGATCCATACAAACTACAGGCTGGATGAAGAGAGCATCCTGGAATTAATAGCGGAGCTCAAACCTATCCTTGAACACCCCACACGCAGGACACACACAATCCCCACCCACATACAGGTCCTGTGCTCACTCCACCTCTTGGCGTCAGGGAGCTTCCAGGGGGTGATAGCCACAGCAGGAGGGGTCTCACAGAGTGCATTGTCGCGCTTCTTCCACGCGTTCCTTGATGCCATGGTACAGAGGCTGCATAACCACATATACTTCCCCAGCACACCACAGGCACTAGCCCAGACCAAGCAGGAGTTCTACCACATTGCACAATTCCCCCACGTCATTGGATGCATAGATGGGACCCATGTCGCCATATCCCCCCCTCCCAGAACGAATATGTGTTCAGGAACCGCAAGTCCTACCATTCCCTGAACATACAGGGGGTGTGTAATGCCAGGCACATCATCACCGACATCGTCGCAAAATACCCAGGCAGCACCCACGACTCATTCATCTTCCGCCACAGTGGGATACACCGCCGACTCACAAGTGGGGAGTTTGGTGAGGGATACCTACTAGGTAATTGCATGTGATAGAAGGACACACTAGTAATGCATAGCAGTGGCAGGACAGTGTTCATCCTCATTTTTCTCGCCCCACAGGTGACAGTGCGTATGCGGTCCGGGACTACATACTCACTCCTTACCTTAATCCTGCAAATGCTGGGGAGCAGAGGTACAACAGTGCCCACATAGCAACCAGATGTACCATTGAGCGGACCTTCGGGATACTCAAGAGCCGGCTTCGATGCCTACATAAGAGTGGAGGGGCACTTCAATACATTTGGCGATGCAGCGCGCGTAACGAACTTCGGGGCATATTAGCAAGAACATGCGATAAATATTGCAAACCTTGCTTAGCGCGCCTTTTTTTATCGCCGGCTATCGCTGGATATTACCGCGGAAATAACATGCTATTAGCAAGGTTTATCTCCATTGCGATAAAATATCCAGCGATAGCGGCGAAACCCAGCTTTAACGCGAGAAATCCAGCGATAAAATCCTATAGCTAATTCTGGGGACTTAACCTTACAATCCACCTCCCATTGACTTTCATTGCTAAGTCATGTTTTTATCAGTTCTAACAAACAAGCGCTAATCGGGGTTAGCGCGCGTTTTTTTATCGCTTCGCGGGTATTGCTAATAGGCGATAGGTATGTAAGCGACTGTTTTCTGTCGCTTTTAGTTGGGAACGCCTACCTTGCATGTCATTAGCGATAATTATCGCTGACATGCAAGGCGATGTAAAACCCGGCCGCTATCGCCTGAAAGCTGTCGCTAACGCCTGTTAGCGACAGCTTGCTAATAGGGCGTTAAAAATATCGCCGCTTTAGCGGCAAAAGTGCCGCTAAAGCGGAGATAATGCCCTTGATAATATGCCCCTTCGTTTTATTTATTTATATGTTTACTTACCTGTATTCAGCCGTAATCCGTAGTTTACTACCCCCCACCCTACCCCTCCCCCACCCCACATCAGCGCCCGGCGGAACTCCCACCACCGACCGCTACTGGGGTACAGTCGAAAAACAAAACACTCAAAGTGTTTTTCAGGAATGAAAACAGCATAATGACATACCAAAATGAAAATACAGATGGGAAATAAAAAGGGACTTTGCAGCCTAATATTAAATAAATCATATGAAAAAATGTCATGGTAAATGAGTACAGATATACTTATAGATCAACTCACTGTAGCCTCTTTGGATCGTTTTAACATTGAAGTATTCGCAAAATGTCACTGTAAGTAGTCTGATTAATTTGCCTCCTTAATAAATTATCGTTTTGAACTATTTTCTGTTTTGGGACATACCGATGATTTGTTCCATGTTCTGATTAATTCCATAAAGCATTGAACCTCTTCATCAAATATAAAAAATGTATTTTCATGATTACTTGTTATGGATACTAGTTCAATAAATGAAATTTTGAGAATTTATGTCCAATTGCAATGCAACAAACTTCATCAATTCCCGGTACAATGTTGTAGGTTTTGTGGCCATGTAAGCCGCTGAGTTTTACACAACAGAGTTCTTATGTGTGCATTAAGGGGCATATTTATCAAAAAGTCATGCAGCATAGCAAACCACCTTGCTGTTTTGTGCTGCTTGACAGGGAAAGGGCAGGAATGCCCTGTATTTAACATATTACAGCGCATTCCTGTCTTTTCCCAGTGGTGGCGCACAATATGCTGCCTAGCGTAAATGCAGGTACCCTTGCACCATGGTGCAAGGGTGCGTGCGTTATGTAAGCAGGATTGTTTTTGTGCAGGAAGGGACACCTTCCTGCACAACGCACCAACGCACCAATTTGATAAATATGCCCCAAAATATTTTGCACTGTTAAGTAATTTTAGTTATGTATGCACATTTAGCTGCATGGATGCTAAAAACAGTGGCATAGAAAAATGGCAGACAGTGCAATCAAATGAGAAGTTTCTCAGATGTATTACAATGTAAGCAATAAATAAATTCACAAAATCTGTCTAAATTAGAATCCATCTCATAAGATCCTAAAAACATTCACAATACAAAGTTCTCAAATTCGCTAATGACATAACATCTATACCAATGCATTACTCAATACATAAACTAGCGCTGCTGCAGGCAGGGTTTCACTTGCATGAAAATCCAGTCTTGAGAATTTGTATGCCACCATAATCGACAACAGATCAAATGGATGACAAATCATCTAGGAAACCACATTTAAATGTGATACACTGATCTGGTGCACCATCATACAGACATCCCTCTAAAATGGAGTCCCACCACAACTTTGTGTACAGAAAGTATTTCATATATCGCATCTACAAAGCAAAGTCAATTTACAACTAGAGAGAAAGTACCTTGGAGAAGAGAAACTTGTCCATCTCCCCTGTATTGTTGTGATCAATTCATGTTCAACAATGGATCTAAAACCAGTGGATCTGAGATGGAGATAATGGCCAAATGGCATTCAGGTATTTGTGCATGAAGAATAAAGAACACAGGAAAAGAAAAACAAATCTGATTATCCATATAAAGTGTGATTGTTGGTGATTAGGTAAGAAGGATGCTAATCAAAAATCAGATAGTTAACAACTAAGCAGTGTTGATCCTTCTCAGATGCCTCAGTAGAAAAATCCCTCAATTTTTTATCCAGAATACTTCACTCTGCACCATCGTCTGGAGTCAGTCTCATTCCTGCTTATCTCTCTCAAAAATGAATTGAAAACTCAAATTGAAAATTGATTTTGAATTTTTCAGAAATGCTGGACCAAAGTAATTTGTTCGATGTCCCTTTTATTTTCACCTGTGGGTCTATTTCTTATAATTTGGCCACCATGAAAGGCCACAGGGACATGTCTGCTTTGAATGCAAATAATACATTCCAATGTCAAAAGTAAAAAGAGGTCTTGGAGGACAGGGTGTTCTAAAAATAGCTTGAACTTTGGATCCCCTACTACTAAGATGCCATGAAAACTGTACTCTCCCTTTTCTATCTGCAAAAGGTAGAAAGGTGTGGATAAGGCAACTCAAACTTACTTTTTTATTGTCAATTAGGGCTTTTGGGTCTCAATTCTTCTGCATTTCTTTTCCAGTTGATGGAATAAAATGTCAACCGCTGATCTACAATACATGGGTATTGCACTTTCCCTATAACATTGGCTAGGGCGAAATCGTAGTCCACTGTGATTTTATCAATTCCTAAAGCTAGGTGACCAAGTCAGAGCTAAAGCCTCTTCACCAAATGTTCAAGTGAAATACTCAGCCACTTGACAATTATTTTACTAGTGCTCCCTATGATTGTGATTGGTTGGCTGCTATTGAAGTACTCTATGTCTCACTTTGCAATTTGAGGCATTATTATCTTGTGCCTTCAAGACCCGCAGATCATTTCCACACTGCATATTTATTGATCAACACACATAATATTTGAGTAACTATCTCTCCTTTTCACTGTGATGAATACCTGATGGGAGCCAGGATGTCTGGGGAAATTTCTTTTGATAGGTGTTTTGTCTAGTTTCATTACAGCCGGAGTCCATGAATTTTCCTTTCCTTCTTTGCATCAACGTTTGACAAATTAGTCTTGCCCCTGACAAAGATTCCTGAAAATTTATGCAAGTCTGAAATTGAATAAAAGCATCTCTTTCATTTGAAATTGATTCATAACTTTTAGCAAACAGTTGTCATTAAGCTGCTCCAATATTATTGTGTTAATGTTATAAAAGCCTAACCTGTGCAGGTCTTGCCTCCAAGATCGCCGCTGGCTCGGGCACTGCAGATCGCTGTGCAGAAAGACTTCAGTCGGCCTGCGCTGCGTTCGTATTTGGAACACAATGCCTGGCGCTTGCGTGCAATGCATTATGGGGCACAACCTGAGTCTCAGCAACCTGATAAGATTGTGTACTCATGCTATTTTTCTTTCCCTCTTTCTCTTCTGTATTTTTTGCTGATGCATATTACGTCTCTTTTACGTCTCAACAGAGCAGCCTTTGTTTTTTTCCTGTTTTCTATGTTTGCTCAAATCTTGGTACTCCAGTTCTGATTTTCCATATTGAGAATACAGTATCAACATAATTCTCCTTTAACTTCCTTCCCATGGAAGCATAGTGGAAATCACTTCCTGTGACCTTAGGAAATCCTTCCAGTCCAGTAGATGGATAGGTAGATATGGATAGAGCCTAGAGGCGGTGCAACTTTTCTCTCTGAAAGTTGCTCGCCCTGGGTTCCTGTTTGGATTTTTCACTGCTATTTTCTGCAGTCAAGTCGGAACTCTCCTTGCCTCCTCCTGGTGCTCATCCAAGTCCTTTGGCCTGCCACTTAGAAGGTTTTTTCTGTCATTCAGTTTTTTACCTTCCAAGGAGTATTGCTTTGAGGGGTAATGCCCAGCTTGCAGTTCAAATCTGGAGCCAGAAATTGCCACTAGGAGTGAAAGACCCTACTTGCGAACCAAGAAGTCCATCAAATCAGTACCAACAAGACCTGCCCTTGACAGGTTGCAACGTCAAAAAACAGATACAATGGAACAAGTCCTGGACTTATGGCGGCAGTCAATAACTGACTCCTCAAGTTCAAACATTGACAAAGGAAAATACTGTTCATCTTTATTAGCTCTATTGGCTGAGAAAAATTGAATGGCAATCCTAACAGACCAAATGAATTTCTGGACATCTGCCAAATTTACTTCACATTCAAGACCCATATCTATGCTTCTTATAGAGCCAAGGTAGGCTTCACTGTCAGTAACACTGTAGGCAATGCCTTAGCATGAGCTAGACCATATGTATCTGAAGCCAGTCCTTTCCTGGACAATTCTCCAGCCTTCATTGTTGAATTTAAAAAGAAGGTTTATTGTCATGGCCAAAAATACTTTACTAAAGATGGCATTTTTGAACTTCAAAAAGGACCTTAAGATCTAGCCTGTAAAATGAACTGGCCAGACTGTTCTCTATTTACGTTGTTTCAAACATAATTAAAAGAAGATTTGAAAGAAAAACTTGCCAGAGTCTTCCATCCCTCTTCTTTCCAAGAGTTATTCATACATGTCATCCAAATTGTCAGCTGAAACCAGGAATAATGATTATAATGAAGGAGGCAGACTCCATCAAGATCTCCTAAAAGACTTGCCATCAAACCTGCTAAACCAGATGAGGATCTTATGAAGAATGGCTTAAAAAGCATCCGCTAACTAAAGAGAAAAAGACTAGTAGTGGAAGGCTTGGGTTATGCTTGTGATGTGGAGTGAAGGGGAATCTCATAAGCACTTGTCCTACTCATCCATCATGCAGCCAAAGACCACAGAAAATTAATCAACTTGTCTCTTCAGCAGGTAAAATGGACAAATAAATCCAAAATCTAAATCTAATCCATCAAATCCCTCAGGATTTACACTCTTGCAAGGAGAGTTTAGTTACTTAGGGGCCTATTACGATGGCGGGCGGAGGCACCACCGCAGTGCTGGCGGTGGCAGAAAATGACCTTTTCCGCACTCCATCGGCGCCGTATTATGATGGGCATCGATAGGCCATTTCCCGTCCGCTGCGGTGTTCCGGGTTCCGCCGAAAATCTCCATCCGCACCGGTAGCGGACGGAGCCACAAGAGTGGTACCGCCGTGCGCAATGCGGTCAGGACCGCCGGTCAAATCACGCTGCCTCATACAGCCCACCACACTGCTGCGGAGAATCCGGCCATTCGAGGATGGCGGTGGCCATACTGCAGACAGCTCCATGTGTTCCAGACCGCTGGGGAAACGGCGGTCTTTGGCCTTTCCGCAGCAATTCCGACCGCCGCGTACAGAATTTCAGCTTTTCCGCCGCTGAATCCTGGAATCCGACCGCCGCGGTAGGGAGTTTCTGGCGGTGCATCCTAATCTGGCCGGTGGTTTTGCCGCTGTACCTGCGGGCGGAAGTTTCTCGCTAGCACGGCGGTCAGAATACTTTTCCGCCCCCCATTGTAATCAGCCCCTTAGATACTAAGGGCCTGATTATGAGCACCGACCGACAACTTATGGTGGCGCGATGATGGTAGTCCGACCATCGCCGCACCGGTGGTCCGACCACCTTATTACAACTTTGATGGTTGGACCGCCATTGGACTGCTGCAACCACCAGGGAACCGCATTTCCTGGTGGCGGCATGGTGGTCAGGGGCTCACAATATGCTGGTGGTGCAGCTGCTCATATTACGACGTTCCTGACCACCAGCGGTCACATGGAGGTTCTTACTCCATGAAATTGCTGCCAGTCAGGAAACAAAGGGGGCCCTACAGGGCACATGTTGTGCCCCCCTGTGCGCATGCACCGTCAGTTCCTGCACAGCATGGACTGCATCAGTCTATGCCATGCAGGAACTGCCTTTGATGCTTCCCTTCCTTGCGGTACCTTTTTCATAGGCACCACCGTGGCACCGCCAAAGAACCACCCGCCAGAGACTAAAAAAGTAATAATCTGACGGGCGGTGCTCACATGGCTTTGGCGGTCTTGGAGTGGGGCGACGGCATGGCGGCCCACTCCAAAACTACCAAAGTTGTAATTAGGCACTGACTGTTTTGTTCAAGTCCTTGTTGATTGTGGCACCTCTACTATCCTAATGGACATCAAGTGGGCAAAAACTCATGGAGTCCCTCTGACACTAAAAGAGAATGCCATAACTCGTGAGGCAGCTGATAACACCTTAATAGCTTCAGGGCTGCTACTGAGATAACAAACAACCATCTAATGAGACAGCAGCTCAATACAAGGTCATTAGTTTTGATCTAATATCTATCCCATGTTATCCAGTTATTCTGGGCATACCTTGGCTGATAAAAGCACATTTCTTACAACAACTGGACAGCAAGAACCTTGTTCCTAATTTCTGAGTTTTTTGTTTCTCATTCCACCAGAGCAGTGACTAAAGGTAAAAGTCCAGAACATGATAAGAATAAGGATCAGACCCTTGAATCTATAGCCCAGGTCTCTGCTCTTCTTAAGGTCAACCAAGAACTTTTAAACATATTTTCTGAATTCGAGGAAATAGAGCTACCACCACATCAGCCATATGATTGTTCCATAGATCAAGTTTCCAGATGCTGTTGTCCTTTTTGGCCAAATCTTCCCCCAGAAAAGGTAGCTCTCTAGTAATCGAAAGAACCAAAAGAATATCTTGATTGTGCCCTCAAAATCTCCTTCTGGAGCTTCTTTATTTTTCATCCCAAAAAATGTTTCATCCCAGCATCGACAATAAAGGGTCGAACCACATAACTGTCAAAGACCGGTACCTTTCCCCTTAATTTCCAGAACTGTAGATGCAGTTCAAGGAGTGAAGATCTTTTCTAAACTAGTCTTAAGAGGAGCCTATCACCCACCAAGCATCAGGGCATGTGACAATGGTAAAACAGGCTTTCCAACTCCCTTGACAATAACGTGATGCCTTTTGGCCTCGATAATCCCTATCCATTTTTGAAGGTTAATGAACACTATATTTTTAGACCTTCACCTGCAGTCCATGGTTATTTTTTAGACAATATTTTGAATTCTCTAATTTTGACCGTCAACATGAGGAAGATGTAAAAGAAGCTTTATTGTGACTTCAACAGCAAAAACTTCTAGCTCAACCTGAAAGAATTGTTTTCAATAAGTCATCTGTCAAATATATTGGATATGTCCTGTCGGCAATTGTAATTGCTATGGACTCTCACAAGGTTCAGGTGATATTGGAATTTCCTGTACCTACCACCATCAAAGAAACAAAAATGGCTCGATTCACAAAGGTATACTGAGACGGAAGTCCAACTTTACGACATTTGGTATTCACAAAGGGCATTTACTACTCGTAAATGCCCTTTGTGAATACCAAAAGTTGAACTTTATGACTTTCGGTATTCACAAAGTGCTTTTACGAGTAGTAAATGCTTTTTGTGAATACGGAAAGTCGTAAAGTTAGACCTTTCGTCTCATTTTACCTTTGTAAATCGGGCCCAAAGTTTCCTTGGCTTTTCTAACTGTTATCAGAAATTTATCAAGAACTTCTCCAATTCAGTTTCCCTGATTGCAGACTTTATAAAGAAATACAAGATCTTTGTCTTGAATCCTCAAGCTGATAGTGCCTTCACAGCCTTAAAGAATGAATTTATAGTGACTCCAGCACTACATCAACCTGATCTCTTAACAATTTTTATTGCGGAATCTGATGCTTCTGACAGAGCTGTGGTGCAGTCCTGATTTATTAGGATTCAGAAAGAAATACAAATCTGGTCACTTATTTCTCTGGAAAATTTTCTCCTGCAGAAGTAAATATTATCTGTATTAGAAAAGAGGAACAGAGCTTGTGACAATCAAGGATTCATTCAATGAGTGGAGTTACTTCTTATTAGGAGCCTGATTAAGGGTTATTGTTGAGACAGATCATCAAAATCTCCAATTTCTTCATCACGCAGAATGTTCAAAAAGTAAGCATGCCAAATGGGCCTTTTTTTCCACAACAATTTGACTTTTTGATCATTGGTGATCATCTGTTTATCTTCCAAGTTACATGTAAAATTCAAATTTAAGTCCAAGATGCTTTGTTTTTTTTTCAATTTCCAAGATCATTAATCCATTTACTGTAACATTAAAACTTTTTGCGACTTGGAAGATTCATCTTTCCTTCCATGTCTCTCTTGTGAAACCCTACATTCTATGGATGGCTCTTCCTAGAAGCAGATTTCTTTACCACTCTTAGTAGATGGTCAACAGGAATACATGGTAAATTAAATCTGTATTTCTCATTTCAGAAGGGGAAACTCCAGGTTTGAATTAAATGGGTGGATTTCCATCCTTGCAATCATTCTTTGTAGCCTCCTGAAGCTCTTCATGCCCCTTGGTTGGTTAGATGCTTTTTCAGAAGACATCCTCATAAACCTGGAGCTTCTGAGAGGAGGCTGAGTGTTACAAAAGGGCCTTACCTATTTGGGTCTTGCCTCCACGATCACCGGTGACCCATACAGCATAGCACAGATAGACTTGAGTTGATGTCTACCAAACTCATGTTTAGAACACCATGGCCATCGCTCACGTGCAATGCATTATGGGGTTCTATCTGAGTTGCTACGTTTTGACAATGCAATGCACTCACAATGCTGCATTTTTCCTTCCTTTTCTTCCATATTTTTTGCTGATGCATTCAACTTTTGTGTAACATTGAATGCATGAGAGGTGCCTTTGTTATTTCTTTTTTTTTTCTTGTTTGCTCAAATCTCTCTTTTACTTTCCTTCCCACAGGTGCATTATGCAAATCACTTCCTGTACTCTTAGAAAATCCGCCCTGTCCGCTTGACATATTCATAACTTTTCTCTCTGCAAGTTGCTCACTTGCTGTCCATGACATTATTTTCTGCACTCCAATCTAAACAGCACCTCACCTTCTCCTGTTCTCCTGTTGCTCATCCATGTCCTTTGGCCTAACCTCTGGAAGTTTTTTTTTTCGGTTAGCCCGTTTTTTCTGTTCCAAGAATTGTTGCTTTGAGGGGTAATGTCTGGCTGGTGGCCCAAATATGGAGCTGGGAATTGCCATTGGGAGTGATAGACCATAGCAACAAACCAAGACGTTGGTCAGTCTGTGGCCAAGAAGGCCTGCCCTTGACAGTTAAACGCAAAAGAACAATTGATAGGCCAGGTTCTCCCTGAATTGGAAATAAGCATCCTAGGACTGGTTTCGGGGTATCACCCCTCATCAGCCAGGATAGCATGAATCCAGTGGCATGGCAAGCACAGGACCCATGTCTGGGCATCCCCGTCCTACTTAGGGTGATAACCATGCCACCGGAGTCAAGCTATCCTGACTGATGAGGGGTGATACCCAAAAGGTGGTCCTAGGATGCTTGTTTCCGATCCGGGGAGGACCTGGCCTGGCAATTTGGGCTGGAGTATTCCCATGGGGAGAAGGGTCAAGACTGATTTGCATATGACCGGATCCAAACTGGAGTGGCATGGTGAGCAAAAACACTATGGATTTAGACCCAGATATCTGTACTGGAGGTGAATGTTTAACATTGTTCAGCATTCCATCTATCAATTGTTCTTTTTGCATTTGTCACCCTAAATGGGACGTGTATGCCCAGACGTGGGTTCCGTGCGCACCATGCCACCGGAGTCAAGCTATCGGGCTGATGAAGGGTGATACACCAAAACTGGTCCTAGGAGCCTTGTTTCCTGTCCGGGGAGTACCTGGCCTGGCAGTTCAAGCTGGACTGTTCCCAAGGGGAGCAGGGTCAAGACAGATTTGCATATGGTTGGGTCCAAACTTGGATGGCGTGGTGAGCAAAAAAAGCAATGGATTTAGGCACAGATCTCTGTAATAGGGTTGAGTATTCGACCTTGTTCAGCATTCCATCCATCAATTGGTCTTTTTACACTTGACAGTTAAACAGCATATTCCATTGTTTAAAGTGAAATTTTCATTCTATCAGCCTAAGACGATTCTTTTATTCTGTTTTCTCTCCTGGTATTGTGTTGCCTTTTTCTCGCTCATCTCCCCATGTTTGTTGTCACTGGTCATTTTAATTCAACTTTATGTGTTAGCAGTAAATGTTTTCCCTAGACAGACTACCTGATGAGAGGTTTGTGGCGGAACTTATCATCATGGAGGAGCTACTAACAAAATTCACAGAAGCATCAGGCGTTAAAGTCAACCTTAGAGAAGGAGCATGTGTTCAACTTTCATCAGCCTGAAATGTCCACATCCCACACAACTTTCTAGGAATAAATATACCACTTGGAGTACATCATGTACAGCCAGTTAGCTGTTAACATCTATTCATTTAGTTGATGAATAACCTGAAGTTCTACATCAAAGATGTATTTTCCTTTGCAGGCCTTATCAATATGTTTAAGACAATGATTTAGAGAAGATAGAAGATAATTCTCTCACTCTTGGCTGTTTCTTTAATAACTCTGAATTTGTTTTCCAATAATTTGCAATGGGATATATAAGTCAGCTTAAGGAAAAGGAAATGTGATTGGCATGATTGTTTAAGACCACACTGGTATACTTTCAAGTTTGGTATGAGTAGATTACTAAACGTTAACTCCTTGGATAAGCCTATTTAAAATCTCTTTGAGATAATCCTTTATTTCTGGATCTTGTTCATGCTGTAATCCGACATGTTTGAGTGAATTACCCCACACGCTTCTACAGAGAGTGATCTCATTAGAGGGAGCTCTCTGGTACTGTTAGGGAAATTAATTTACATGTACTTTCCAGTTACTTTCAGTTTTCGCTCATCTGAGTGAATAATTGACTGTATAAATTAATGAAAGGATCATTATTTTTCATTTAAAGTTGACACTATGTTCCAGAGACTTTATCTGTTATGTGGAAGATTCGTTTGAAAGGTGTTGTGCAATCTCCCAGAAAGCTAAATTCAGCATGGTAAACAGAAAGGGCACAGAAGCTGAATGAATTGGCATGGACGAGTATATGTTTGTAATGCATAAGGCATTAGCTGATGCCAATAGGTTGAGGGGCAATACTTTTCTTTATTACCCAATTCCACTATGCACCAGCATTTATGATGACATTGTTATATACCATGAGTGGTTAATACTTTAGATGCTCAAATGCAGATTATTCATGTTTTAGATACATGTCCTCAGCTTCTGAGCTTAAGAAGTAAGTTGATGACAAGTACTGTGACTATTGTTGAGGCTGAAATTCAAGTTATATTTAAACTTTGGATATTTGATGATTGCAGTTTAGTAAAGACTATTGTAACAACTTGAGTTGTGTTTTTTTTCAAGAGCCAGGATTTAGCAGGAAATCACAGACTCATGATTAAGCTCAAAGACAAGTCATTTTAGAAAGTTGGATTGTCATGATTGGCCCCAGGAGCCCAGAACCTCTTTGGTGCATGCCTCGCTAAGGAGGTGGACCTACGATTTGTCCTTATTGAGAGTGTAACCCGACACTAAGGAGTAGTCTTCGATCTTAGCCATAATTACAGGGATGGCAATATCTGCGTGGTCAGCTACTATTAAAATGGGTGCTGAGACAGAATATCGAGTTGGAAATGTTGACTTACACAAATATAGAGTTGAAAATATCGTGATTCAGAAATATCGACAGCAAGAATATTGTGCTCAAGAATATCAATTTAAGGTAAGAAATATCGTTTTTAAAAATATAGAAGTCATTAATATTGTTTGCAAAAATATAAAGGCCCATTACGATACCGGGCGTAAAAGAATCCGCCACCCATGAAAGCGGCAAAAATCCGCCCGCCTACACCGTCTGAATACCGACCCAGCAATCATGATGTCCCGAACCGAAAACCGCCAGCGGCGGAAAAAAAACACAAACACCGCCCGCCCTTGCCCGAGTCGGAGTCAAACCGCCCGCCACGGACGGAAATACGCACGACAACAGAAAACCGCCCGCCCTCACGGTCGAGACACCGCACGTGAAATTACGATCGCACCGACATGAGCGCGGAAAAACAACAAATACACCGCCCGCCAGCGTAAACAACACCGAAGAAAATAGACACGGCAGAAGCCATGGCGGCCACGTCCCTGCACAGAAACAGCTGCGGACTCAAACAAACACACACAACATGGCAAACAAGTCCACACAGCAACCCACGCACAAATACACAGACAAAGTACACATCCCGAATACACACCACCCCTGGACAAACAAATAAACTACAAAGCCCAGAACACCAGCCACAACACACCTGAAAACAACAGACCATCAGGACACACCCAAACAGGTAAGTACAAAAGCAGCCCCTCCACAGACCACAACCCCTTGCAACATTGCAAAGTAGAGAGGAGAGGAGAGGACACAGTGACACAGCAAGGACAGCAGCACACCACAGATACGCACACATCACACCCACCACCACCACCAAACACCGGCACCACAAACCCCCTGCACATCACACATCACACACCGCACCAGCACCACAAACACCATGGCATCACACAGAATGCCCAAGTTCACTTCCACTGAGCTGACGGTCATGGTCGACGAGATCGTCAAGGTGCACACACAAATCTATGGCAACCAGGTCCAGCACACACCACTAGCCACCAGAAACAGAATGTGGAACAGAATTGTAGACCAGGTCAATGCAGTCGGGACCGTACCCAGAAACAGAGGAGAGATAAACAAACGGTGGAACGACATCAAAAGCCTGGTCAAGAAGAAGGAGAGCAAAAATCGAGAGCTGGCTGCCACGACTGGCGGAGGGAATCCCGCGCATTACAAGACCTTCAAAGCGTGGGAGGAGAAGGTGCGAGTCATCATCCATCCGGAGATCCTCACCGGATTACCAGGGGAGTGGAGGCTGGTAAGTACAAACAAATGTATACCAGCACACCGCTATGTACACACATGCACTACCACCATGCCATAGCTCCGAGGGACAAACACCCCCATGTCCAGTACACAATACACAACACATCACTCACACATGCAACAGGCACCACCACACACACAGCCCAAACATATCAACTAACAAAACCATGGGGGCATGTGTACACCCAGCCAGCCACGTAACCACCAACAGGTCCCCTAGTACTCCAGAAGCGCCACAACGAGCACCCCCACACCCATGTGGCAGCCGTAGCTGCACTAACCGACAAGTAACAGGTAAGTAGCCGCAACACAAAGGCAGTGGGTGGGAGGGGGGACAGCTGAAGTACAACACCCACCAGGCCCCTAGTCCTACAGCACAGCAAGGCGGAGCACCCCCACACCCATGTGGCAGCCGTAGCTGCACTAACCGACAAGTAACAGGTAAGTTGCAGCAACACAAAGTGCAGTGGGTGGGAGGGGGACAGCTGAAGTACAACACCCACCAGGCCCCTAGTCCTACAGCACAGCAAGGCGGAGCACCCCCACACCCATGTGGCAGCCGTAGCTGCACTAACCGACAAGTAACAGGTAAGTAGCCGCAACACAAAGGCAGTGGGTGGGAGGGGGGACAGCTGAAGTACAACACCCACCAGGCCCATAGTCCCACAGCACAGCAAGGAGGAGCACGTCCCACACCCCACACCCACGTCGCAGCCACTGCAGTGCACACCGGCAGCCGACAGGTAGACATCCCGCCCCAGGACAAACGGTGTCAGTGGGCGTCCAGCCATCACCACGACCCATAACACCGCCCCCAGCCCCACAGACCTGCAACATGGAGCACCCCCGCCCATAACCATGTTGCATCCAGTCCAGTGCACGCTCAAAAACAACCTGCAGGTGGGAAACTGGACAGGGCGGGGTGACTGGAGGCATGAGGACTGAATTACGACTAACACATGGGACATGTCAAGTAGCAGAGGAACACGCAGCACTGCTCCCTGTCACAACCATGTGAACAATGTGCACACGGACATGAACCACAGAGTCACACCCCACATGACCCATCACAGACACAGCAACACCCAAGGAGCCACGTCTGCATGCACAAGTCACACTGATTACAGAACCACACGGCAGGCACAGTGCAACCCATCACACACAACCGCAACACCATCGAAGTCCTGTCCATGTAGCCCCTACTGCCTGTCAACTAAGCCTGGGCGTAGTTCGCGAAGTAGCGCTACGCGAAGCTACGTGAAGTGCAGTTCGCACTACGCGAGCTACGCATAGCACTACGCGAACTGCGTAGTGCGCTGTTCGCAATGATTGCACAGTGCCGGATGCTTGTCCGCACTGTGCAATCATTGAAAACGGCATCTTGCACAGTGCGAGCTGTCTTTTACTGCCGCTCGAGTAGATTTTTACTCGAGCGGCAGCTTTCTCAACGCGGACTGATAGTTTCTCATCGCGAGCGGTCGCGAGCATACGCGACCACTCGCAGTGAGAAACCTGACCTCCCCACGTTGAGAATCTCGCCGGAGGTTTATTTTCCACGCTCGCGATCGGCAACTTGATGTTGCTGATCATGAACGAGAAAAAGTCTCGCCGGGATGTCATTTTGCTTGCTCGCGGTCGCCAACTTGACGTTGAGGACCGCGAGCAAGCAAAAATGACCGCTGCACTACGCTACGCTGTGCTACGCGTGTTTGCACTGTGCTACGTGCAATTCGCGTTGTGCGAAGTAGCGCAAACTACGCAAACTACGCGAGCGTAGCGTAGTACTTCGCCCAGGGTTACTGTCAACCACACATCCCACAACTACGCCCATGTAAGACATACCACACTAGACGCAACAGCGTGGAACAAAATAAATGCACACGAACACCACTGGACCCATCAAACACACAGACACACAATGCACATACAACATACCATCCATCTCATCCGTCAGCCCCAGTCACATGAAAGGTAGGTCATCCGAACAGCTGGTCCACATACAGTAGTCACGCAAAGAAACATGCCCATGACAAATCATGTGCCAGAAGTGAATGAAGCGCAAGTCACACTGTGAGCAACAACACACATAACATGGGCCACACCCCCGAGCACTGCATTGATGCACATGGCACAGGGCAGCACGCACACCAAGGAATTGGACCATCTGCAATACGTCGTGTGGCACACAACCATCACTCACTCATAACAATGCGTCCAATTACATGGCCAGAAATCACAACAGACAGCAAATATGCAGGGTATGTCAGACATACACACACCTCAGACCATGCACTGTCATGTTGCCACAACACATGTCACGTTCTGCACCCATGGCTCACAGTATGTACCCCCAAAGCATAGTTCATCTCAAATGCGTTTCAGGGGCTGACCCCCATTATGCCATCTGCGTTTCTAAGCGTTCCATATGAACCCCCAAAGCATAGTTCATCTCAAATGCGTTTCAGGGGGCTGACCCCCATTATGCCATCTGCGTTTCTAAGCGTTACATTTGAACCCCAAGAGCATAGTACAAACCAACCTCCACGATGGGTCTGGAGTCCGCTTACACCAGAGCCACAAAAAGTAGGAGCACAGCAACACACCCATCGGCATTGCCAATCCATCCCATGCCACATGTCCACACCACACAGTCCCATTGGCATGCCCACACAACAACAAATAGCACAGCCACACACACGGCTCCGGGAAACCTGTGCACGACTGTGCACGAACTGTGGATGTCAGACAACCTACACATACTTTGTCAGGTGCAACACAATAACATATCTCATTCCCCCACAGGTGACGAACTGCTGGATGCTGGAGATGGAGACAGCAGCCAGCACAGCCAGCCTGCAAGCCCCCAACAAGGACTCACGGATGTGGAGGATCTGTACTCCTCTTCGGACACGGACCACCCAGCAGGCCCATCTGGTGTGGCAGGGCCCAACCGCACCCCAGGCACCCTCCTACCCACCAACCCATCATCCAGGGCTGATGACCACTCACAGCCCCCTGCTGCCACTGTCGTTGCGGCCACTCCCACTGTTGTGGCGGCCACTCCCACCGTCGTTGCGGCCACTCCCACTGCCGCAACCCCCACCACCACCGCGACCACCACCACGTCATCACTGGCCCCAGCCCAAGCGCAAGTGGTGGTCCGGCCGACTGGGTCCACCCTGGGAGCCACAGCGAGGACCGTGGTGAGCAATGTGGCTAGTGGGAAGGTCGGTGGCAGCAGTACTGGTAGGAGGAGCAGGGTCAGGCCAACGCCAGCCTCCCCTGGGAGCCATGCCCTGCCTCAAATGGCCAGAGTACTTGGGGCCTATGAAGAGGCCCAAGGACAATGGGCCAGGTCTGCTTCCGACACGCGGGAGGTCCTGGGGGTGTTGAGGTCCATGGACGCCCATATGGGCCAATTCGTGTCCCGTATGGACCAACTCGTGGACCTCATGGGCCAGCTGGTGGTGGCGGTGGGGTCACAGGCAAGGCCAGCAACACCACCTCCGCCACCACCTGCTAGGGCGCAGGGTCGGGCAGCAGTGTCCACTTCCCCTGTGTCCACAGCCAGTGAGCACACCTCACCCACCACCAGCAGGTCGCCACCACACACCCCCCCTCCCAAACGTGGAAGGGGCCGTCCGAAGTGGAAACAGATGTCCCGGGAGGACTTCGCACGCTCCAGACGCAAGTGAGGCAGCCAGCCATCCTTGACCACCCACTGCATTGACTTGGACTACGATCCCACCCCACACAACCATCAGAATGGCATGTGTCTGTTGGACTAGGGACATAGAACTAGTGGGTACACCCTGAGCATCACGCAGCCATGGCCGACAGCTCATTGTCACTGCACGCAACACTCATGTCATCACCTTGCACACAATGACATGTCACATTTGAAAATAAATGCACCTTTTACACAAACTGCTGTCTGTGCACTGTGTTTATTGAACGATGGTCAACCGCCACCTTGAGCAGAGAAGCATCGGATGTGTGGCATGGCGATGGGACAGGAGGGGCTGTAGGGACCTAGGGGGGGGAAGACAGAACAGGAGCACATTCAATGAGTGTGTCACACACCCATCACACAGTACATGTCAACAACTACAAGCAATGTACACACATCGCACAGAGCAATAGGGCACAATGCCACAGCCACCGTCAGTGGCATACAAACCTGGACATGGTCCATTGACACACAGCACACAGTGAACATAAGGCCTCCGTGACACAGCACACAGACACCTGCACAACTACAGCCACATCATCCGTCGTACATGGACACTCACCGTCAAGTGAAGTAGCGGGCGATGAGCTGCTGATGGACATTCACAGCTTCCTCCTCTCCACTGTCTTCCTCACTCGAGCTGTCCTGGTCTGCAGGCTGGGGCCCTGGTTGATCTCCATCATCCACAATTAGGGGGATCTGCCTCCGAATAGCCAGATTGTGCAGCATGCAGCAAGCCACCACTATCTGGCACACCTTCTGTGGGGAGTACGCCAGCGCACCCTCGGTGCGGTCCAGGCATCTGAACCTGGACTTGAGGAGGCCAAAGGTACGCTCGACCACACGTCTGGTCCTCCCATGTGCCTCATTGTAGCGGTCATCTGCTGGGGTCCGAGGATTTCGTAATGGACTGAGCAGCCAGGGCCCATTCGGGTAAGCCGAGTCACCTGGGCGTGAGGGACACAGAGAACCGTTGCAATTCAAACAGGACAGTAGACAGCATCCTTAAGCCAGCACGCTACACAACTCCACATACTCACCGACAATCCAGCCACGGTCCTGTTGCAGATTGGTCATCAGTCGTGGTAATATGCTGTTGCGCATGATGTGCGCGTCATGGGCCGAGCCTGGGAACTTTGCACACACGTGGGAAATGACCATGTCCGCAAGGCACACCACTTGCACATTCAGGGAGTGCGTGTGCTTCCGGTTGCGGAAGAGCTGCTCAGTGGCCTGTGGTGGGACAAGGCCAACATGGGTGCAGTCTATGGCACCAACGACGTGTGGGATCCGTCCAAGGGCATAGAATGCACCCTTCACTGCCGCCAACTCACGTGCCCTGGGGAATCTGATGTACCTGTTCCTGTACAGCATCATGGCTGCCAGTACATCCCTCAGCACCATGCTGAACATGGGCTGGGACATCCCACCTCCACTGCCCACTGTGTGCTGGAATGACCCAGTGGCGAAGAAATGCAGTGCAGCCATCACCTTAGCCGTGGGGGTGAATGCTGTCGGATACACCCTGCGAGAACGGAGGTGGGGTTCCAACATGGCACATAGTCGATGCAGGGTTGGTCGGTCCAGACGAAATTTCCGGATGACCTCAGAATCCTCCATGTCCGCCAACAATTGGTAAGGGCGGTAAATGTTTGGTCTCCGCCTAGGAAAGATGGAAGTGGACACATGTCAAAGCAACACGCCACATGGCATTTGCACATACACATAACTGATATGACAGAGCAAGAACTAGAGTCACAGAACAGCTGTCATGCAGGGACAGCACAGCCACAATACACTTACACAGGTCTCCCACCAATAGCAATTGGCAGTGACACAAACCATTGCTATGTGCAAGCACATGGGGATCCAGGCCTCAATGACCTGTGAGGCGTGCTGATGGGGACTGACTGCATATTCGGCAAGCGGCAACACCACGGCAACATGACTGGCTGCTGTGCATCACACTGCTTCCGAGGCTGGATGAGTATGGCACACACCAACGACGATGTGGGCACAGGCTGAGCGGCCAAGACAAGTGGGACCTGTGGCACGAGGGGATATGAGACAGTCATTGGTGTCACCACTGCACCCTATGTGCAGCACTGTACGGATCACACCTCCAGAAGCATTGACAGGTGTACACATTGACAGCCCCATGCCAACACGGCTGTGTGCTTGCAAATACACATCACATGTGACACGTAACCTTGCACGTGCCAAGTGGCAGATGTACATAGTGAGAGATGGCATGCGTGTGCATATGCGTATAACATGCACCCATGCCAATGTGCAGATGATGACATGCTAACAGACATGTGGGGGCCGGCCACTGGCCGTCCCTGCCTATGCACACGGCATGTTGTGGCCCCGTCCATTGTGCACCTGCACCCACACGCACATCATGGCCACACCTGCAGATGCAGTGCGCACATCATACTGTGTGGTGCACATGGCATCAGCGGACTGTCACCAACATGGGCCAGGCCATTACGGCCAACTCCGATGACCCTCGCGGTTGCACCCTGCGTGTTCCACTATGGAGGTAGGCGTCCCGGGCCAGCTGGGAGCAGGCCAACGTCTGCAATTGCCAATGCAGGTCTCAGTGCACTTGTTGCTCGTGTGAATGTCAGGCTGGGCCATGCTGCCCCTCTCAGTCCCAGCAGGCCTGGCCTGCACATTGACTGCACAATGCCAGTAGGTGACAGCACCGACTGCCTAGTGGGTTGCATGTGTCTCCTGTTCAGGAGCCTCCAGATGGGCGCTAACTCAGTACTGACTATTGGACACACCATGTCTCGTGATAGGGATGTGTGTGTGGGATGGTGGCACTGAATGTGACCTCAGTTGCATGGTGGGCCATGCACAGGGCGAGTACGTCGATGATTGCGCAGTGTTGGTCACAGTGGGTGCACCCACACAGATGTGTTGCCCTATGTTCATTTTCTATGTCCGCATGATAATGGACTGTAGATGTGGGCAGACTACACATTGGTCGATGTGCTGTCAATATGAATGTGCCTTCACACCAGGCACAGCTGCCCCTGCACATGTGACCCCTGCTGCACTCGCTGCTGGGTCTGTGGAGCTGATGCACCATCTGTGCGTGGGGCGCACAGCTCTCCTCACTTCCGTCATTGCGCATGTCATCACTTTGCCGCAGGTGACATGGATCATGGAGGGCCCACATGTACGCGTGGGTGGCCTCCACAAGTTTGTCCAATGGTTGTCACCCCCAGTCAGTGCCTCGAATGTGAATGATGTTGTGCTGGTGCTAATTTCAATGTGGCGGGTGGGCGGGGCTAGGTGCGGGCTTACATGCAGGACATGGGAGGGTGATCGGATTAGCGACTAGTTGCAATACACACGGGGCATGTCTTTTCCTGTCCACATCAGGGTCATTCCTTGAACTCACTGACAGTAATACAGTCGTCTTTGTCCCTGTCCTCATGGCCTCCCCTCGCTCCCCCCAATATGCATTTGCACCTGTGGGGCTAGCGCATGCAGATGCAGCCCCAAGCTCGCCCCGGAGAGGCCAAGGAGTGTATGTGTGGGTCCAGTTGAACGAGTGGTCTGTCTCACGGTATGATGTGTGGCGGGACGCCGTCCACCTGCGTGGTGCCCCGACTCAAGAGCCGGGCAACATAGACAATGCATAACAGTCTCCGCAGTCCGGATACACCACCTGCGACACACAGAGGCTGTAGCTGCCCTAGTGGCCCATGCCACGTCCATCTGGGGCTGATGGACCCACACATTCACTCTTTTGCCTCACTGGGGCGGGCTCGGAGGTGCTGGCGCACGCGCTGGCTTCTCTGTTGCAATGGCATGTGACGTGTGTGGAGATGTAGGCAATGGGTGGGATGGTGCGAGCCACCTTCCGTGACGTCACTCCTGCTCGTGACGTGTGCGTCCCCCCAATACTTCCATATGACTTGAGCCATGCTACACATTGAGGATGTTTTGCCTGCGTGATGTGTCCCGGAGGAGCGCGCCGAGTCCTCTCCCCCACCATGCTCCACTGCCATCCCGTGCCCTGGATTGCCTGTGCAGGTTGACAATGTTGGGGATACACCTGGTCGGCAGGGGCTGTGTGTGCCTTGTCAAGGGCCTGGCGGGCGCACAACAGGATCCAGCTTGTCCACAGAGGGTGGGCTGACGTGTACGCCTGATACCGCATTGTTCGTGTGCCCGGCTGCTGTGCACACACGTGTTCACATCCCCCCCCGACAGGTGGCCTTTAACATTGCCCAGGGAAGCGGTAATGTGCAGTTCCGGACCCCTCCCGACACAGCGTGTTTCAACTTTGCATGTGCGCATCTACCCGTCACACCCACCCACCCGCTTCACACGACACATGTGTGTCTTCCACAGTTGTGCTACTCATTTGCGTTGACATCCAATGACAGTGGACTACATAGTCATGTCACGACTGCCGTGTACATCACACACTCTCATCATCTCACATTCGTACTTGTGAAAGGAATCAGCAGAGACAGTTTCTTTCTTCAAACCATGTATTGTGACTTATGTCCTCTGTGATGCAGTATAGTGGACACTACTGGCAGCGGAATGCATGTGGAGGATATACTGAGCATGATTACACATAGCTAAGGGTGTAGGGGTACATGTGATTAGCTGTTGCATGTGGGATGTGGGCTTCAGAGTTACATCTGCTTGGCCGTTGCTGTGCTAATGTTCATTTGCAAATAGCTGCGGTGCTGCGGACTTTGACACAGACGGTATACATTTAGCCTACCAGACCGCTTAGCATCATGGGCACAGTCCATCTCAGTTCCATGTGACAGGTGTGCTGCTGTTGTTACTCATGCACGCATGTGTGTGAGTTGACATCAGGGCATGGGCTTACGTGCATGCAACGGCGTCCCACTTGTTGTTGCCATATGGTGGCTAATGGACATGTCACAGTCACTGGGGTCGTGTTGTTGTTGTATGCACTTGTCGTCCATGCAAAGGTCCTGTTACGGGATTTCCGGGGAGGGGGAGAAGGGGTGCAGCTCTCACATACTCCAGCCGGGCGATTCCTGTCCACTGTGCGGTGCATATGTCCATGGGCGCAGGATCCATGTCATGGCATAGTTGTACGTGCAGTTCTGTCCATGTGGGTGCGATACACATATCCCATGCCACTGCCTCCCCGAAACATGCAGAGTTCCTGGATGTGATGGGGAACAGTGTGCATGTCCCGGACACATCCGATGTCATGGCAGTGTCGTTGATGGTGTGGTATCAGTTGCAGGTCGTTTGGTATGGCTGTTGTAGTGGTTACTGGCCAGTCCGTGCGGAAGCTAAGCATGGGTACAGTGTCGGACATCATGGCTCACTTGGGGGATTGCGTCGGGGTCCTACGAATTGACAGGTTGACAGGTATGCGATGGCTTCCTGCAGGGCTTCCATTTCATTGGTGGTATACATGTTTGCCAGCCAATGTAGCGGATGGTGGCTGTCACGGTGTTGTTCATAAGTTGTCCCTTGTAGGAGCATGATGGGGCATGCTGGGTGACATTCGATGTAGCTGTGATCCATGATCCGTCGTGTGGAGGCACAGTGGTCCCATTGCAGTGTGGGTCCGATGATCGCCACATACGTCATGCCCCCATAGGCTGAACAGACCCTGTCGTGTGCGTCCAGAGGGTGGAATAGTGGTAGCAGGTCCGCCCTTGGACATGCCGGGTTGGAGAGGCACAACTCCACAGGATGGTGGAAGGGACACCTCCGACAGTAGAAGACGGGTATGACGCAGCTGAACAATGTGATGCGGTAAGTCAGTCGGTAACTTACGTTCAGCAGGGATAGGGGTTCGCATCCCAACATCTGTATCAGGTTGTGTTTGTACAGCTTGACCTGTCTGGCGTAGTTGGGTAGGTGTGTTGTAGGTGCCATTTTGCTGCGGGGCGATGTGGTGGCGTGCTCCGGCTGTGTGTGCAGTCTGCAGTGTGCAAGCTCCGAGGTTGCTGTGAGGTCTGTGATGGTCGTAGGGGGGCAGGACTTGTGTTCTGTTAGCTTGTGCGGAGGACACGGGCCCTCATCCCACGTGCTTCTCTGAATGTTCAAGGTCAGTGGTGTGTGACTCCTTCCAGATAACTTGCATGGGAACGGCATGGGGGAGTTTTATAATTTTTTCTTCCCCGTTCGGTATGTTCTTAGGTGATATGCGCTATCTGCCCTGTGGTTGGTTTCCTCTGCATGCCTGTGTTGCTCTTTATTTGGGACAATGGCTGGATTCTCCGGCTTGTTTCGTCAGGTTGTGGTTTCGGAGTTGGAATGGAAGGTCAATCAGTGCTGTCTGCTCTCCCGTGTGTGGGCGGCAGGCTGTGTTTCCGCTATGCGTTGGGCCTTGTGTGTGGGTGTCATTCTTGGGTCCACCTGTTGTCGGGCCCCGGGCTCTTTGGTGTTCCGTTTTGTATGTCTGGTTCATGGGTGCAGGGTGGTATGGGTGTTTCTGTGTGGTACTGGCGTACCTCTTCCCGACTGGGCCCATGTTCTGCTGGGTGGTGTTGCCGCCGCTGTGTGCTTCGCCATGTTTGTCACACAGGGGTGTGTCCTGATGTTGCGTGACTTCACTGACATGTGGGCGTCGGTTGTGTGACGTTGGGTGTTGTCCGTGAATTGGGCGTTGGGGACATGACTGTGGCAGGCCTGTCACGTGTCATGTGCGTTCTGGGTGTGGCTGGTGTGTGTGGTGCTTGGTTGTGTCCCTGTGTTGTTTGTGTGCGACGCAGACATGGCGTTTTGGTTGGGCGCTGAGTTGTGCGCATGTGTGGCTGCGTCATCGCCGCTGTGCTGCGGTGCCGTGACGGGGTCGTTGGTTCCTGGTCCCAGGTGGTGTGCCCATGATAGTTGCGAGATGTTGCAATTTGCCCTGTGTTGCATTTGTGGGTGCAGTGGTGGATGTGTCTTGTCCACGCAGGGGTGTTGGGGAGTGCCATGTCCTCCTTTTCCGCACTTGCACTGTGTGCGCTGTTTGCGTGCCCTTGTTGTGTGTGTGCCTACCTGCGTCTCCGCGGTGCATTGCCTCCTTGGTGGTGCATCAGGTATAGCATGGGGAGGGCCTGCAGTGCTGGATTCATGCTCGGGGGGGTCGCCTCTTCGGTGTCTGTGCTCGGCGTTCGGGTTTCCGCCTCACTTTCACGTGCAGTGTCTCTTAGCCGTGGGAGCTGTTTGTTTGCGGCATCGTAATTTGTACGCCGGGCGGTACGTGATTTCGTCTGGCGGTGTGTCTCCATTGGGCTGCGCCGCTACGTGAGCGGGCGCACTTTGATGGCGGACGGCGTCGCTGGCTTGCCGGCGGTGTTTGGCTGCCTTTTCACATCGTAATTTGGCGGGCGTGTGGGCTGCGGCATGCGGGCGGTAACTGGTGGTTTTTGCATCCGCCAGCACGGCGGTAGTGCTTCCGCCCGCCATCGTAATGGGCCCCATAGATGTTTAAAATATCGTTTTTTTTTATTAGTGGTATGTATTTTAGTTTATATTTTAAATGTATGTGATGTATGTATTTTTCTATAAGTATTGTTTATCTTTTTTAATATATATGCTAAATGTTTGCATTTTTTAGTTCCCGTAGCGGGTTGTGGGTTTATAGGGGAATAGGGTGGGAAGTAATTTAATTATAATAAATTAATGATTATTTTTTAGTTATTTAAATTAGATTTTATAGCGTTAATTGTGGGAAGTAATTTATTTGTAATTAATTATGAATTGGTTGTTAATTAATAATAATTAATTAATTGATTAATTATGGTAATTGTGTATATTTTTTGAGGTGCGGGTTGTGGGGTTTATAGGGGTAAAGGGTGGGAAGTAATTTATTTTTGATTAATTAATAATTAGTTGTTAATTTATATTATTTCATTGAAAATTAATTATGGAAATAGTGTTATTAATTTTAGGTGCGGGTTGTGGGGCTTATAGGGGTAAAGGGTGGGAAGTAATTTATGTTTAATTAATTAATAATTAGTTGTTAATTTATATTAACTAATTAATTGATAATTAATTATGATAATTGTGTGCTTTTTTTAGGTGTGGGTTGTGGGGTTTGAGGGGTAAAGGGTGGGAAGTAATTTATTTTTAATTAATGAATCATTAGTTCTTAATTAATATTAATTAATTGATAGAAAATTCATTACAGAAATTGTGTAATTAATTTTAGGTGCAGGTTGTGGGGTTTATAGGGGTAATGGGTGGGGAGTAATTTATGTTTAATTAATTAATCATTAGTTGTTAAATTATATTAACTAATTAATTGATAATTAATTATGGTAATTGTGTGATTTTTTTAGGTGTGGATTGTGGGGTTTATGGGGTAAAGGGCGGGAAGTAATTTATTTTTAATTAATTACTAATTAGTTCTTAATTAATATTAATTAATTGATAGAAAATTAATAACAGAAATTGTGTAATTAATTTTAGGTGCGGGTTGTGGGGTTTATTGGGGTGAAGGGTGGGAAGTAATTTATGTTTAATTAATTAATAATTAGTCGGTAATTTATATTAACTAATTAATTGACAATTAATTAAGTTAATTGTGTGATTTATTTTTAGGTGTGGTTTGTGGGGTTTATGGGGCAAAGGGTGGGAAGTAATAGGTATGGGATGTGGGGTTTATAGAGGTAAAGGGTGGGAGTAATTTTAGTTTAATCAATTAAAAATAAATTGATCATTAATATTAATTAATTAAATTATATTTAATTAGTGTATTCGTTTATATTTTTTTGTGTGTGGGTTTTATTGTTATAGAGGTACAGTGTGGGAAGTAAATAAATTTTACTTACTTTATAATTAGTTGTTAGATACTATTAGTTTTTTAATTGAAAATAAGTTTTAATTGTGTGATTAATTCTTTTGCAGTTTAATTTTAGCTGTGGGTCGTGGGGATTATAGGGGTAAAGTGTGGGAAGTTAAATAATTGTATGAGTTATAATTTGTTTTTTAATTAATAATATTTCTTTAATTGGTAAATAATTATGTTAGTTGAGGAAGTACATTTTTTTAAATTTAGTTGTGGGTTGTGAATTGTGTGGTGTTATAGGGTAGGAAATAAAAAAGTAAATTTATGTAATAATTAATGTTTTTGTTTCTAAATAGGTTTTAATTACAAATATTTATTTGTTTGGAAATTATTTTTTATTTTATTTAATATAATATTTGTAGGTCTTTGTTATATGTAATTAACATTATAGTATGTATTTTTTAATTTTAGTATTAAATATATTTGAATTTATAACATATTTATATATTTTTTAATTTATTTTTAATTTTAATTTATTTTTAATTTTTAATTTATTTTGATTTTTAAATATTTTTATTGTTGTTAAAATTGACCTGACTGGAGTTAGAATATTAATTGTTACTCCTCTGCAATCCAACACTTTTCCTACTGTTGCACTCCCTGGTGTGGGAATAGTAATTTTTACCTCTCCGCTATCCAACACTTTCCCTACTGTTGCACTCACTGGAGTTGGAATAGTAATTTTTATCCCTCTGCTAACCATCACTTTCCCTACTGTTGCACTCACTGGAGTGGGAATAGTAATTTTTAGCCCTCCGCTATCCAAAACTTTCCCTACTGTTGCACTCACTGGAGTGGGAATAGTAATTTCTACCCCTCCGCTATCAACACTTTCCCTACTGTTACACTCACTGGAGCGGGAATAGTAATTTTTACCCCTCCGCTATCCAACACTTTCCCTACTGTAGCACTCACTGGAGTTGAAATAGTAATTTTTACCCCTCTGCTATCCAACACTTTCCCTACTGTTGCAGTCACTGGAGTGGGAATAGTAATTTCTACCCCTCCGCTATCCAACACTTTCCCTACTGTTGCACTCACTGGAGTGGGAATGGTAATTTTACCCCTCCGCTATCCAACAATTTCCCTACTGTTGCACTGTTGTTCATATATATGAATTTATTTATTATATGTTTTAAAATTTATATTGAATCTACTTAATTTTTAATATTATTTTTATTATTTAACATATTTAATATTTATTATTTTTATATATATATATATATATATATATATATATATATAAAATTCGATATTTTGTACAACTATATTTTTACATCGATATATATTTTTCGATATTTTTGTACTTACCTGTTTAAGTATAGTGAGTCGATATTTTTGCATTATATATTTTTGAATCGATATTTTTACTTCTATATTTTTAACATCGATATTTTGTCAGTGAAAAATTAAAATGTCATTGGCATAAGCTGCCGTTTTTAAAACATTTGCCATCGACGTTCAATGCAATTGAGTTGTTACATTCACTAAGGGATACTAAGAGTGGTTCAATGGCTAAAAGGAACGAAGATGGGGCTGAGGAAATCCCTGTCTGGTGCTTTGTTTGAGTGGAAATGAATCAGACAGGACACCATTAGTTCTAATTTTGGCACTAGGTTTTGGGTAGAGGGCCATCGCCATCTTGATAAACGATTCGCCTAAACTTAAGCAAGACATTGTGGTTTTCAAGAAGGACTATGCAACCTTGTTGAATGCTTATTCGGCATTGGGTGCTATCGCTGCCACTGGGGAAGTTTTGGTTTTGGCGATTTGTAAAATGTGAACCAATTGTCTAATATTATCATTGGAGAGCCTCCCTTTAAGAAAGCCAGCTTGATAAGGTCAAATCGAGGAGGGTAGTATCGCCTCAATACACTTGGGTGGGCATACATATAGTCATCTCTCCGATGACCCTCTCCCCAGGGCCATAAGAGGGGATTAATCATGGAAGCGACAAAGTAGTCTCCGACGTGATTAACATGAAGGTTTGCCCGCATCTAAATGCGATTGAGACGGATTATCCTTACCGCCAAGAATTAAATTGGGCCCAATATCGACTCAACTCAGTTGCACTTACTCTACACTGGTTTAAAGCAAAACTTTATTCAGCGGTGTCATACTACATCACTTAAGGCTGGTAAAATAAATTCCAGTTTCCAATTCAATCAATATTATTTTCACATTTACAAAAAGCTAAAAATGTATTATTTACTCTTAATTCAAAATACACCCACATGAAGAGCTTTTAAAGTACATATTAATGTATTGTTTCATTCTTAGTAACGCAATAGACAAAACATTGAAATCCTGCTGAAAAGATATTTTAATTTGGCTTGTTCCAAAAAGTCCATTTGTGAGAGATTACTCCATTCTGAATAATAGTAAAGGGAAGATATACGATGTTTTCATCAATAAATTGAGTACAATGGAATAAAACATCTTTAAAAAAATTCTAGATCCTTAATGCAGAGCCTGAACCAGCTTCTGATTATAGATAAGACGGATAGCTAGTTCATAGATACCAGCATATATATTTTCCTCAAATCTGGATCAATCAAAAGGACAAAAAGATACAATTAATTTGCATTGCTTTGGGATGCAACTTCCTCAGAAAGTATGAATTTGAACTCTTTTGATCTAGGCAGTCCTTATCTTAATTCATAGATCATTGGTAAGTTGTTTCTCTCACAAGTCAGCTTTGAAATGAGAAGGGCTTACTATACGTTTCCATAATGAGAATGTTTCTGCACATCTAACCTCTGCTAACAGACCCTGGATTTTTTCAAGATCCCTCCCATAGAAGGCCAGCAGTTATTAAAGATAGACAACGTTTCTCTTTTTACCTTCATGTTTTCTTCCTTTATGTAACTTTTTTTTCTGTTTAGAAGGATAATTTTCCCTCTAAAAGCAGCAATCCAAATTAATACGGCCTGCAGAGTAAGATTAACACTGCACAATACATGCAGACTTTTTATCCACAAGTTTCCATTTTGTGGATGTTTTTTTCTATGTACAATCCTTTTACCAAGGTTGAGAACACAACCCCCTTTCTGCGAATTATGTCTTACAGAAGTGATTTTTTTTTTTTTAGCAATGAACAAGGAAATATGCAACATAATAGCTGCAAAAACCATGCTTTTATGTAGGGAAAGTGAAAAAGTACGGAAAGTTGCTAAGGTTTTTGTAGACCTTTAGGAATGTTGCAAAAACATTTTGCAGCTTCTCACGCATCCATTATTCTATTCAATCAGGGTATGCAAATATCCATTGACTTACCATATTTTGTGTGTTTCCAGGTATTATCTGACCCTTCCTGCCTTCTGCCATTCGACTAAAAGATGCCCACTAGTGTGAGTTTGCTAGGCTTAATAGATATGCGTAAACGTTGACAAATACGTTTGACTTAGTGCCTCAAGCTAGACAGCTACCAACTGCTGCAACAAACAATTTTAGTTTCACCATTTGCTATTTTCAATTGTTATAATTCAAAGGGATCACTGACAGAATATAGAATGCCAAAATATCGACCTGCCAAAATATAGTGGATAAAATATAGAATGCCAAAATATCGAATTCCTATCTACAAACAGGTAAGTACAAAAATATCGAATCCAAAATATAGTTTGTAAATAATATAGGGGGTCATTACGATGGCGGGCGGAAGCACAACCGCCGTGCTGGCGGATGCAAAAACCACCAGTTACCGCCGGCACGCAGCAGTCCACACGCCCGCCCAATTACGATGCGAAAAGTAGGCCAAACACCGCCGGCAAGCCAGCAACACCGTCCGCCATCAAAGTGCGCCCGTACACGTAGCGGCGCAGCCTAATTGACACACACCGTCCGACGAAACACGTCCCGCCCGGCGTATAAATTACGATGCCGCAAACAAACGGCTCCCACGGCCAAGAGATACCGTACGACAAACCGAAGCGGTAACACGGACGCCGAGCACGGACAACGAAGAAGCGGCTCCCCGAGCATGAATCCAGCACTGCAGGCCCTCCCCATGCTCCTGCTGATGCACCACCAAGGACGCAACGTACCGCGGAGACGCAGGTAGGCACACACACAACAAGTGCACGCAAACAGCGCACACAGTGCAAGGGCGGAAAAAGCGGACAACCCCCCACCACCGCGTGTACACTACACATCCACCATTGCATCCACATATGACACACAGGCCAAATCGTAATATCGCGTAACACATGTGTACACACCACCTGGGACTAGGAACCAACGACCCCGTCACGGCCCCAAAGCGGCGATGACGCCGCCACACATGCGCACAACGCAGAGGCCAACCGCAGCGCCATGCATGCGTCGCACACAGACACAGGGACACAACCAAGCAGCACACACATCAGCCCCACCCGAACGCACATGACACGTGACAGGCCTGCCACAGACATGTCCCCAACGCCCAATTCACGGACAACACCCAACGCCACACAACCGACGCACACATGTCAGTGAAGTCACGCAACAGCAGGACACACCCCAGTGTAACAAACATGGCGTAGCACACAGCGGCGGCAACACCAACTAGGAGAAGCAGGGCCCCTTCGGGAAGAGGAACGCCAGTACCACACTGAAACACCCATACCACCCTGCACATATGAACAAGACATATAAAACGGAACACCAAAGAGCCCGGGGACAGACAACAGGTGGCCCAAGAATAACATCCACACACAAGGCCCAAGGCAGCGCGGAAAGGCAGCCTGCAGCCCACACAAGGGAGAGCAGACAGCACTGAATGACCTTCCATTCCAACTCCGAAACCACAGCCCTACGAAAGAAGCCGGTGAATACAGCCATTGTCCAAGAAAAGACCAACACAGGCATGCCGAGGAGACCGACCACAGGGCAGATAGCGCATATCACAGAAGCACACAACGGACGGGGACGAAAAAGAAAACACTCCCTCATGTCGGCCACATGCAAGTTAATTGGAAGGAGTCACACATCACTGACCTTGAACTGTCTGAGAAGCATGTGGGATGAGGGCCCGTGTCCTCCAAACAAGCCAACAGAACACAAGTCCTGTCTCCCTACGACTACACAGAGCTCACAGCAACCTCGGAGCGTGCACATTGCAGACTGCACACACAGCCGGAGCACGCCACCACAACGCACTGCTGCAAAATGGCAACCGCAACACACCTACCCAACTACGCCGGACAGGTCAATCTGTACAAAACCAATCTGAAACATATATTGGGATGCGATCTCCTGTCCCTGCTGAACGTAAGTTACCGACTGACTTACCGCATCACATTGTTCAGCTGCGTCATGCCCGTCTTCTACTGTCGGAGGTGTCCCTACCAGCATCCTGTGGAGATGTGCCTCTCCAACCCGGCATGTCTAAAGGCGGACCTGCTACCACTACTCCTCCCTCTGGACGCACACGACAGGGCCTGCTCTGCCTATGGGGGCATGGCGTATGTGGCCAACATCGCACCCGCACTGAAATGGGACCACTGTGCCTCCACACGACGGATCATCGAGAACAGCTACATCGAATGTCACCCAGCATGCCCCATCATGGTCCTCCAAGGGACAACTTACGAACAACACCTTGAGAGCCACCATCCGCTACATTGGCTGGCAAACATGTACACCACCAATGACATGGAAGCCCTGCTGGACGGCATCGCATACCTGACAACCTGTAAATTCGTCGGACCACAACGCAGGTTCACCGATTGACCTATGATGTGCAACCCCGCACTCATGCTTAGCTTCAGCACGGACTGGCCAGTCACCACCACAACAGCCATACCAAACGACCGGCAACTGTCACCACACCATCAACGACATCGCCATGACATCGAATATGACCGGGACATGCACACTGTTCCCCATCACATCCAGGAACACCGCATGCATCATGGGAGGCAGTGGCATGGGGTCTGTGTATCGCACCCACATGGACGGAACTGCACGAACAACCAGGACACGACATGGATCCAGCGCCCATGGACACACACACCGCTCAGTGGACATGAATAGGTCGCCTGGAGTCTGTGGGTGCTGCACCCCTCCACCCCCGCCCCGGGAATCCCATACCAGGACCTTTGCATGGAAGACAAGTGCATACAACAACAACACGACCCCAGTGACTGTGACATGTCCAGTAACCACCACATTGCAACAACAAGTGGCACGCCGCTGCATGCACGCAAGCCCATGCCCTGATGTCATCTCACATGCACGCGTGCATGAGGAACAACCGCAGCAAACCTGTCACATGGAACTGAGATGGACTGGGCCCATGATGCCAAGCGGTCTGGTAGGCTACATGTATACCGTCTGTGTCAAAGTCCGCAGCTCCGCAGCTATACGTAAATGTACATTAGCACAGCCTTGGCCAAGCAGATGTAACTCTGAAGCCCACATCCCACATGCAACAGCCAGTCACATGTAACCCCACACCCTATCCCATTTGAAATCATGCTCAGTATATCCTCAACATGTATTCCGCTGCCAGTAGTGTCCACTATACTGCATCACAGAGGACAGAAGACTCAATATAATGTTTGAAACCAAAACTGTCTCCGCTGACTCATTTCACAAGTACGAATGAGAGAGGATGAGAGAATGTGAAGTACACGGCAGTCGTGACATGACCATGTAGTCCACTGGTATTGGATGTCAACGCAAATGAGTAGCACAACTGTGGAAGACACACATGTGTCGTGTGAAGTCGTATGGACGCAGTGCTCAGGTGGGTGGGTGTGACGGGTAGATGCGCACATGCCAAGTTGGAGCACGCCGTGTTGGGAGGGGTCATGAACAGTACACCACCGCTTCCCTGGGCATTGTGAGAGGACACCTGTCGGGGGGAGTGAACACGTGTGTGCACAGCAGCCGGGCACACGTACAAAGCGGTACCAGGCGCACCTCAGCCCACCCTCTGTGGACAAGCTGGATCCTGTTGTGCGCCCGCCATGCCCCTTGTCAAGGCACACACAGCCCCAGTCGACCAGGTGTAACCCCAACATAGTCAATCCGCACAGGCGATACAGGGCACGGGATGGCAGTGGAGCATGGTGTGTGAGAGGTCTCCTCGCGCTCCTCCTGGTCATATCACGCAGGCAATAGAACCTCAACGTATAGCATGGCACAAGTCAAATGGAAGTGTAGGGGACGCACCACAGCACGAGCAGCACTGACGTCACGGGAGGTGGCTCGCACCATCCCATCCATTGCCCATTATACCAACCACGCCACATGCCATTGCGACTAAGTGCAAGCGCGTGCGCCACCACCCCCGAGCCCCGAGCCCCCAGAGAGGCCAAAGAGTGAATGTGTGGGCCATCAGTCACAGACGGACGCGGCCTGGCCGCAAGGGCAGCCACAGCCACTGGGTGTCGCAGGTGGCGTATCCGGAAGGCGAAGACTGTGATGCATAGTCCATGCAGGCCGGGTCTCCATTTGGGGCACCACGCAGGTGGACGGCGTCCCGCAACACATCATACCCTGAGACAGCCCACTCGTGCAACTGGACCCACACATACACTCCTTGCCCTCTCTGGTGCGAGCTTGGGGCTGCCTGTGCAAGCGCTAGCCTCGCAGGTGCACATGCATATTGGGGGAGCGAGGGGAGGACATGAGGGCTGGGGCGAAGATGACTGTATCACTGTCAGTGAGTACAAGGGATGACCCAGATGTGGAAAGGAAGAGACGTGTCCAGTGTGTACTGCAACTAGTCGCCAATCCAACTACCCCCATGTCCGGAATGTAAGCCCGCACCTAGGCCCGCCCATCCGCCACATCGAATATACCGCCAGCACGACAACCTTCCCATTCGAAACACTGACTGGGGGTGGCGACCAGTGAACAATCATGTGTAGCCTACCCACGCGTACATGTGGGCCCTCCATGATCCATGTCACCTGCGGCAAAGTCATGACATGCGCAATGAGGGAAGTGAGGAGAGCTGTCCGCCCCACACACAGAAGGTGCATCAGCTCCACAGACCCAGCAGCGAGTCCAGCAGGGGTCACATGTGCAGGGGCAGCTGTGCCTGGTGTGAAGGCACATGCATATAGACAGCACATCGACCAATGTGTAGTCTGCCCACATCTACAGTCCATCATCATGCGGACATAGGAATTGAACACAGGGCAACACATCTTAGTTGGTGCACCCACCGTGACCAACAATGCGCAATCATCGACGTACCCGCCCTGTGCATGGCCCCCACCCAACGGAGGCACATCCAGTGCCACCATCCCACACACACAAGCCTTCCACTGAACATGCTGTGTCCAATGGTCAGTACAGAGTCAGCGCCCATCTGGTGGATCCTGAACAGGAGACACATGCACACACATGCCAGCTCCCACTATGTACGTCTGCCACCTGGCACGTGCAATGTAACCTCTCACCTGTGACGTGTGACTGCAAGCACACAGCCGTCTTGGCATGGGGCTGTCAATGTGGACACCTGTCAATGTTTCGGGAGGTGTGATCCATACAGTGCTGTACATAGGGTGCAGTGCTGACACCTACTACTGTCTCATATCCCCTCGTGCCACAGGTCCCACTTGTTTTGGCCGCTCAGCCTGTGCCCACATCGTCGTCGTCGTGTGCCATACTCATCCAGCCGCGGAAGCAGTTCCATGCTCAGCAGACATTCATGTTGCCGTGGCGTTGCCGCTTGACGAATATGCAGTCAGTCCCCATCAGCACGCCCCGCAAGTCATTGGGGCCTAGATCCCCATGTGCATGCACATGGCAGTGGTTTGTATCACTAGCCATTGCCATTGTTGGGAGACCTGTGTAAGTGTATTGTGGCCGTGCCGTCCCAGCTTGACAGCTGGGCTGTGGCTCATGTGCTTGCTCAGTCATGTCAGTGACGTGTATGCGAAATTGCTATGTGTTGTGTTGCTTTGACATGTGTCCTCTGCCATTGTCCCTAGGCGGAGACCGAACATTGACCGCCCATACCAATTGCTGGCGGACATGGACGATACAGAGGTTATTAGGAAGTTTCGGCTGGACAGGCCAACCCTGCATCGACTGTGTGCCATGTTAGAACCCCATCTCCGTCCCCGCAGGGTGTATCCGACTGCTGTCACCCCCACGGCTAAGGTGATGGCCGCCATGCATTTCTTCGCCACTGGGTCATTCCAGCACACAGTGGGCATTGGAGGAGGGATGTCCCAGCCCATGTTCAGCAAGGTGCTGAGGGATGTACTGGCAGCCATGATGCTGTACCGAAACAGGTACATCCGCTTCCCCAGGGCTCGTGAATTGGCGGCAGTGAAGGGTGCATTCTATGCCCTTGGCAGAATCCCACACGTCGTTGGAGCCATTGACTGCACACATGTTGGCCTTGTTCCACCACAGGCCACTGAGCACCTGTACCGCAACAGGAAGCACACGCACTCCCTGAATGTGCAAGTGGTGTGCCTTGCGGACATGGTGATCACCCACGTGTGTGCAAAGTTCCCAGGCTCGGCCCATGACGCACACATAATGCGCAACAGCATCTTGCCACGACTGATGTCCAATCTGCAACAGGATCGTGGCTGTATTGTCGGTGAGTATATGGAGTGGTGTAGCGTGCTGGTTGTGCGATGCTGTCCCCTGTCCAGTTGGAATAGCAACGGTTCTCTGTGTCCCTCACACCCAGGTGACTCTGCGTACCCGAATGGGGCATGGCTGCTCAGTCCATTGAGGAATCCTCGCACCCCAGCAGACGATCGCTACAATGAGGCACATGGGAGGACCAGACGTGTGGTCGAGCGTACCTTTGGCCTCCTCAAGTCCAGGTTCAGGTGCCTGGACCGCACCGAGGGTGCACTGGCGTACTCCCCACAGAAGGTGTGCCAGATAGTGGTGGCGTGCTGCATGCTGCACAATCTGGCCATTCGGAAGCAGATCCCCCTCATCGTGGATGACGGAGATCAACCAGGGCCCCAGCCCGCAGACCAGGACAGCTCGAGTGAGGAGGACAGCGGAGAGGAGGAAGCTGGGAATGTGCGGCAGCAGCTCATCGCCCGCTACTTCACTTGACGGTGAGTGTCCATGTACGACGGCTGATGTGGCTGTATCTGTGCAGGTGTGTGTGTGCTGTGTCAGGGTGGCCGTTTGTTCACTGCGTGCTGTGTGTCAACGCTCCATGGCCAGGGTAGTATGCCACTGTTGGTGGCTGTGGCATTGTGCCCTATTGCTCTGTGCGATGTGTGTACATTGCTTGTAGTTGTTGACATGTACTGTGTGATGGGTGTGTGATACACTCATTGAATGTGCTCCTGTTCTGTCTCCCACCCCTAGGTCCCTACAGGCCCTCCGGATTCCATTGCCATGCCACGCATCAGGTGCCTTTCCGCCCAAGGTGGCCGTTGTATACCGTACAAATAAAACACAGGGCACAAACAGCAGTTTGTGTAAGAGGTGCATTTATTTCAAACTGTGACATGTGATTGTGTGTAAGGTGATGACAAAAGTGGTGCGTGCAGTGACAATGAGCTGTCGGTCATGGCTGCGTGATGCTCAGGGTGTACCCACTGGTTCTATGTCCATAGTCCAACACACACATGCCATCCAGATGGCTGTGTGGAGTGGGATCGTAGTCCAAGTCAATGCAGTGGGTGGTCAAGGAAGGCTGGCTGGCTGCCTCACTTGCGTCTGGAGCGTGCGAAGTCCTCCCGGGAGATCTGTTTCCACTTCGGACGGCCCCTTCCACGTTTGCGAGGGGGGGTGCCTGCTTGCGACATGCTGGTAGTTGAGGTGTGCTCACTGGCTGTGGACGCAGGGGAACTGGACACTGCTGCTCGACCCTGCGCCCCGGCAGGTGGTGGCGGAGGGGAGCTGCTGTCCCTGGCTGTGACCTCATCGCCACCACCAGCTGGCCCATGAGGTCCACGAGTTGGCCCATACGGGCGTCCATGGACCTCAGCACCCCCAGCACCTCCCGCGTGTCTGTAGCTGACCTGGCCCATTGTCCTTGGGCCTCTTCATAGGCCCCAAGGACTCTGGCCATTTGAGGCAGGGCATGGTTCCCAGGGAGGCTGGCGTTTCCCTGACCCTGCTCCTCCTACCAGTCCTGCTGCCACCGGCCTGCCCACTAGCCACATTGCTCACCACGGTCCTCGCTGTGGCTCCCAGGGTGGATCCAGTCGGCCGGGCCACCACCTGCGCTGGGGCTGGTGCCAGCGAAGACGTGGTGGTGGTGGCGGCGGTGGTGGTCGGTGCGGTGATGGTGGCGGTTGCGGCAGTGGTAGTGGCCGCAATGACCGTGGGTGTGGCCGCAACGACAGTGGCAGCAGGGGGCTGGGAATGTTCAGCAGCCCTGGATGATGGGTTGGTGGGTAGGAGGGGTCCTGGGGAGCGGCTGGGCCCTGCCACACCAGATGGGCCTGCTTGGTGGTCCGTGTCCGAAGAGTAGGACAGATCCTCCACATCCGTGTGTCCTCGTTGGGGGCTTGTAGGCTGGCTGTGCTGGGTGCTGTCTCCATCCCCAGCATCCAGCAGTTCGTCACCTGTGGAGAGAATGAGATTTGTTATTGTGTTGCACCTGGCGAAGTATGTATTTGTCGTCTGACATTAACAGTTCGTGCAATCTCGTACATGGGTTTCCCGGAGGCGTGTGTGTGGCTGTAGCATTTGTAGTTGTGTGTGCTTGGCAATGGGACTGTGTGCTGTGCACATGTGGCATGGGACGGATTGGCCATGCCGATGGGTGTGTTGCTGTGCCCCTACTTATTGTGACTCTGGTGTATGCGGGCTCCTGGCCCATCCTGGGTCTGGTTTGTACTTTGCTTTTGGTGTTCAGATGGGACGCTTAGGAACGCATATGGCAACATGGGGGCCATGCCCCAGATTCGCATTTGGGAGGGAATATGCTTTTGGGGTTCAAATGGAACGCTTAGGAACGCATATGGCAACATGGGGGCCATGCCCCAGATTCGCATTTGGGAGGGAATATGCTTTTGGGGTTCAAATGGAACGCTTAGGAACGCATATGGCAACATGGGGGCCATGCCCCAGATTCGCATTTGGGAGGGAATATGCTTTTGGGGTTCAAATGGAACGCTTAGGAACGCATATGGCAACATGGGGGCCATGCCCCAGATTCGCATTTGGGAGGGAATATGCTTTTGGGGTACATGCTGTGAGCCATGGGTGCCGAACGTGACATGTGTTGTGGCAGCATGACAGTGCATGGTCTGAGGTGTGTGCATGCTTGACATGGCCTGCATATTTGCTGTCTGTTGTGATTACTGGACATGGCATTGGACGCATCGTTATGAGTGAGTGATTGTTGTGTGCCAGCCAACGTATTGCAGTTGTCCCATCTCCTTGGTGTGCGTGCTGCCCTGTGCCATGTGCATCACTGCAGTGCTCGGGGGGTGTGGCTCATGTTGTGTGTTGTTGCTCACAGTGTGTCGTGCGCTTCATTGACTTCTGGCACATGGTTGGTCATGGGCATGTATCTTAGCGTGACTGCTGTATGTGTGGCAGCTGTGCGGATGACATGCCTTTCATGAGACTGGGGCTGACGGATGGGATGGATGGTATGTTGTATGTGCATGGTGTGTCTGTGTGTTTGATGGGTTCAGTGGTGTTCGTGTGCATTTATGTTGTTCCGCTCTGTTGCGTCTAGTGTTGTTTGTCTTACATAGGCGTAGTTGTGGGGTGTGTGGTTGACAGGCAGTAGGGGCTACATGGACAGGACTTCAATGGTGTTTCGGTTGTGTGTGATGGGTTGCACAGTGGCTGCCGTGTGGTACTATATTCAGTGTGGCTTGTGCATGCAGACGTGGCTCCTTGGGTGTTGCTATGTCTGTGATGGGTCATGTGGGGTGTGAGTCTGTGGTTCATGTCCGTGTGCACATTGTTCACTTGTTCGTGACGGTGGGCGGTGCTGCGTGTTCGTCTGCTACGTGACATGTCCCATGTGTTGGTCGTGTTATGGTCCTCATGCCTCCAGTAATCCAGCCCTGTCCAGTTTCCCACCTGCAGGTTGTTCGGGCGTGCACTGTACTGGATGCCACATGGTTCTAAGCGGGGGTGCTCCATGTTGCAGGTCTGTGGGGGTGGGGGGTGTTGTGGGTCGTGGTGGTGGCTGGACACCCACTGACACCGATTGCTGTGGACCGTGATGTCTACCTTTCGGCTGTCGTTGTGCACTGCGGTGGCTGACACGTGGCTGTGGGGTGTGGGGGATGCTCCTCCTTGCTGTGCTGTGGGACTAGGGGCCTGGTGTGTGTTGTACTTGGGCTGTCCACCCTCCCACCCACTGCACTTTGTGTTCCTGCCACTTACCTGTTACTTGTCGGTTAGTGCAGCTGTGGCGGACACATGGGTGTGGTGGGTGCTCGTTGTGGCGCTTCTGGCATATTTGGGGACCTGTTGGTGGTTACGTGGCTGGCTGAGTGTACACATGTCCCCACGCATCTTACAGTTGTTCTGTTTGGGCTGTGTGTGGTGGTGTCTGTTGCATGTGTGTGTGATGTGTTGTGTATTGTGTGCTGGACATGGGGGTGTTTGTCCCTGGGAGCTGTGGCATGGTGGTAGTGCATGTGAGTACATAGCGGTGTGCTGGTATACATTAGTTTGTACTTACCAGCCTCCACTCCCCTGCTAATCCGGCGAGGATCTCGGGATGTATGATGACTCGCACCTTCTCCTCCCACGCTTTGAAGGTCTTGAAGAGCGCGGGATTCCCTCCGCCAGTGACGGCTGCCAGCTCTCTGTTCTTGGTCTCCTTCTTCTTGACCAGGCTCTTGACGTCATTCCACCGTTTGTTTATTTCGACTCTGTTCCTGGGCAGGGTCCCGACTGCATTGACCTGGTCTACGATCCGGTTCCACATTCTGTTTCTGGTGGCTAGTGGTGTGTGCTGGACCATGTTCCCATAGATTTGTGGGTGCACCTTGATGATCTCGTCGACCATGACCGTCAGCTCAATGGGCGTGAACTTGGGCATTCTTTGTGGTGCCATGGTGTTTGTGGTGCTGGTGCGGTGTGTGTTGTGTAATGTGCAGGGGGTTTGTGGTGCCGAGTGTTTGGTGGTGGTGGTGGTGGTGGTGGTGGTTGTGATGTGTGCGTTTCTGTGGTGTGCTGCTGTCCTTGCTGTGTCACTGTGTCCTCTCCTCTCCTCTCTGGTTTGCAATGTTGCAAGGGGTTGTGGTCTGTGGGAGTGCTGCTTTTGTACTTACCTATGTGGGTGTGTCCTCATGGTCTGTTGTTTTCAGGTGTGTTGTGTCTGGGGTTCTGGCCTTTGTAGTTTTTGTTTGTCCAGGGGGTGTTTTCGGGATGTGTACTGTGCTTGTGTATTTGTGCGTGCCTTGCTGTGTGGACTTGTTGGCCATGTTGTGTGCGATTGGTTTTGTGAGCGGATGGTTTCTGTGCAGGGACGTGGGCGCCATGGCTTCTGCCGTGTCGATTCTCATCGGCGTTGTTTGCGCTGGCGGGCGGTATATTTGTAGTTTTCACGCGCTCATGGCGGTGCGATCGTAATCTCACGTGCGGTGTGTCGGCCGTGAGGGCGGGCGGTTTTGTGTTGTCGGGCGTGTTTCCGTCCGTGGCGGGCGGTTTGACTCCGCTTCGGACGATGGCGGGCGGTATTTTGTGTGATTTTTCCGCCGATGGCGGTTTCGGTTTGTGTAATCGTAATGGCGTGGTCGGTGTTCAGACGGTGTGTGCGGGCGGATTTTTGCCGCTTCCATGCCTGGCGGATTTTTACGCCGGGTATCGTAATGGGCCCCATAGTTTGTTAAAATATCGAATTTTTTAAATGTATTAAAAGTAATGTAAAATTAATAAAATAATAAATATAATTAACTGAAACATACTTAAAAATACTTAAATAACCTTAAAATTAATAAATAATGAATGTAAGTTATAAAAAAATAAACATACATTTTTATTTTTTAATACATATATATTAACTTAATATTAATAAAAAATATTCAATATTTTTAGCGTAGGATAGCGAGGGCTAAAAATTACTATTTCCACTCCAGTGAGTGCAACAGTAGGGAAAGCGTTGGATAGCGTAGGGGTAAAAATTACTATTCCCACTCCAGAGAGTGCAACAGTAAGGAAAGCGTTGGATAGCGGAGGGTAAAAATTACTATTCCCACTCCAGTGAGTGCAACAGTAGGGAAAGCGTTGGATAGCGTAGGGGTAAAATTACTTTTCCCACTCCAGAGAGTGCAACAGTAGGGAAAGCTTTGGATAGCGGGAGGGTAAAAATTACTATTCCCACTCCAGTGAGTGCAACAGTAGGGAAAGCGTTGGATAGCGGGAGGGTAAAAATTACTATTCCCACTCCAGTAAGTGCAACAGTAGGCAAAGCATTGGATAGCGGGAGGGTAAAAATTACTATTCCCACTCCAGAGAGTGCAACAGTAGGGAAAGAGTTGGATAGCGTAGGGGTAAAAATTACTATTCCGACTCCAGTGAGTGCAACAGTAGGGAAAGCATTGGATAGCGTAGGGGTAAAAATTACTATTCCCACTCCAGTGACTGCAACAGTAGGGAAAGCGTTGGATAGCATAGGTGTAAAAATTACTATTCCCACTCCAGTGAGTGCAACAGTAGGGAAAGTAATGATTTAATATTTAAATAAAAATAAATTAATTATCAATACCAATAAAAAAAAAAAATTACAATTAATTACCAATTACAAAATATTTAATAATTAATTAATTATAAATACCAATAAATATTATTTATTAAAAATTAATGACCTATTAATAATTAAACAGCAACCAATTAATTTCCAATACCAAAAATGTAATAAGTAATAAAAAAATACCAATTAATAATTAATTAACAATAAATTAATCAATACACAAAAAGAATTTCAATAATTAATTACAATTAAATTACTTCCCACTTTATTCCCCTATAAACCCACAACCCGCTCCGAATAATAAATTAATACAATTAACATAATTATCAATTAATCAATTAATAAAAATGTATTACCAATTAATAAAAATTAATTACCAATTAATAATTAATTAACAATAAATTAATTATCAATACCAATAAATAAAAATACATATTTTCTTAATTACAATTAAATTACTTCCCACCCTATTCCCCTATAAACCCACAACCCGCTACGGAATTAAATTACGCAAAAATAATTTTACATAAATTTCGTAACTTTAAAAAATATTAAACATACATTACAAAAATAATATACATTTTTAACTCATATACTAACATACAAAACACTTACAAAAATTCGATATTATTAAAAATTCGATATTTTTTAATGCCTATATTATGTACTTCTATATTTTGAAAATCGATATTACTTACCTTCATTTCGATATTATTAACCACTATATTATGTCCATTCGATATTATGTCCATTCTATATTTTGAATTCGATATTCTGTCCATTCTATATATTTTTTTCGATATTATGTCTATTTACCGGTTGAATCATGATAATCGTTTGAATAAAAGGCAATCTTTCAAAAAAGGAATATATACCACAAACAGGCATCATTATAGGACAAGCTGGGGAAGCAGACCTATAACATCATGTCAATATGGCAGTGTATTTGAGACACTAAAGTCCTGTCAGAAGCGTGTTAAGTTTAACCCTTAACATCATTTCACTTCAGAGACACTGAAAACTCACCTTGGGGCAGTAAGGATGTGACTTATTGATCCATAGTACTTGACGAAGATCATTCTCCAATTGAACAGGATTAACCAGCACTGACTTACTTATCAACAATTTGCCCCAGTGCAAAGACACCAAAAGTGACTCAAACCATCACAAGGTGTTGATTTACGTTTTACTTTCTAGCACAAAACTTGTTTTGCCCTGGAAAGTTGGCTAAAAAGAGCACAGGGTAGCAGTGTGTGCTGCTTTGTGTCACTTTACTTCAAGGGAGCATTCCATTGTTGGTGCATTCAGCCACCCATGGTTTTTTATGCAAATCCCTATCTACTAACGTTTGTAGACAAAGCTTTGAGACCAAAAATTGCGCCTTCTTAAAATAGGTGCAAAGAAGGAACCATTTTTTTCAGCAAACTTTTTCAACTTTGCATGTAGGTTGGACTGTACAGCACTTAAAGTGGGAAAAGTTTAAAAGCAATTCAAAGCATGGTATTTCGAACTCGGGAGGCTACCTTTCCAGTACAAAACCTGCTAGACTCACTCGGACACCTTTGCACTAAAGGTGAGTGAGTGGCACTAGACTGTGAGAAAGTGCATCAGCACTTTGGAATAATTATGAAACAAATACCGACGCTCGAAGTTAAAATCAGGCAATATATACAAGTGGTTATTGAATTAGATGATGCTTTTATGCAACGCTTCAGTAAGGCATTTATTTCAAGACACATGAAGGTTCCAGGGAGAACTGCAGTAATATCCTTTCTTGTGTCTCTGATGTAGTTTGCCACGCAAGAACCAAAGTGGCAGAGTAAGGAGAGGGAGTGGCTGAAGTCAGTCAACAATTTTTTTTTTAGTTATGTCAAGGATTAGAACGACCTGCTTAACGTAAGATGTGTATTTGAATGCAATATATATGGAGTTATTTTCAAAAGCCCACCATTTGTGGCCCCACTATTAGATATTTTTGTTTATTGTACTCCTGAGTTTTGGGTGAGGTGTGAGGAACGTTAAATATCGCCTGCAAATTGAAATGTTCATAAATGGTCAAACCCTCTCTGTTAGAAATCAGGTCTCTAGTTGGCAGAGATATGCAACCTGTCCAAGCAGTGACCACAATCCTAGTCAGGGTAAGCTTTATTTTAACCTCTGCTCACCCTCTGATAGCTTGGCACAGAGCAGGCATTCTTAATTTAAGAGGCAATGTAAAGTATTTGTGCCACACACACACAGTAACACAATGAAAAACCAAAAAAAGACTCCACACAGGTTTAGAAAAATAGAGAATATTTATCTGAGTAAAACAAGACCAAAACTCCAGTCAGTAGAAGTTGAGATATGAATTTTTAAAGAATAAATGTGAAAACAGTGCTTAAAAGTAAATAGCGCTAAAAGGTTGCTTGAGGTTGCAAGAGACCGGGGTAAATCCAAAGTTCAGGCCAACCGCAATGAAGGGCAGGCCAGCTACGAGTCTCATGCAGGTCCTGCTGAAAAAGTACCTTGGGTGAAGCAAAGTGTCAACGCTAAGGGCATGATGCGTCAATCTTTACCATGCAGTCGGGTCACTGCGTCTTCGCCAAGCTCCGCTGAAGTGAAGGCAATGTGTCGTCATGGAGCCGCGCACAGCATCGTCATTGGGTCGCACAGGCTGTAGAACCACTGTCGTCGAACAGCGTCTGCGTCAACGTCGAAGGGTGATGCTTCCGTTCAGATCGATGCAGTGTTGACAATGCATCAGTTTTGTAACAAAACAGCTGCAGAACCCACTTCTGAGGCCCAGGATGGGAGGGGGTACCACAGGCAAGGGTAGGGCTTGAGATGGCAGAGTCCAACAGCACTCGAAGGATTGTAGGAAGCCTTTTGTGTCCATAAGACTTCAGAAAACAGAAGGCAAGCCAGCAAGCTCTTGCAGTCACTCTGGGCTCAAGTGAGATGGGTCCAGACCTTTTCCTCAGCAGGGCAGAGATCAGCAGACAGAAGGGAAGGTCAGCAAAGCAGCAAAGCAGTTCCTTAGAGCAGTCAGCCAGGCAAAGTGGCAATCTTTATAACACAGCAGTCTTTACTCCAGCAGAGTTCTTCCCAGGTCCAGTAGTGTACTGATCTGGTAGAGTCAGAGCCTTGGTACTTCTACCCAAATGTGCCTTTCAAGTGGGGGATGACTTCAAAGCAGAACCTTGAAGTGCACAGGTCCCCTTTCATCCCAGCCCTGTCTGTCATGCTATCTGTGGGGTGTAGTCAGTCCTTTGTGTGGGGGTAGGACACAGCCTATTCTGATGTAAGTGTGAGCTCCCTCTCCTCCTTCCTGCCCGGAAAGGCTATCAGAATGCAGATCAATGCAGATGAGTCCTTTGTCACACCCACCCTTCCTGTGTTTGTTGCTGTCTAGAGGGAATGCACAAAGTGTAGCTGTCACCCAGTCCCAACGTGTATTGGAGACTGGCTGCAGACACACAGAGCAAAGTTAAGAGCAGAGACATGTCCACTTAATAAAAGTTCACAAAAAATGATCGAATGCACTCCTTGCAATTTTTTACTTATTTACTCCCATAGATGGCTCAAAAGCGCTCAAGGCAACATTTTTGGCATGCAAACTTGAAGTGCATAACCCCAATAGCACAAGTAGAAACTGGACATCACTGGTGCGCCATCGCGCCCCAGCCTCAAGATGCACTGCCGGTATTGGCAAAAGCCGGTACTCTCATTCTGTCAATCCAATAAACAATCAGTAATCCAAGTAATCCAAGTAATCCATTGTTGTTCAATTTTGACAACGTTCACGCAGAGGCAAAGTGAATTCAAATCTTTAATGTAGAGGAAATGCCCATCCAGGCGTTTTTCTGGAACACGTTCAAATACACTTTTAATCCTGGGTAACAATGCGAACAATTTACCTAATGCATTTCGGGCTAAAAGCCCTTCGTCAGGGGTAGCTATGATAAAGAAAGGGAAGTTTCATCAGAATAACGTAATTGCATCTTTTTAAACATATCATCACAAAATTACATCTGTAAACATACAGTCACCATATAAAACGATATAAAACATTGGTTAATAATCAAAAAGCGCCTGCAAATTTAAACCGTCACTTGTTGCAAAACAAACAATTAAACTGCTGCAGCAAAACTCTGCCTATTACAAAAAGTGATTAATCTTATTACACCCGTGCTAAACCCAGTCATAAGTTATGCAAACCAAACAGTAAAAATCAAAAAAAAGAAACTCACGTCGCAACAATCTGAGTGATCTAATTTTGAATGAAACATGATCGTGACCCACGGTTACATTGCTCCAGGAAAAAGTGGCATTTCCAAAATATTAATATCAAATCCAACTTTACCACTAAAGAGGATTTATCATTACCATTCCTAAACTATGAAACATTACTTAGCTACTCCTTTCTAAGCAGGAATTACAGCTTAAAAGTGTTTTAAGGCATTCTCAATGCTAGCCTATGAGACGAGTACGACGTACAGTAGTGAAAAAAGAATTTGGCTGTTTGTCTCTACCAGGACATGTACAACTGAAAAGTACATGTCCTACCTTTTACTTACACACCACCCGCCCATAGGGCTACTTAGGGCCTACCATGGGGTGACCTATGTGTAATAAAAGTGACTTTAAAGGCTTGGCAAGTGGTTTTAAATGGCAAGTCGAAGTGGCAGTAAAATGCACACACACACACAGACCCTGCAATGGCAGGCCTGAGGCACGTTTGAAAGGCTACTTGTATGGGTGGCACAACCAGTGCTGCAGACCCACTAGTAGCATATAAGTTACACGCCCTGGGTATATGGTATACCTCTTTATAAGGGACTTACAAGTACAATAAATATGCCAATCAGGCATACACCAATGTCACCATGTTTTAGGGGAGAAGCACATGCGCGTTAGCACTGGTTAGCAGTGATAAAGTGCTCAGAGTCCTAAGGCCAACAAAAAGATACAGCATAAAGTGGAGTTAAGCATGCAAAATGTTGGGGGACAACCACTCTGAGGATGACTGGTCTAACGTGTCCCGGAGCTGAAAGTAGGGAGATCTACCTAACCTCTAGGGAGTTCTCGTCACTTAGGCGGAAAAACCTGGATAGACCCCTGGTCTGTATTCCACCCTGAAGCAGTTTTGGATTCTCACCCCTCATTTGTATGAGCCCCCTGAGGGGCCTGTGGTCAGTCTGAATCAGGAAGAGAGTGCCAAACAGTTATGGCCTCAACTTCTTCAGACATTTACCAGACATTGGCAAAAGCTTCTCTTTCTATAGCACTCCATCTCTGTTCCCTGGGGAGTAACCTCCTGGAGAGGAAGGCTACAGGTTGCTCCAGGTCCTCTTCATTTAGCTGTGATAACACTGCCCCTATGCCATGTTCTGAGGTATCTGTCTGAACGATAAACTCTTTGGAGAAGTCAGGGGGCCTGAGCACAGGGGCTGTGCACATGGCATGCTTCAGGGAGTCAAATGTAGTTGGCAGGCTCCTGTCCATATCACATTTCTCGGCTGTTTCTTCGAAGTAAGCTCTGTCAAGGGGGCAACAGGTACCATATCCGTTGAGAAACCTCCTGTAGTACCCAGTGAGGCCCAAGAATGCTCTGACCTCTGCCTGGGTTTTGGAGGGCGCCCAGGCTATGATAGCCTCTATCTTGGCCTGTAGGGGCTGCACCTTCCCCCTGTCCACCAGGTATCCCAAGTACACCATAGAGCCCTGCCATATCTGACACTTACTGGCCTTGATAGTCAAACCTGTCTGCTGTAGAGCCTGAAGCACTTCCTGGAGGTGAAAAGGGTAGTTCTTCCAACTGAAGACAGCTATGCCATCCAGATAGGCAGCTGAGAAGGCCTCCATACCAGCGAGTTCCTGGTTCACCAACCTCTGGAAGGTGGCAGGGCATTTATGAGTCCAAAGGGCATCACTCTAAACTGATACTGACACTCTGAAGTGGAGAAGGCTGACCTCTCATTGGCACCTTCTGTTAGGGCGATCTGTCAGCACCCTGATGTAAGATCAAAGGTATTTAAGTACTGGGCAGCCCCTAACCTGTCAATGAGCTCATTTGCCCTGGGGATGGGATGAGCATCAGTCTTTGACACAGAATTTAGCCCTCTATAATCCACACAGAACCTCAGTTCAGTTGTGGTGCCTTCTGGGGATTTTTTTGGTACCAGATCCACAGGACTGGACCAGGAGCTACTTGAGGGTTCTATCACCCCTAATTCCAACATCTTAGAGATTTCACTCTTGATGCTGGGCCTCACCTTTTCTGACAACTTGTAAGATGTATTCTTAACAGCGAGGTTGTCCCCGGTGGCCACATCATGGGTGTGCAGGTGGGTCGTCCCCAGAGTAAGGGAGAAAAGAGAAGAGCACTGTCCCAACACTTGGCAGCAGTCACTTTGCTGTTCAGGAGTTAGAGTGAGGGAAAGGATAATTCCTTCCATAGACCCATCCTTCTCCTTGGAGTCCAAGAGGTCAGGGTGAGGCTCACTCTCCCCTTCCTCTTCTTCATTTGTCACCAATAGCATGGTGCGCTTAGACCTCGCAAAGTGGGGTTTGAGGTGATTGATGTGAAGCACCCTGTGGGGTTGCCAGAGGGGTCTAAAGGTCCACCAGGTAGGCAGCTTTACCCTTATTCTCACTAACCTCGTAGGGCCCAGTCCAACAGTCCTGGAGGGCCCTGAGTTCCACGGGTTCCATAACCCACACTTTCTGCCCATGCTGTAATTCCACAGTGGTAGAATTTTGGTCGCACTACTCTTTCATCACAGCCTGACTGGCTTCCAGTTTGTCAGAAGCTTGTTTCCACAACTTAGCCATCTGGCTTCTGAAGGCCAGCATGTAGCTCACTATATCCTGGGGAGTCTTCCTGGGAGCTTGCTCCCACCCTTCCTTCTCCAGACTCAGAAGTCCCCTGACAGGGTGTCGGTAAAGAAGCTCAAAGGGGCTGAAGACAACTCCCTTCTGTGGTACCTCCCTGTAGGCAAACAAAAAGCAAGGTAAGAGGATGTCCCACCTATTCCTCAGGGCCTCAGGCAGGCCTCTAATCATGCCTTTGAGGATCTTGTTGAATCTCTCAACAAGCCCATTGGTTTGTGGATGGTAAGGAAAGGAGAACTTGTAAGTTACTCCTCATTCTTTCCACATTGATTACATATAAGCAGACATGAAATTTGTACTCCTGTCAGACACAAATTCCTTAGGGAAACCCACTTGAGTCAAAATCCCTGTTAAACCCGGCTTCCTGGGCACCAGGAAACTCAAGGTCACTGCACTCCAATTGCATCAACTGGAGTGTTCCCTGCCAGTGTCCTCGGGCCTCAGTACTAGTGGACCCAAAACTGGATAACCAAGTACTCCTCTCCAGCACTTAACTCTCTCAGGGTAGCGAGACAGAGCAGTCCAAGGCTTACTCAAGGAGGCGAGCTGGGGTTAGACATTCAGAATACAGTGTACACCAGCTGATAAAATCAATGTCCAGTCAGTGCTTTACTTTTTATAAAAGAAAAGTACTTTAATACAAACAAGAGAACTATACTACACATACAACTAGGATAAACAGTGAAAAACAGATGTCTCTATAACCCTCTGGGCCAGAGTTCGGACCCCAAACAGTATCCTAGTGCCAAGAAGCTATGCACTATAAAAACACAGTTAACATGTAGACACACAATTAGCATTGCATCTTACAGACCATGTTGCACAGGGTTGCTCTCATTCACTAGAGCCATGTTACCAATCTTTGTATTGAAATGATATAGTTTCAACATATGATGTGAAGTCAAAGGTTCTTGATCAGTCCCATAACCCGCACCCAAAGCAACAGAAGTGCCCTCCTGTCCTGAGTGAGGACTCTGCTCCAGTGGCATCAGGGATCTGATCACAGGTGCCCAATGTCTTGGCACAGTTTACCGGAGTCCAATTAGTCGAGTAGCCACTGGCTAGCTGTAGGAGGGCAGTGGCTGTACAGAGTGCCAGTTCACCCTGATACCCCCAGATATCACAAAAAGAATGGTGGGTGGGGGCTGTTCCACTGGACTCTATTCCCCAGCTACTGTTTGTAACTGGAAGTACCACACAGGCTCCCACAGTGCAGGGGAGGGGTCTGGGCAAAGCAATCTCACCTTCAAGGACTGGGAACAAGCTTCCCTGTCTCCATCTCTGTTGATGTGCTGCAAGCTTCCTTTCCTTATCTTGAGCAGCTGTCTGCAATTTCCTTGTTCAAAGCGCCAGCTCCACAAGTCTCACAGAAACAGCCGGTTCTCTCCCCAATGTTGCTAATGCCCTTGCTCCTCGTCAAACTGGCACGTTCCTTTGCAACAGAATCCATCAGTCATAGAGAATAATTCCTCAAGTTTCAGATGCAGTGAACAAGCTGCTTATCTTGCCTTCACACCGCGGGTCGCCGCTTGCCTCCTTTGATGGACCCGGTGTGAGCCGCTTCTTCAGAATCATAGACCAGTCTTGAGCAACAACTGACTGCCAAAGCCGTGACCAAAGCATGCAAAGGTTGACCTACTGTCTTCCCTTGTACCAGCCCCTGCTAATCCCTAAAGAGGAATTTTAATTAACTCCAAACCAGGAGGCACTGACTGGGGGGAGAGACCTCTTAGCAGAGATAGTACAGCTAAACCCAGATAAGAGCTGAGTGTCTGCCCCAGCCCATCAGCCCTCTTCAAGGTATTGGGAGGGGCACAGGGGAGCTGGGATGTCCAGCAGAAGAGCTTGCATTACCCACAATGACTCAACTCACAATCCTTCCCCAGTGCACCCACAGGCTTTCAAACACACGTCAGGTAGACAAAGGCAACAGGACCCCAGGCAAGGGAATGACTGCATAGACTTAATCAGGAGGGTGGCTTGTAACCCACACCTCCTGACTGTAGATTTATTGCTGCCACCACTGTCAGTCTACCACAGCCTGGGTAGAGAGGACAGTAGCCACTCTCTGGAAAATAGGGGTGCACTAGGCATGCCCCCTCGAACTCAGAGCCAAGCTCTAGGGTCTCAATTCATGTAAACAGGTAGACCCTCAGTGGACATGCATAATTGTCAGGTTCACTGAGGTAGGGATCTATAAAACATACAGTAACCTTCCAATGGCTTACCTGGAGATCAACATAAGGCAGGGGAAGCACTTTTTCCACAGACTTGTAAAAGACTTCCCATCCCAATAATCCCCATCAGGGACTTTGCCACTGCATGTGCAGTCATGGTACTCAGAGGGATGGCCTCTGGGTACCGAGTGTTATGATCCACCAGAACCAGGATGAACCTGTTGCCTGAACCAGTCTGGGTATCCATAGGCCCTACAATGTCGAAGCCCACCCTCTCAAAAGGTGTGCCAATTACTGGCAGTAGATTATGGAGGGCTTTAAGCCTTTGCCCTGTCTTCCCACTAGCCTGGCAGGTTAAACAGGTCCTGAAGAATGCATATGAGGATGTCCTGACATTGGGCCATAAGAACAGTGGGGCAAGCCTTGCAAAGGTCATGTCTTGGCCCAAATGTCCTGCCAGGGGAATCTCATGAGCCAGCTCCACTTGGGAAGGCCCTGTGGCATTGGGGGACCACCAGAGCTCTTGCTGTCCCATACACAGGAGTCTTAGGCTCACTGTAAAGGAGGTTGTCCTCCCAATAAATGTGATAACTCCCAGAGACATCACCTGCTGCTTGGACTTCAGCCTGTTTCCTCGTGCCCTCAAGTGTTAGACACTCTCTGTGCCCAACAGAACTCCTCCTTGGTGGGTTCTCCTTCTACATGCCATCCAGCAAGAGTAGGCAGGTCACCAAGGAAAGCAGTGCCCTCCTCAATGGGCTCTCGGGTGGCCACTGCATGTGCCCCATCCACCTCACTAGGAAGACACTCAGGGGCTGGTTTACGGCACCCTCTGCCTTTCCCCTTTTTAGCAGCTGGCTGGGCCATTTTTCCAGTCTTCAGCCCTTTTAGACTTCCATTCTGAGCAGCCATGGACCTTGTCATTGCACAGATCTAATCTGGTAACCCCAACATCTTCACATGAGCCTTGAGCTACACTTCTTTCCAGATAGTGTGCTCAAGGTCATTACCAAACAAACAGTCAACATGCATGGAAGCAACTTTCAGAAGACCAGTAACCCCCCCCACTCAAAGTGAACAAGGACCACTGGACAATGACCCTCTCTTTTGTCAGCCACTACAACCTGGTGGAATGCATTAGAAATTACCTGCTCTGGGGACACCGCTGACTCCTTACCATAAACATGCTGGCTCCTGTATCCCTCAGAGCCTCAACACCTTGCCCATTTATGGTGACCCATTGCCTATACTTTGTGGTATTTGAGGGTACATGGATCTTAGGTACCATCTCAATGTCACCCAGGGACACTAGGGTAACCCCACTAAACTCCCCCCCCCTCCATTATCTGGGCAAACTCCTCCACCCAGCACTACACTAGCCATCCCTAGATTATTTCCTCCAGTGGGAGGTGGTGCCCTTTTATTGCACTTGGGATCCTCCTTGTAGTGTCCAGACTCGTAAAACTCATAGCAGTTGAAGTGCTTGGGCTGCTGACCTTTGTCAGGGTAGTTTTTCCTCTGGTCGCCAGATTGGGAATGAGAACCAGACCCTTTCCCCTGTGAGTTTTTTGGGGCCTTTAGAGAACTCAGTCTTTTTATCTCCACCTTCTTCTTTTCGTGGGAAACCTGACCACCCTTTTGGGAATCCCCCCAGATGCCTTCTTTGACATTCTGTTGCTGACCTAGATGTCCACCTCCTCAGCAAGTTTTCTGGGGTCATTTAACCTGCTATCAATTAGGTGTTGGTGCAGCTCTGGAAAACAAATATCAAGCATATGCTCCTTCAAAACCAAGTTGTATGGCCCTGAATAGTCATCAACCTTGCTGCCCCTCACCCAGCCCTTTAGTGCCTTGCTGGCATAATCCAGGAATTTCACCCATGTTTGTGAAGAGATAGTGGGGCTGCCCCTGAATCTGAGCCTATACCTCTCAGGGCCTTTATTGCAGTGTACCATTCTGCTCCTCTACCTCTAGTGTCAGGAGTGTGTCCCTTCCCACAGTGAGCATATACCTCCACAACTACCACCCCAGAACTCCTCTGGAACCTTGTGCACTGTCAGAGCCACTTCATAGGTTTCAAACCATTTATCTATGTCATTACTCCCCTCCCCCACACATACCTGGGCCCTAATACCTTTGGGATCCTTACTCTGGACTCACCAGTGGCCACTGTAGGTATGCTGACACCATTGGTGTTGCTGGACCCTGCTTGTAGGGCTCTTATATCCAGCTCTCTGAGGTTTAGCTCATGTGACATCTTCCTCACCCCAGAGCCAATCTCCTTTCCTCCAGAGCTTGTTCTTTCTCCAAATTGAGTTTGGCAAGTTTTTCCTCCTGCTCCAACTTGGCAAGCTCCGCTTTCAGTTTTCACTCCTCCCTCCTGTATGCCAACTCCTCTGGGGACAGGCTCTTTAAGGAGAAACTGCTCTCTGCTCTGGTAACCACTACTGCTCCTCGCAGGTTGTGACCCCTTCAACAGGCAGTTATATAGCCATTTCAGACTCTGGAATAAGGTCACCCTCCTCTTCAGGAATCTCCTGCTTCCAGCTCTGGGATATCATCCCCTGCACCCCGGGTCTCTGCCCAAGCCCTCAAAGTGTTCTGCAGCAGTATCTTCCTGGTAAAGCCCCTTGTGGAAACTTGAAAGTCCTTGCAGAAATCTTTCAGCTGCTGCACAGTATATACATTCTAACCTGGCCAGCTCAAACTCAATTCCTGCAGGTGCAGGTGCGGCTTCTCCAGAGAGAGACATAATTTAGTAGAAAAATCAAAAAGGCAAATCAGTGAGAATTGAAAAAGGCTCGAATTCGTCTTAGGTATAGAGCTGTAGTGAATACTGAATTACTACTTGGTATTGCACAAACACAAGTCCTGATCACCAATGTTAGAAAATGGGTCTTTAGTTGGCAGAGGTATGCACCCTGTCCAAGTAGGGACCGCAATCCCAATCAGGGTAAGCTAGATACACACTTTAAATTAACCTGTTCTCACCCTCAGGTAGCTTGGCATAGAGCAGGCAGGCTTAACTTAAGAGGCAATGTGTAAAGTATTGCCACACACACACACACATACAGTAACCAAATGAAAACACCACAAAAAGACTCCACACAGGTTTAGACAAATAGAGAATAGTTATCGATTAAGACAAGACCAAAACAACAAAAATCTAATCAGTAGAAGTCGAGATATCAATTTGTTAAAAAAAGGTAAAAACAATGCTTAGAAATCAATAGTGCTAAAAGGTTACGTGAGATCGTGAGGGACTGGGGTACATCCAAAGTCAGTGACTGCACCCGCCTGCAAGGGAATGTCTGAGGCATCCATGGGACCCCCTTTAATCCCGCCAGAGGGCTGACATCAGGGGGCGCACTGACAGTGCACCACCTAAATGGTGGTGCACAGTCAGTGTGCCCCTGACAGCTTCTTTGCCTCTGCGCCAGTATCTGTAATACGGCGGGGGCACAGAGGCAAAGGGATTCCCTCATTTGCATGGGGCACACCCCCATGCAAATGAGGGGACGCCCTCTGAAGATATTGATGGCGCTTTAAGTGCGTCAGCGCTATCGGTATTACTGAAGGGACTGCACAAGCGGCCCCTTATGTAATACCAAAGTGCCCAGAGGGTGCGCATAGCGGGTGCAAACGCCCGCTGCACCCCTAAGTCACCTTTTGTAATACGACCCCTGTACAGAAATGGCCAGTATCTCAAACCGAACCCCCCCAGCACTGGGAGCCAGTTAAGAAACACAAAAGAACTCAAGAAACGAGAAACACGTGAAGCTGAACTGCCCCAGAACCGAGAAATAGCCACGAAACAAGAGTTGCAAGAAGCGCACACATGAAAAAGAAAAGCGGCAACATTTTGCCAGGGTTTCATGTAAAAGCAACAACAATGTAAGACACAAGAAATACAGTTGTAAAAATAAAAGGGCGTGAAAACCATGATTTCTGTGAAATTGCCTCAGGATTTCAGCTGACAAAAACAGATTGCAAAAATTTGAGAAATCTGATAAACGCACAAAAGGCCACAGAGGAGATTTTGGGCCAGATGTAAGACCTTATTTTGCATGCGAAAACGGGTTTGCGACCCGTTTGCGCATGCAAAATGGCACAGGGCCATGTACAATTCCTAAATAGCGAGTAGCAATTTAATAGCGACTCTCTATTTAGGAATTGCAAGTCGCTATTAGGAAGGGGCGTTCCCTTCCTAATAGTGACTGCAAACCCATGTATGAATGGTTTGCGACCGCAATTGCGGTTGCAAAACACTCGCAAATTACCACCCTCTTCAAAAGGGTGGTAATGCAGTCGCAATTTGGAAGGGGCTCACCAGGGGACTACTTCCACTTTGTGACTGTCTCTAAAAATATTTTTTAAGGGCAGGCAGTGGTCCCAGGAACCACTACCTGCCCTTAAAAAATGAAACGAAAAGGTTTCATTTTTATCTTTTTAAATGCATCCCGTTTTCCTTTAAGGAAAACGGGCTGCATTAAAAAAAAAAACTGCTTTATTTAAAAGCAGTCCCAGACATGGTGGTCTGCTGAGCCCAGCAGGCCACCATACCTGGGAGGGCCTGTCATTCCCAATGGACTCGCAAATTGCGAGAGGCTCATTAATATTAATGAGCCTCGCAATTTGCGACCCCATTGGGAATCGCAAACAGTGTGAAACACACTGTTGTACATGGCAAATTGCACCTCACAAATTGCGACTCGCAAATGAGTCGCAATTTGCGAGGCGCAATTTTGCTGGTCGTACATCTGGTCCTTTGTCTGTTACCCATTTTCACAGAATGTCACACATACTTCTCTTTTAGCTTTAATATTGGCTACTTCGAAGAACCTGACATCTAAATGCCAGGGAATGGATAGTGTCCCCTGCTCATTAGGCTCTAGGTATTAAAGTGTCCGGCAGATAGGATTAAACTATAGAAATAGTTACATCCATTCTTCAAATGCGCTGACTAGTCAACTCTGCTAGTCACCTATTCTGGCTGAAGCATAAGTCATATTTCTTCACTGTCATCTTCAAGATCTATCTCCCACTCACTCCTTTGTTTCACTATGTTCTCTGAAGAGCTCATCCTTGGCAAACTCTTATCTATTTTCTCAGGTTGGCCTTAGATTCTGGCCACCTAATTTTCTGGAAGCTGAGACTGATGCGATTATTACCTGTCTCATCAAGATTTGTAATATGCCTCATTCTACGACGATTGTTTAGTAATCTTGCAAGTAAGCTACTATTCCACACCTTCATTGAGAAAATAAGCACTGATTTCTTGGCCCCTTTTAATTATTGTCCCAGCTAAGCGAAGAATACTCAATTATCTACTTTTGTGAAACCCAGTTCTCTTTTTGATCCCACTCAAGAAGCCTGTCTCCTGGACCACAGTGCAAAGTCAGTTCTAAATGATGGCTCGATGACCTTTGCATCATGCTGGATGTAGGAGGGAAGCTGAGTTGGTGCATTTCATATTCTGTTTTACCCCCTACTTTGATCACATTTGGTATGTATGGGGGTGAAAGATGCTTTCTTACATTCGATTGTCTCCTTTCTTTGTGAAAGAGAGTAGGCATATGTTTTATCCATCTTCTGCTCACGTATCTGTCCTGTTGCATGTGAGGTCACACAGGCCACATTCCTTACCCCCACTGTTTTTTAACATTTATGTGACTCATGGCTTACAGTTTTTCTGTTATACGTTTGATGTACTATTAACGCTACGTTTCCATCATCCACCTGCGGCCTCTCATCTGCAGTCAGCTTCTAAGGGCTATCTTATGGACATTTATGTATGGATGAGTGTAAGTCATCTTAAGTGAGTTCGAAGTGCATTGAAATCTATCAGGTTTGATTCTTGGTAGTTGTCCTCTATGGGTTCCCTGACTGTGCCAGTCACACAAGCTCAAACTCTAGGCATCATTTTCCATAACCAGACGACTTTCAAACCCAAACTGCATCCCTTTTCCTTGTTATTAGAAATTGGATCTCTAGCTGACAGAGGTTTGCACCCAGTCTAAGTAGGGGCCACAATCCTAGATTGGGTTAGTCAGATACACAACCTAAATTAACCTGTGCTCACAATCTGGTAGCTTGGCACAGAGCAGTTAGGCTTAACTTAAGAGGCAATGTGTAAAGCATTTGTGCAACAGTTTAATCATAGTAACACAATGAAAATACCACAAAAAGAATCCACACCAGTTTAGAAAGATAGAGAATATGTATCTGAGCAAAAACGTCAAAAATCCAATAAGTAGAACTTGAGATATTAATTTTTAAAGATTAATTCCAAGGACAGTGGTTGGAAGTCAATAGAGCTAAAAGGGTACTTGAGGTTGCACTAGACTGGGGTAAATCCAAAGTTCCAGGCCGACCGCGATGGAGGGCAGGCCGGCTGTCAAACCCACACAAGGCACGCTTAAAAAGTACCTTGGATGTAGCAAGCGTTGCATCGAAGACTGGATGCGTCAGTTCCGGTTCACACAGTCTAGTCGAAACGTCCAAATTGAGCCTCGCAGACGGGTCCCACATCGTCATTGAACCCCTTATGATACAGGCACTGCATCGCTGTTGAACCTCACATAGTGGTCTTTGGATCGGCGCTGCATCATTGTTGAGCATTTCAGCAAGGACCTCAGATCGTCACTGCCTCGAACCTCACAGTCGGGTCTCACGTCGTCCTCGAGCTATGCTGGGATGTCCTCGGATCAGCAATGCGTCAGCGTCAAAGGGCACTGCGTCGGTTCCGATTGGCACAGATGTGACAATGCATCGATTTTTTTTTAGCAAAACAGCTGTAGAACCCACCTCTGAGGCCCAGTATTGGAGGGGCACCTCAGGCAAGGGAGGACTCACAGATGGCACAACCCAGCAGCTGAAGCAAATTTGAAGGAAGTCTTTGATGGCCCTGAGACGTCAAGACCAAGGGGCAAGCCAGCAAGCCCTTGGAGAAACTTGGGTTCAAGTATGTAGAGACCAAGTCCAGTTCTTCTCACTCCCAGACCAGAAGCAACAGGCAGCAGGCCAACACAGCAGGGCAGGTACCAAAGTGGCAGTCCCTTCTACAGCACAGCAATCAGCAGGCAGCAGGCCTACACAGCAAAGCAGTTTACAAAGTGGGAGTCCCTCCTGCAGCACAGCAGCTGTTCTTCCTGGCAGAATGTACTTGGTTCCAGCTGAGTTCTCAATAGGTGGTGTCAGTAGTCCAGTACTTATACCCAAATGTGCCTTTGATGTGGGGTAGGCTTCAAAGAGGCCTTTGAAGATCGCAAGGTCCCTGTCTTTCCTGATCTGGCTCCAGACTCACTACTTTGTGTGGGGAAAGGCACAGCCCTATTAAGGTGCAAGTATCAGTTCCTCCCTCCTAATCTACCTCAGAAAGGCTCATCAGCATGGTGATGGGTATTAGGATGCAAATGTCACACCCCAGCTCCCTTTGTGTGACTGTCTAGAAGTAATGCACAAAGTCCAGCTGTCACCGAACCCAGATGTGTATTCAGAGACAGGCAGAGGCACAGAATGGTTAAATTAAGAAAATGCCAACTTTCTAAACGTGACATTTTTAGACTTACAATTAAAAATCCGACTTCACAATAAGTTGGATTTTAAATTGTGAGTCCAGAGACACCAAACTCTAAATATCTATCTTTCCCCAATTGGAAATTGCACGTAAAAGATGCTTCAAGGTAATTCCAATGTTAACTTTTGGGAGAGAAAGGCCTTGAAGTAGTGAAAAATGAATTTAGCAGTTTTTCACTACCAAGACATGTAAAACTCAAAAGTACATGTCTTACCTTTTAAATTCACAGCACCCTGTCCATAGGGATGCATAGGGCTACCTTAGGGGGACTTATATGTAAGAAAAGGAAAGGTTTAGGCCTAGCAAATAGGTTAACTTGCTAGGTCAAAAGTTTAAAACTGCACACACAGGCTAGGCAGTGGCAGGCCTGAGACATGTTTAAAGGGCTACTGAAGTGGGTGGCACAATCAGTGCTGGAGGCCCACCAGTAGAGTTTAATTTACAGACCCTGGGCACAAATAGTGCACTTTACTAGGAGTGTATAGGTAAATTAAATATGTCAAGAAGTGCTTTTATTTGTGCATATAGACATAAATTATTTGATACATACGTTTATATGTACACATATGTATACATATGTATACAAGTACACATATGTATACATGTACATATATGCACATGTAGATAAAGGAAAAATATAGGAACATTACAAGTATAGGCTAAATTAAAAAATAGTCATAATTTTAAAAACATTTAGAAACTATAATATTATTAAAGAAAATACTGAAGTAAAAAATAAAAGAATTATAGGGATAAAGTGAAAATTATTTTAAAAAAACAAATAGAAAATGAATATCGTAAAATATATATATGTAGGTTTAGAGTAATAGGAGTGCATGAAGACGTAAGAGAAGAAACAAACAAGTGTGGGTGTTTACCCAAGTTATAGCAACACATATATTGAAATAAAAAAGTGTGTTCTGAAGTTTATCATCTTTGTATATGCATGTAGTATATCATATTATATAAAATCACTCTCTAAAAAATAATTATTTCTCACGTTCAAGAACTCATCTGTCTTTTACATCTGATAGCAATCAGTTGAATCATTGGAAGACTGATTTTTTACATTTCACTAACATTTTATATGCCTCAAACCATTTATAAAAAAACAAATTGTTTCTTATGCCAAGTACGAAGGCCATATCACGTGACCTAATGTATATTTTTCACTTTAAATTTTGTGTAAAGGGAACACAGCAGTGAACAAGGCTCTTTAAGCTGGATTTTATTTTGACTGAGTCTTCAGTGTTAATGAGTACATTGTAAACCATTGAAAGAGTGCTGTTTCTTAAGTCCATGTACACATATATGAAACAATAGATAGATGGATGGATGGATAGATAGATAGATAGATAGATAGATAGATGGATGGATAGATAGATAGATAGATAGATAGATAGATAGATAGATAGATAGATAGATAGATAGATAGATACCAACAAACCTTAGAAGTTTTTCTATATACTTGCCTGAATTTAGTTGAAGTCTGAAAGTGCTGCGAGAAGAATAACCTAAAGACTGAGATCCCGAATTTTAAACACACACTATGTTAGTTTGTATATAGAGCAAATTGTTTGAGTTGTAGACATGGGAGCAGATAACATCCTGCTTAATATTACACCTAAATTGGATATATAGGGAGTGCATCACACTGATGAAATATTGAAAATGTCTTCCTTATTAGAGCACTAGGGCACTGGAACCCTTAAATGTATATATTGTGCACACAATATTGTTAAGTATTTTCTGGTACTGAGAGTGGTAAGTAAGTGAAAGTTTGCTTCCTGAGCACTGGAGGGTTGTTTATGTTAATTTAAGTTTTTATGTGCTACACAGTTCAAGTATTGAAAATGATGAAATTACTGGAGCAATGGAGTGCTCACTGATTCTTAATGGCTGGCATCTATTAACCTGACAGAGAATGCTTAGGACGTTCATGGGACTGCAATGGGGTCTTTGCAGACAGTGCACACATCTCCAATAAATATCTGGTGTGTATCTTATATAAGGAAAGAGTGTGGTGCCTCAGAGTCTCGGCATTCAGCACTGTAAAGCTGTTTATTTGTGGAAGGAAGTGATGCGATGAGCCACTTGAGAAGAAAGAGGTGCAGGTTAGGGCAGAATACAGCAAGTCAGGTAGACCTGTATCTTGTATATTTAGTTGGGATATGATGCAGAGACATAGATCAAGTTGGGCAAGCAGAAGCATGATGTTTATTTCCTCCATGAACTCTACCATTTGCTTTGCACTTGTCATGAACTATAAGGGCCTTATTATGAGTTTGGCGGTCCTCCTGTAGGCCCATCACTGCCGCTCCAACAGGAGGACCGCGTAGCCCGTCTTGTGCCCGGCACATGGTGCTGTGGCGGCTCACGGCTGTGGCTGTGTAAGTCTCATAGGAGAGCCTTAACAGCAGACTGCCACAGTGACAGCGCCTGCAGCACGTTCCTGCATGGCGTGGCATGAATGCCACACCAAGTAGGAACGGGGATGCAATTCCAGGGGAGCACAACAAGTGCCCCCACATTCATCCACAGGTCCAGAAGCAGCAGGGGGCGTTGCCTCTCCACCAACCTTTTCATGGCGAGCACACCACCATGAAATGAGAGGTGGAAAGCCAACTCATAATATACTTGGTGGTGCTGGCACCGGCAGCATATTGAAGCGACTTGCAGATCCTTGATCTCGGCAGAGCCGGTGGTCTCATGGCGGTCCGACCGCCACACTCAGAATACTGCAGATGGACCTGCAACAGTGGTGGAGGTTGGACCGCCACCACGAGTACGGCTGTCCTGATGACCGCCGTACTCGTAATATTGCCCTCAATATTTTGGCTGTAAACATCTCTTGGAAATCAAAGCCAAAGCAAGTCTTTAAAGTTTCAGAGTGGGCATTGCACCTAAATATACGATTCAAAAATATTGTGAGCCAAAATATGGAAGTTAACTATATTGTTTTTTACTGTTTCACTCTAATATCAAAGTTGAAAATATTTTTAAATTTAATATTGTTTTTTCATTATGCTGGATTATTGTATGGGAATATGTTTTTATTTTATTATATATGTTATTGTAAAATAGATTTTATGTTTTTGAAAAAATTTATAGTAATGTTATAGTAATGTATAGTATTTCAGGTTTTTGGGTTTACTTGGGGATAGGGTGGATAGTCTTTTTTTAATTAAATAGTAATTTAAGTTACTTGATTGATTTTTATTTAAATAGTTTTAATACTTTAGGGGCCCATTACGATACCCGGCGTAAAAAAATCCGCCAGGCATGGAAGCGGCAAAAATCCGCCCGCACACACCGTCTGAACACCGACCACGCCATTACGATTACACAAACCGAAAACCGCCATCGGCGAAAAATCTCACAAGATACCGCCCGCCATCGTCCGAGTCGGAGTCAAACCGCCCGCCACGGACGGAAACACGCCCGACAACACAAAACCGCCCGCCCTCACGGCCGACACACCGCACGTGAGATTACGATCGCACCGCCATGAGCGCGGGAAAACTACAAATATACCGCCCGCCAGCGCAAACAACGCCGATGAGAATCGACACGGCAGAAGCCATGGCGCCCACGTCCCTGCACAGAAACAATCCGCTGACAAAACCAATCGCACACAACATGGCCAACAAGTCCACACAGCAAGGCACGCACAAATACACAAGCACAGTACACATCCCGAAAACACCCCCTGGACAAACAAAAACTACAAAGGCCAGAACACCAGACACAACACACCTGAAAACAACAGACCATGAGGACACACCCACATAGGTAAGTACAAAAGCAGCACTCCCACAGACCACAACCCCTTGCAACATTGCAAACTAGAGAGGAGAGGAGAGGACACAGTGACACAGCAAGGACAGCAGCACACCACAGAAACGCACACATCACAACCACCACCACCACCACCACCACCACCACCAAACACCGGCACCACAAACCCCCTGCACATTACACAACACACACCGCACCAGCACCACAAACACCATGGCACCACAAAGAATGCCCAAGTTCACGCCCATTGAGCTGACGGTCATGGTCGACGAGATCATCAAGGTGCACCCACAAATCTATGGGAACCTGGTCCAGCACACACCACTAGCCACCAGAAAGAGAATGTGGAACCGGATCGTAGACCAGGTCAATGCAGTCGGGACCCTGCCCAGGAACAGAGTTGAAATCAACAAACGGTGGAATGACGTCAAGAGCCTGGTCAAGAAGAAGGAGAGCAAGAACAGAGAGCTGGCAGCCGTCACTGGCGGAGGGAATCCCGCGCTCTTCAAGACCTTCAAAGCGTGGGAGGAGAAGGTGCGAGTCATTATACATCCGGAGATCCTCGCCGGATTAGCAGGGGGAGTGGAGGCTGGTAAGTACAAACTAATGTATACCAGCACACCGCTATGTACTCACATGCACTACCACCATGCCACAGCTCCCAGGGACAAACACCCCCATGTCCAGCACACAATACACAACACATCACACACACATGCAACAGACACCACCACACACAGCCCAAACCGAACAACTGTAAGATACGTGGGGACATGTGTACACTCAGCCAGCCACGTAACCACCAACAGGTCCCCAAGTATGCCAGAAGCGCCACAACGAGCACCCACCACACCCATGTGTCCGCCATAGCTGCACTAACCGACAAGTAACAGGTAAGTGGCAGGAACACAAAGTGCAGTGGGTGGGAGGGTGGACAGCCCAAGTACAACACACACCAGGCCCCTAGTCCCACAGCACAGCAAGAAGGAGCATCCCCCACACCCCACAGCCACGTGTCAGCCACCTCAGTGCACACCGACAGCCGAAAGGTAGACATCACGGTCCACAACAATCAGTGTCAGTGGGTGTCCAGCCACCACCACGACCCACAACACCCCCCCACCCCCACAGACCTGCAACATGGAGCACCCCCCGCTTAGAACCATGTGGCATCCAGTACAGTGCACGCCCGAACAACCTGCAGGTGGGAAACTGGACAGGGCTGGATTACTGGAGGCATGAGGACCGTAACACGACCAACACATGGGACATGTCACGTAGCAGACGAACACGCAGCACCGCCCACCGTCACAAACAAGTGAACAATGTGCACACGGACATGAACCACAGACTCACACCCCACATGACCCATCACAGACACAGCAACACCCAAGGAGCCACGTCTGCATGCACAAGCCACACTGAATATAGTACCACACGGCAGCCACTGTGCAACCCATCACACACAACCGAAACACAATTGAAGTCCTGTCCATGTAGCCCCTACTGCCTGTCAACCACACCCCCCACAACTACGCCTATGTAAGACAAACAACACTAGACGCAACAGAGCGGAACAACATAAATGCACACGAACACCACTGAACCCATCAAACACACAGACACACCATGCACATACAACATACCATCCATCCCATCCGTCAGCCCCAGTCTCATGAAAGGCATGTCATCCGCACAGCTGCCACACATACAGCAGTCACGCTAAGATACATGCCCATGACCAACCATGTGCCAGAAGTCAATGAAGCGCACGCCACACTGTGAGCAACAACACACAACATGGGCCACACCCCCCGAGCACTGCAGTGATGCACATGGCACAGGGCAGCACGCACACCAAGGAGATGGGACAACTGCAATACGTTGGCTGGCACACAACCATCACTCACTCATAACGATGCGTCCAATGCCATGTCCAGTAATCACAACAGACAGCAAATATGCAGGCCATGTCAGGCATGCACACACCTCAGACCATGCACTGTCATGCTGCCACAACACATGTCACGTTCGGCACCCATGGCTCACAGCATGTACCCCAAAAGCATATTCCCTCCCAAATGCGAATCTGGGGCATGGCCCCCATGTTGCCATATGCGTTCCTAAGCGTTCCATTTGAACCCCAAAAGCATATTCCCTCCCAAATGCGAATCTGGGGCATGGCCCCCATGTTGCCATATGCGTTCCTAAGCGTCCCATTTGAACACCAAAAGCAAAGTACAAACCAGACCCAGGATGGGCCAGGAGCCCGCATACACCAGAGTCACAATAAGTAGGGGCATAGCAACACACCCATCGGCATGGCCAATCCGTCCCATGCCACATGTGCACAGCACACAGTCCCATTGCCAAGCACACACAACTACAAATGGTACAGCCACACACACGCCTCCGGGAAACCCATGTACGAGATTGCACGAACTGTTAATGTCAGACGACAAATACATACTTCGCCAGGTGCAACACAATAACAAATCTCATTCTCTCCACAGGTGACGAACTGCTGGATGCTGGGGATGGAGACAGCAGCCAGCACAGCCAGCCTACAAGCCCCCAACGAGGACACACGGATGTGGAGGATCTGTCCTCCTCTTCGGACACGGACCACCAAGCAGGCCCATCTGGTGTGGCAGGGCCCAGCCGCTTCCCAGGACCCCTCCTACCCACCAACCCATCATCCAGGGCTGCTGAACATTCCCAGCCCCCTGCTGCCACTGTCGTTGCGGCCACACCCACGGACATTGCGGCCACACCCACGGTCATTGCGGCCACACCCACGGTCATTGCGGCCACTACCACTGCCGCAACCGCCACCATCGCCGCACCGACCACCACCGCCGCCACCACCACCACGTCTTCGCTGGCACCAGCCACAGCGCAGGTGGTGGCCCGGCTGACTGGATCCACCCTGGGAGCCACAGCGAGGACCGTGGTGAGCAATGTGGCTAGTGGGCAGGCCGGTGGCAGCAGTACCGGTAGGAGGAGCAGGGTCAGGGAAACGCAAGTCTCCCCTGGGAGCCATGCCCTGCCTCAAATGGCCAGAGTCCTTGGGGCCTATGAAGAGGCCCAAGGACAATGGGCCAGGTCAGCTACAGACACGCGTGAGGTGCTGGGGGTGCTGAGGTCCATGGACGCCCGTATGGGCCAAATCGTGGACCTCATGGGCCAGCTGGTGGTGAGGTCACAGCCAGGGACAGCAGCTCCACCACGCCACCACCTGCCGGGGCGCAGGGTCGTGCAGCTGTGTCCAGTTCCCCTGCGTCCACAGCCAGTGAGCACACCTCAACCACCAGCAGGTCGCAAGCAGGCACCCCCCCTCGCAAACGTGGAAGGGGCCGTCCGAAGTGGAAACAGATCTCACGGGAGGACTTCGCACGCTCCAGACGCAAGTGAGGCAGCCAGCCAGCCCTCCTTGACCACCCACTGCATTGACTTGGACTACGATCCCACTCCACACAGCCATCTGGATGGCATGTGTCTGTTGGACCATGGACATAGAACCAGTGGGTACACCCTGAGCATCATGCAGCCATGACCGACAGCTCATTGTCACTGCACGCACCACTTTTGTCATCACCTTACACACAATCACATGTCACAGTTTGAAATAAATGCACCTCTTACACAAACTGCTGTTTGTGCCCTGTGTTTTATTTGTACGGAATACAACGGCCACCTTGGGCGGAAAGGCACCTGATGCGTGGCATGGCAATGGAACCGGAGGGCCTGTAGGGACCTAGGGGTGGGAGACAGAACAGGAGCACATTCAATGAGTGTGTCACACACCCATCACACAGTACATGTCAACAACTACAAGCAATGTACACACATCGCACAGAGCAATAGGGCACAATGCCACAGCCACCAACAGTGGCATACTACCCTGGCCATGGAGCGTTGACACACAGCACGCAGTGAACAAACGGCCACCCTGACACAGCACACACACACCTGCACAGATACAGCCACATCAGCCGTCGTACATGGACACTCACCGTCAAGTGAAGTAGTGGGCGATGAGCTGCTGCCGCACATTCCCAGCTTCCTCCTCTCCGCTGTCCTCCTCACTCGAGCTGTCCTGGTCTGCGGGCTGGGGCCCTGGTTGATCTCCGTCATCCACGATGAGGGGGATCTGCTTCCGAATGGCCAGATTGTGCAGCATGCAGCACGCCACCACTATCTGGCACACCTTCTGTGGGGAGTACGCCAGCGCACCCCCGGTGCGGTCCAGGCACCTGAACCTGGACTTGAGGAGGCCAAAGGTACGCTCGACCACACGTCTGGTCCTCCCATGTGCCTCATTGTAGCGATCGTCTGCTGGGGTGCGAGGATTCCTCAATGGACTGAGCAGCCATGCCCCATTCGGGTACGCAGAGTCACCTGGGTGTGAGGGACACAGAGAACCGTTGCTATTCCAACTGGACAGGGGACATCATCGCACAACCAGCACGCTACACCACTCCACATACTCACCGACAATACAGCCACGATCCTGTTGCAGATTGGACATCAGTCGTGGCAAGATGCTGTTGCGCATTATGTGTGCGTCATGGGCCGAGCCTGGGAACTTTGCACACACGTGGGTGATCACCATGTCCGCAAGGCACACCACTTGCACATTCAGGGAGTGCGTGTGCTTCCTGTTGCGGTACAGGTGCTCAGTGGCCTGTGGTGGAACAAGGCCAACATGTGTGCAGTCAATGGCTCCAACAACGTGTGGGATTCTGCCAAGGGCATAGAATGCACCCTTCACTGCCGCCAATTCACGAGCCCTGGGGAAGCGGATGTACCTGTTTCGGTACAGCATCATGGCTGCCAGTACATCCCTCAGCACCTTGCTGAACATGGGCTGGGACATCCCTCCTCCACTGCCCACTGTGTGCTGGAATGACCCAGTGGCGAAGAAATGCATGGCGGCCATCACCTTAGCCGTGGGGGTGACAGCTGTCGGATACACCCTGCGGGGACGGAGATGGGGTTCCAACATGGCACACAGTCGATGCAGGGTTGGCCTGTCCAGCCGAAACTTCCTAATGACCTCTGTATCGTCCATGTCCGCCAGCAATTGGTATGGGCGGTCAATGTTCGGTCTCCGCCTAGGGAAAATGGCAGTGGACACATGTCAAAGCAACACAACACATAGCAATTTCGCATACACATCACTGACATGACTGAGCAAGCACATGAGCCACAGCCCAGCTGTCAAGCTGGGACGGCACGGCCACAATACACTTACACAGGTCTCCCAACAATGGCAATGGCTAGTGATACAAACCACTGCCATGTGCATGCACATGGGGATCTAGGCCCCAATGACTTGCGGGGCGTGCTGATGGGGACTGACTGCATATTCGTCAAGCGGCAACGCCACGGCAACATGAATGTCTGCTGAGCATGGAACTGCTTCCGAGGCTGGATGAGTATGGCACACGACGACGACGATGTGGGCACAGGCTGAGCGGCCAAAACAAGTGGGACCTGTGGCACGAGGGGATATGAGACAGTAGTAGGTGTCAGCACTGCACCCTATGTACAGCACTGTACGGATCACACCTCCCGAAACATTGACAGGTGTCCACATTGACAGCCCCATGCCAAGACGGCTGTGTGCTTGCAGTCACACGTCACAGGTGAGAGGTTACATTGCACGTGCCAGGTGGCAGACGTACATAGTGGGAGCTGGCATGTGTGTGCATGTGTCTCCTGTTCAGGATCCACCAGATGGGCGCTGACTCTGTACTGACCATTGGACACAGCATGTTCCGTGGAAGGCTTGTGTGTGTGGGATGGTGGCACTGGATGTGCCTCCGTTGGGTGGGGGGCCATGCACAGGGCGGGTACGTCGATGATTGCGGATTGTTGGTCACGGTGGGTGCACCCACTAAGATGTTTTGCCCTGTGTTCAATTCCTATGTCCGCATGATGATGGACTGTAGATGTGGGCAGACTACACATTGGTCGATGTGCTGTCTATATGCATGTGCCCTCACACCAGGCACAGCTGCCCCTGCACATGTGACCCCTGCTGGACTCGCTGCTGGGTCTGTGGAGCTGATGCACCTACTGTGCGTGGGGCGGACAGCTCTCCTCACTTCCCTCATTGCGCATGTCATGACTTTGCCGCAGGTGACATGGATCATGGAGGGCCCACATGTACGCGTGGGTAGGCTACACATGATTGTTCACTGGTCGCCACCCCCAGTCAGTGTTTCGAATGGGAAGGTTGTCGTGCTGGTGGTATGTTCGATGTGGCGGATGGGCCGGGCTAGGTGCGGGCTTACATTCCGGACATGGGGGGGTAGTTGGATTGGCGACTAGTTGCAGTACACACGGGACACGTCTCTTCCTTTCCACATCTGGGTCATCCCTTGTACTCACTGACAGTGATACAGTCATCTTCGCCCCAGCCCTCATGTCCTCCCCTCGCTCCCCCAATATGCATGTGCACCTGCGAGGCTAGCGCTTGCACAGGCAGCCCCAAGCTCGCACCAGAGAGGGCAAGGAGTGTATGTGTGGGTCCAGTTGCACGAGTGGGCTGTCTCAGGGTATGATGTGTTGCGGGACGCCGTCCACCTGCGTGGTGCCCCAAATGGAGACCCGGCCTGCATGGACTATGCATCACAGTCTTCGCCTTCCGGATCCGCCACCTGCGACACCCAGTGGCTGTGGCTGCCCTTGCGTCCATGCCGCGTCCGTCTGTGACTGATGGCCCACACATTCACTCTTTGGCCTCTCTGGGGAGGGCTCGGGGGTGGTGGCGCACGCGCTTGCACTTAGTCGCAATGGCATGTGGCGTGGTTGGTATAATGGGCAATGGATGGGATGGTGCGAGCCACCTCCCGTGACGTCAGTGCTGCTCGTGCTGTGGTGCGTCCCCCTACACTTCCATTTGACTTGTGCCATGCTAGACGTTGAGGTTCTATTGCCTGCGTGATATGACCAGGAGGAGCGCGAGGAGACCTCTCACACACCATGCTCCACTGCCATCCCGTGCCCTGTATCGCCTGTGCGGATTGACTATGTTGGGGTTACACCTGGTCGACTGGGGCTGTGTGTGCCTTGTCAAGGGGCATGGCGGGCGCACAACAGGATCCAGCTTGTCCACAGAGGGTGGGCTGAGGTGCGCCTGGTACCGCTTTGTACGTGTGCCCGGCTGCTGTGCACACACGTGTTCACTCCCCCGACAGGTGTCCTCTCACAATGCCCAGGGAAGCGGTGGTGTACTGTTCATGACCCCTCCCAACACGGCGTGCTCCAACTTGGCATGTGCGCATCTACCCGTCACACCCACCCACCTGAGCACTGCGTCCATACGACTTCACACGACACATGTGTGTCTTCCACAGTTGTGCTACTCATTTGCGTTGACATCCAATACCAGTGGACTACATGGTCATGTCACGACTGCCGTGTACTTCACATACTCTCATCCTCTCTCATTCGTACTTGTGAAATGAGTCAGCGGAGACAGTTTTGGTTTCAAACATTATATTGAGTCTTCTGTCCTCTGTGATGCAGTATAGTGGACACTACTGGCAGCGGAATACATGTTGAGGATATACTGAGCATGATTGCAAATGGGATAGGGTGTGGGGTTACATGTGATTGGCTGTTGCATGTGGGATGTGGGCTTCAGAGTTACATCTGCTTGGCCAAGGCTGTGCTAATGTACATTTACGTATAGCTGCGGAGCTGCGGACTTTGACACAGACGGTATACATGTAGCCTACCAGACCGCTTGGCATCATGGGCACAGTCCATCTCAGTTCCATGTGACAGGTTTGCTGCGGTTGTTCCTCATGCACGCGTGCATGTGAGATGACATCAGGGCATGTGCTTGCGTGCATGCAGCGGCGTGCCACTTGTTGTTGCAATGTGGTGGTTACTGGACATGTCACAGTCACTGGGGTCGTGTTGTTGTTGTATGCACTTGTCGTCCATGCAAAGGTCCTGGTATGGGATTCCCGGGGCGGGGGTGGGAGGGGTGCAGCACCCACAGACTCCAGGCGACCTATTCATGTCCACTGAGCGGTGTGTGTGTCCATGGGCGCTGGATCCATGTCGTGTCCTGGTTGTTCGTGCAGTTCCGTCCATGTGGGTGCGATACACAGAGCCCATGCCACTGCCTCCCACGATGCATGCGGTGTTCCTGGATGTGATGGGGAACAGTGTGCATGTCCCGGTCATATCCGATGTCATGGTGATGTCGTTGATGGTGTGGTAACAGTTGCCGGTCGTTTGGTATGGCTGTTGTGGTGGTGACTGGCCAGTCCGTGCGGAAGCTAAGCATGGGTGCGGGGTTGGACATCATAGGTCAATCGGGGAACCTGCGTTGTGGTCCGACGAATTTACAGGTTGTCAGGTATGCGATGCCGTCCAGCAGGGCTTCCATGTCATTGGTGGTGTACATGTTTGCCAGCCAATGTAGCGGATGGTGGCTGTCAAGGTGTTGTTCGTAAGCTGTCCCTTGGAGGACCATGATGGGGCATGCTGGGTGACATTCGATGTAGCTGTTCTCGATGATCCGTCGTGTGGAGGCACAGTGGTCCCATTTCAGTGCGGGTGCGATGTTGGCAACATACGCCATGCCCCCATAGGCAGAGCAGGCCCTGTCGTGTGCGTCCAGAGGGAGGAGTAGTGGTAGCAGGTCCGCCTTTAGACATGCCGGGTTGGAGAGGCACATCTCCACGGGATGCTGGTAGGGACACCTCCGACAGTAGAAGACGGGCATGACGCAGCTGAACAATGTGATGCGGTAAGTCAGTCGGTAACTTACGTTCAGCAGGGACAGGAGATCGCATCCCAATGTATGTATCAGGTTGGTTTTGTACAGCTTGAGCTGTCCGGCGTAGTTGGGTAGGTGTGTTGCGGTTGCCATTTCGCAGCGGTGCGTTGTGGTGGCGTGATCCGGCTGTGTGTGCAGTCTGCAATGTGCACGCTCCGAGGTTGCTGTGAGCTCTGTGTAGTCGTAGGGAGACAGGACTTGTGTTCTGTTGGCTTGTGCGGAGGACACGGGCCCTCATCCCACATGCTTCTCAGACAGTTCAAGGTCAGTGATGTGTGACTCCTTCCAATTAACTTGCATGTGGCCGACATGGGGGAGTGTTTTCTTTTTTCTTCCCCGTCCGTTGTGTGCTTCTGTGATATGCGCTATCTGCCCTGTGGTCGGTCTCCTCGGCATGCCTGTGTTGGTCTTTTCTTGGACAATGGCTGTATTCACCGGCTTCTTTCGTAGGGCTGTGGTTTCGGAGTTGGAATGGAAGGTCATTCAGTGCTGTCTGCTCTCCCTTGTGTGGGCGGCAGGCTGCCTTTCCGCTCTGCGTTGGGCCTTGTGTGTGAATGTTATTCTTGGGCCACCTGTTGTCGGTCCCCGGGCTCTTTGGTGTTCCGTTTTATATGTCTTGTTCATATGTGCAGGGTGGTATGGGTGTTTCAGTGTGGTACTGGCGTTCCTCTTCCCGAAGGGGCCCTGCTTCTCCTAGTTGGTGTTGCCGCCGCTGTGTGCTACGCCATGTTTGTTACACTGGGGTGTGTCCTGCTGTTGCGTGACTTCACTGACATGTGTGCGTCGGTTGTGTGGCGTTGGGTGTTGTCCGTGAATTGGGCGTTGGGGACATGTCTGTGGCAGGCCTGTCACGTGTCATGTGCGTTCGGGGTGGGGCTGATGTGTGTGCTGCTTGGTTGTGTCCCTGTGTCTGTGTGCGACGCATGCATGGCGCTGCGGTTGGCCTCTGCGTTGTGCGCATGTGTGGCGGCGTCATCGCCGCTTTGGGGCCGTGACGGGGTCGTTGGTTCCTAGTCCCAGGTGGTGTGTACACATGTGTTACGCGATGTTACGATTTGGCCTGTGTGTCATATGTGGATGCAATGGTGGATGTGTAGTGTACACGCGGGGTGGGGGGTTGTCTGCTTTTTCCGCCCTTGCACTGTGTGCGCTGTTTGCGTGCACTTGTTGTGTGTGTGCCTACCTGCGTCTCCGCGGTACGTTGCGTCCTTGGTGGTGCATCAGCAAGAGCATGGGGAGGGCCTGCAGTGCTGGATTCATGCTCGGGGAGCCGCTTCTTCGTTGTCCGTGCTCGGCGTCCGTGTTACCGCTTCGGTTTGTCGTACGGTATCTCTTAGCCGTGGGAGCCGTTTGTTTGCGGCATCGTAATTTATACGCCGGGCGGGACGTGATTTCGTCGGACGGTGTGTGTCAATTGAGCTGCGCCGCTACGTGTACGGGCGCACTTTGATGGCGGACGGTGTTGCTGGCTTGCCGGCGGTGTTTGGCCTACTTTTCGCATCGTAATTGGGCGGGCGTGTGGACTGCTGCGTGCCGGCGGTAACTGGTGGTTTTTGCATCCGCCAGCACGGCGGTTGTGCTTCCGCCTGCCATCGTAATGACCCCCTTAGATGTTTACTTTTTATTAACCTGTATTAACTTTGAATTTCAGTGTGTAGTGTTTTTGGGGGGATTGGTTGAGTAGTTTTTAATTATATATTAACATTGAATTAGTAATACATTAATTATCTTATATTTTAATTGTTATTTATACATTTATTATGTGTTTTCATTATGTATTGCATTTTAGTTTTGGGTGCTGGTATTTATTGGGATATTGTGTGGGTTGTTTTAAGATGATATTAACATAGATAGATAGAGAGACAGATAGATGGATAGATAGATAGATACATGTATAGATAGATAGATAGATAGATAGATAGATAGATAGACAGATAGATTGATAGATAGAACATTAATTATGTACATTTTTAATTGGAATTCAAATAATGGTGTTCTTAATTAATGTTACAATTTGCATATATTTTTTGTAGAAATGTTAGAAATTTTTCAACAGTTTTTTAGGAATATAGGGGGAATGGGTTAGTTTAATTAAAAAACAAATGTAGAAATAAGACAAAATATTGTTTGTTGTGTGTGTTTTATGTGTAAGTTTTGAAAATCTTTATATTTTAAAATCTGTTTTATGAAAAATGCTTTACTTTTTTCCAACTTTTAATATATTTTAATGGATTTTATTTATTTATATATGAGTGGTTTTGTAGAACTTGACCTACAGAGATGATAGAGCACTTACAAATGTTATCAATCAGTTTTGCAAACATAAAATAGTGTAAATTTCAGACATAAGAAATATGCTAAAAGCAGAGTTCTCTTCAGTATCTGTAAGTCAATATGGGGTCAAATCACATTCTCATCATATTATCCAATGTTCGTACTTTCTCCAATGTTTCTTAGACTGGAGTTAGGATAGTATGTCTGACTCTCAATGAGTGCACTTTCCTCAATGTATGTAAAACTGGATTTAGTATAGTAAATGTGAGTCCCCTCCAACGTAAGCTCTTTCCTCAATTTTTGTTCGGTGGACTTAAAATAGTAACTCTGACTCCTGCCCCCCACAAATATATATGTGCTCTTTTTCCAATGTTTGTTGAGAAAGTGAGAAAAGCATATCAGACCCCGCCATGTATGCTCTTTCACCAATATTTCTTAGAATTAAGTTACAAATTGAATCCGACCTAATCCAAAGTACGCATCTTTCCAAGCATATGCTGGACTGCAGTTACAATAGTAAAATTGAGCTACAAACATATGCACTTTCCCTAGTGCTTGTTAAACTGGAGTTTGAATGGCAAATCTGACCCCTCCCCATCTATCAATCTTTTCCAATGTCTCTTAGACTGAAGTTAGAATAGTAAATTTGGTGCCCTTGCGTATACACATTCTCCAGTGTTTGTAAAACTGACCTTAGTATAGTACATCTGAGACACCTACAATATATGTATTTCCTCCAATATCTTTAGGATTGTATTTTTACTTTGTTCTGAAGTTTTGAAAAGATGAAAGATGTTTTGAGGGTATTTCTATTAAAAGTCTATGGGGCCGATTCCGAGCTCGGTCGGAGGCGCACCTAACACCATTCGGTCGGGAAAAAAGCCATGCGAATGCCTGTTTCCCGACCGATCCGCACATTAATCCGAACGAACAAGTACGATGCGCACAACAGCACAGATTCCGACCCAGTCGTACTCACCCAATCCAGGTCCTGTTCCCCGACCGAGCCGGATCCGTAAACGCAGATTCGAGTCGCCCGGAAGCCAAAAAGCAGCCCCGTCCGGCCGGAGACAAGTACGATGCGCTTCCCGTATGCGCCGAACCCGTCGCTACGCACGGCACGTCAAAGCATCCGGGAGAGGCGCACATAAGCTCCGATTCGCGCCACAACACGATCCACGGCTACGAGACGAACACGCAAGCGACGAGGACGAGGCAAAGCAACGACAAAGACGAACGAGGCGAACCAACCATGAATCCCATCGTTCCGATCCTACCAATATTCTACATCTACTACCGGAACAGGCACGGACGCGTACGGCGCAGAAGGTAAGTCAGACACCAACCACAAAATCAAACTACACGTACCAGACATATCACACACACACAGAGGGATGCACAAATTACTTACACCAGAAACAGCAGCACCATAGGGGCGGGATGCCCATCACCAATGCCACATATACACATAGGGGCCCGGATGCCTGTCACCACTACCACCTCGATCCAGGGGGCTGGATGCCTGTCACTACTACCACCCTTACCCAGGGGGTGCCAGGTGCCTACCACTACTACCACCTCTACCCAGGGGTGCCAGATGCCTACCACCACTACCACCTCTACCCATGGGGGGATGGATGCCTGTCACTACTACCACCCTTACCCAGGGGTGCCAGGTGCCTACCACTACTACCACCTCTACCCAGGGGTGCCAGATGCCTACCACCACTACCACCTCTACCCATGGGGGCTGGATGCCTACCACTACTACCACCTCTACCCAGGGGTGCCAGGTGCCTACCACTACTACCACCTCTACCCATGGGGGCTGGATGCCTGTCACTACTACCACCCTTACCCAGGGGGTGCCAGGTGCCTACCACTACTACCACCTCTACCCAGGGGTGCCAGATGCCTACCACCACTACCACCTCTACCCATGGGGGCTGGATGCCTGTCACTACTACCACCCTTACCCAGGGGGTGTCAGGTGCCTACCACTACTACCACCTCTACCCATGGGGGCTGGATGCCTGTCACTACTACCACCCTTACCCAGGGGTGCCAGGTGCCTACCACTACTACCACCTCTACCCAGGGGTGCCAGATGCTTACCACCACTACCACCTCTACCCATGTGGGGCTGGATGCCTGTCACTACTACCACCCTTACCCATGGGGTGCCAGGTGCCTACCACTACTACCACCTCTACCCAGGGGGTACCAGATGCCTACCACCATTACCACCTCCACCCATGGGGGGCTTTTGGCTGTCACTACTACCACCCTTACCCAGGGGGTGCCAGGTGCCTACCACTACTACCACCTCTACCCAGGGGGTGCCAGATGTCTACCACCACTACCACCTCTACCCATGGGGGGCTGGATGCCTACCACTACTACCACCTCTACCCATGGGGGGCTGGATGCCTGTCACTACTACCACCCTTACCCAGGGGGTGCCAGGTGCCTACCACTACTACCACCTCTACCCAGGTGGTGCCAGATGCCTACCACCACTACCACCTCTACCCATGGGGGGCTGGATGCCTGTCACTACTACCACCCTTACCCAGGGGTGCCAGGTGCCTACCACTACTACCACCTCTACCCAGGGGTGCCAGATGCCTACCACCACTACCACCTCTACCCATGGGGGGCTGGATGCATACCACTACTACCACCTCTACCCAGGGGGTGCCAGGTGCCTACCACTACTACCACCTCTACCCATGGGGGCTGGATGCCTGTCACTACTACCACCCTTACCCAGGGGTGCCAGGTGCCTACCACAACTACCACCTCTACCCATGGGGGGCTGGATGCCTGTCACTACTACCACCCTTACCCAGGGGTGCCAGGTGCCTACCACTACTACCACCTCTACCCAGGGGTGCCAGATGCCTACCACCACTACCACCTCTACCCATGGGGGCTGGATGCCTACCACTACTACCACCTCTACCCAGGGGTGCCAGGTGCCTACCACTACTACCACCTCTACCCATGGGGGCTGGATGCCTACCACTACTACCACCTCTACCCAGGGGGTGCCAGGTGCCTACCACTACTACCACCTCTACCCATGGGTGGCTGGATGCCTACTACTACTACCACCTCTACCCAGGGGGTGCCAGGTGCCTACCACTACTACCACCTCTACCCATGGGGGCTGGATGCCTACCACCAACAACACCCCCACTCACAGGATGGCAAATACATGCCACAAGAAGCACACACCAGCAGAAAGAATGCAACACAAAGACATCCCCCCCAACACCATGACAAGTGTGTGTAGACTGTGTCAAATGCCTACAACACTGAACAGGACTGTGAACATACAATGTGATCCCCTATCACAAGTGCCACACATAAATGTGTGTGGCACCCACAATGCAAGCAGGCCATGACCATTGTGGCAATGGGGTCCAAACCCCCATCATCACAGTGCCCAAAATGTAAGTGTGAGGTCCATAGTTGAAGCACATTTAGAACATTGTGGCAATGGGGTCCAAACCCCCATCATCACAGTGCCCAAAATGTAAGTGTGAGGTCCATAGCTGAAGCACATTTTGAACATTGTGGCAATGGGGTCCAAACCACCATCATCACAGTGCCCAAAATGTAAGTGTGGGGTCCATAGCTGAAGCACATATTGAACATTGTGGCAATGGGGTCCAAACCCCCATCATCACAGTGCCCAAAATGTAAGTGTGAGGTCCATAGCTGAAGCACATTTTGAACATTGTGGCAATGGGGTCCAAACCCCCATCATCACAGTGCCCAAAATGTAAGTGTGAGGTCCATAGCTGAAGCACATTTTGAACATTGTGGCAATGGGGTCCAAACCCCCATCATCACAGTGACCAAAATGTAAGTGTTGACAAAGAAAAAGCTGCAACTGCCAAACTGCATGGATGATTCCTGGTCACAGAACAACAAACACATCAGTGGCAAAGTAGTGCTTGTGTCCCATAGCAACATAGAATGGGGGAGGCAAACAGTGCAGTGCAAATAAGACATACCTTTGGCCATGTGCAGACAAACATCACCCATGGGGGCTGACAATGTCAACATTCATCAATGACACAATGACAGAAGTGACCATCAGAATGCAGACCCACATATTTGCACCAATGGGCACACAAATTCAGATACCCAGTGGAGACTGTAGATGTGAGGTGAACAGATACCATACCATGGCAGCAATGGGACACACACACAATGATCATTGTGCTGACTGATGACCTAGGAGTCCCAGGGACAGCAGGGCAAACACACCAAACAACATACAGCCAATGGCACACCTAAGATATGCCAATGCAGTGGTGCCGATGCACATACACAAACAGGCAGACCCACACTGCACATAAAACACAACAGGTGAGGGGGGTACCAGTGTCCCCAGGCAACCACACAACACATGAGGAGGCCTGAATACCAATTACACAGATGTGCATACAGTGCCACACAAAGGTAACTCATGGAGCCAAATCCCTATGTGGGCAATCAGGCATTATCAGATGAGAGGGAGCACAAATCACACATGTCACACAAGCATGTAGGAACAGCAACTGACACAGCAAGACACAGAGACACCACAGCACTACCCCCAGGGCCCCCACAATGTGGTGAACCTGGGCTGCATTACAATCCCACTGTGATGACAAAGCTAGATGTCGTTCACACTGTGAACCACAGTCATGTGTCCTGAGCAACAAACTACCATCACACCTACACAAGCACAAATCAATCAGCACAGCATGTCAGCCAAGGCCAACATGGAGGCAGGGGTCTAGCCGGGCAACAACTCTCATCTGCACAAACTCAACACCACACACCTCGACCTCCAACAATGTGCAGCAGTGAAGCTCACATGCACTGGTGACATTGCACATGCACCCATGACAATCCCAGGGGGGTGGTGGGAACCAAGGTGCAGAAACACATCACACATGGCCACTCAACCAGACTCCTGAATGTCTGACACACTGCACACTACGCTGTACATGGACATGACGGCAATACCACACCAACCAATGGGATCCCAGCCACAGTCACACACCTATGAAGAAGCCAAGGTCACCCACAAAGAACACACATAGACAACTACCAACATTGCAGCCCTCAGGAGTGCCAGCAGTCACACACACAACGTGTCACAACCAATGAAAGCTAACACAAACAAGAAATCACATGACAGGAGTAAACAACAAGTGCAAAGGGGAATCCTGACTGTGACACATCAGCGTCTGCCCACAAACTCAGCCCTGACAGCAAACACACCTATGGGTGACACCCTGATGACCAGTAATGTGCCATGCACCCACATCACAGAGAACCCAGGGAGAAGACTTTGGGGGAACATAGGTCAACTCAGCAAGCATCACAAACAGGAACATCACTAGGGACCCAGCATGCACAGCAAAATGGAAGTGAACACACAGACATGCTCATACAACACACACCTTGGGCGCACGAGATGTCACAGGAGTACACACTGCCATGAGGGGACTCCACTCCTGTGTGAGGAAAGCTGTGCCATATGTCGCATCAGTAGGGCTCCATCATGTCAGCAGAACACTTGGTCACACAGTCAACAATTAGCACAAAATGAAGGCTCCCGTCACATCAGCCTGGTCATGGGAATGCCAACGAAATCAACAGCACAGATCCAACACACATGTATAGCAAGTTGCACTGACAACACAGATGAGTCCTTCCCCATTGATGCCCAAACCTGCATGTCCAGTGGAGATGACCACACGGTCAGGGAAGTAGACTAATTGAACAATGGCAAACACAACAGATGTGCATGGGTGGAACCCACAGATGTGACATTGCTAATGTAAGTAGGAAATCCCATTGCCAAATATTGAAAACATTACACCCTCAGATGCTGCTAAGGATGACATGGATACACCACAGGATAGGACACTGTCCCCCTGGACCACATGGGTTCCTGCACAGTAACACTTCATTTTCATGAGACCAAATATCACCATCACTGCAGCAAGTGCATGGTTAGCGTCATCAACATCATGTACATCAGAAGTAAAAGCACTAGTGAACAGAAAGTTGCTTTATTCAGCATATGTGGGTTCATAACTTGGAAAAACTGCAAGCAATCAACAAAGGCCAATGGCCAGTCCATCAAGGAAGTCAATACAGGGTGACAGTGGCAGATGTCACCCTACGCATGCCTGCACTGATCAAAACCAGGGACAATCCCCTAGGAGGGGCATACGGGGGGGGCAGGCCAGGCACCGCAGGGACAGGATCAGGGCTCACCAGGAGGAGGCAGGGAAGGGGTGGTGGATGCTGGAGAGCCACTGACAACTGCAGTGGAGGTGTCTGACATGGTGTGTGCCGGCACAACTGGGGGGCATGACTCAGATGTTGTGGGTGCCGGCACGACTGCAGTGGACCCTGCAGATGGAGTGGACAGGTCCTCCACTGCAGTGCCCAAGTCAGACAGGGTGAGAGTGGACTCCACTGCAGTGCCTACCTCCAGGGGAGGAGAATGGGGATCAGGTAAGGTGGGCAGGACAGAGGGGAGGACACCCTCACCACATCAGTGGTACAGACAAGCGCAGCGGGGGTGTGGGGCCGGAAGAGCAAGTGGCAGGGGGTGAAGGCCTGACCCTTCTGGGGATGGTGTATCTGTGGGTGGGGGAACCTGGGGCAGGGTGTGGTGGGGCACCTGTGGAGTGGGGGCCTGAGGGATGGAGGAAGGAGACTTGGTGCCTGAGCTGCAGGGCGGCGGCGGGGTCTTGCTCTTCCGGGACCGGGGGGACTTGCGGGTGGGGGCCTCAGTCGGTCTGCACCCGGGGGATGGTGTCCGGGGGCCAGGGGCACTCCGCTCCGTGTGGGTGGGCTTCCTCTTCCCCCTGAATGCTGGATCAGCTGGGTCGGAGGGGAAGAGGCCAAGGTCACAGAGGAAGAGCCGCTGTGTATTTGGGGTTGCAGGTGAGGCAAGGGAGGGGTCTTTGGAGGGAGAGGCAACTGAGGACTGCGCAGTGCTTGTGGATGCGTGTGTTTGTGCCTGTGCCCCATCCCCTGTGAGTGTGGTTTCAGTCCCCTGACGGTGCGTGCGTGTGCGTCTTGTTTGTGGCGTGTGTGTCTGTCTGCTGCATGTGTCTGTGCTGGTGTGTGCATGTGCCAGGGTGTGTGTGCTTGGGACGGGTAAGGTGCTGGGGAGTGTGGATGGGGCAGAGGCAGGAGGGGTGAGGGACTGTCGGAGGAGGGACACTGCTGCCGTCAGGGAGGAGTCCATGGACCTATTGCCCCTCTGTAGGTCAGACATGCCCGATGAGATGCCCTCCATGAATGACACCAGCTGAGTCAACAGACTGGTGTGTGCATGGAGGACACTCAGCATCGCTGTCTGTCCTACATGGAGCTGGCGGAGGAGGTACACAGACTCCTCACTCAGGGCAGCAGGGGACACAGGGGCAGGGGGTGCGGTGCCTGGCCCGAAGGAGACACGCTCCCGAACATGGGAGCCTCCACGGACCTCGGGAATGGAAGCCAACGGGAGGGCGGTGGTGGTGGTGGCGGGGACAGCAACACTAGCTGGGGTGTGGTTGCTGCTGACACCCGCCTCCTTAAGGGAGTCATCGTCCGAGTTGCTCTGGTCCTCAGCTGAGGTGGATGGTGCTGAGGACTCCTCGGTGTGGCTCCCCTCGCCCTCCGTGCCACTGGGTCCCTCCGACCACTCCTCGGCTGCTGACCCAGTCTGGCTCTGCGGCTCCTCCTGGTCCGTGGAGCTGTCCCCTCCTGTGGCCGTGGATGTATCTGCAATCAATAGGGAAACAGACAGACATCAGTCACCTGCACCGAACGCACACACCACAGTAAGTACAGCACATTACAGAGCAAGCCCTGGCATCCTTAGTTGAACATTGCTAAAACTGCACAAACAGAACAGGAGAAGTCAATTGTCAGTCTGATGGTCAACCATGGCACTCACATCCCACCTGGCCTTGCACCCATCTGTCTGGTGTCTGTTGGATGGCAATACCCCAGTGTGGACACATGCACCACCTACACAGTATTTGGACAGTGCAGAGAACCCGGTGAAGCATGTGGACATGCACACATCACAACTCTTGCCACTGAGTCAGTACAGGTGTCCGGATGTAAGGGATGCCCAGAGTCAAATAGGAAATGCATGTCATGCATACCAGCGACAGACACCATGATGCACCCATGTCCTGATAGCCATTGCCACAATGGTGTGCATGTAGCACATGTCACTCCCCTGCAGGATCACTAATAGGAAGTCACATGCTATGGCACAGCCATGCCTGCTAAGTCATACATCACTGTCTCCAGTCACATGGGCAGGGCAGCCAGACAACAACACTCTGCACTGTGTCACAATAGTAGATCATGGGGAATGCAAGTCCTGGAGCTGAACAAGTGCACATGTACATCCCCCACACACCACATCATCTGAACCCTCATCTGTCCAGGTCATACCCATTGGACATATGGGAGACCTGTAACACTACCCTCTGCACCTGAGCACCTCACAATCTGCTGTGAATGGGAAACAGCTGCCTGAACTTAATATTCGCATACCCCAGTCTGCAGGGTCAGGTGATCAAACACCTATGTGTCACACAAGTATCATCTCCTATGGTCACATCTCCGGTGGCATGCGGAGCCCCAACCAAGGAACACCCCAGCAGACCTGACAACGAAGCCACAGCACACTGACACAGAGGCAGACACCTGAGGGGACAAATCACTGAGCAAAACGTGTCAGCTGATACACGGCAGTGGGAGTACAGAGTGTATTGTATGGCCTGGAGTAGGCATGACTGTCCTGCCCCACATGAATGAGGGATGAGCCCTGGACAGTAGGCAGCTGGCTACGTATGTGTGACACACGTTATATACACACTCCTGGGGCCCAAACATTGTTCCCACCCGCAGCATGGGTGTGTGCCAGATACCCCAGGCACATGTGGTGGATCAGCTCAGCAATTGGGCCACATATCAAAGTAACACGCAGAACACATGTCAGAACACAGGCATTGTGTAAGCAATGGACCCACCCATGATGCCCACCACAGAGTCAGGGAAACAGATGCTGTCCCCCACCTTGAGTCAAGCAAACTGCAGGGACACAGTACCCAAGTGACACAATACCCTGACTGTAAGGGCCACAACTGGGTATCAGATGAGGAGTGGGCAGTGCACAATAGAGGGACATGGGTCCTGGACCACAAGACTGATGTACTGTGGAAGTTTAACCAGGCCAGAGGAGGGCACATAGCATGGCAGACATAGTTCACAATGCAGACATGGACTCACCCCCTCCTTGCTGCTCTCTGGCCTTCAGCTGCCCATCCAGATCAGGGAAGACCACCGCCAGGATCCTGAGCATGTGGGGGTCAGGGTCCGGTGTCCGCCCCTCCTGCGAGGAGGCGACAGCTTCAGCTGGACCCGTGCGATCCTCCGGGTCCAGCGCCGAAGGTCCTGCCACCTCTTCTGGCAGTTGCGGATCCGGCGCTTGTAGTCCCCCATGGATCTCACTGCCCAGACGATGGTCAGCCATATCTTCTGCTTCTGGTGGGCATCAACCTGTGAGGATGACAAAGTGAGAATGCCATTACTACACATGCAACATAACCGTGCATTACACAGTTGGATTTACATGTCTCAATCACAGGGGCACATGATGTACACAGGCAGTGCAACGATGGCCATGGACAGTATGCCAGCAGTTACTACATGGTATCATTGCCTGGGCAGTAAAACCTTGTTTGAATGCACTGTCACTGCACTATTCCTGTCCAGTGCATATGACTACACACTATGGGGGTGACAACTACTCAGTGAGCCTGCTAGCCAGTGGCATGCAGACTGTTAGCCTTGCTAGTCAGACAACATGTACATTTAGAAAGGCAGTGGACAGAACACTCACCTGCTCCCCTGGTTTCCCATACAGCTTGCTGTACTGTGGAAGGAGGCTGTCCAGCAGGGCCTGGTTCTCCTCAGTGCTGAAGGCTGGGGCTCTCTCCACAGTACGTGCCATTGCAGGGTCCAGAGGGGGCAGAGACAGCAGCAGTGTAGTGGCAGATGTCGTCCTGGAGCATGTAGTGCAGGCAAGTGAGCTCTCAGGGGAACAGCCAGCATTATATGTGTGCTGCAGAGGCAGATACTGTCCCATGTGTCCAAAGTGATAGGTCCAAGTCGTTTGCATCTTCTGAATCTGGCCAATCCATGGAATCGCACCACTTACACACGCCCCCAGCATCCTTCAAATGTTCAACTTCATGACACCCATGAAATTGCAACATTGTTGTGGGTGACCAACTGAATTTACAGCATCAGACTCGTTCAAATTTTGAAAACGCGTCCATTGCCAGGCCAGGCCATAGCCAATGGGTGCGCACCGATCGGACCATTGCCGTTCAACGCGTACCTAGGATACAACGCGTACCCGCACACATTGAATGCAATGGGCCGGCCGGGCACACCGATCGGACCATTGCCGTTCAACGTGTACCTAGGAAACAACGCGTACCCGCACACATTGAATGCAATGGGCCGGCCGGGCACACCGATCGGACCATTGCCGTTCAACGCGTACCTAGGATACAACGCGTACCCGCACACATTGAATGCAATGGGCTGGCCGGGCCCACCGATCGGACCATTGCCGTTCAACGCGTACCTAGGATACAACGCGTACCCGCACACATTGAATGCAATGGGCCGGCCGGGCACACCGATCGGACCATTGCCGTTCAACGCGTACCTAGGATACAACGCGTACCCGCACACATTGAATGCAATGGGCCGGCCGGGCACACCGATCGGACCATTGCTGTTCAACGCGTACCTAGGATACAACGCTGCACCGCACACATTGAATGCAATGGGCCGGCCGGGCACACCGATCGGACCATTGCCGCTCAACGCGTACCTAGGATACAACGCGTACCTGCACACATTGAATGCAATGGGCCGGCCGGGCACACCGATCGGACCATTGCCGTTCAACGCTGTACCTAGGATACAACGCGTACCCGCACACATTGAATGCAATGGGCCAGCCGGGCACACCGATCGGACCATTGCCGTTCAACGCGTACCTAGGATACAACGTGTACCCGCACACATTGAATGCAATGGGCCGGCCGGGCACACCGATCGGACCATTGCCGTTCAACGCGTACCTAGGATACAACGCGTACCCGCACACATTGAATGCAATGGGCCGGCCGGGCACACCGATCGGACCATTGCCGTTCAACGCGTACCTAGGATACAACGCGTACCCGCACACATTGAATGCAATGGGCCGGCCGGGCACACCGATCGGACCATTGCCGTTCAACGCGTACCTAGGATACAACGCGTACCCGCACACATTGAATGCAATGGGCCGGCCGGGCACACCGATCGGACCATTGCCGTTCAACGCGTACCTAGGATACAACGCGTATCAGCGCACATTGAATGCAATGGCCAATGTGTGCGCACTGATCGGTCCATTGCTGTCCAACGCGTATTGCGGATACAACGCGTACCAGCGCACATTGAATGCAATGGCCAATGTGTGCGCACTGATCGGTCCATTGCTGTCCAACGCGTGTTGCGAATACAACGCGTACCAGCGCACATTGAATGCAATGGCCAATGTGTGCGCACTGATCGGTCCATTGCTGTCCAACGCGTGTTGCGAATACAACGCGTACCAGCGCACATTGAATGCAATGGCCAATGTGTGCGCACTGATCGGTCCATTGCTGTCCAACGCGTGTTGCGAATACAACGCGTACCAGCGCACATTGAATGCAATGGCCAATGTGTGCGCATTGATCGGTCCATTGCTGTCCAACGCGTGTTGCGAATACAACGCGTACCAGTGCACATTGAATGCAATGGCCAATGTGTGCGCACTGATCGGTCCATTGCTGTCCAACGCGTGTTGCGAATACAACGCGTACCAGCGCACATTGAATGCAATGGCCAATGTGTGCGCACTGATCGGTCCATTGCTGTCCAACACATCCCTGTACAAGTCACTGGCATATGTCACCATGCCTGTCACAGGTGAACATATGCCAGCCACATATACTTCCCAGGGAGTGAGAGGCACACCTACAACACCACAGCCTGTCCAAACTGTATCCTACGGCATGTAAGGCTGCATTACCTATTCCGTGTATGGGGGTGAAGATGTTGTTCTGTGGGTGTCACTTGTGGGCAGCCACCCCCAGGCTGTGCACGTGTTCATGGGGACAGAATCCTTGGTGTTTCGTGTACATGACCACTGTGATGTGCAACTGTTCATATCTGAGCATGTGGCATGGTCACATTTCACGGTGGTGTATGTGTATGTCATGTCACATACACCCTGGGTCCCATGTGGGACGGTATGTTTAACCCAGGGTGACCCATTGGCACAATGGTGATGGTCCTCCACAGTCTGTGTGCATGTTGTGTTACCAATGTCTCTGATTTCATGTGCACAATGGGAGGCAGTCTCCACATCCACGTTGTTTGTGCATGGACTTTGATGTTGTGCGTGTGTGTGTCACAGACGTCCATGTCTGTCCTGCCGAGGCAACAGGGACCACTACCTGTGGGGGTCATGTTTGTTTTACTGTGGTGTATACATGATACACCATGTCATGCCAGTGTCCATGTGGCAATACAGGGTCCCTGGGAATCTACGTGTCGTTGAGCTGTGATGCCTGGGGCACATCAGTCCTCACATGTCAGTGTGGGGTGTGTTTGTAATTTGGCAGCAGGAGATGGGAACTGGGACATGGCCTCATGATATCCAATGGCACGACCTGGGACTTATTGATGCCACTTGTTGAACTGTGATGTTAGATGTTGGCCATGTATGTGCCATACATATCCTTACGGAACTGCACACATCATGTACTTGTGCCTCATAATGATGTATCATGTGATGTTGAGTGTGTTCAATGCCACATATGTGGGGTGACTGACAATCTTGCTTTCTTCACCTATGCACTGCAGGGCACCAGCTGTCCTTAGACCATTCCCTGACCTGGCAACGATGGTGGAACGTGACAGCATCCGACGGTACCGCTTCACCATGCAGCTGATTGAGGATTTGGCAGTGCGCTTGGCACCACATTTGCAACCTGGCCGTCCGTACCCTACAACGCTGACCACCAAGGTGAAGGTGATGGCAGCCCTACACTTCTTTGCCACCGGTACCTTTCAACACACTCTGGCGACTGCTGGTGGGATGTCACAGACCATGTTCAGCCGTGTGCTCCGGGATGTTTTGGAGGCTATGTCGATATACCTGAACCAGTACATCTATTTCCTAGACTCCAACGACTCACTGGCGTGAAGAGTGACTTCTATGCCCTGGGGAGGATGCTGCATGTCATTGGCTCCATTGATGGGACACATGTGGCTTTGGTACCACCACAGGCCCAAGAGCAGGCCTACCGTAACAGCAAACACTACCACTCGGTCAATGCACTGGTGGTCTGTCTTGCAGATATGAGCATCACACACGTGTGTGCCCGTTTCCCTGGTTCTGCACACGATGCCTACGTGATGAGGAGTAGTCGCATCCCGAGGATGATGGCACAGATGCCGAACCAGCGTGCCTGGCTTGTTGGTGTGTACTGACTTTGTACCATTGTGTGTGTTCTGCTATGTAGTATTCCACCCTCTTTTCCAACTCTGCTAATGTGCAATTGTCTGTATGTAGGTGACTCCGGATACCCCAACATGCCGTGGTTGCTGACGCCCCTCAGGAACCCTGTGACACCAGCCCAGATGCGCTACAATGAGGCACATGGTCGGACGAGGAGAGTGATTGAGCGGACATTTGGTCTCCTGAAGAGCCGCTTCCGCTGCCTCGACAAGACAGGAGGGTCCCTCCCATATGCCCCAACAAAGGTGTGCAAGATTATCATCGTCTGCTGCATGCTCCACAACCTGGCAGTGCGGAAGGAGTTGCCTCTCATCCTGGGTGACGATGACCAACGTCCGCCACCTGTGGAGGATCCTGGCCTGGACCACGATGCCAGTGATGATGATGATGATGATGGTGATGTCCGCACACAGCTCATCACCAACTTCTTCAGCTGAATGTGAGTATCCAGAGATGTCATGTCAATGATGTGAGTTAGCATGATATGTGTTGGTGGTGCTCTGGTGCTGTTTGAGTGTGTCCATGGGCTACATGACTGTATGCGTGTAGCGATGTGTCCTTGCAGGTAGTCTGTACTCCCCAACAGTGTTGACATGCTAACTTGGTTCTGTGTGGGTATCTTGTAACATGTATTGTGCCTGAGTATTGCAGTTCTGTCCTGTTCTTCAGTGCTTTTGACTGTGTGTCATTTCTGTCCTTCACAGGGTACTTTCAGAGTCGTTTGGTCAACTGTGTTCCCCAACACCGTGATTTGACTTCCCGGGTGGTAGCTGTTGTGTCCCTACAGGTGATGTGCACCACACCCATGGACTTCCTTCCTTCTACACTTGTTGACTGTGTGCCCGCTGCCAGGTGGGATTACCTTGCATCTGTGGTGGTTACAACATGTTGCAAATGTGTAATAAACCTGTGCTTCACTTTGGGATGTGCGTTGTCTGTGATCACACATCTGACTGACATTTGCTTACTGCACCAGTGGGCTAGTTAACACAGACTGTGAATAGGTGTTGGGTCTGCGCAATGCAAAGTATTTCCTGGCAACATCAGTGTAGGCGATGAGTCAGATGGCCATGGTGTCTTGTGGTTTGTTGCCTGCCTTGTTATGTTGGCCTAGGCCTAGCTGCCATGCTGCTTTTCTTTGCGCACGTTACACTGAGCCAGGGCTCCCTCGCCCTTTGCTCTTGCCAAGTTCTTTTGCGCTGTCTGCATTTTCTGTCTTTCACCTTTTCTCTTGTTCGATTTGGGCTCAGACTGCACAACATGTACAAGGTCGCATAACAATGTATTTCGGTTCTTCCTGATATGGCCAGTCTCGCGCACCCAGACATAACATTAGGCGCAAATGCCATGAAACTTTGTGTGCCTTTAATACTGCAGTTTTTACTGGCGCTGGACACTTGGAGAAATCCTTTTCAGTGAGAAGAGCTATGATGTCCTGCTGATGTAATTCTGCATCTAGAGACTGAGGTATGGGGGTTCGCTAGTCAAAGCCCAGAGGTCTTCTATTTTTATAATAAACTATCTTACTGCACGGGGAGGGTGGTAATGTTAGTTAGACATTTATCCACTGAGTTATGAAATGCTTTCCCCGTTTGTATTCTATGGAATTGTAACCATGCTGCTTATATTATTCATATGCATTATGCTATTAGTACTGACACGTGTACTGTACATTAGAGCACGTAAGTTGGAATAAACATTTTAACCTATCCAGTGTCTCTTCCTACGCACCTTGTGGACAAGTACGAGTGAGTGACGAAAGAGTGTTCTTGCTTCTGCGAGTCCTGAGATAAAGATACCGTGTTCTGGGTTGTCCAATCATTGGTACTTGGGTGCTAATGGGATGCTAAGCTAGTTGGGTTGGGGTGTTTGGGTGCTACGGTATATGGTAGGCAAACCACTGTATTCCGGGGTCCCATTATCCTGTGCATAGCTCTGTGTATGTGCAGAAACCTTATGACATGGCGCGACCAACGTGGGGCCGCTTATCTGCGAGACGCTTGAGTAGTACTTGTGCTTGTCCACAAAACCCTCACGTACGCTTCCGGAGGCGTAAGTGACGGTGATACCTCCTATATTGAACGTTTTATAGGTTCTTTCAAGCTTGAAGTTATTAAAAAAGGTTACATAAAAACCCATTTTGTGCTCCCTGTTAGGTTGTCGAATACAATTGTTTAGTTATGGCTGGTGTGGCGATAGCTGCACATAGCCGAGGACCAATCCGAGAACACCTAGGTGTATACGGAGTGCCCGATGCTGGGGTCGAGTTGGTCTTTGTGGTTCAAGCCGATCCGGCTTATCACTTTGAAGTGTTTTACACTTGGATCACTTTCGAGGCGGTGGATGCAGGTGATAAGCTGTTTCATGAATATAAACTCACCGCTATTCCTGCTGCCTATCGACCCTATACTAATCTTGAAGTGCCTCTCACGGCTTGGCAGCACCGTGTTTGGTTTAATGGCGCCCTCCCACAACCAAATACCGCAGTTCGTTTAGGCCCCTTATCCATTGAGGGGGCCACTTGGCCTGTATTGGCCGGGTATACCCCGCATCCAAATTATCTGGCATTACCGATTGCGGAACTGCGCACTATGCATACCGAACTGGTGCGAGTGCATCGAGCCTTAGTGACATACGTTACAGGTAGCCTACATGGAGCTGCCCCTGTAGTCGCTGGCCAACCAGCTGTTGCAGCTGGAGTGACCATAAGTCCTGTCATGGTAAATTCTGTGATGGGCAAACGTCCACAAAGTAAGGACGATTATCCTTACTGGCTTGCCGAAAAGTTCGATCAGATAGAAGCGGTGTTTCCACATACGTCCCCAGTGGATAAACATCGCATCCTTACGATAAGTTTGCCAAAAGACTTAATCCCCGATTTGACATCATGTGAAAACTGGGGTAAGGTATTCGCAGCAGTTTATTCAAAATGTTTTGGTACTCCTTCCATGACGGTTCTACCCTCTGTAATTAAAAAAGTACAGGACGAACATGGCCCTGAAGCGGCTGTGGAATTAGGGATGAGACTAGTGGGAGTGTTTGATGTAGTAGCTGAACTGATCCTTGGAAATGTCAAGGGCGATGCTATGAACTTTCAAGTAGCGAATGCTTTGGCTTTGGTCCCAGAGTTGGACAGGCCTCGCGAATTACCGAAAATTATAGCCCGGGCTTATAAAACAATTGGAAGAAATAGCCTAGGCAACAAGCCTTTTGTAAAAATGCAAACTCAATCGCAACCACAAATTACACAAACAAAAAGTACATCTGAGAAAGATGATAGACCAGTCTTCACTAAAAAGAGTTGGAGACAGAAAAAACAGGGTAAGCAACAAAAGAAGCCGGGGTCGAGAGGCGCTTCCCCAGTTTCGGTTTCTTCTGAACGTACTTATGATTTACGTGATAGGTCGAGAATTAAATCACCAGAAAGGTTTCAGAGCTCTGATACGCGTTCTCCTCGTTCTTCACAGGCCCAGACGTCGTCACAGGCTGGTGGAGGAGGACGGCAAGATAGAGGAAGGGGCCGAGAGGCTCCCCAGGAGCGAGACCAACCTCGACAACAAGTCAGAGGGAAAGCAGAAGACTTTCACCTTCCTCGACCGCAATTTCAAAAGAAAAAAGTTGCCGCTGTAACAGCGAAATATGCCACAGACCGTGAGAACGAGACTCCAGAATTGGACGTGGGCAGTGACCCTCCTAGACAGCGCCGCGGAAGTTACCATAGTGCGGGAGGCGCTACGTCCTCATATGGAGGCGACAGCAACTGAAACATTCGTTACTGTAGAGACAGCTGACACGAGAGTGGCACCCCCTGACAGACTTTACAACATAGTCATCCAAATTGAAGGTGACATACCGCGTGAAATAAAAGGGATTTTTTGGGAAAATCTAACCTCTTCATATGACATTTTGTTAGCAGAGGTGGATTGGCCACCCCCATTCGTTTTAGCTGCACATAAAGGAGAGGAGGTAATCCTTCCAAGCTTTTCACGGCATGTCCCAAAAGACAAAGCTGAAGCACTTGCAGCTGAGTGGGCTGTGTACCTGGCACCAGCGTTATACCGCAACCATGTGGGATGGGATGAAGAATCACCTCCTCATGCAATACCTTTGCGGTCACTACCGCAGCCACAACCCCAATATCCCATCAAACGGCAGGCAAAAGGCCCCGTCTCCGAAATTCTGACACAGTTGGAATATCAGGGAGTAATCGAACCATGCGTATCACCTATGAACAATCCCCTTTTCGTGGTTTCTAAACCCGATGGATCGTACCGCTTAGTTTTGGATTACCGGCATTTAAATTCCCATTGTCGGAACTTTGCGGTACAGAATACACATAGTTCTGCGCTTGTAGACAGTCTTGTTCGTAAAAAATATAAAACGACACTTGACCTTTCAAACGGTTTCTACACGCACAACCTAGCCCCGGAGAGTGGTCAATGGACCGCATTCACTTCCGGTGGTAAATTATTCCAGTTCCGGCGTTTACCCATGGGCTACAAAAATAGTCCGGGTATATTCGCCGCCCGTGTTGTTTCTTTGTTAAATGACATTGATCAAGACGCATGTTCGTACGTAGATGACATCTATCTGACAGGCGACGAGTTATATCAGCATCTGTCCCGTGTGGACCGCATTATTCTTGAATTTGCGGAGCAGGGTTACAAATTTAACTTTGCTAAGTCACACATTGCTGAATTTACCGTTCTGTTCTTGGGCTATGAGCTCAACAACGAAGGTAAGGGCTTAGCCCCCCATTTCTTGGAAAAATGTGCACATTTGTGCCCCCCAAATACTCTGAAGAAACTTCAGTCTTTGCTGGGTTTCCTGAATTTCGGGCGCACCTACATTCCCGAATATGCCCAGCGTATCAAGCCTTTGTATGCTTTGATACAACCTACTTATTCAAGGTCTTGCTGGCTGCCTGAGCATACCTCGATTCTGCAGTCTTTGCAGACAGACCTATTGGAGTCTAAATATCTTTTGACTCGTGATAACCACACAAACTTGGTGATTAGAATAATTCCGGGGGCGGTGGGATTCACATACTTAACCTTTAATGAAGGTGATACAGTACCCATCGCATACAAGTCACATCTGTACACTTCCGCTGAATTGCGCTTTACATCTGTCGAAAAAGTTCTAACTGCAGTGCAAATGGCGATTCTAAAAGAACGCGCACTGGCACAGGGAAAGCGGATTCTAGTGGTAACACCCTGTCCTGCCCTAGAGGCAGTAACTAAGGCAAGTGTACCGAACTCAAAAGCAATGCATCCCCGTTGGATACAATGGGCTACATCCTTGACGTCTTCGGACGTCACTTTTGTTTTTGATTCTTCTCTTCAGACTCAGGAGTTTTTGCAGTATGAATTTGTTCATCCTCCTCCTTTGTTTTTACTACCGCTTGAGGATTACAAATGTGTGATCTACACCGATGGTTCGGCGCAACCGGCCACTGGGTCCAAGCACGCTTATTCAGCTGCATGTGCTATTGTTGCGGGTTCCTTTGTAGATGGAAAGTTCAAATCCTCTGCAGTGCATACTCGCACACTTGGAGATAGTACCGCACAATTGGCCGAGCTGCATGCATTGCTACTTGCGCTTGAGTTCGCTTCTCAGGATGAGACCACTCTTATTGTATGTGATTCCTTCTACTGTGTACAATCTTACAATGACAATCTGTTTTTCTGGTCGAAAAATGACTACAAGGACGCAAAAGGGAGCACAATTAAGCATAAAATGCTTTGGGTTCGAGTGGCAGAATTGCAACAACGTCTGCCCCTCACACAGGTGGTTCACACCTTAGGCCATCAGCGGGTGGGCGCACACGCTATTGGTAACGATCTGGCAGATGAAGCTGCCCGTTCAGCAGTAGTCACGTGTTCAGTAGCAGCGGTTACCAGGTCCATGTCTAAAATAGACTCTGTTATTCTAGCAGCTATTGCTGCAACCAAGGAAGGTGATAATTACCCTACAGGTTTCCCTTCCAAGTATTCTTACAAATTAAGTCCCGATCAGGTTCCTTATGTAACAATACCTGACGTTGGAGATCGGCTGATCCCCAACGCGGACCGCAGGAGTGCCTTGATATCAGCTGCACACGAAGGCATGGCTTCGGCTCATGCAGGTGTGTCAGCTACAGTTTCCATCTTGCAGCAGCGTTATTGGTGGCGTGGATTGTATAAAGACACCCGTGCTTTTGTGCTTTCTTGCGATGTTTGTCAACAGATTAAGCCTTCCACGGTAACACGCCCACCACAGACCCCGCTCTGCATTGCTAACAGACCCTTTGGGTGTGTTTACTTGGATCACTGCGGTCCATTCTCATCAGACACTGCCTATAAATACATCTTAGTAGCAGTGGACTCGTGCACACGGTTCCTCTGGGTCTGGCCACAACGTAGTGCTGACGCTCGAAATGTAATCAGGGATTTGCGTGTCTTTGTGGGAATTTTCGCATGCGGCACCTTCCATTCGGACCAAGGTCCAGCGTTTGCCTCTAGGGCTTACAAGGATGCAATGGCTTCGCTTGGGGTGCGGGTGAAATTTTCGTCTCCGTATAGGCCTGAGGGCAACTCTATCGTTGAACGAATGAACCGTGACTTAAAGCAATCCTTAACAGCTAGAGTTATAGGTACTGGCAGGAACTGGCTGGCCCACTTGTATACCGTTCAGCGTGCACTTAATAATCTCCCTAGAAGACCTCTGGGTGGGCGGACCCCATACGAAATGCTCTTTGGCATATGAATGTTTGTGCCTGACCTTGAGGGTCCAGACATCGCGGCGCAATCCGCCAAGTTTGATGTAGATAACCATTCTGCTATGTTACAGGACTTACAAGAAGCCCGAGACAAACTTGCAACTACACATTTGCCTTCAGCCACAGATCCTGCGTTGCAGATTCCGGTAGCCGGCTGGCTTCCAAAGGTTGGAGAACTGGTTCGAGAGAAGGTTGAAAACAAAAAGAATTCGGCCCCTCTTTTCGTGCACCGGTTCCAGTTCTGGGCTTGAAGGGAACACGTACAGTTATTTTACCACCGCTTCCTGGTCGCAAGGAGAACAGATACATCTCAGTGGAAAATGTCAAGCTACAGCGCCTGGCCGATCCTGAATAGTGTCACACCAGCGGTCTCTTGTCCTGCCATTTATCGGACATATGTTCGTGGCCCATCTACACGAACGGTCGCTGATGCTGTAATTGAGATGGTTGATTTGCCTGAAACTACACTTGATCCCCAACTCTCCACCAATATCGACGAGGACGAGTATACTTATCCTGCATCTGAATCGGTGGCACATCAACCAATAACGCCACTGAGCCCGACTCGTTATTCCTTTGATTCGGATTCCACCTCTTCAAAAGTCCCATCCAAGTTCAGTATTTTTGTATCCTGGTTTAGAGACAATTTTTTGATTCCACCCTGGACATACATCTGGTTGGTACTTTTCTTGATTTTTCTGTTCATGTCCATTGGCTTTGTCACAGTGTTTTTTCTACTAATCAATGGTCACTATTTACCTGAACGCTCTGCTGTAGACTATGTTTCTGGAACTTTGGCTCCTCATTCCTCGTCTCACATCATGAAGCGTGACCACACATTTGTGAACATTTCAGCTTTTCCAGTTGCTGATGGCATCGTATGGGATGCAGTGAACTATCAAATCCATGGTCCGACGGAAATTATTAATGTACCTAATGTCCTTCGTGTTTCAATGGGTGATGTAGTACAAAATAATATTCATTCTGATGATTGGGATGTGCATGCCGTTGAAGCATTGTTTGCCGATTTAAAATATTATGCATCTTTTAATGCTGAGGATTTATATATGAATTCTGCGAATTATGCCGATTTGTATTGTTACCAACATTGGGGTAATCATTTTCTCCATAAGTCAAGTGCCCTGCGTAGTTCTGTTAACTACACCCAATGGGAACATTGTCCAAACCCCTTGCCAGGTAGCTCACAGACTCTTCGAAATAAGTTTACCTATTTTACTGATTTTAATCGGTCGAACCCTGCATCCTATTATTTTAGACTTAATACCACATCAACTCAGAAAATTATGTTAACACACACCAAATTGCTTTATTCGGGTTCCTTTTTAAGTGCCCTAGCAGTGGGTGGTTATGAGTACTGGGAGGATACAATAGATTTGAAATCCATTTGGGGCTCCAAGCCATGGCAGGTACAGGGAACCGAGGCGTTGCATCGTGCTTGCCTCATCCCTACCCAAATTATGTTCCTAAATGCTTCCATCTATCAAACTACATGTTGGGGCTTAGCTACCACTAAACAATTAAACTCGCCCTCAATTCCATCCCTTTCGAGTTTTCCCAATGATAGCTCACGTTTTAACCTGTCCCTGACGACCCTACAGGCTCTATTACAGAATAATTCATTTAATGTTTCCGAACTGGATCAGTCACCCTGGTTGGTATGGCCTATATCATCTAATGCATGTCAAATGCGTTTTCATGACTCAGGTACTAGATACACACAGGATAGGCCTGATCCGAGATTTACTGCTTCTCGTACTGTCACTACATATTCTGTTGGTAAATTATGCAAACAATGGCTGCAACATTCGTCCCTTGATTCTGTTAAACAACATTTGTCCCTCCTTTCAGGCAATATTGATCTGTCCGACTTTGTTTTGGGACCTCGTGGTCCCCGACCTAAAAGATTCATTTATGAGACATATAATGAACTCTGGAAGCTATCACAAATGGAAGCTGCTTCCCGTCTTCGGGAAATAGATCAAGCAAATTTGGAAAAGGTGCTTGCTGTTGTTGACAATAGTATTAATACCCTGTCTTCTCGCATTTATACTTTAGAGAATATTGTGTCCTCTGTTGTTGATATTGTACAAGATGATGTTTCTGTGTTATATCATGGTCAGAATCAATTGCGTTCAGTTATGCAGTTTGCATGGACTTTACAAACGCTCAAGTTAGGTAAAGTTCCTTGGCATTTTTTGAACACCTCTGCCTTGTTTCTACCTTTTAACTTAACTGACAAACAGCAATTTATGTCCATGAAAGATGCAACTTACACTCTATTACATATCGAAAAGATGGATCCTTTGCCGTTCTCTGTTGCAGAACTCGATTCTGCTGTGTGGCTAGTTCATGGGGTTATCGCTTTACCTTTTTCCTTGTTTGAATTTGACTCGTGCATGAAACATTATCCTGTGGGCCGTTACCGGCCCTTGGGCAGTGCTTTCCTGCATGAACTCTGGTCCTTGCCTTTCATGTATAAATGCCTTCGGGACGGCAAGGAAGTCTTTCTCACGGGGAGTACTGCGACTCGACTATGGGTCATTCGCTTATTTGTAAACACATTAAATTGCATGGCTCATGTAGCGATTCCGCTCCTAATCTTGCTTGTGTGCTGAAAGGTATTCCTGCTCCTGTTATTTCTCCTACTTTCACTCTCCTTTCCAATGGTAGTTATTTACTTTTAAATAACGAAAACTGTTGTGGCCTGCAGGCTGGCATTCCTTACATTGTAACAGTTTCGCACAGGGTTGTCTGCTGCAAAAATGTGCTTTTTCCTCCCCCTCATGGCAAGGTTGATATCTCTATTTGGCCTTCCATCCCTACCATGGAGGCAGATTTCAATAGACTGAGCAGAATAAAGGCACTGTTATTGAGCGAGGAAGTTATGCTCACGTCCGCCCGGGAGACATTCATTCTCCAGGTGGCGAGTACCCACAGTGAAATACAGGCCCTTTTGAACACTAATCTCCCCCAACATTTTGGGGAGTTAATTCATCGTATTTTTAACGCATCTAACACAGAGGGTCTGGTACACTTTTTTAAAGTCGTGGGGTCTGGTTTGGTGTCCTCCTTCCAAACTATTTTTGGTGTCATCCCGGCGTTTATTCATTCTATTTTTTCCAGCGTCTTTGGCGGTTTCCGTTGATCATCGCCTTGGCGGCTGGTGTCCTGTTATTAATTTGTTTTATACGCAATGGCTGCTCCCCGATGGGACCTGCTCGATCCAGAACGCCTCCAGCTGCTTCGTGAGCGCCTTTTGGCTGGTTTTGGTGTCTTGCCATTGGCGACACTGAGTGTGTCATATACTCTTTCCTTTCGCTTTGCGTATTTCACTTGCGTGCAACCTGTAATGACTTGCATCCGCTGTCCTTTCACCTGGACCTTGGATTATTGCCTCTCCAATTCGTCATTGTCTGTTCCGGATTTTGTTCAGTTGATGGGTCCCTTAGAGGCCCATGAGCAGGACTGTTCCGTTGCCGGCTGTATGGCGCGTGCGGCTGCACTGGGGATTTTGGCGCAATGGGATATCTGGGCGGCTGCCCAGGATCTCCTACAACAAAGCTATTTCGTTTATCACGCAAGTTGTCCCGCATTGCTTTTGGATGCTCCCTCTGCTGAGGAGCATTCCTGCTCTTTTGATCTCATGGATTGGATGGCATCTATGTTTTTTGACGATTCCAATGATGCCCTTTTGGAGGGTATGGCTTTTTTCTGCACTTACACTTTCATGGATTGATTTGTTTTTCGCCGTTTGGGCGCTCCCTGTGCTCTACTGGATATTTTTTTTGTTTGCCCTCTGTCTTGGACGCCGGACTGACCAGGGGAGGGTGTCTTGTGGTTTGTTGCCTGCCTTGTTATGTTGGCCTAGGCCTAGCTGCCATGCTGCTTTTCTTTGCGCACGTTACACTGAGCCAGGGCTCCCTCGCCCTTTGCTCTTGCCAAGTTCTTTTGCGCTGTCTGCATTTTCTGTCTTTCACCTTTTCTCTTGTTCGATTTGGGCTCAGACTGCACAACATGTACAAGGTCGCATAACAATGTATTTCGGTTCTTCCTGATATGGCCAGTCTCGCGCACCCAGACATAACATTAGGCGCAAATGCCATGAAACTTTGTGTGCCTTTAATACTGCAGTTTTTACTGGCGCTGGACACTTGGAGAAATCCTTTTCAGTGAGAAGAGCTATGATGTCCTGCTGATGTAATTCTGCATCTAGAGACTGAGGTATGGGGGTTCGCTAGTCAAAGCCCAGAGGTCTTCTATTTTTATAATAAACTATCTTACTGCACGGGGAGGGTGGTAATGTTAGTTAGACATTTATCCACTGAGTTATGAAATGCTTTCCCCGTTTGTATTCTATGGAATTGTAACCATGCTGCTTATATTATTCATATGCATTATGCTATTAGTACTGACACGTGTACTGTACATTAGAGCACGTAAGTTGGAATAAACATTTTAACCTATCCAGTGTCTCTTCCTACGCACCTTGTGGACAAGTACGAGTGAGTGACGAAAGAGTGTTCTTGCTTCTGCGAGTCCTGAGATAAAGATACCGTGTTCTGGGTTGTCCAATCATTGGTACTTGGGTGCTAATGGGATGCTAAGCTAGTTGGGTTGGGGTGTTTGGGTGCTACGGTATATGGTAGGCAAACCACTGTATTCCGGGGTCCCATTATCCTGTGCATAGCTCTGTGTATGTGCAGAAACCTTATGACAATGGTGTGTATGTGTTGTGTAGCCCTGGTGGTGTGCCTCCCTCATATGTGTGATGTCGCCATGACTCACATGCCGGTGTTGTACTTGCTGTAGCAGTTAGCATGCACAGTGTCATTTCCCAGATCATCATAGCCACTTCTGAGACAACATAGGAATCACAACTGAGGCAAGTATGGTGTATTAGTGAGTTTATTGACATACATGTGTGAGTATAGTGCACAGGATGGTGGGTGCTGTACATTGTGATTGTAATCCAAAGTTCCTAGATGATTTGGAAGTCCTGGTAGCAGAAATGTCCAGAGTGAAGTCAACAGTAATCAGAGACATTGGTCCAACTTGAGCTCCCATGTCATGTGGGAGAGTTGTGTTGCAGTCAACAGGGTGAACAGTTTGCGCACAAAGGTGATTATCCAGAACAGGTTTGGGCTTCCTGGGGGTTGCACATGGCCATCGGCCTCTCACTTGCCCCTCCTCGGACGGCCCCTCTTCTTGGGGGGGGACCCTCAAGTGCAGGCTGCTGCGGTGCAGGGGACTCTTCGCCAGAGTCATACGCCCTCCCTGTGGCAGTTGCAGTTGTTTCAGCAGCAGATGTTGTGGGCACACAGGGAGGTGTTGACTGGTTGCTGCTCATCTGGCGGAGGCATTGTAATATGTCCCTATGCACCACCGTCATCTCTTGCAGTGTGTCCCACTTGGACTCAACGCGGGCCATGTGTGAGTCCAAGCGGGCATGATGGGCAGCCTGCTGCTGTTTAATGTCCCTGAGGAGCCCCACTACCTGGCTGAACTCTCCGGTGCTGGACTGGTACGCATCGGCTATGCGTGCCAGTTGTGGGTCATCATGCAGTCCAGACCCCTCTGTGAGCAGCGACCTATGTCTCCAACCCCTCCCACCACCCCTGGCGACACGTGCAGTACCTGAGGTGGCACGCACAGGTGACCCTGGGCCCCCTTGTGGGTTGTTGGTGGTGGTGGTGTCCATGGCCCCACGTTGGTCCAGGGTCCCTGTGCTGGTGGTGGTGGTGCTCCTTGGTCTGTCCATGTCGGCAGGGGTGGTATGTGTGTTGACAGTCGTTGGAGGGGTGGGTGCAGGGGGTTCAGCTAGTGGTCCTGCTGGTGCTGCATGATGACTTGCTCCGGAGGTGCCAGGTAGGTCTTCTTCATCCGAGGAGGGCAGAGACTGTTCCCCACCAGTGAGCTCCGTATCCTCTTGAGGCTGGGACGAGGACTCCTCAGCGTCTGCTGCTGTGTCCCCATCATCACCTGTTTTTTGGAGACACACACAATGTATGTTATGTTTCTGCAGGCATCAATGGTTGTCACACCTGACAGTTGTGACTGTGCCTCTGGATGCGTGCCTGTACATTGCATTGTCCTAAGTTGTCACAGTCAGTGGTTGATATTAGTGTAGCACATTGTCCTGCATTATTTGGGCATTTCTATGTGAATGTTGGGGTGTGTACATGATCTGCATTGGTTGTATTTGGTTGACATCCGGTCCTCCTTCCCACCCAGCCAGATATTCCACCATGGAACGTGCTTTCATTGCAGGGAGTGCAAGTTGTCTTTCAGGATGTCAGTCAGTGGTGTCCTGCTGTTGGTTGTTGCACAGTTGCCAGCAGGGCCTTGTGCTCCCCACAGCAGTAGCCAGTGTCAGCCATCTTGTGAGTCCTTTTCCACTCCCTGTGATGTGCGCATGGTTCAGGGTGGTGTTGATGGGACAGTTGTGGGGGTGACCAATATCTGTGACTACCACTCCCATCATGCTATTGCGTCCACCCCACTTCCCAGCATGCCCATACTTACTTGCTTTTGGGTGGACTTCAGTGTGTGTGAGTGTGAGAGCAATGGCAAGATGGCTGACAGTGGTGTCCTGCTGTTGATTGTTGCACAGTTGCCAGCAGGGCCTTGTGCTCCTCACAGCAGTAGCCAGTGTCAGCCATCTTGTGAGTCCTTTTCCACTCCCTGTGATGTGAGCATGGTTGAGAGTGGTGTTGATGGGCCAATTGTGAGGGTGAGCAATATCTGTGCCTGCAACTCCCATCATGCTATTGCCTCCACCCCCCTTCCCAGCATGCCCATCCTTCATTCCTTTTGACTCTGCTTCCCTGTGGGGTGGGGTGCCTGTGCTGAATGGATGGCTGGGAGTGTTGTCCTGGCAGTTGTTTGGCTAAAAGTCCCAGGAGTGTCCCTGTGCTTCACACAGCATAACCCAGGGAGGTGGTTCTTTGTGGGATCTTCAGTTAGGATGTGAGGCATTGCATTCTCCCAGGTGGGTTATGTGGAGTTTGTGTTGAGGGGTGTGTGAGGGGAGGTGCTTGTGACTATGGTCAGTGCTGTGAGTCCTCCTTCCCACCCAGCCAGATATCCCACCATGGAACGTGCTTCCATTGCAGGGAGTGCAATTTGTCTTTCAGGATGTCAGTCAGTGGTGTCCTGCTGTTGGTTGGTGCACAGTTGCTAGCAGGGCCTTGTGCTCCCCACAGCAGTAGCCAGTGTCAGCCATCTTGTCTGTTGTTTTCCACTCCCTGTGATGTGGGCATGGTTCATGGTGGTGTTGATGTGCGCATTGTGAGGGTGAGCAATATCTGAGACTACCACTCCCATCATGCTATTGCCTCCACCCCCCTTCCCAGCATGCCCATACTTCCTTCCTTTTGAGTGTACTTCACTGTGTGTGGGTGTGACAGCAATGGCAAGATGGCTGACAGTGGTGCCCTGCTGTTGGTTGTTGGCCAGTTCCCAGCATGGCCTTGTGCTCCCCACAACAGAGCACCAGTGTCAGACATCTTTGAAGTGGCTTTTGACTCCCTGTGAGGTGTGCATGCTTGGGTGTGTACTTGCTGGCCCATATGGGTGGGGGATGTTGGGCTGTGACTACCACTCCCATCATGCTTTTGCCTCCACCCCCCTTCCCAGCATGCCCATGCTTCCTTCCTTTTGACTCAGCTTCCCTGTGGGGTTGTGTGCCTGTGCTGACAAGATGGCTGACAGTGTTATCCTGGAGTTTGTTTTGCTACAAGTCCCATGTGTGTCCCTGTGCTTCACACTGCATGACCCAGGGTTGTGGTTCTTTGTGGGATATTTGGTTGGTGTGTGAGGCAATGCTTTCTCCCAGGTGAGTTGTGTGTAGTTTGTGTTAGGGGGGTGAGTGGGTGGAGCTGCTGGTGACTATGGTCAGTGCTGTGAGTCCTCCTTCCCACCCAGCCAGATATCCCACCATGGAACGTGCTTCCATTGCAGGGAGTGCAAGTTGTCTTTCAGGATGTCAGTCAGTGGTGTCCTGCTGTTGGTTGTTGCACAGTTGCCAGCAGGGCCTTGTGCTCCCCACAGCAGTAGCCAGTGTCAGCCATCTTGTGAGTCCTTTTCCACTCCCTGTGATGTGCGCATGGTTCATGGTGGTGTTGATGGGACAGTTGTGGGGGTGACCAATATCTGTGCCTACAACTCCCATGATGCTATTGGCTACACTGACTTGCCCAGCATACACATATTTCCTTTCTTTCAGTGGGCTTCACTGTGTGGTGGTGTTGTAGCTGTGGCTACTTGTCTGGATGTGTTTGTCAGTTATATTTGTGCCACTGCCTAGCTGTAGTTGTAGTTGTGTTTGTACATGTGATGACACAGTTAAATGTCACTTTGAGATGGCATGTGTTGTGTTTCTCTGAGTGACATACACATTTTGGGATGATTCTGTTCTGGTTGCTGTGTATTTGCTAAGAGTGCATGGTTTGACTCTCCCCTTGACAGTGATTATTGTGTGTAGTCGCAGAATATTGTGTACATTTGTTGTGTACTCACCAGGCTCTGGGATGTTTTCTAGTCCATAGACGCTCACTGGTGGTAGGATGGCCCGCACCTTCTCCTCCCAGGGCCTGAGGTATACTGGCTTGGCAGGAGGGCCACTGCCGGTGTGTTGGCTCAAGAGGTAGTCCTTCTTCAACAGCTCCTTGACCCTCCTGCGCACGTCATACCACCTGTTCTGGATGTCTGTCTTTGTGCGCAAACATGGTGATTGTGCGTTCACCCTGTCGACGATCCTCTCCCACATCTTTGTTTTCTGTGACATGGGTGTCTGTTGGACCAGTGTACCAAAGAGCTGTGGCTCTACCCTGAGGATCTCATCTACCAGGACTTCCAATTCACTATCTAGGAACTTATGATTCTTCTTTGGGGGCATGGTGATGGGTGGTGATGGTGAGTGATGTGTGTGTTGGTGTGCAGGTGAAGGTGTGTGAGTGTGTGTTTTGCTGGGTGTATGTGAGGGTGCTATTTGTTGAGGTGCTGATGGTGTGTGGCTTGTGTGATGGATGAGCTGTGGGTGTGTGGTTGCTGTCTGTTGAGTGCTGGCAGGTAATTTGAATTTGCAAAGGATCATGGTAGGGATTTGTGTCCTTTATATAGGTGGAGTTGTGGGTGTGTCTTTGTTCCCTGCCCCTCCCCCAGTATTTATTGGCTTTGTAATTGCTTGTTTGGCCTTTTTTTGTGTATTTTCCCTTTGTACTTTTCGTGCATGTAGGATACGTTCTTGTGACTGAGTCGGACCCTGCAGTTGTCTCGTACGGGCTTATCCGTTTCGTTCACGCTGTGTTTGTGCTGTTTTCTATGCTGCGTACGCATTGGTCGCGGTGTTTTGGGTTGCTTCGCCTCGCAGTTTTGTATGCGTGTCGGTCGTACGGTTTGTCCTCCGTGCGACTCGGTCGTGTTTTCCACGCCTTGCATCGTACTTGGCGGGTGGGAGTCCGCGGGTACGTCTCGTTCGGTATTGTTCCGGGGGCGAGTCGGTCGGTTCGAATCGCGTGTTTTTCCAGCCGGATTGCTGTTTTCCGCGCGGCTCGGTCGTTCGGCTTGTGTTCCGTACGAGTCGGTCGGGTTTTGCTCGCTTTTCATCGTACTTGGCGGGTCGGGCTGCACCGGTACGTGTCGGTCGGAATTAATTCCGGCTCCGAGTCGGTCGGTCGGTACGTTTTCCGGCCGGAATCGGCCCCTATATTTTTTAACAGTTTTTCATTTCTTTAAACTACTTTTTGTTACGCTTTATGTTTTACATTATTTTCTATTTTTATTTGACTTAGAACTGAAATATCTTAGTTTTTGTTATAGATTTATAAAAGTTATATTTAATGGTTTAATAAATGTACAATATGTTTTAAGCAATTATTGACAACCATAAATGCTTATAAAGTGTTTTATTATTCAATGTAAATAATACTATTGTATGATTTATCTACAATTTGTGTTTATTTATACAATAAATGTATTTTAATTTATTGTTAATTTATTGTTTAATATCATACTTCCTATATTAATTGTTAAATTTATTACATGTATTTTTAAGAATTACATAAAGTTAATAAATGATTTAAATATGTTATTATTTTTTAATGTATTAAATGTATTTTAAATGCATTGTGTATTTTTTATAAAAAATAATGTATCTCTTATTAAATGACAATAATCTGAATCACATTAAATACATTTGTGTATGCAAATAAATAAAATGTTGATATTTTGGTCCATGGTAGTTTCCTAATTACTATTCTTATACTTTACATTATATGTAGGTAAAGTTAATATTTTAGTGGCTTATATATTAACAGCAATATAGTACTATGATACTTTTGTGGACAATAGTTAATTATAAAGCCTTTGTTTATCCTTACCCTTTGTTTATCCTTTCTCAGATTTTATTGCACTGGTACGGACAGGTTTAGTGACCATCACCTACAGTTTTAGTCGGAGTTCCACTGGCTTCACCATTTTGTGCATAGTGCATCTTGCTGATTTTCCCACAGTACAAAGGAGAGATTCACTAAAGGCACCTGCTCTAGATGAAATATGTTTGTATTTTCTGACAGGAATACAGCTCCTGTTTAGTTTTCTTTATCCATTCACAAAAAGAGAGTATTTGGCTCAGGGTTCAAAGAGTCATCTTGTCTGCTGCAAGCCACAGAACCTGTTAAGCTAACATTTAATTAATCATTTCAGATATCTGTTCTCTCATAGATATTCCCTTCGTAACAACCAGAGTACAAATTTATCAACGTTTTGCGTTGCCCTCGTGCCACACAGGGGGACACAGGGTGACGCAGATTCAGATTTACCATGCCACGGAAGGCCACCCTGCGTGTCTTGGTAAATCTGGTGTAATGCAAGGCAGCGCAAATGATTTCCTTGCGGTACACTGCATGGTGGGTGCGTTGCATGGGTGGAGTGTGAATGTTCCCACGCATCCACCCATGTATTCTGATCCACTCCCAGATTTACCAACACTGGGAGACCTGGGTCAGAATTATATGCCTTCCCACCAGAGGCACAATGAGAAGAAATATCTTTATTTTTCCTCGATGTTTCTCTGCATTCTGCAGCACACTTGGAAAGAGTAAAAAGCATCAGAGAATTGTTTTTGTACAGGAAGGTGGCCCCTCCTGCACAAGAGTTTCTGCATTGGTGTAAGGCAACACATTGTGCGCCAGCACAAGGAGAGGATAGGAATGCCATGTAATGTTAAATGTGGAGCATTCCTGCCCTCTCCTTTTCACACATCGCAGTAAAAACAAGGGGGCATATTCACAAGAACTTATCTCTGAGTTATCGCCACCTTAACGCATCAAAAGTGGAGATAGATTTAACGCCCCATTCACAAGCGGGTGCAAACTGCAGACATCGCCAGTATTCCTGCGATAACTGCCTCACAATTTATCTCCACGGGTGACACCACCAACTAACCCTAATGAAATGCAGAGTAGGCGTTCCCGTGCAAAAACTCATGAAAACACCACTACACCACTTTCACAACGAACTGCCAGATCTGCGATGCGAACCAATAGCAGGCGATAAGCCGCGGTAGCAGCAGGGAATTAACACCTGCCATTTGCTGGTGTTAAGCAGGACGACTACCTGCAGCGTGAAAGGGAGCCCAGCCAAGAGCCACATCTGAAGACCCACAGATGCCATGTAGACAATGATCATGCAGCTCCGAGACCCATGAGGGCCACAACACCCACCGCCACCCCCCCAGGCCCACCACCACCCCCAGGACCCGTCCCGCCCTCCCCCCCGGACCACCACAGAGGCAGCGTACACAAAGACAGCGGACCCACATTAAACACACCAGCCGCACAGACCCAATGCCAGAGGAGGATATTGCCCACTACAGGCCCAAAAGGACAACCATCCCCCGCATCCTGACCCACATCGCCCACCTGCTGACGGTACCAACACAGCGGACAACCAACATCCCTCCGCAGACAAAGCTGCTGGCTGTGCTGCACATGTTGACCTCTGGTACCTTCCAACCCACACCTGCCAGAGTCGGAGGAGTCTCACAGCCAGCCCCATCCAAGTTGATCACGCCTGTCCTGGATGCCATCATCAGCCTGGTACCCCAGCACCTCCACTTCACCCACACTGCGCAGGAGCAGCTGGAGACCAAGCAAGGCCCCTATGCCATAGCTGGATTCCCTCACGTGTCGGGGGCAATCGACTGCACACATGTACCCCTCGTGCCCCCTGCCGACACTGCACACAACTACCGCAACAGAAAGCACACGCATCCCATGAATGTGCAGGCTATAGTGGATCACCCGGGACTCCTCAACAATGGCGTGGCCAACTCCCCAGGCAGAGTGCATGATTCCTACATCGCCCGACAGTCCATCATCAACCAGCGCTCCCAGGATGGCACCTATGGAAATGCAGTGCTCGTTGGTAAGTACCAAATGAACACACCACACACCTCCACCCCACAGTCATGCAACTCACAACACTGGCAATGGGCACGCAGCAGAACTACATGCAACATGCCACACAACATGCCAACCGACCAGACACGACAACACAACTCCATTGGGAACCTGGGCTTGCCATGCACACAACCCAGCCACAGCATGGCACCACAGCCACACAATAGCAGAATGTGAGGAGAGGCTTGGAGCAGGCATGTGCGAGAGCGGCAAGTGACTAATGAATGAGAACCTACCCAATGCCAGATGTGGCGTGGAGGTGCCGGACAGACTCCAATGTGCAAACCACGGAAACGGCCATGTGGCCATTAACTGCTGGTGCATGGAGTGTAGTGGCCAGTGGACGCTACCATGTCCCCACAGGCTGTGGGGCAGAAGGCGGAAATGTCGCACGTTACGTCCCCCCCTGTATGCGTGGGCGGAGTGGGTTGGCCCTGCGTACGCCAGGCCTGCGTAGGGGTGTGAATAAAAACCCCGTCGCACTGGGCGTGGTTCTCTATTGGAATGGCCAACGTGTCTGCCAGGGGGGCACCTCTCAGCCCGCCACAAGGCCGGCGCCGAGCGTGGCGGGGCCTGCGTCCCTGTGCTCCTGCTGCACCCCGGGCTGCTGGACCCCAGACCCGTCATGCCTGCCCCAGCGCACCAAGGAGGCTCCGCTCACCTGCCGACACCGGCGTGTGTTAAAGAGGGCCCACCACGTGCCGGTGCAAGCTCCAAGCCCCAGTCCTGCAACCTTTGCAGCCTCCGCAGACCATCTCTGGCCTCCACGATGCTGGCCCACAGTACTCCTTTTTCATTGACATACTCCACCGGCGTACTCTTCGGCCCAGTTGTTGGCACATGTTGTACTGAGTCGTGACGTGAGTCTTGAATGGCAGTGACCAAAAGTCTGTGGCAGCGTCCACATCATCAAACTCCCTCCGATCAGTGAAGCCAAAGTCTGCATCGCAAGCCGGCGACACGTGGTGCCACTAACCCTGTTCAACGCAAGCCGGCGACACGTGGTGCCACTAACCCTGTTCAACGCAAGCCGGCGACACTTGGATGAGGGCTCAGGCCCACACTGCGGCCCAGTAGGTCCCACATGTGGAACTGTGTCCTGAGTCTTGAATGGCAGTGACCCCAAGTCCATGGCAGCGGCCACATCACTATACTCCCTCCGATCAGTGAAGCCAATGTCTGCATCGCAAGCACACGACACGTGTCTGTGGGCCCGTGCTGACCGCTGCCCCCACCCTACACTGCGGTCCAGTAGGTCCCACATCCAGCACTTAGTCGTGATTCATGAATGGCAGAGTCCATACCAGTGAATGCATGGAGAGGAGTAAGAGGAAGATGCGGTTCAGTCCGGATGAAAGCAGGATCCTCGTCACGGAGGTGACCGAACACTAGCAACAACTGACCTGGTGCCACTAACTCTGTGCGCAATGAGTCATGGGCACTTTCTGGTTGGACTTTGGTGGCATCTGAGTCCATGGCCTGGGGGTTGTCTGCATCATCATCTGGCTGGGACGGACTTGGTGTTCGACATGTGTCTGTTCCATTCATCTCCACCATGGTGACTGTTTCTGCGTGCTTCTGCCCTCAGCATCATGTCCTGGGGGTACACCTTCTACTGTCCACCGAGACACTCTGCGACAACCCCCTTTGTCATCTACGAGAACCTGCTCTGCTCTCGTGACCCTGCCCCAGTGCACCGCAAGTCAGCGGCCTGTGGCGGTAGGCCCGTGCAGGACGCTGTGCATCCGGGGCCACTAACTCTGTGCAGCGCAAGTCATGGAGCCTTTATGGTTGAATGGTTGTGTCCTTAACGATGTACACTGTTGTCGTTGTTTTGACTGCACCAGGCACTCCATGATGGCTGGTGTACACACACCCCACACATATCCAACAGAGGTGTCACTCGACGTCAGCCTGTTAATAAACGTGGCCGGGCGCACGTGCCCGTAGCCATTCACACCATCTAAGCAAGTGTGTCCGTGTGGTCATTATGTCAGCATGATGGGCCGGAGCCCTACAACATCACAGTGTGCTGTCTTCAGCGGACGATACCATGTCACCTCAGCAGTGGCCAAGACCTTGGACATGTAGCTTCGCCCGCCCCCTGCTTGCACAAGCGGCGTCTGCAGGTCCGGCGTACGTCAGGTCAGCGCCGGGGTGTGCTGATTCGGCAAGGGGGTTCAGGGCGTGGCTCTGGTCTGGCCTTGAGCAGAAAGTGCGGTAAGCGTGTCTCTGTGTTGGAGTGTTGTCGCCACCAGGGCCACAGTAGTCAATGTTGCAGTGTAGCATGGACCCGGAGGGCGGGCCCGCACGTAAGGGGAAATGTAGGAGCGCAAGACCGCTCAGGGTCTTGGCTCATGCATGTCAAGTGTTATGTGTATCAGTCCTGCGGCTGCATAAGTCACGGAGGTGACCGAACACTAGCAACAACTGACCTGGTGCCACTAACTCTGTGCGCAATGAGTCATGGGCACTTTCTGGTTGGACTTTGGTGGCATCTGAGTCCATGGCCTGGGGGTTGTCTGCATCATCATCTGGCTGGGACGGACTTGGTGTTCGACATGTGTCTGTTCCATTCATCTCCACCATGGTGACTGTTTCTGCGTGCTTCTGCCCTCAGCATCATGTCCTGGGGGTACACCTTCTACTGTCCACCGAGACACTCTGCGACAACCCCTTTGTCATCTACGAGAACCTGCTCTGCTCTCGTGACCCTGCCCCAGTGCACCGCAAGTCAGCGGCCTGTGGCGGTAGGCCCGTGCAGGACGCTGTGCATCCGGGGCCACTAACTCTGTGCAGCGCAAGTCATGGAGCCTTTATGGTTGAATGGTTGTGTCCTTAACGATGTACACTGTTGTCGTTGTTTTGACTGCACCAGGCACTCCATGATGGCTGGTGTACACACACCCCACACATATCCAACAGAGGTGTCACTCGACGTCAGCCTGTTAATAAACGTGGCCGGGCGCACGTGCCCGTAGCCATTCACACCATCTAAGCAAGTGTGTCCGTGTGGTCATTATGTCAGCATGATGGGCCGGAGCCCTACAACATCACAGTGTGCTGTCTTCAGCGGACGATACCATGTCACCTCAGCAGTGGCCAAGACCTTGGACATGTAGCTTCGCCCGCCCCCCCCCCCTGCTTGCACAAGCGGCGTCTGCAGGTCCGGCGTACGTCAGGTCAGCGCCGGGGTGTGCTGATTCGGCAAGGGGGTTCAGGGCGTGGCTCTGGTCTGGCCTTGAGCAGAAAGTGCGGTAAGCGTGTCTCTGTGTTGGAGTGTTGTCGCCACCAGGGCCACAGTAGTCAATGTTGCAGTGTAGCATGGACCCGGAGGGCGGGCCCGCACGTAAGGGGAAATGTAGGAGCGCAAGACCGCTCAGGGTCTTGGCTCATGCATGTCAAGTGTTATGTGTATCAGTCCTGCGGCTGCATAAGTCAGATGCCTAGCCTCAATCGCAGCACGATCACAGCCAGCCATGGACTGTACACCTGTGTCCGCTCTGTCCGGACCATTGGCCTACACTCACGTGGCCGCACACCCTCAACGGCCAGCTTCACTGTGTTGTTGGCATGCCGCTGGACATGCGCAGACAGGCATGACAATGGTGTGCCGTAGGAGTGCACGTGATACAACCGCGCAGCGCACACAAGTGTGGGGGCTCGTGGGAGGGAGGAGCAGCTGTGAGGCAATGTAACACACAATGAGGCCGCTCATGTGCCACGTGCTCGGCATATCATCCATGATTCCCTGGGTCGCAGACATCCCACCCCACCCACGACAGGCCGCTGTACATCTCCTGTATGCAAGCAGATGGTGAAGTTACTGTAGGGATGAAAGGTCCTTTGTCTGAACTATCAGGCGGTAGCACATCTGCAGCTCCGAGCTGTGACTTGCATGTGCCCAGCACCCCCTGACAGATACAATAGCATTTGCTGGCGACTCCCACACTGCGCACTGCCCGACGTGAGACCAACTTGTACACATCCCACATGCAGTAGTCCTTGTTGTAGTTAGCGTGCGTGAAATGGCCTTCACACGTACTCCCGCCCCACCCCAGGCCTGCACCTGCTGCACACAGACACTGCTCATTGCTCCGAGCTGTGCCATTTCATCCACAGGACTGGCGCTTCAAGCAGAGCCACTGACGCAATGGCAGACCATCCCGGACACATGCACAACTCCAGTCACGTGGACCTGTACCATGCACGTCTGCTGCATGTACTGGGGGCACTGCCATTGGCAGTGCTGCGGATCAGTTACCGGCTATGCTTCCGCCTTGCCAACATCACCTGCGTTCAGCCTGTGTTGCATTGTCGCTCGTGCATATTCGAGTGGACCATGGATGTCTGCCTCTCCAACGTAACAGTAGGTGACCTGGATTTCGACGTGTGTGTGCGCCCCCTGCTGGCCCACGACCAGGAGTGTCACTGTGATGCCCGTTTATGGCATGCCTGGATGATTGGCATGCATGCTGGCAACTGGACCTGGGAGATTGCACGAATCGTCGTGTGCAGTGACCACATTGAGCCGCTCCCCTATTGGGCTTTAGTGCCAATTGGGGCCAGGGGTTGGAGTCAGCACATCTGTCCAGGACAGCTGATAGGTTACGTCGCCGACATGTTAGATGTGGTGGACAACGAGCTCTCATTGGAAATGTTGGCCTACGCTGCTGCACTCGCGTTCATGGACGAGTGACAACGTACCTGCAGCCACAACTGAATGTGACCCATTGCACGTGCCCCGACGCCTGGTTGCATGTTGGTGATCTGATCACATGTCCCAAGACGACAGTGGACATGGCTGCATTGGCCTGGATTCCGGATCAATGCGCGGACAACCAACGCGGGTTGGCACTGACTTGTGCGGGTGATGGACTCCCCCGGGGTGGACATGGGCGCTTTCCAACGTTCCTCATTCAGACATGCTGCTGCATTGGTCTGCATGTTGTGGCACTTCTCTTGGCCGTACTGACACACAATTGTTGATAAAGTTTCCGCACCTTCACTTGTCTCCAACTGTGATGAGTGTTGATTTGTATGCCAATGTGTGTGTCACGGCCTATCTGGGTCCCTGCCATACATGCATTGCTACCCCATCAGGGCTGTGGGTTTGTACTTGTGCATTATCATGTCCCTGTTTCGTGCTTTGCCAGATGCGTATGGCCATTTACCGGCCACAAGCGGGTGCACTTGTGTCCTGTGTTCGGCTGTGCAAATGTTGCTGTTTGTGCCACATTGTGTTCGATGTTGGGGTGCTCTGCTTCCTATGTGTGTGTGCTGCATTGTGTGTGAGATGTCCCTTTAGCTCTGATTTGGCTCACCCTTCTCCCTTTCAGGCAGTGTGGTTTTCACTTCTGTGCTTGTTCAGTGGTGTGATATTGCCGAGTTGTGTGACTTGTGCTCTTGGTTGGTGTTGTTACTCTTGGGCATGGTTTGTCTGCAGTCGTGCTGTGCTTAATTGTGCATGTGTGCCATTGTGCCCATCTCCCCCCGTCCCCCCAGTCCCTGGTCGTTCCTCTCCCTGTTGCTGTTGTGTCTGTTGATTTTGGCAGTTTCCGGTCCCCGACTCCTGCCACCATCTCCAGACTGATGTGGTGGACACCATTTCCTCCATGTCATCCAGCTCCTGGTGTGGCGCTGGACTCCCACCTCTGGTGTGCATTGCTGCCTTCTGGTTGTTGGCGTGTTTCTGCTTGTTTGTGCGTTTCGCATCATTCCAGCTGTTCCGGTTTTCTTCCATTGTCCTCCTCCGCTCTCCGGCTGCATTCACCTTGTCCACGATGGACTGCCATGTACAATGTTTTGTTGCCAGTGGGGCTTGTGGGGTTGTGTACTAGCTCCGGCTGCCTCCATTGTGCTTCGCTGTTGTTTTCTGTTTGGTTTGTCTTCCTTTTTCCTGCTTTTGTTGTGCTTATTCCCGCCTGCCGTGTGTGTGTCGCGGGCCTAGGGCTGCTTATCGCTGCTTTCCTCATCGCGAATGGGCTCATGGCACGTTTTTTGGTTTTGGGGTTTGTGTTTTTATCTCCGTTGAGGTGGTTGTATCACGGACATTGGCTGCGTTTTCGGCAGACTATCGCCTGGTACCGCCGTGTTGTGAATTCCACGTTAACACAAGGTTATTTTCCCGCGATAGACTGCGATGTGTAAAGTTGCGTTAACATTTTTTGGAGGTGTTTAGCGCACGTTCTTGTGAATATACCCCAAGGTGTCTTGCTGCATTGTGTTGCGTGAAACATTGATAAATCGACCGCCCCTAATCTGTTAACCAATAATGTATAAGGATTCTCACCCAATAGCTTTGTTATTGCAAGGGTTTGTGAAATGCATTACTAATGTTATATCAAGGCTCAAATCCAAGGCAGAAATATCATGCTACCAAAATATCATATCCAAAATATAGACTATCAAAATATTATGAATGTGTATATATTTCGATAAGCAAAATTCACTATCCTTAACTACACAACTCTGCAAGATACATATATGTGGAGCTAAGAATAGCAAATCTATACTTACCTATATATACTTAAGTTCACAATATTTTGGTAGTCAATATTCTGGCTACAATATTTTGGTAGCAAAATATTTTTGTGTTCAATATTGACATCGCACCACCAAGAAGCTAAAAAATGAGCTCATAAAAATAATTTTGCTGCAATCACAAATAACAAGAGAATGTCAATTAGATGATTTCCCATGGCTATAGTGGTGGAATATTATCATGTACACAGATCTGAATCTATATTGTCAGGATGGGTACCACTGCTCTTCTATTTCCTTTGCAATTACTTTCCCAAATAATTACAAAAGGCCACAGAGAAGATGACTCCTTACTGGACTCCTCTAGAAAAAGGCAGACGTAAGTTTTCTGTTGCTTCTAGATATCAATTAATATTCCACGTGATATCCTTGAGCACAAATGTGAGACCGAATGGGGGAGTCCATCTGTATATTGTTTCATCTTTTCTCATGTTTGCTGTGATTGGCTGCAGAGACCGGTTTCAGAATGGCCTCTTTCATATCACCAATACCAGTAGAATGTGGCCACAAGTGGATACCTCAGTGAACTCACAAGAAGCCTGTAGAATACTTTCTTTAATTTAAATGAATGGATTTAGATCAATATACCCATAGCTATGGTTTCTTGCCCTCTAATTAGCGCTGGTTCATTTTTATGTATGCTGTCAAAAGTTACATCCTGACCTGCTTTCTTTTTCAGGATACATTGGAATAGTTATACCACAAATCAGCATAGGTCCAATCCCTCACAACTCCCACTGAGGCCTCTAGGCTTGGGGTTTGCCATCCATTCGTACTTTCAACATCTTGCATCACTTCTGGGTGCTCTGTTGCTCTATGTTCTCTATTCTTAAGTTCATCCTCCTCAGATACTCTCCTAAAGCTCCCTCCATGACATTGACTCATTTGCCAAGATGAGCCACTTTGACTTTAAGGTTTTCCAGCAGATTCTTCTCCGGGTTTTTGCTGACCAAATTCATATGCAATTCGAGTTCTTCTTCTTAGACTGTCCATATCTTGCTTGTAGTTCACCTTCTCTCTCTTTTAGGGGATTCAAAGTATTTTAGCAAGTCCTCCTTTTGTCATGAACCTATTTGAATTTGCTAATCTGTTCCTTGCCATCTCTGACATGTCTTCCACTTCAGCCACACTTTATTGCCAGTCAGTTTTTTTTCAGTATATAGGAAGGGTTTACATTAGACCACTACTTGCTTCATTTGGGCAGCATGTGTCATTTTCCTGGATACCACTATACATTTGGAATGTTTCCATCTAATCCAAACCTCAATTTGCACTGAGAGGTCCCAGCATATATAAAAGCTGTGTATCAATGTTATTGTTCTTAGACTAGATAACTGAGGTGGGAAGCCAAATGAAAAGTGGCATAGGGTATGTCGACTAATACATTTATTTTTCTGCAGTGCTGTAGCTTGATTAGCTGGTGGAATAATCTCTATTCAGCTCGGTTTAAAGTATTTATGTGTTCTCATTGTCTGTGTTTTTACATAGACTGAAACTCTCAGATCCCCAACAACAGAACATAAAAGAGCCAGACAGGGAAACTAAAATAAAACTTGACAGCTTGGGGATTATTGCCCATCTCTCTGAGAACTGTCTCGCCATCTGCTAGGACCACATTCTATCTCATTCTCACTCAGTCCACCACAGCTATAGATGAAATGGCAAAGAATAACAACTTCTCCATCTTTTCTGACACATAAGCACAGCGACTTCTTTGGTACCTTCAATGCCACTCCAAACCACACTAACCTGTTGCAAGGCTATATCAGCCCTAGCTTCCACTAGGTCCCAGGATGCTTGTTTCCGGTTCAGGGAAGACCTGGCTTGGCAGTTCGGGCTGGACTGTTCCCATGAGGCACAGGGTCAAGACTGATTTGCATATAGCTGGGTCTGAACTGAGGTGGCGAAGTGAGCTAAAGAACGATGATGGATTCAACCCAGATCTGTGACTGGGGGTGAGTGTCTGAAAAGTTTCAGCACTCCGTCCATCATCTCTTTGTGTTTGCAACTGTTGCATCCACCCAAAAGAAGTCCAGATGCAATCCTGCAGCCACCCAAGCAATGTGTAAGACTAAGAGAGCAAAAGGCAAAAAATGCCATTACATCATAGTAGTGAGAAGCACAGTACAAAATCCCTTGCTACTCTGCCATCTAGGTCATGTCCACCCCTGAGATTCCAGTTCCCTAGTAGCAGTCAATGCATTGACTCAGTTCCACACCATCATTCTCTGGCACACATTACAAAGGGGCTCTTGCAGGACATGTAGACTGAAAAATACAATACATTTCAAATACTCATCAAGATACTGACGAAGTATCTGGTTACATTTCCACCAGTACATATGTTTCTCTACAACTGGCATTTCGTCCGGGTACTAAATTTATATGGCCCATTCATCTTTTATAGGAAATGGAAATGTATCTGCTTCTTTGGAACCTGAGGAGCTGAAAGAAGAGGTTTAAGTTTTGACTGAGCTACAGTTATGGGAATAGTCCAAACAATATTTAGACCTCAGGAAAAAACAGTTTCAGACTCTAATCAGGTGCATGTTGCGTACAGTTCTTTAACCAAGGAGTTTCCAGAATAACCTGAACATTGCAGAACTTAATTTGCTTTCATACACAGATCCAAAATTCATCGTTATGATTTTAGTCCCACAAGCCACAAGTGCTGCAGTCAGGCACAGTTAACTACTGAATCAAAAGCATTGCTGTGTTTTTTTAATAGGTGACTGTAAGTGGATTATCAGTTCTGTTGGATGGTAGTCCACCACAAGTAATAAATGGCACTATTTTTGTTAGGTCCAGTAAAGGTCTTAGCAATTGAAACCCGTGCTCAACCCCTGGTAACGATAGCACAGAGCTTACAGGCTTCTTCTAGGAAAATGTGTGCAGCGTTTAGAGTACCAAAACAGTTAAAAAGTTGCAAACACAACATAATAAAAACCCAACACCAGTTTATAAAAATATAGAATATTTTAATGAACAAAATGACACTCAAACAACAAAAATTCACTAAGGAGAACTGGAGATATGATTAAATAAAAATAGTGCCAAAAAGTGCAAAGTTAGACCCAGACATGGGTATGGTTTAAGGCCGACTGCAAGGGAGAGCAGGTCAGATTTGAGGACCAGGTTGGTCCCAGTTGAAAAGTCACCGTCCCTCTTGGAAAATTTTCAAGAACATAGAGTCCTCAGCTGGGCAAGGCTGCAGGCTAGATCTGAAGACGGGCTCATTGATGAACGGTTGATGATGGACGAGGTCACTGTGAACCCGTCGATGAACGTGGGAAAACATCAGAGCGGGAAAAGTCCAGAGTTCGCACCCAGGAAGCCATTGATGTCTATCAGATGCTGCGCGGCATCAGACCCAGTGAAGATTTCTACCTTTCGGACTTAGGGCCTGATTTGTATTTTGGGGGAAAGGGCACTATGTTGCAACAGAGTTCCCTCCCAGCTAAGACTATGCCCAACCAATTTAAATTCAGGTGGACCACAGTTTGACGATGGTGGAGACTGCTCCGGCTTTGCCATGGTCAAACTCCTCTGACGGTCCGATGGAATAATGGCCGTCGGAGGTTTGGCTATATGTCCACCTGCCTAATTTAGATTGGCGGATATTTAGCCTTTTTTAAATGTCCACCACCCGCAGAAAAATCAGCACTTAAGTGTCAGAACTCACTGCAACAGACACCACCAACATAGTCCATGGCAGGTCCAGTTCAAACAGGTCGGTGGGCTCCCTCAGGAATGTGGGTTTCTTGCAGGTTTTGTGTCCCTGTAGCTTAACAGGAGGTTAGCCAAGTGACCCTTGGAATCCACTACTATGTCCTGGGTACAAGTGCGAGCATGTCCAGACCTTTAGGATTTTCCTCACAGGCCTCAACAGCAGGCGCAGTCCTTTGTCTATGTTCCACAGGTCCAGTAGCATTCTGAAGAGGGTGCCCAGGGCCTGCACATTTATTGCTGGCACTAACTTGTGGGCGAGGGTGACTCCTGGCCCCTCCCTAACCAAAAGGGAAAAATATCCCAGGGGCAACACTACCCACTTTTGCAGCAGTTCCAATCTTCGTGGCAGCAGACAATCCCACACTGCACTTCTCTACCCAAAACCAACATGACAACACTTTTCTTCATTTGTGCAGATCTCACTGTGCCCACCCAGAAGTGTGGCTATGGAAACTGGCAAACCATTCCTCTGGTCACTCAAAACCAGTTATTGGGCAGCTTCCCCTGGGTGTCTAGTTTTCAAAAATGTGTTGGTGTGGTAGTTTCCCAAGATGGCCGCCGAGCCCGGGGCCAAAAACCCAGGTGACCCCCTTGCAAAACCAAGTTGTTTTGTGATAGGTCATTTTGATGTCTCCTCAATACGTTTTGGGCCCTTGCCTGCCGTGGGTACTTGACCCACCCACGCGAGTGAGGTACCATTTTTATCGGGAGACCTGGGGAAACGCTGGGTGGTAGGAAATTTGTGGATCCATGCAGATTCCAGAACTGTCCCACACAGAAATTTGAGAAAAATTAGATTTTTTCAGCTAAATTTGAGTTTTGATGGGGATTCTGGGTAGGAAAACATTGGGGGGGTCCACGCAAGCCATACCTCGCTGGACTCCCCCGGGTAAGCAAAAGACACACAGTTGATGGACAGAATGCAAAACAAATCAAAACATTCACCCCCAGTCAAGAGTTCTGGGTTAAGTCCATCATTCTTTTGCTCACCATGCCACCCCAGTTTAGACCTGGCCTTATGCAAATCAGTCTTGACCCTGTGCCTCATGGGAACAGTCCAGCCCAAACTGCCAAGCCAGGTCCTCCCTGGACCGGAAACAAGCATCCTAGGACCGGTTTCGGGGTTTCACCCCTCATCAGCCAGGATAGCTTGAATCCAGTGGCACAGTGAGCCGGGGACCCACATCTGGGCATACCCGGGGCACTTAGGGCGAGAAAGCAAAAGACACACAGTTAATGGTCTCCCCCGGGTGTCTAGTTTTCAGAAATGTGTGGGTTTGGTAGGTTTCCCAGGATGGCCGCCGAGCCCGGGGCCAAAAACCCAGGTGACCCCCCCTTGCAAAACCATGTTGTTTTGTGATAGGTAATTTTGATGTCTCCTCAATACGTTTTGGGCCTTGCCTGTCGCGGGTACTTGACCCACCCACGCAAGTGAGGTACCATTTTTATCGGGAGACCTGGGGGAACTCTGGGTGGTAGGACATTTATGGATCCATGCAGATTCCTGAACTTTCCCACACAGAAGTTTGAGAAAAATTTGATTTTTTCAGCTAAATTTGAGGTTTGCAGGGGATTCTGGGTAGGAAAACATTGGGGGGCCACGCAAGCCATACCTCACTGGACACCCCCAGGTGTCTAGTTTTTAGAAATGTGTGGGTTCTGTAGGTTTCCCAAGATGGCCGCCAAGCCCGGGGCCAAAAACCCAGGTGACCCCCCTTGCAAAACCAGGTTGTTTTGTGATAGGTAATTTTGATGTCTCCTCAATACGTTTTGGGCCCTTGCCTGCCGCGGGTACTAGGGCCACCCACATGAGTGAGGTATAATTTTTTTCGGGAGACCTGGCGAAACGCTGGGTGGTAGGAAATTTGTGGATCCAAGCAGATTCCTGAACTTTCCACCACAGAAATGTGAAGAAAATGTGGGTTTTTTTTTACAAAGTTTGAGGTTTGCAAGGGATTCTGGGTAACAGAACCTGGTGAGAGCCAGACAAGTCACCCCATTCTGGATTCCCCTGGGTGTCTAGTTTTCAAAATTGTATAGGTTTTCTAGGTTTCGCTAGGTGCTGGCAGAGCTAGGGTTCAAAATCTACAGCTAGGCACTTTGTAAAAAAAGGGTCAGTTTTCACTGTGAAAATGTGGTGTGTCCATGTTGCGTTTTGGGCCGTTTCCTGTTGCGGGCACTAGGCCTACCCACACAAGTGAGGTACCATTTTTCTTGGAAGACTTTGGGGAATGTGGGGTGGGTGGAATTTTGTGGATCCACGCAGATTCCAGAACTTTCCACCACAGAAATGTGAGGAAAATGTGGTTTTATTTACAAAGTTTGAGGTTTGCAAGGGATTCTGGGTAACAGAACCTGGTGAGATCCAGACAAGTCACACCATCCTGGATTCCCCTGGGTGTCTAGTTTTCAAAAATGTATAGGTGTGCTAGGTTTCCCTAGGTGTCGGCAGAGCTAGGGTTCAAAATCTACAGCTAGGCACTTTGCAAAAAAGGGTCAGTTTTCACTGTACAAATGTGGTGTGTCCATGTTGCGTTTTGGGCCGTTTCCTGTCACGGGCATTAGGCCTACCCACACAAGTGAGGTACCATTTGCATCAGAAGACTTTGGGGAATGTGCGGTGGGTGGACTTTTGTGGATCCACGCAGATCCCAGAACTTTCCATCACAGAAATGTGAGGAAAATGTGTTTTTTTAAAACTAAGTTTGAGGTTTGCAAGGGATTCTGGGTAACAGAACCGGTGAGAGGCACACAAGTCACCCCATCCTGGATTCCCCTTGGTGTCTAGTTTTCAACAATGTACAGGTTTGCTAGGTTTCCCTATGTGCCGGCTGCGTAGGGCCCAAAATCCACAGGTAGGCACATTGCTAAAAACAAGGCAGTGCCTAGTGGGCTTTCTGCTGCTCTGGGGGGAGAAATCGGGGGGGTTACCCCAATATGCCCCCAAGGAGGTCAGAAAGACTGTGGCTATTAGTTTTGGGGGTGGGGGCATTGGTATGCCCATTCTGGGCAGCCCCCACCCCCATGCCCATTCTGGGCAGCCCCCACCCCCACGCACAAATAATGCCAGCATAATCGCTGGCGCCTAGTGTGCTCTCTGATGCCCCCTGGGGGGCAGATCAGGGGCTACTGCCCCAATCTGTCTCCTGGGGGGGCAGAAAGACTGTGGCATTTTTTAGGGTGTGGTGGGGGCATTGGCATGCCCATTCTGGCCAGCCCACACCCCTGAATTAAAAAAAAAAATATTCCCAGATTGGTCTTTCTGTCCCCCCCGGAGGCAGATAAGGGGCTTTTGCCATACCCATTCTGGGCAGCCCCCACCCCTATGTATATTAAAAAAAAGTCCCTGGTGCCTTGTGGGCTTTCTGCCAGGGGGGGCAGATCAGGGGCTACTGCCCCCATCTGCCTCCTAGGGGGGGCAGAAAGACTGTGGCATTTTTTGAGGGGGGGCATTGGCATGCCCATTCTGGGCAGCTCCCACCCCAAACTTTGGGGGAAAAAAATCCCTGGTGCCTAGTGTGCTTTCTGCCCCCGGGGGGCAGATAAGGGGCTATTGCCCCATCTGCCTCCCAGGGGGGGCAGAAAGACTGTACCATTTTTTTGGGGTGGGGCATTGGCATGACCATTCTGGGCAGCCCCCACCCCTACGTATAAAAAAACCCAAAAAAACCCTGGTGCCTAGTGGGCTTTCTGCCCCCCCACGAGGAGGCAGATCAGGGGCTATTGCCCCCATCTGCCTCCTGGGAGGGGCATAAAGTCTTTCTCCTTCTTTGGGGGGTAGGGTGGGGGCATTGGGATGCCCATATTGGGCAGCCCCCACCCCTGGCCTATAGAAAAATAATCTCTGGTCTAGGGTGCTTTGGGGCAGAAAGACTGTTTGCACCCAAAATGTATGGGGGAAGCAAAGGCCCTTGCCTGAGGGGCCGCTCCCCCCTCCCTGGTGCTAGTGGGTGGATCCCTGCTTGGGGATCGCCCACCTGGGGTGATCCCCAAGCAGGGATCCACTAGGGAGGGGTACCATTGGAAAGGGGAGATTCTCCCCTTTCCAACGATACCTCTCCCATCTGTTTCGGTGCTCGGGGGGCTGAGATAGCCCCACAAGCACCGAAACTGTGAAACTGAAACTAAAATGGGAAATCCCTCTGCTGTCTGCAGCAGAGGGATTTTCTGAGCCTGTGCTCATGACGGAATGGTTCTGTCATGAGCACAGGAGCACTGGTGCTCATGACGGAACCATTCCGTCATGAGCACCCAAAGGGTTAAGAACCCACCCACAGTGTCTGTTGATAAACGATCAACCACTGTGGACAATTTTCTAATCTTGTGCGAATTCAGAATAACTCCAACTGAAGGTATCAATGCTCCAAAAACATCCCCAATTATTTCTGAAAAACTTGCTCTTTTATTGCGTATTAGTCCATTCTTTACTTCATTGATTCTATTATTCTTATCCATGTGATACATGTTCGGAAATACTATAGCTAAATAACAACACCCATACCAATGTGCAGGCAACCTATAGTAGACATTCTTTCCACACACATAATAAATTCCTGGAAAGACAGGATCAGTTCCCCCTTTTATTCCCCATCCTCCCGTAATTAGGAAGGTATGATCACATTCACTAGAACCAATGAAATAATTATTATAGTTAGTCTTTTGTCTAAGTAAGCAAAGTTTCCCTTTATGATACCAGTCTAGGGTCATGGCAGCGTCAGTCTCGCCCTTCTTGTAATTTCCTTCTCTGAAAGCCCATGGAGGTACATGAGACTTTTGTTCAGCAGCTTTTCTCTGAAAATCTTGTCTTCTATCTTCAACCATGTTAATGAATTCTATTTCTTCAAATCGTAATCTACAGGTTAAATTGTTTCTATGTGCGTATACTGTAGCTATTGTTTGTGTAGGATGAAAAAACTCCCCCATATATTCTGCATTTTTAGCACTATTTATTCTATTCATATTCTTTTTAATAGGAATTTCTGAAAATACTAAATCTATGTTAGAGTAATAATATTGGAGGCTTCCCTTCTCGTAGAAGAGACTTGTTAATACACTACAAGACACACCATATGTTAAAGGCAGGTGATGATAGGTCACCCCCTCTGAGACAGACGACGGTAATTGCATGCACACATAACAATCTCTCGCATCCATTACATCCACATATTCATAAAGTAATTTTGTGAAAACATTTAACGAGAAATCATTAATTGATTTATCATGATGATAGATGCTGTCATCTTTCATCTTCTCTAATTTAGTATGTGAGTTTTCTTTAAAACCTTTAGTATCTATTTTATCACTCATCACACCATTAGTGTTATTCTTGTGATTAGTTACCATTAAGACAGGCACAATAACAATTAATGTTAACCACACCAACATTAGTAGAAAAATACTAAATAAGCAAGCATTAATACATCTACGTTTAAAACTACGATTTTGATGTTCAGTCTCTACTGTATTTGCCATTTCTAAATTTGTATCAATTCTAAAAACTAAAAAACTAAGAAAAAACTCAAACATCTAACTCAAAATCTATCAAAAAAATCTAAAAACTAAAAATGTAGTAAGATCTATCCAAAGTAGTGTATCCTCACACTTTTATCAAAAATCTAAAAACTAAAAAATTTAGTAAGATCTATCCAAAGTAGTGTATCCTCACACTTTATGGCTTTCTTCTCTACCCCCTCTTTTTCTTTTTCTTTTTTATATCTTCTTCAGATTTTCCTGCTTTGCTTTTCTGCAATTCTTTTCACAGATTTTCAACTTTCTGGATTCTACACCTTATTTTTACACAGTTCTTTAAGGTGGTTCAAATCCGTTCCCTTCACTTAGCTCTGTACCAACGTCTTCTTTGATCTGATCTGATTTTTCAATTTCTTCCAACACAACATATGTCCATTCTGGAGCTGCGTATTTCTTGTTTGGAATTCTTATTCTTTTTGTTTTACGAACTGACTCTTCTTCAGACTCACTTTGCTCAGTCTGATCTGGAACTTCAATTATTTTATCTGGTGATCCTTGTTTCAGAGTGTATTTCAGTCTTTTCACTAGGCCTGGGTGCTGAACTCCGCTCGGTCCGCGAAGTTTTCTGCACTCAGCGGAGCTCGCAGAGTGCAAGAAAACCCGGCTTCGCGTAGTGCCGTGGAGTTTTTTCCCCGCTCGCGAACATTAAGTTCGTGAGCGCGAGCTACTGCTCGGGTAGAATTTCTACCCGAGCGGCAGAAAGACCAGCGTGAACAGCAGTTCGCACTACACTCCGCCACTTGCGGAACTTCGCTGAGTTTTTTGTAACTTCGCAAAGTTCTGCGTAGCAAAACTCCGTGAACTACGCCCAGGCTTACTTTTCACTCCTTTTGGCCACACATCACCTTTTCTTGCTTTCTTTCCTTTAACTATTCCTTCAACCTCAGTGTCAAGTTCGCAAGTTCTTTTATTCAGTCCTTTTCTCTGTTGCACTTGCTCTTTATTTTCACTCAACACTTCTTCATTACCACCCTCAACAGCAGTCTTATGAGACCCAGTAGCTGGTGCCTACTTTATTCGACTTTTCTCCTGCTCAAGCACATGTTCAACACTTTCAGAATCTATAGCTTCAGACTCCACAACTTCAGGTTCTTCAGCTTCTGGCTCTCCTCGTTTCTCCACCAGTTGCTGTTCTTCTTCTTGTCTTTCAAGTGGACTTGGGACTCTTCTTGTATGACTTGCGTGTATCCAATTTGGCACGCCACCACACTTCACTGCTGTCGTTGTTACCAATATGATTTGGTAAGGCCCATGCCATCTAGGTTCCAAACACGACTTTCTCACATGCTTCTTCACCAGGATCCATTCATCTGGACTTAAATCATGTGCTTGCTCCTGCAGTGTTGTGGTTGCAAGTTCTCCAATCTGATGAGACACAGAACGCACAACATCAGCCAATCCTTTGCAATAATCAAGCACTAGATCATCAGTAATATTCATCAGTTGATTTGCTGGTACAATCGGCTGTCTCATTGCTCTCCCCATAATAAATTTGTGAGGGGATAATCCAGTCTTTTTATCAGGAATGCTTCTCAAACTCATTAACACCAAGGGTAAAGCATCTGGCCATTTCAGTGTTGTGGTTGCACACACTTTTGACAGTCTGGACTTAATAATGCCGTTAATCTGCTCGACCACGCCTGACGCTTCTGGTCGATAGACACAATGCAGTTTTTGCTCAATTTGTAATGCTGCGCAAATCATCCGAATTATTTCATTATTAAAATGAGTACCTCTATCCATTTCTAAAGAGACTGGAAATCCAAATCTAGGAATTATTTCTCTCAAAAGCAATTTAGCAACTGTTAGACTATCACTTCTTCTTCTCGGATAGGCTTCTACCCAATGCGAAAACAGACCAACAACAACCAACACATATTTTAGTCCATTAAAAGGAGGGAGCTCGATGAAGTCTGCCTGCAACCTAGTAAAAGGTCCGTCAGCTTTCCCAATTCGGCCCCAACTAACAACTGTTTTCCTGCCTGGATTTAGCTGCTGACACACTTCGCTCCTTTGACACAGACTCTCTGCAATAACCCTAAACTTGGGGTTATACCATGATTGCTTAAAGAGTCTGATCATGGCATCTCTTCCCACATGTGTAATTCCATAGTACATTCTGGCCACCTGCGACAGTAGACAATCTGGCATCACTATTCTGTCATCTGTATACACCCATTTTTCATCATCAGGTCTCCTTACACAACCTGATTTAATCCAAAGTTCCTTTTCCTCATCGCTGGCTTCTTCCTGCAACTGTCTAATTTCATACCACGTTTCAATAGTAGAGAACATCAAGTGACAATCTGTATTCTTTTTCTCTGATCCTTTATTAATCGAGACTGAATTTTGTGCACAGAAACGAGCCACTTGGTCAGCGTATCTGTTTCCACTGGTCACATAGTCATTTCCTGATCTATGAGCCGGACATTTGACCACTGCAATCTCTTTGGGCAATTGTAATGCATTCAACAAGTCTTTTACATCTTTACTAAACTGATCCAGCGATCAGGGATCGATAATTTTTCACAAACACAGGCCCATTTACACTACCCAACTTAATCCCTTCACGCTGGGGTTCAGTGGGATGCAAGTTTATTCCTAACTCACTAAATACACTTTAGAACCTGCATTTCTCCTTACAAATAAATGTGGAGATGAACCTAAAGTTGAAGAGTTGATGACAATAATAAGTACTAAATCTATGCTACTAAATAATAACAGACTCAATGTGTAGTTCATCGTAAAATAATGTAAGAATAAATGCTCATCAAGTACAGTTACACGAAAATGCAAATCATGGATTATCACAGAGAGAAAACATTGGCAATACATAAATTCAAACTCATGTCAAATAAACAATGCATTGAAGGAGTGGATAGGCGAAGAGAGAAAAGTTTCAGAGACGAGATACATTTGCAAATGAATATGCAAATTAAGGAGATTATCTATACTAACCCAAGTAAGAAATTAGGGAAATCTACCCCACTGGCCAGTCGGGGCAGGAAGGCCACTCAAGTAGAGTCGAGTGACAAAGATTAGGTCAGGGAACAGGAAACAGGTAGGCCTCTATCTGGAAACAGCAAACCGATGTCAGCGACGATCTCTCGCTAACTAGCATCAGCAGAAACACCTACTCAAACCACACCCACCGGGACTTTCAATTATACCCTAAAATCTAAATGTCCAACCCACATTTGTTTAATTTACCAACCAAACTCTGTCTCTCATTGGCTAATAATGGGGGTGTTCTATCACACCACTCTTAGCGTGATCACTTTTATTCACTAGCTTATTGTTTTAGACTTTCAACATGACGACAGATCTTTCTCAGGAAATAACTTTGAACACAATCATATCACATATTCTTCATGTTGCAAGTCTCTATGCCTCTTTTGTTCGCCTCTGCCATCTCGTGAGGAAGTTGTACGCTTCCACTTGTTTATCAGTATCCTCCTTCTTCCGCAACCTTGGCAGATAGTCAGCACATCATGAAGGACATTTCTATGCTTTTGCGTTCTCTCCTCATTCAAAGCCCATTTTATTTCAATTCTTTTTTTCTTACAGCAAGCTTTAACCCATAACTGGCATGCAGAAGTGTAGGCCCATGCTTGTATTTCTACAAGAACAGAACACAAACATTTATTATTTCACAAAAATGTAATTTCATTTTACACACCATCCCAGCATTGCACTTACCCATGCACAACCCATGTTATTCCTAGCGAAATATTATTAACGTGCACATAAGCAGCATTAGTTTTTATCAAAGCAGTTTTGCGGCCTAGTTCCATGCATTAAGACACGCATTAGTTTTACACATGCGCAAAAGCATTTCCCCATGTTTTAGTATTTATTAATAAAAATCTTCACCGCACACTGTTAATATATGTTACTGAGGGTTCAATCCGAGCAGGTTTTATTTTCTCAAAACCTTGCTCCATCAATCCCCCCTTTGATGGTGTTTTTGAGCCATCATCAAAATACCCATCACAAACAAGTTGCCACTTATTTAAAATACTGTACTTCTTTCTCGTTTTATCATTCTTCCATCTAAGTCTTTCATGATCTCATAGTAATTTCCTCTCATATCCTCTAATTCTATCTCTTCTCTCTTTCTCTTTCTAGCTCTACGTTTAAGATCTGATGTCTCTTTCTTTCTACACTTGCATTTGCAACATTTGTAAATCATAGTTATCATTAATATCACTACAACTACTGAAGTAATCAGTATTAATATTTTCCCTAATAGACTACTCCCAGAAGTAGAAAACCAATTTCCCACTGAGCAAAAACTCTTACCAAGTTTCTCCCATGCACCATCAACTTTCAGTTCAGTCAAATCTTCATGAAGTTCTGTAATATTTTTAATATACCCTTCAAGATTCTTACTTTTGTCAGGAATATAAGTACAGCATTGTTGTATTTTCAACATGCTACAGACTCCACCCTCTTTTGCCAATAATATATCAAGGGCAAGTCGATTTTGCAAAACCATTGATCTAATTGTAACCATTTCAGTATCAGTCATCAAGAACCCACCAACAGTATCTGTCGATAAACTATCAACCACTGTGGACAATTTTCTAATTTTATGTGAATTCAGAATAACTCCAACTGAAGGTATCAGTGCTCCAAAAATATCCCCAACTATTTCAGAATAACTTGCTCCTCTCTTATTACGTGTTAGTCCTTGTTTCATTTCATTAACTCTATTATTCTTATCTACGTGATATACCTTCGGGAATACTATGGCTAAATAACAACATCCATACCAACCTATAGGTAACCTATAAAAAGCATTCTTACCACACACATAATAAATTCCCGGGAAAACAGGATCAGTCCCTCTTTTTAGTCCCCAATTCCCTTTTATCAAGAAAGTATGACCACATTCACTAGAACCAATGAAGTAACTATTAAGTTCAGTCTTTTCTCTAAACACACAAAGCTTTCCTCTATGTTGAAAATCTAGAGTCATGGCAGCGTAAGTCTCACCCTTTTTGTACTCACCCTCTCTGAAAGTCCATGGAGGTACATGAGACTTTTGCTCAGCAGCTTTCTTTTTGAAATCTCGTCTTCTATCTTCTACCAAGTTCATAAACTCAATTTCTTTATGCCGTAGTTTACAGGTTAAGTTATTTCTATGTGCATCTATTGTATCTATCGGTTTGTTACTAATGAAAAAATCTCCCATGTAAGCTGCATAAACAATTTTTAAATCTCTTCTAATAGGAATTTCTGAAAATATTAAATCAAAATTAGAATAATAATACTCACTCTCCTGGACTCAAATCATGTGCTTGATCCGGCTGTGTTGTGGTTGCAATTTCTCCAACCTGATGAGACACAGAACGCACCAGATCAGCCAATCCTTTGCAATAATCAAGCCCTAGATCATCAGTAATATTCATCAGTTTGTTTGCTGGTACAATTGCTTGTTTCATGGCTCTCCCCATCAAAATCTCATGAGGACTCAATCCAGTCTTTTTATCAGGAATGCTCCTAAGACTCATCAATACCAGGGGTAAAGCGTCTGGCCATTTCAGTGTTGTAGACGCACACACTTTAAATAGTCTGGATTTAATAGTGCCGTTAATTTGTTCGACCACTCCAGATGCTTCTGGTCGATAGGCACAATCCAGCTTTTGCTCAATTTGTAATGCTGCGCAAATCATCCGAATTATCTCATTGTTGAAGTGTGTTCCCCTATCTGTTTCTAAGGAGACTGGAAATCCAAATCTTGGGATTATCTCTTGCAAAAGTAATTTAGCAACAGTTAGGCTGTCATTCCTTCTTGTTGGATAAGCCTCTACCCAGCGAGTAAACAAACAAACAACAACCAACACATATTTTAGTCCATTACAAGGGGGAAGTTCTATGAAGTCAAGCTGTAGTCGGGTAAATGGTCCTGCTGCTTTTCCAATTCGACCCCAACTAACAACTGTCTTTCTACCTGGATTTTGCTGCTGGCACACTATATACCTCTGGCATAGACTCTCTGCAATGACCCTAAACTTTGGGTTGAACCATGACTGCTTGAAGAGCCTAATCATAGCATCTCTTCCAACATGTGCAATTCCATGGTACATCCTTGCCATCTGAGATAGTAAACTATCTGGCATTACTGATCTTCCATCAACATACACCCACACTTCATCTTCTGCTCTCTTTTCACAACCTGATTTTATCCAAATGTGTTTTTCTTCCTCACTTGCTTCTTCCTGAAGCTGTCTAACTTCTTCCCATGTTTCCAAAGAAGAAAACATCAAGTGGCAATTTGTATGTTTTTTCTCCACCCCTCTATTGATTGAAATTGAATTTTGTGCACAGAAACACGCCACTTGGTCTGCGAATCTGTTTCCTTTTGTCACATAGTCATCTCCTGACTTGTGTGCTGAACATTTTACCACAGCAATCTTTTTGGGCATTTGTAATGCATTCAATAGATCCTTCACATTTTTACTGTTCCGGATCGGTGATCCTGAAGAAGTCAGAAATCCTCTTTGCATCCACAACTGACCAAAATCATGCACCACCTCAAAACCATGTTGACTATCAGTGAATATGGTTACTCTCAGATTTTTGCCAATTATACATGCTCTAGTCAGAGCTATCAGTTCAGAAATTTGAGCAGAATTTATCCCCTTTAGACAGGATGCTTCAAGAACCAAAGACACTGTACATACTGCATAGGCAGCACTCAATGCACCTTTTTCATCTCTCAGACAAGATCCGACCACGAACATCACACTATCTGACTCTTCTAGTGGAGTATCTTTAATGTCAGGTCTTGGTTTCGTGCACAATTCTGTCACATCCAAACAAGCATGATCTGCTTCATCTTTCACTTCTTCACAACTTAAACTCGACAACAAGGTTGCTGGGTTCAATATTGTACATCTTGTCACTGTCACATTTTCAGCACCCAAAATCACTCTTTCATACCTAGTCAGCCAACTATAGGTCATATGCTGAGTCTGAGTCCTTGTTAATAGGATCTCAACAGAATGTGGCACATATACTTTCACTGGATGTCCCATAACAATTGTTTTGCTTTGCTCAAGACTCACACAAGTAGCAGCCACTGCTTTTAAACAACCTGGTAATGTGGCAGCCACTGAATCCAAAGTAGCAGAAAAATATGCCACTGGACGACGTGCCATTCCATGTTTTTGTTTTAAGACTGAAAGTGCACACCCATCTCTCTCACAGCAGAATAATGCTAAATCTTTTGTGTAATCTGGCATTCCCAAGGCAGGTGCTCGACAAATACTATCTCGCAATTCAATAAAAGCTTTCATACACTCTTCATCCAATTCAATCGGATCAACCACATGTTTATGTGTCAACCTCTGTAAAGGTTTTGCAATCAGTGAAAACCCACTGATCCACTGACTGCAGTATCCAACCATTCCCAAAAACATTTGAACTTCTTTTTGAGTCTTAGGAGGACCCATCTGCAAAATCACATTGATTCGTTCTTGCGTTACTTTTCTAACTACTTTCTCAATTTTGTGTCCCAAATACTGAACCTCTTTTTGACAAAACTGTAATTTTGCTGGTGACACTTTATGCCCACCGTCTGCTAAATGATTCAGTAAGGCAATTGCATCATACAGGCTTCTCTCATTTTTGATGCCACAAGGAGGTCATTAATGTACTGCACTAACACTGAATTTTCTGGCATGATCAATGACTCCAAACATTTTTTCAAAATCTAATTAAAAATCAAAGGACCCTTGAGGAACTCGGCACCAAGCCAAAACACGGTTTCTGAACCGGAAAGCAAACAGATATTGGCTATCCGGATGCAAAGGTATCGAGAAAAATGCTTGACACAGATCAATTACTGTGTACCATTCTGCATCACAAGGAATTTAATAAAGAATCACTGCTGGATTTGGTACTATTGGACAGCAAGGTACTACGATCTTATTAATTTTTCTCAAATCCTGAACAATTCTATATTTTCCACTTGGTTTCTTAATCCCCATAATAGGTGAGTTATAAGGACTACTCAGTATTTCTTTTAGAATACCTTGCTCAATCATTTGATCAATTACAGGAATTACTCCTGCTGTTATCTCAGGACTCATCTTGTACTGAGGTGTGTTTGGATATATTGCACCTGGTTTAACTGTAACCTGAATAGGATCCACACCCTTCATCAAACCAATGTCTTTTCCTGTAAAATCCTATACATCAGGTCTTACAGCATTTCTCAATTCTGCAGGTAAATCTTCTTCTGTAAGCAATGAATATAAATCATTCACTTCTGTCCCTTGCTTCGCTAACATCATTTTAAAAGCAACATCCTCATCTGGTGTTTGAAAAGCAATACCATCTGGCGTACAATAGATGGTGCAGTTCATCTTACAAAGCAAGTCCCTACCTCAAAGGTTCACCGGACTGGTATCACATGCCACAAACCGATTCATGTCTCTGAATCTTCCAATATGAAGTTCTATTGGTCTTATTATTGGAGTCTTAATATATTTATTTGAAACTCCCACAACTTGGATAGTTTCTCCCGAGAGGGGTAGGTTTGGAATTTCTGCTGCTCTCACAGTAGAACGGGTAGCACCAGTGTCCACAAGGAATGTAATATCATTACCTTCCACTTTTCCATCAACAAAAGGACCTGATTGATCTACCTCTAGAGATGCGCCAAGCACGCACTCTTCCTCCCCCCTCAGGCACCGTCATTGAGATGAGTCTGAATTACTCTCTGAACATTGCAACAAATACTGTGAAACCACTTGCACATTTTGATTCTTATCAACTTGTTCACCTGCGTGAAATCCGGAATTCGCACTGTATCTCTGTACTTGAGCATTCACATTATTTGGCATAGGAGCTTGAGGCACCTGTACTTGTTGTGTCTGTGGTGTAACTACCTGCTCCTGCTGTTGTTGTTGTTGTTGATTCACAACCACATCATTCTGCATCTGCGGATTGAAATTTTGATTCATTCCATTATTCTTCAGTAAAGATCTACACTCATTCCTCCAATGTCCACACTTTCTGCACGCATGACAAGGACATTTCTTTTTCAGTTCTTCCCTACTCATCTTACCTCTACCTCTACCTCCATTTGGTACCTGACCATTTTGATTTTGTCCTTTCATCTGAAAATCTGTTTGAGAACCATTGTTTCCATCTTTCTGTTCTGCTACTTTCACCTGTGCCCACATCATTTCAATTTTTTATGCCTTGACTCAATATCATCACTACAATATTTAGCATATCTCAGAATCTCATCAACAGTTTTACTCTGCCAACAAATCAAATGTTGCTGAATCATGTTACTAATTTCGGGTTTTAATCCAAAAACAAACCTATACACAAAGTGTCCCATATCTTTGTCACCTATACTTTCAAAACCACTATACTGTTTGAACACCTGTAACAACCTTTCATAATAGGCATGTACCAATTCTTTGGGTTCCTGGGTTGTCCTGTCAATTTTAACCCAATCTGTTTCTTTTGGAGAAATTTTACTTTTCAAGAAAGTAATTACTTGACTATATTTTTTCATCACTTTTTCTGAAGGTGCTCCTGTCTTCACATCTCTAGGATATTCTTCTTTTGGCCAGTCAACAGTAATTTTACACTCAGTCCATAAGTCAGCTGGAACTACAATCTCAAACAAACCATCTAGATCTTTTAACAAAACTTTTGAAACTTTTACAAACCTCTCTACCTGTTTATACCACTCGACAGGTTTCTCTCTCAACCTAGGAAAATCATTCGTAAAGGATAATATATCCTGTCTTGACCAGGGAACGTGAACATATCCACCACCTGGACCTTCTCTCATTGGGCATACCATTTCTGCCTGTCCTGTTTCTCTTAATGGAAATAAAGACGCATTTTAACTTGCAAGTATTTCTTCCTTCTTTTTCGCCCATCTACCTTTCCACTGTTCTAAATCTCCCCATTTCTTCAAAGTATTCATTAATTCTTTTATTTGCAATCGTTTACCAGACATATTCAAACTTTCCAAATCCTTATCAGTAAAATCCAGTCTGCAAAACTTTAGACTTTTCTATGTTTACTCCATATTCTTGTGCAGCTTCTGCCAACCTCTCATGTAAATTCCTTGCTTTCCGTGTAATATTCTTACATAAAAATAACAACTCTTCATTTCGGTACTTACTCAACCTTTCTGGACTTATGGTACCAATAATCATTTCTTCCAGATCCACTCTCAATCTAGCTACATCAATACTCGATTGTGACTTATTCTTTTCCATTCCTCTTATCCAGTCATCTAACTCCTCTGGTGAAGGACCCACCGAACTCCCTGATACTGGAGTTGTTCCACTGGCATTCTGCACTATTTTCCTAGGATCCATCTGTACACTTCTCTTTGGTGTTTCAGTTACATTTTCACTCACTGGAAGATCATTCAATGAAGTACTCATCTCAACTTGTTCTGATCCACTAACATTCCTGGCATTATTCACGGGAATTGTCAATGCATGTACTCTTGATATATTCTGATTCTCACCATACAATGGAACTATAGGACCAATCGTTACTGGTACCGATAATGCTTCTGCATTCAGACTCATCTGACTAATTCTCTGAGTTAACTCTTCTCTCGCCTTATTCAACATGTCAATCTCATTTTCCTGCAACACTCGAGAGTGTGAAGCTACCGGAACTTGTGTAACCTGTGAAACTTGTGGAGCTTGTGGAACCTGAGGAACCTGTATTTCAATTAGTGGTGGATTTGGAACTGTTTCCCTTGAACTTTCCTGATATGGTGGAGGTCTCTTTAATAATATTTCATCTAACAACTCATCATAAATCTCATCTGAATCATCATCTAGTTCTGAAGTTTCTAAATTATTCTTTTTCTCTTTACTTTTGGCTCCAGTCTGATCTTCAGCCACTATTACTGGATATAATCCATCTGCAATTACATCTCTCCTCCATCTTTTCTTTTGATCATCCCATCTAGCCTCAGAATATCTCATTATTATATTCCTGTATTTAATTCCATTCCTGTCTCTCTCCCTTTTATAAGCCTCATGATCCCATTGCTCAAGCGCTTCATATTGCGTAGGTCTAGGACTTGGTTTTAATGAATTCATTCGTCCTCTCAAGTTCTCCAAAATCCTTACATTAAATGTACCATTCTCTGAGAAAGCTAAAATTCCATCATCTTCCGTATATCTCATCCAGTTCTCTAACCATGTACATGTATGATACCCACGTTCCAACATCATAAAAGAAGCAGGCGTTCTCGGAGGAGGAATAGGAAGTCCCTCTCTAGTAACTATCGGCTTGACTTTTTTAAATAAATCTTTTATTCTTTTTACCATCATCATTTTTAAACACTCTTTTTCTCCCTAAATAAACCCCAAACAAACAAGAGAAAATTTCTGTAAACCCTCTCACTCTATTTGCTAAATCCAAACCAATACCAGCGCGACTCACAGCAACCAACTAATCACGGCTCACTACGTATCCGCTATCTCACCCAATGCTAGCGCGGTTCACAGCAACCAACCAATCACGGCTCACTACACGCCCGCTGCCTGACCAATGCCAGCGCGGCTTTTTATGACGTCAGTTTATTCCTGCTACTGACCCTCCTTTTACAAAATAATATGGTAATGTATTTTCTATGTTTTTTCTCAACTATTTCTTGTTAGAAACAACACAAACAATGCTACTTTGTCTGCTCCACTAATAAAAGAGATAGTTCGATTCACTCGAAGAGTTTTCTTTTACTTCTAGTAAAATAACGACCAGCGCTACTCTACTCTCAATTAAGTTAAAGGAGGTCTTGGTACTCCTCTGGGGATACTAGCCAAAGTTTCGGAAGAGGACTTTCCTTTCAGAAAGAGGTCTTGGTACTCCTCTGGGGATGTAAGGCCAGAGTTTCGGAAGCGGATCTTTCACTATTTCATGCAATCTTCTTTCGATCGAATAAGTCCCTAAAATAACATCATCAGCCTTTCGCTTGTTCGATATTAAAACAACAGACAAAGTACTTCTGCAGTGTGATACCTTTCCCACACTATTCTTCTGCCACATAGGCTAAAATAACATCATCCTAGGATCTTAGGTAACTCCGTACCCGTACTTCCAAACAACATAAAACAAAAACACTAACTTTTCATGTTAATAATCAATAATTATTGCCAAACTAATCAATAATCAACCATCCTCTGCTACCAAAACTGATCCAGTGATCAGGGATCGATAGGTTTTCACAAACACAGGCCCATTTACACTGCCCAACTTAATCCCTTCACGCTGGGGTTCAGTGGGATGCAAGTTTATTCCTAACTCACTAAATACACTTTAGAACCTGCATTTCTCCTTACAAATAAATGTGGCGATGAACCTAAAGTTGAAGAGTTGATGACAATAATAAGTACTAAATCTATGCTACTAAATAATAAGAGACTCAATGTGTAGTTTATGTTGTTTATCGTAAAATAATGTAAGAATAAATGCTCATCGAGTACAGTTACACGAAAATGCAAATCATGGATTATCACAGAGAGAAAACATTGGCAATATATAAATTCAAACTCATGTCAAATAAACAATGCATTGAAGGAGTGGATAGGCAAAGAGAGAAAAGTTTCAGAGACAAAATACATTTGCAAATGAATATGCAAATTAAGGAGATTATCTATACTAACACAAGTAAGAAATCAGGGAAATCTACCCCACTGGCCAGTCGGGGCAGGAAGGCCACTCAAGTAGGGTCGAGTGACAAAGATTAGGTCAGGGAACAGGAAACAGGTAGGCCTCTATCTGGAAACAGCAAACCGACGTCAGCGACGAACTCCCGCTAACTAGCATCAGCAGAAACACCTACTTAAACCACACCCACCGGGACTTTCAATTATACCCTAAAACCTTAATGTCCAACCCACATTTGTTTCATTTACCAACCAAACTCTGTCTCTCATTGGCTAATAATGGGGGTGTTCTATCACACCACTCTCAGCGGGATCACTTTTATTCACTAGCTTATTGTCTTAGACTTTCAACATGATGACAGATCTTTCTCAGGGAACAACTTTGAACACAATCATATTACATATTTTTCATGTTGCAAGTCTCTACGCCTCTTTTGTTCTCCTCTGCCATCTCGTGAGGAAGTTGTACGCTTCCACTTGTTTATCAGTATCCTCCTTCTTCCGCAACCTTGGCAGATAGTCAGCACATCGTGAAGGACATTTCTATGCTTTTGCGTTCTCTCCTCATTCAAAGCCCATTTTATTTCAATTCTTTTTTTCTTACAGCAAGCTTTAACCCATAAGTGGCATGCAGAAGTGTAGGCCCATGCTTGTATTTCTATGAGAACAGAACACAAACATTTATTATTTCACGAAAATGTAATTTCATTTTACACACCATCCCAGCATTGCACTTACCCATGCACAACCCATGTTATTCCTAGCGAAATATTATTAACGTGCACAAAAGCAGCATTCGTTTTTATCAAAGCAGTTTTGCGACCTAGTTCCATGCATTAATACACGCATTAGTTTTACACATGCGAAAAGCATTTCCCCATGTTTTAGTATTTATTAATAAAAATCTTCACCACACACTGTTAATATATGTTACTGAGGGTTCAATCCGAGCAGGTTTTATTTTCTCAAAACCCTGCTCCATCAATTCCAAATCGGTGATCCCAAAGAAGTCATGAATCCATGTTGCATCCACAAGTGACCAAAGTCATGCACCACCCCAAAACCATATTGACTGTCCGTAAATATGGTTATTCTCAAATTTTGACCAATTATACAAGCCCTGGTCAAAGTGACCAATTCAGAAATTTGGGCTGAATTTATCCCTCTTAGACAAGATGCTTCAAGAACCATGGCCACAGTACACACAGCATACGAAGCACGCAAAACACCTTTTTCATCTCTCAAACAGGCCTTGGCTTCGTACACAATTCTGTCACATCCAAACAATCATGGTCTACTTCATCTTTCACTTCATCACAACTTGAACTCGGCAACAAAGTCGCTGGGGTCAATGTAGTACATCTTGTACCGTCACATTTTCAGCACTCAGGATCATATCTAGTCAAATGACTGCTTGTCATATGCTGAGTCCTGGTACGAGTCAGCAAAATCTCAACAGAATGTGGCACATACACTTTCACTGGATGTCGTATCACAATCGACTCACTCTGCTCCAGACTCACACAAGTTGCAGCTACTGCTTTCAAACAGCCTGGCAATGCTGCAGCCACCAAGTCCAAGGTAGCAGAAAAATATGCCACTGGTCAACGTGCCATTCCATGTGTTTGTGTCAAGACTGAAAGTGCACACCCATCTCTCTCACAACAGAACAATGCAAATTCTTTTCCATAATCTGGCATTCCCAATGCAGGTGCTCGACATAGACTAACTCGCAATTCCATAAAAGCTTTCATACTTTCCTCATCCAATTGAATTGGATCGACTACATCTTTATGAGTCAATCCCTGTAACGGCTTGGCTATTAAAGAAAATCCACTAATCCACTGTGTACAATAACCAACCATACCCAAAAACATTCGAACTTCTTTCTGCGTCTTTGGAGGTCCCATTTGTAAAATCACAGCAATTCTATCTTGATACTTTTCTAACTCCTTTCTCAATTTTGTGTCCCAAATACTGAACTTCTTTTTGACAAAATTGTAATTTTGCTGGTGACACTTTATGCCCACCTTCTGCCAAATGGTTCAGTAGAGCAATTGTATCTGTCACACATGCCTCTCGTGTCTTCGATGCCACCAGTAGGTCATCAATTTACTGCACCAATACTGAATCTTCCGGCATAACCAATGACTCCAGGCACTTTTTCAAAATTTGATTGAAAATTGAAGGACTGTATACCCTTGAGGAACTCAGCACCATGCCAAAACACGGTCTCCGAACCGGAAAGCAAAAAGATATTGGCTATCCGGATGTAGTGGTATCGAGAAAAACGCTTGACACAAATCAATCACCGTAAACCACTCCGCATCATAAGGAATTTGGTAAAGAATCACTGCTGGATTAGGCACTATCGGACAACAAGGTACCACAATCTTATTAACCTTGCGCAAATCTTGCACAATTCTGTACTTCCCACTCTGTTTCTTAATTCCCATAATAGGTGAATTACAAGGACTCCCTAGTATTTCTCTCAAAATACCTTGCTCAATCATTTGCTCAATTACTGGAGTAACTCCTTCTATAGTCTCAGGACTCATTTTATATTGTGGTGCTTAACCATAATCTGAATAGGATCAACACCTTTCATTAATCCAATGTCTTTTCCTGAAAGATCCCACACATCAGCTGACACCATGTCTCTTAATTCAACGGGCAAATCACTCATCGTAAGCACTCTCATTACGCAACTCCAATGGTACACACCAACTAGATGTTTACGCTCTTCGGAAGCTAAACTTGTATCGGTGCCCTTTGCAAAAAAGACCAACTGGGGTGGAAGAAGCTTTGTGGTTAGCGCAGCCAAGGCATGGAATGGCCTCCCGCTGCAGTTGAGATCTCAGCCAAACCTGTTGGCTTTTAGAAAGGCTCTGAAAACTTGGCTCTTTACCGCACAGTCTTAGGTCTTTAATTTTCTGCTCTTGACTCAGGATCTCTCTATGACTTCAGTTAGCGCCAGGACACCCTCGGGTAGCAGTTTGCACTTTATAAATGTCAATAACATAACATAACATAGGATACAAATCATTCACCTCTGTCCCTTGCTTTGCTAACATCATCTTAAAAGCAACATCCTCATCTGGTGTTTGGAACGCAAAACCATCCGGTGCACAATAAATGGTGCAATTCATTTTGCACAACCAGTCTCTACCTAAAAGATTCACTGGACTCGAGTTACATACCACAAACCAATGCAAATCTTTGAATCTTCCAATATGAACCTCCATTGGTTTGGTCACTGGAGTCTTAATATGCCTATTTGAGACTCCTACAACTTGGATAGTTTCTCCCGAGAGGGGTAGGTTTGGAATTTCTGCTGTTCTCACAGTAGAACGGGTAGCGCCAGTATCCACAAGGAATGTAATATCATTACCTTCCACTTTCCCATCCACAAAAGGACCTGACTGATCTACCACTAGAGATGTGTCAAGCACGCACTCTTCCTCCCCCCTCAGGCACCGTCATTGAGATTAATCTGAATCACTCTCAGAACATTGCAACCAATATTGTGAAACCATTTTTACATTTTGATTCTTACCAACTTGTTCACCCACGTGAAAACCAGCATCTGCACTGTATCTCTGTACTTGAGCATTCACATTATTTGGCATAGGTGCTTGAGGCACTTGTACCTGTTGTACCTGTTGTACCTGCGGTGTAACTAGCTGTTGCTGTTGCTGTTGTTGTTGTTGATTCACAACCACCTCATTCTGCATCTGTTGATTGAAATTTTGAATTATCCCATTATTTCTTATCAAGGACTTACACTTGTTCCTCCAATGCCCTAATTGGCCGCATCCATGACACGGAAATTTCTTTTTCATTTCTTCTTTATTACCCTTGCCGCTACCTTTTCCTGGTAACTGCACTTGAACACCTCCATTCGGTACAATATTCATAGGTATCTGACCATTTTGAAAATTCTGATTCTGCTCTTTCATCTGATAACCTGTCTGCGTACCATCAAAAAAATTCCCATTATTCTGTTGTGCCACTCTCACCTGTGCCCACATCACTTTTTCCTTCAAATTCTTATGTCTTGATTCAATATCTTCACTACAATACTTTGTGTACCTCAGGATTTCATCCACTGTCTTGTTCTGCCAACAAATCAAATGTTGCTGAATCATATTGCTAATCTCCGGTTTCAATCCTGTTGGACTTGGCCCTTTTTTCAGGGTCATCCCAGAACTTTTTGCCTTCCTCCTGTATTTCGTCTGACCTGTTGTTGGTGGTTTTATGACTCTGGGCATTTCACCACTGCTGATCAGTGCTAAAGTGCATATGCTCTCTTTGTAAATTGATGTTATGGATTAGTGATTCCATGATTGGCTTATTTGATTTACTTGTCAGACCCTAGTACAGTGCACTATGTGTGACAAGGGACTGTAAATCAAATGCTGCTGGTGGGCTTGCAGCACTGATTGTGACACCCACAGAAGCAGCTTGTAAAATGTGAATCAGGCCCGCCATTGTAGAGCCTGTGTGCAGTCTGGGACTTCCATGTCGACTTGGCAAGTGCACACACTTGCCAGTCCCTAAACCTTCCCTTTTCTACATGTTAGTCACCCCTAAGGTCGGCCCAAGGTACCCCTGTGGGCAGGGTGCGTTGTATGTGAAAGGTAGGACATGCCCTGATGTGTGTGGCATGTCCTGATAGTGAAATACTGCCAATTTCGTTTTTCACTATTGCAAGGCTGTCTGTTCCCATAGGCCAGAATGGGGAGTTTGTTTATAACATATTATAAACATAACTGACCCTCGTAACAAGATAGGAAAATAAAGTTTAGTATGCCTGAACTCAGAATGTTAAAGTGCATCTTTTAGTGAGGATGATTTTTACATTCTGTGTTTGAAAATACCACTTTTAGAAAGTGGGTATTTTCTTACCTAACCATCCAGTGTGCCTCTGCTAGGTTTGTGTATTGCATGTCTGGCTTTTGGATGACAGGGGCTGGAGAAGGGCTGTGGCTCCAGAAGTCTGATGAGTCAGGACTGGGCTGAATAGGCTTGGTCTGCATTTGGAGTGGTGGGAGGAGTAGCATCTTCACCTGAATAGGGCTGTGCCTGCCTTCCACAATGACAGCTATGCCCCCCTGTGGTGTGTCTGAAGCCAGGGCTCACACTGACAAAGGAGGTTGTTGTGCACTTGAAAAGTGCCCCACAGAACTGGTTTTGGCTGGGTACAGACACTCTCTGCCTTCAGAGAACAAATGATTTTGGTGTATAAAAAGAGGGGCCCAGACCCCAGACTTTTAGATCACTTCTGGGAAATCAAGAGGAAACCTTTTCCAAGGAGAAGAGCCGGATAAGCTGAGGAGGAATACTGCCCCTGTGCTGTTTGCTGTCTGGGGTTGGCCTGCAGTGGCTGCTTGCTGCCAAGGAAAGGAGAAAAAGGACTTTGATGCTTGCTTTGTCACCTGCTTGAAGAAAAGATCTCCAAGGGCTTGAAACTGAGCTTGCCTCCTGTTCTGAAGTCTCAGGGACACAAAGACTTCACCACCAGCTCCCCTGAATTCCCTTGCTGGGAATTCCAACCTGCAAAGAGGTGCCTGCTGCTGTTTAGGACCTCTGGAGACTGTTTGTCGCTGGGAACTGGGAAATCGACGCAACACCAAAGAAGTGTGTCGCATCCGCACTGGTTTTCCGACGCATCGCCTAAGAAACCGTCACAGCACCTGCCGCGGCTCGAGAAATCGCCGCCGACGCAAGCCTGCTGTGCAGCTGCACGAAGACACGCATTGTACCGGATCGGCGCATCACATCGAGGCACCAAGACTGTCGCATCATTTGGGGTCCGCAGTAAGAAACAGACGCATCAACTCCCCACGCAGTAAGGAACTGACGCATCACCTCCCCTGCGCCGCAGTAAGGAACAGACGCATCACCTCCCCTGAGTGTAAGGAACAGACGCATCACCTTCCCTGCGGCCATTTTGTTTGCTTAGCGTGACGCATCTAAGGTACTTTTGAGAAAAGTGTTGCATTTACAACTTGCATTGAACTGAACTATTTCTACCATCTGAAAGTCATATTTTTAATACTGTATTGTGGATTTTTGTTGTTTGGTCTTGTTTTGGTTTAGATAAAGATTACTTATTTTTCTAAACTGGTGTGGTGACCATTTGTAGTGTTTTCACTGTGTTACTGTATGTGTTCACAAATGCTTTACGCACTGCCTCTGAGATAAGCCTGTCTGCTCGTGCCAACCTACCAAGGGGATGGGCAGGGGTTATTTTAGGAGTGTATCCCCCTTACCCTGACTAGAAGCAAAGGCCCCTATTTGGACAAAGGTACCTACCTCTGCCAACTAGAGACCCCCATTTCTAACAAATCCAAACACAAACTTATAGACAAAATGACCCATATCTTTATCAGTAATGCTTTCAAACCCACTATACTGTTTGAACACCTGTAACAACCTCTCAAAATAGGCATGTACCGATTCTTTCGATTCCTGTGTCGTCCTGTCAATCTTAACCCAAACTGTTTCTTTTGGAGAAATTTTACTCTTCAAATATGTAATCTTTTGATTATATTTTTTCATCACCTCTTCTGAGGGCGCTCCTGTTTTTATATCTCTGGGATATTCATCTTTTGGCCAATCAACTACAATCTTACACTCAGTCCATAAATCAGCTGGAACCACAATATCAAACAAGCCATCCAAATCTTTCAACAAGACTTTTGAAACCTTCACAAACTGCTCTACCTGTTGGTACCATTCAACAGGCTTTTCTCTCAATCTGGGAAACTCATTCGTGAAAGACAATATATCTTGTCTTGACCAAGGGATGTGAACATATCCACCACCCGGAACTTCTCTCATGGGGTATATCATTTCAGCAGACTCTGTCTCTTTTAACGGAAGTAAAGAAGAAGCAGTCACACACTTATTCATAAGTGTTTCTTCTTTCTTTCTCGTCCATCTACCCTTCCAATGTTCCACATCACCCCATCTCTTCAGAATATTTATCAACTCCTTTATTTGCAATCATTTTCCAGAAGCATTCAAAGTCTCCAAATCTTTGCCACTAAAATCCAATCTATACTTTTTCTGCAAAGCTTTTGACTTCTCTATATCCACACCATATTCTTGTGCAGCTTCTGCCAATTTCTCATGCAAATCTTTCGCTTTCAATGTAATATGTTTACACATAAATACCAACCCTTCGGGGGCGCTAGGTGGCGCACGACCAAGATGGCCGCACACCTGTGAGGCTCTGACTGCTTGACGGCATAATCCTCCAATTATCCGCACTTAGACCTACTTAATTTTCAATTTGCAGCCTGCCGCTTGCTCCTTCAATGTTTCACCATCTCCGGTGGAAAACTCAGCTCTGTCGGACCTAGGCAAGTGGTCCCTTTGCCGCGCTATGAGGTGCGTGGGGGGAAGGTGGTGGCACGCCTGGAGCCCCGCGCGGCCACTACAGCTACGCGGGCCCCAGGGATTCCACGTGGCGGCAGGCCCCCCGGCAACACTACGCCAAGGCTCCACTCCTGCAGCTGCTCCAACTACTTGACTGCACCAACTGCCTTTCATCTCAACTCACCCCGATACACGCTGCCTGTTCCTGCGGATTGCCGGTGCGTATGCTGACCTGAACGCGAGACCTCCAACCCGGTCTAACTCTCGGAGGCCGATGCGCGCCATCGAGCCTTGACGGACCCTGATCAGCAGCAGTCAAACATCACATGAGCCGCTCCCCAGCCTGGAGTTCGCATCATCAGCATGCCTACATTCAGCACGCTTCACTTCTATCTACCTTGGTAAGCAATAGCTGGCGCACTCACCGAACTTGCATCGCAACTCTTTCTGCATACCGCTGCCGCATATTGGATATCTCCCGCTGTGCCGGACACCCGTGAGCGTGCTGCCGATCGGCCCTGCATAGCGCGGGAGCCCTTACACTGTGGCACTTCGTGCTGCACTGCTTCTGCTCCTGGCCTGCACCCGCACCTCCTTCACCACGCTGGGCGCCATCTTCTCAAATCGCCCCAGGCCTCTGAACACTCATTACGGTTGGATACTCTGAGGCCTGCATCCCGCCTTGGCCCCACCGCGCTCCTAGCCTGCCAACTGTGACGCTGGACACCCCTCATCACCACCCGCTCGTGCTCACGGTGACTGCGTGCGACTGCCACATTGTGCATTGCGGCCTTGCGTATGACTATTGCTTCCCTTTATACTGGCTGCCCTTTTGGTCCATGCTGGACTTATTGATGGCACTTGAGAGGCTACTTGCTCCCATCTACAGACTCTCTAGAATCCTCTCAGGCCACTGAGAACTCACAGCACTTGGACACACTGAGGCCTGCTTCCCGCCCTGGCCCCTCTACACTCCTGGCCTGCCATCTGGGACACTGTGCACCCTTTATCACCAACCGCTCATTAACAAAGAGACTGCATGTAACTGCCACATTATAGGCAGAAGCCTCTCGTGTGCCTGTTGCCTCCTTCTGTACTGGATGCCTTCTTGATTCATGCTGGCCTTATTGACGGCACTTGCGATGCCATTTACCTGCTTCTAAATACTCCGGCGCCCGCAGGCCTCCATTGCTTAATCTTTTGTGATGCAGCTGCAGCCATCATGTTTCTTTGACGTCTGGGGGAGCAGATATTGTATTGAGACACCTGCCCTTCAATCCTGTGCCGGCGACACTGCGGTACAGGGTGCCACCATCCAAACATTCCAGGTTACCAAACCCGCTGCTGTCCGCACCCAGTGCAATCTACTGCGGAATTAATTTTGCTTCACACGTTTGAGATTCGCAGAGCGGTCTACCAGTCTCCGACTGCACATCCACCAGCTCTGAAAATTACGCTCCGCTCTTCACCTGTGGGTTCAGCACCATCGTACTGCTGGGAGAGGCAAGCACTTTTGGACCCCAGTACACTTTGCTCCTGAGAGAGGCATTGCCGCCGCAAACGACTGGACGCCTTTCAACTCGCTGCTCCCAAACACAGGCCGACGCTGGTGCGTACCCCGCCATCATCCGTCTTTCGGAGTATACGGCTCTCATCTTCTGCGACAATGGGGAAGCCAGATGGGCGCTAGCCCAAACTCATTTTCGAAAACAAGAAGGTGGTTACACGTTGCACCATGGAAGATGCTGGACAACCCGGCGATGAGCAGGCACAGTTACAATCACCTACCCCGGCAGACGAAGTAAAAACCCTGCTCTTGGCTATGCAGCATAGCCTCACTGACCTCTCCGGTAAGATGGACTCTATGAACAGCCGTTTGGACTTCCTTGTCTTGAAAGTAGATAAACACGGCGGACAGCTCAAAGAGGCCGAACGGCGCATATCTGACAACGAAGACGCCACAACTCAGATGCAGCAACAAGTGACGCAAATGGATAAACTTTTAAAAGTCATCGCGGCCAAAAATGGAGATCTCGAAGCTCGTAGCCGCCGCAACAACATTCGCATCATAGGATTCCGGAGCGCATCAACACGGGCCGCATGGAAGACTTCATCAGGCGTCTCCTGATAGGTACCTTTGGTGAGGCGGCCTTTTCTTCCCAACTCATCGTAGAGCGGGCACGTCGCTCCCTAGGTCCCAGACCTCCTCCGGGCAGCACTCCGCGGCCTATAGTGGCCCGACTTCTCAACTACCGTGCCCGCGACACCGCACTTAAATTGGCCCGAGAGAACAAGTCACTGCACCATGACGGCAATGAGTTCACCATTTATCCGGACTTCACAGTTGCGGTTCAAGAGGCGCGACGCAAATTCCTTGCCGGTCAAACAAAAACTCCGGAAGGCGCAAGTCGAATATGCCCTCATGTACCCGGCACGACTGCGGGCTACATATCAGGGTAAGCACACCCTCTTCACCAACCCGCAACAAGTGGAAGACTTCCTCAAGGCCATCAAACATCATTCACCACGTCGAGATCCCAGCGACCGCACTTCTAGGCCTCCATCCCCTGCTGCTGACTGACACTAAGTAGGCAACATCACTAAGGAGACTGTTTTTTTTTTTCTCTGAACTCTTCTCAATTTGCATATGTCGCAGTTCAGGAGGCACGTCGCAAATTTCTTCAGGTCAAGCAAAAACTGCGGAAAGCGCAAATTGAATATGCCCTCATGTACCCGGCACGTTTGCGGGTCACTTATCAAGGCAAACATACTCTTTTCTCGAATCCACAACAAGTTGAGGACTTCCTCAAGACCGTCAAGCGCAGATCGCCGTGTCGAGATTCCAGTGACTGTGCTTCCAGATCTCCATCCCTTACAACAGGTTGACTCTCAAGCGGGCGCTAATACTTTGGATCTTCTTCATGAACCCTACTCACTCTTCTCATTGCCTGCTGTATCGTGGTCCCTATGAGGTGGGGTTGGCTCTGCCTGCACCTGTTGAGAGGAACACTGTACTGTTTTGTGGTGGTTCCAGGTGGTTGCGGCTCGTCATGGACAGATAAGTGTATCATCATGCTGTCTATACTCTGTGTGGCTTGCTGATAAGCCTCTTGCAAGCAGTAGGTTTTTGTTTTGGACTTTGCCAAGCACCCTCCCTTTCTCCCCCCCCTACATCCCCACACCACTGGGAGACTGCTTCGCAGTTATTGGTGGGAGAAGGGAGGACATCGTGGCCCACAAGTGCCCCCCACATGGGTGATCCCCCGTATTACTTTTTGTTTTTTTGTTGGAACTCCTTGACTTGGTCTGTACTGTCAAGAGTTATGTGGGGTCTGGGTGGGCAATGCTGTACCAGCACAATTGGGGTGCTGCTGTGGGTGGGGGTGTTTTTTTTCTTCTTTTTGTCTTTGGGTGGGCGGTACATTTCCAGCACGATTGGGGTGCTGTTGCGGGTGGTGGGGGGTTGGGGATTGTTGAATTTTACGATTATTCATGTGATCCATCAGCAGATAGACATGCCAGCACACGTCGAAATATTCATGCACTTTCCATTCACCAGGGCATCTCTTATAGTAAGTACCTTCTTTCGGAATGCCTTCCCACGCTAAACCGTTACGTATAAAACAACTCACATGGAACGTTAGAGGTCTCGGCGATCCACGCAAGCGTAGGCAAATTCTTACATACCTTGATAGGCATCAAATCCATGTTGCAATGCTTCAGGAGACACACACCGACCCCCGTCGCCCTATAGGTTTTGGGAACAAATGGGCGTCCGACCGTGTGTTCTCCTCCTACTCCACATACTCACGAGGCATTTTGATCTTAGTTAAAAAGAACAGACCCTTCATTTTAGGTGGCACTCTCGGAGACTCTTCGGGCAGGAGCTGCATGCTTTGGGGTACATTGGGCACGCAATCGATTATGCGTGTCTGCTGTTACGGGCCAAACACTGATGATCCCGATTATTTCACCACCCTCTGGGGGCAAATTCTTAAGGTGGGCTCCACCCATGTCATCTGGGGAGGGGATTTTAACACTACCCTATGCCCCTCAGCCGATAGGTCCAATCCTCTCCCACATCACTACACTAAAACCCAGGCCACACTCTCTCGGTTATTTCCAGACCATGGGCTAATAGATGTGTGGCGTCATATCCACCCGGATGAGCGAGAAGGCACCTATTACACAACGGCACATTCTTCCTGGTCGCGGCTGGATTACTGGATTTGTTCTCGCTGGGTTGTTCCTTGGATCATCTCGGCAGAGCATATTGCCAGGACCTACTCAGATCAAGCCCCAGTCTGTATGACAATTGCACCCCCTAACAAGATCGACACTCCACGTTGCTGGAGGTTTATGCCGGAGGCACTTTTGGATCTAGTCTTCAAGACAGAGCTTGGGGAGGAGATTGAAGATTTGTTTAGCAGAAATAAAGGCTCGGTCACGCATGTAGGCACGATCTGGGAGGCATTTAAAGTCACGATTCGCGGCTCGTGCATGTCGAAATGCTTCGGAGTCCTCAGAGATATTCGGCGAAACTTGCGACAACTTGAAAATGAGTTGAGACATTTAGAAAAGGGTCTGGAGTGTGGTGCACCGGGTGACCAGAGTGCCTCACTTCGTGATAAGCTCACTGAGTATACCGCCACAGCTCAACGCAAAGCTAGATTCAGGGGCAAATACTACACTGTCCGTCGCTATGGGGAGGGGGAGAGGCCCGGCAGGGCACTGGCGACTGAAATACGTCAGCCCCGGTTTTCTAATTACGTCCTAGATGTGGTGGATGGTGCTGGGGTACGCCACAGGGATGGTCTCGCAATCTTGCACACATTCACTGAATTCTACATAGACCTATACAGTTCTCGTAGGACCAAACCTCCTGATCGCTCTCATTATCTCGAGGATGTTGCATTAGGCTGACTGGGGGATAATCAGCGGAAATTCTTAGCAGCACCATTCGAAGATGATGAGCTCCGAGCAGCTATTATGCAGATGAAATCAGGTAAAGCCCCGGGCTCAGATGGGCTCCCCATAGATTTTTACAAAACGTACCTCAATCAATTACTCCCTGTGTTGAAAGAAGTTTACATGGAGGCTCTGGAGTTACAGATCCTTCCAGATTCGATGAGAGAGGCACTTATTTCCTCACTCCTGAAGCCTGGCAAACCGGCAGACCGATGCGATTCCTATCGTCCCCTCTCCCTCATCAATACCGACGCAAAAATTCTTGCCAAGGTGTTGGCCAACCGCCTCAGTCTCCTGATGGAGAAATTAGTCTTGCCGGACCAGGCCGGGTTTATTCCTGGTAGAGCGACTTCACACAATCTTCGCACGCTTTTTTCTATTTTACAAAATGTTGACCCACAACTGGCACTAGTGGCCGTCTTTCTGGACGCCATGAAGGCCTTCGACTCTGTAGAATGGGATTATCTTTTTACTAATCTTCAATGCATGGGACTCCCCATAGGCTTTTTGGCATGGATTCGCCTTCTCTAAACTTCACCAAAGGCAAAAGTTTTAATCAACGGTCATGTTTCCCCCTCATTCCCTCTTTCCCGTGGTACCCGTCAGGGTTGTCCATTATCCCCTCTCCTGTTTTCCCTTGCCATTGAACCCCTGGCAGCCAGACTCAGACAACATCATCAGGACAAAGCCCTCCGTTGCTTTCTCCGCCCGATCCTCATTTCTCTCTACACGGATGATGTTACCCTGTATGTTAAGGAACCACAGCAAAATCTCAACCCGCTTCTTTGTGAATTCGTTAGGTTTGGTGGTCTCTCTGGCATCCATATTAACTGGTCCAAATCCGAACTTTTCCCACTCACTGCTTCGGTGACGCCATTTGACATTGATTACCCTATTGAATGGTGCTCATCTGAAGTAAAATATCTAGGGATACATGTCACCACAGATCGTGAAGAATTGATGTGAGTGAACTATGGGCGAACACTAGAACATGTTACTAGCTGCATAACTAGATGGAATGCGCTCCCCCTCACTATGACAGGACGCATTTCCCTTATTAAGATGGTGATCCTTCCCAAATTCTTATATTTGTTTTTAAACATTCCATACGACCCGGGCCGGTTTTTTTTCTCATCACTCCGCTCGGAGCTGATCAGACTAGTGTGGGGCGGCAAACAACCACGTTTACAATGGGACACACTCACACGACCTTACTCCCAGGGGGGATTTGATATTCCTAACTTTGAATTGTATTATCTATGTGCCCAAGCACACTATGCTCACTACTGGTTTCACCCTCCCAGGTACACGTCGCATGTGGCGACTGAGCACTGGCTTGCGGACCCTATCCCGCTAGACGGGATCATACTGACAACACTCGCACCTCGTACATCCTGCCCATCCTCTGTAGACTGCACGGTTAAAGCATGGCACCGCATTGCTCAGCGCACGCAAGCTCCCACACTATATTCCCCATTACTCCCACTTACCTATCACCCGAAGATGCCTCTCTTGCAGGAGGGTATCTTTAAAAATGTTAAGGCTACACGCCATATTCAGTTCTGGGGCAACCTTTATCTAAACGGCAAATTTCGCACTCTGCAACAACTATTTTCTGACCCTCCACCGTCCACCATGGATATCTTCCTCTATGTCCGACTGCGACAAGGGCTTAAAGAACATACTCCCTCATACCCTTTGGAGCCCCTGGTGGTTCCCACTTGCACCACGTACTGCGCGCCACCAGCGTCTCTCACCTAGTATCTGCACTCTATCACAGCCTGTATACTGACACCGATTACGCCCCCTGTGCCGCTCGAGATAAGTGGTCCACTGAGCTTGGGCAAGACATCACTGACCAACAGTGGGTGTACTGCTGTAAACAGACTGAATACGCCTCATCTAGTAGTCGGCTACGCATCACCCATTACAAATTTCTACATCGCATCTATTACACCCCGGTTAAGCTACACAAATTTAGGTTACGGGACACAAACCGGTGTGACAGATGCAGGGTCTAAGCTGCTGATTTCCTACACCTCGCTTGGGAATGCGGCTCGGTCCTTACCTACTGGCAACAGGTGTTCACAGCGCTAGAATCTATGACGTCCTCAACACTCCCATTAACTCCTCTCCTCGCACTACTCGGATACACGGAGGGGATTCCAGTGGCACACCGTAAATTTGTCTCATTCAGTTTGCTACTGGCCAGAAGGTGGGTGGCCTGTCGGTGGGGTCGAGGCAGAGTGCCCAAATTCAAGGACTGGATTGGGGCATGACACTTTGGCAAGACCAAACATACACTTACGCTGACCTCCTACCGACTTCGTCACGTCCCCGAGATATTTGGGGTCCTTTCAAATCATATCTCTTGGAACACCCCACAGAAACCAGACACGATCCATGAACATCCCCTAATTAACGCACCTTATGGCCTGAATATTGACTGCTATTGTGTAATGTCTCTACAATTGGATGTATTGATTCCTTTTAAATCCTACGCTGATTTGTATTATCTGTGGTATGCGAGACCTGTGGGAGATGCCCCTGCTGTGAAATGTCCGCCTTTTTTATTATTCTTCTACTCTTGGAATTTGCATTGTATAAATTCACTGATTGGATGTCGCTGTGATGCATGTATCTATCTATGGAATGTCACTATCATGCTGATTGTCTCTTTTGTTCTGTTCTATGAGAAAAACTTAATAAACAAATAAATTTAAAAAAAATAAAAAATAACTCTTCATCCTGATATTTACTCAATCTCTCTGGACTGATTGTCCCAATAATCATTTCTTCCAAATCTACTTTCAATTTCCCTAAATCTATACTTGATTTAGATTTATTAGATGTCATCCCTCTTATCCATTCATCCAACTCCTCTGGCGAAGGTCCCACTGAACCAGAACCCCCTGATATCGGAGTCGTTTCCCTTGCATTCGTCAATAACTTTCTGGGATCTATCTGAACACTCCTTTTTGGCGTTTCAGTTACATTTCCATTTACTGGAAGATCAATTAATGATGTACTAGTCTCATTCGACTCTGACCCACTAACATTCATAACATTATTCACCGGAACTGTCAATGGATGCACTTTTGTAATATTTTGACCCTCACTATACAACGGAACTATAGGACCAATCGTAACTGGTACTGACAACGCTTCTGCATTTAAACTCATCTGATTAATTTTCTGAGTTAATTCTTCCTTTGCTCTATTAAGCATCTCAATCTCTTTTTCCTGTGATATTCGAGTAACCTGTGTAATCTGTGGATTCTGGGGAACTTCTATTTCAATTAACGGTGCACTTGGAGTAGTCCCATCCGGGCTCTCCTGATACGGTGGAGGCCTTTTCAATAACATCTCTTCCAATGACTCATCATCAATTTCATTCGGATCCATATCTAATTCCAAAGTTTCCATGTTATTCTTTTTCTCTTTACACTTTCCACCAGACTGATCCTCAGCAACCATTACTGGATATTATCCATCTAAAATTACATCTCTCCTCCATCTCTTCATTTGAGCATCCCACTTAGCCTCTGAAAACCATCTCATCGTATTCTTGTATTTCAATCAATTTCTGTCTCTTTCTCTTCTGTACCCTTCGTGCTCCCATTCCTCAAGCGCCTCATACTCCATAGGTCTAGGATTTGGTTTCAAAGAATTCATTCGTCTCAAGTTCTCCAAAATTTTGACATTAAACGTACCATGCTCTGGGAAAGCTAACACTCCATCATCCTCTGTATATTTTACCCAGTTCTCCAACCATGTATATGTATGATATCCATGCTCTAACATCATAAAAGACGCAGGTGGTTTTGGAGGAGGTACAAGAATTCCCTCTCTAATCACAATTGGTTTATCCTTTTTAAAGAAATCCTGAATCACTTTAATCAACTTTATTCTTCAACACTCTCTTTTCTATTCAATACCTATTTCAGAGAAACCAAGGAAATCCTTCCGTATTTCCACTTACTCTTTCGGCTCACACTCGTCCAATGCCAGTGCGGCTCACACCAACCAACCAATCACAGCACAGCACACACCCGCTATTCAGACCAATGCCAGCGTGGCTCTTGTGATGTCAGTATATCTCATGCTACTGACCCTCCCTTTGCAAAAATATTACGGCAATGTAAAACAAGGTTTTTCTAACTAAATTCTTATTAGAAACGACAAAAAACAGCGCCTTAGTCTGCTCCACTAATAAAGAGATTGTTCAATTACTCTAAAAGGTTCCTTTTACTTCGAGTAAAATAACGACCAGCGTCACTCTACTCCCAAACAAGTGAAAAGAGGTATTGGCACTCCTCTAGGGATAAGGCCAAAGTTTCAAAGAGGGCTTTTTATTAAAAGAGGTCTTGGTACTCCTTTGGGGATAAGGCCAGAGTTTCGGAGGCGGACTTTCCAATATTTCATACACTCTCCTTACAACAGCTTAAGTCCCTAAAATAACATCAACAGCCTTTCGCTGTTCGATATTACAACAACAGACAAAGAACTTCCAGTGTGATATTTCTTCACACTATGACTTTCAGTGTAGTATTTCTCCACACTATGACTATGCCACAACGGCTTAAATTAGCATCCCGGGATCATAGGCAACTCCGTACCCGTACTTCCAGACTACACAAAAACAAAAACACAAACTTTTCGTATTAGTAATCAAAGTCTTAAAACCATTAAATCAATCATTAATTTGCCAAAAATAACCAAGATAACCATCAAATTCTGCTACCAAAACTGATCCAGCGATTCAGGACTAAACTTTTCCGAAGACTAGGCCCAATTTCCATTACCCAACAAAGTCCCTTCACGCTGTGTTCAGTATATTTTCAACGAAAACTTACCAATCTCCAAATCTTATTCTCATTTTCTATTATAAAGAAATTTGGCGATGCAATCTTATATAGTTGATTAAATTTGGCAAAATAATACTCTGAAAGAATCACTCTTAATAAAGACAGACTCATTTGTAAATTTATAAGTTTATCTAAATAATGTGAAATAAATGCTCTTTATACAGGCACACAGCATGAACCATAGATCGTCACAATGAGAACAAAATCACAAGAGAAAATTACAAATTCATATCAATGACAATGCATGAAGGAGTGGATAGGCGAAGAGACAAAAGATTCAGAGACAAAACACATTTACAAATGATTATGCAAATTCAGATTTCAGTTTATACTAAACCAAGTAGGAAATAGGAAATCTACTCTCTGGCCATGAGAGCAGCAAGGCCCCTCAAGAAGTTTTGAAGAGGCAAAGACTAAGTCAGGAATCAGTAAACAGGAACAGGAACAGGACAGCAAACCGACGACAGCGACGATCACCAAATCAAGAAATCCTAAAAACTCCTCCCACCAGACACCTCAATTATACCCTACACCCAAATGTCCAACCCTCACATGTAACAAACTACAGTTTTTCTTCACATTTGATTGGTTAAGGTAGGGGGTGTATGGTCACACCACTTTCAGCATGACAGCCTCTCTAAATGTCCCTTTGTTTTCAATTAATCCATGACCTAAGCTTCCACCCCAGGAAATACAATTCCAAACTATCATCATTTTCTTCCTCTTCTCCGGCAAAATGTTGCGATCACTGTATATCTTTCTCGCTGAGTGCCTCTCTACAGAGGAAGCTTCTCTCTGTTTGTCGTATTGTTCTTTCATAGTGGTTTTGGCAGACACTCAGGACTTGAAGGACAAAATAATGTTCCACTCTCTTCTTCGTGCTCATTTTCCATTATTTTACGTATTTTTGATCCTGACAGCATTTTAACCCATTACTTGTCATGCAGAATAGAAAGTCATGCTTCTAGGAAAACAAACACAGACATTATTATTCACTTATAATATTCTTTTCTTACACACCAACCCAATGCTGCAGTTACCCCTGCGCAACCCATATTAGTATTTACCAATTTCCTAGCAAGCATTAATAACGTGCAGCATTAGTCCTTTTTTTTTCGTTAGTAAAGAAGCATTTTGCCGCCTACTCTTAGTACTTTAGTACGCACTTGCGCTGTAGCATTTTCCCTCATGTTAAGCCTTTTTCATATAATTTTCACCGCACACAGTTAGTAAATGTCACTGAGGGTTCAATCCGAGCAGGTTTTATATTTTCACGAAAAAAAAACCTGCTCCATCACTGCTGTTTCCATGCATTTCTCACTAAAGAACCAGCCTTCATCTCTACAAAATGCTACAATGGGAAGTAGAGGTGATTTTCATACAATTATTAACCGCAAACGTAACATTCAGCCTCTCTTCACACTTTTATTCCTACCACTTTCAGCACCTGCACTGGCAAACCCATTGCTTTCCTTTCAATGCACGACCAATTGGTTTTGCAAATGGTTGTTTGTCGTATTGATCAACATGCCATTATTGTGTTTCTGAGCGAAGTCTTGAGAGATGTGTCAGAATGTTAAGGCCGCACTGCAATGGTGTTGAGAAAAGCATTACAAAGGGAACCACAACAAATGAAGTGAAGCTAGGGTTTCTGGGGCAAACCCTGGCATAGCGTGACTAATGAAAAGTTAATGTACACTCTCCTTTGAAGACGTTTTCTTTTGCAACGGTGTTTGGATTACTTGCAAATCAACAGAATGCTCTAAAAATTTGCCAAAGCTTGGTATTTCTTTATGGGGACTACTAGCTAACATAAACAACAACTCACGCTCCTCGCACTAAAAACAGATGGGCAAAAGAAAGGAAAACACAACTAAATAGTATTATAAACAGAGCTTCAGTTTTGTAGTTTAGTCGAATAATTTACCAGACATTGCACTGTAAGGCATAAGTGCACAAAATAAATAGATAAATAAACAGTTCGCCCTTCCAAATTCAAAAGACGGAACACGCCTCCAAAATGGTTATTATTCTGTTTCCAGGTGACAACAAAGACAAGTCTCTATTGGTTTTCTTTATTCTCATGTGTAATTACAGTTTCTGTGCTGACATTCCTTTCGAATTGAGAGGCCCGAATGCGTTCGGCATTCAAATGTCTTAGTTTTGTAAACTTTAAATGTGGCATGCATTGTGAATATGTCCATTTTGGATAATCACACATTTCTGAAATATGATGCCTACACTTCCCATTCAGCTTTAGCATCTCTGCTCACCATTAACAGTTAGGGGCCGATTCCGATTCGGGCAGGAAATCTCTCTGACCGAGCCGGACCCGGAGAGATTTCCGACCGAATCGGACTCTAGCAGCCCGACCGAGTACGATGCGTACGTATGCTATCGGACTCGATTCGGTCGGACTCCCATTGAAGTCAATGGGAGCCGGTCGTACAATGCGTACACGGACTCCCATTGACTCAATGGGTACGACGCGAACAAGGGCGCCCCCTACAGCGGGTTCGCGTCGATGCGGGTCGCGCCGTACATGCACGTGTAGGGGGGATCCATGGGTCCCCCCTGTGTGCGACTCGCGTGGCTACGCGTGCAGGGGGGTCCGACACGGACCCCCGAAGTCCGGCTCCGACTGCTCTTTGGAGCCGGACGGCGCGAGTCGTCGGACTGCTCGAGGCGCGGATCGTACTGGCTCGGTCGGGGAACGTCTCCATTGCATGGTGCGAGTCGTGTCTGTGCGAGTCGGTCGGAGTGGTTCGGACCCGCGAACGAGTCGGTCGGCGATTTCGCGTACGCTCGCATCGTACTCGCTCGCCCGGACGCACGCACGAATCAGTCGGAAAAGAGGCCTCCGAATCGGATCCGGTAAAGCCGAATCCGATTCGGTGCCCTACCGGCCGAGATCGGAATCGGCCCCTTAGTGTTCACAGTTATCATCTTATCTTCTTATGCTTGTCAAGTGGGTGGTTGATGCTTTTCTTTGACCTAATAAGTGGCTGGAACCTTTCCTGGTTGTCACCCTTTGTGACAGGCAACATCCAAAATTTGAGGAACTAAAACTCATGTACAGAATAAAGGTGCCTGCAGGAGAATTCTTGTAATAGTGATCTCCTCACATTCCATAGTGTTCCGAAGGCCCACTCAGTGGGAAGACCCACACTGAGATAGAGGTAAGGAGAGAATAGAAAATTTTCCAGCATATGCAACAAGAATTTTAGATTCTATTAAGGACACGGAGGCGAGGATTATGCTTCTCAATCTTTACTGCATAATTAACATCAGCCAATGAAAACAACAGTAACACATAAAAAACACTACAAATCCCATGAGGCTTTGAACCACGCCTCCTTCAAACACCAATCATATTAGTCTAATGTCTACAAAATAGCGAGGCACCATCTTACTGCCTCTTTCTTTGCACAAGCAGTCTTGTTATAAGTGAATCAAAACAGGATACAGTTCCAGCTCTCAACGGAGAGAAACTTCAAAACAGCAGGTCCCAAAAGAGACAACTTATCCATAGGGATGCGGAACGCCATCCAACCAAATTCCATATTCAGCTCTGTTTGGAATCCGTTCCTGAAATCAAAAAGAAGTTTGAGTATCATAGAACCTAAGAACCTTCTCATCTCAAGGGAGGGAAAACACAACATGTCAAAATATCAAATGACATCAGGGCAGTTAAGAACTTTTCTTACCTGTCCCACCGGGTGGGATAATCCTTGCCTCCGTGTCCTTAATAGAATCTAAAATTCTTGTTGCATATGCTGGAAAATTTTCTGTTCTATGGCAGGACCGGAGGCTCAGATTATGCTGGTTCAAAGCTGACTAACAACAACAGAAGAAACATGTACAATTGGTTTGTAATAAAAAAAAATTAAACATTGAGTCAGACGACCAATCAGCTGCCTTAAGAATATCTTCTAATCTGGAACCCATGACAAAGGCCTTGGATGCATAGCGCCTCTAGTCGAATGAGCACCATATAAAGAAATATCTATACCAGCTTCAGCCATAACCCATCGAACCCAGCGAGCTAACGTCGCCGCTGAAACAGGGCGTAAGGGTTTTTGAATAGATTAACTCAAAGGGCCTAAAGGGTCGGTTCTGTGAGACAAAGTACGTTCTTCATATGCTTTTAAACATTTTACTACACATAGTTTGTCATTATGTGGAAACGCAGGATAGTCAATTGAATGTGACATAGTCTTAGTTCTTTTGGATATAATGAATGATACACCATGAGGTGAAAATTACCTACCTGCTAGGTCTAGTGCACATACGTCTGACACTCTCCGACAGGAGATGAGACACAAAAGCATAGTACGTTTTGCAGAAAGTTGTTTTAATGACAAATCTTTATTGTCAGGCCAAGATTCTAATAAAGACAACACAATAGAAACATCCCATAGAGTATTGTATCTGGGTTTTTTGGGGTCTTGCAACCCTAATGCCTTTCAATGATTTGCAAACAACTGGATGAACTCTTACCGGTTTCCCATCTATTTGATTATGTCCAGCAGACAAAGCAGATCTAAAATTGTTTACCGACCTGTAACAAAGTCCGGACTCTGCACACTCTGAGAGGAAATTCAAGACATCTTTCAGATCGGATCCCACGGGATCCACCTCCCGTTGAAGGCACCAACCCACCCAACGTTTCCATGCAGCAGAATATCGTTTACAGGTGGAAGGAGCCCAAGCATACTGTATAAATCCGGCAGCCGCCGATGAAAGGCCTTCAATCTGCTCGTGTCTCCTGAGATTGTCCACACCATGAGGACCAGTTGATCCTGAAGAATCAACAGATGTGGGGACCCGACTGGGCCCAGGAGTAGCTGTGGAAATACAGGAAGTTGAAAAGGTAGATCTACTGACAACTCCAAAAGCGTCGGAAACCAAGATTGTGTCTTCCACAGAGGTGCGACTAAGATCAATGATGCTGACTGACGGTGGACATGGGCCGCTACTCTTGGGATCATTGCGAAGGGGGGGAAAGGCGTAATTCGTCTGAGTTCCCCAAGGATGGAGAAAGGCATCTGTTCCCATCGCCATCGGATCCGGTCTCCAGCTGTAGAATTTGGGAAGCTGAGCATTCAGATGAGAGGCGAAAAGATCCATGAGGCAAGGGCCTCAAATAGACATGCTCTCTAGAAATATTGAAGGATGGAGCTTCCAGTCACTGAATTCTCTCAGAAACCTGGAATTCCAGTCCGCCACTAAGTTGTTTTTGCCGGGGATGTATTCCGCTATGACCGTGATCTTCTGAGCTAGGCAGAAATGCCAGAATTCTTGAGCTATGTTGGCTAACAGCCGAGATCTCGTCCCTCCTAGGCGATTTATGTAGCATACCGCTGATACATTGTCCATCCGGACGAGGATGCAACAATTGCTCTTCAATGGTGAGATCGACTTGATGGCGAAGGAGCCCGCCAATAACTCCAGACAGTTGATGTGCATGTTCAATTCTTTTGCTGACCAGCGACCGCCGGTAGCGAAGTTTCCGCATCTTGCGCCCGAGCCCCAACGACTGGCATCTGATTCGAAGACTACATCGAGAGAAACTCCGAAAATGGCCTTGCCATTCCATGCTTCCATTTGAGTTAGCCACCAAAGAAGCTCCTCTTGCGCTTCTGGTGTCAGAACAATGGAATGATCGTAACTGAAATTCTGTTGAAGATATGAATTTCCCAGGCCCGCTCTGTAGTGGAGCGGGCCTGGGAAGATCGCTGGTATGGAAGAGGCCAATAGGCCGACAGTCCTCGCTAGGGACCTCAAAGAGACCATCTGTCTCGACAATGTTGATTTGATTTCCCTCTTGATAGATTTTATCTTGGCTTGGGGAAGGAGTAATTGGGCTGATACTGAGTTGATCTGGTATCCCAGGAACTCTATCTGTTGAGAGGGACTCGTCATGGATTTCTTTAGATTTATCACAAAGCTTGGTTTTGTAATAGAGACACTGTCCATTGTAGGTGTGTCGTTAGCAATGTTCGATTCTGTGCAAATAGAAGCATGTCGTCTAGGTAGACGATCATGAGAACTCCCATTTCCCTTAATCGTGTCACCACAGGTTTCAGGAGTTTGGTGAATACCCAAGGGGCGGAGGAGAGGCCAAAGGGTAGGGATTGATACCGGAACCACTGGTCTTTCCATTGAAACTGGAGATAACGTTGATGAGGTGGGTAGATTGGGACTGTCAGATAAGCGTTCTTTAGATCTAACCGAACCATCCAATCTTGCTCTAATAACAAATCTCTCAGTAGATAGATGCCTTCCATCTTGAAGTGACGATAGGTCACGAAGGGATTGAAAGCTCTGAGGTTTAAAACTAATCTCTGACCACCTCCTTTCTTTTGAACTAAAAAAGACGTTGCTGCAAAAACCTCCTGTTTGGAGGGTTCCCGCAGCAATGGCCTGTTTTGTCAAAAGATCTCTCAGCTCTGATTCTATAAAAGACTCCTCTTGTCGGGAAAAATGGAGAGGAGGAGGGGGGAAAAGCTGGGTCAGTTGGGAGTTCAATTCTATCTGATACCCTTGCACGGTGTTCAGGACTCAAGTGTCTAAAGTGATCTTTAACCAATTGTGTATGAAATGCATCAGTCTGCCCCCCAAGGGAATCGAAGGGAGAACAGGTTGGATCAATACCTGAGGACTGGGCGTCGTTGTTGCAGAAGCCTCTGTTGAAACGGCCCCTGAAACCTCGGGATCTGGTTGGATAGAAACCAGCCTGGGCCGGGTCTTGAGCATATCCCCTTTGTGTGGGGTTGTAGCCACGGTGAGGACTTTGCTGATTGAAGCGGCCAGTCGAGCGTACTCTGCCACGACCGGCCCTATCAGAGAGGGGATGGAAGACTCTCTTGAGAGATGACTGAGATTTGTCCAATGATGTAAAAGTATTTACAAATGTTGCGATGTCTTTCATGAAGCGGTCTCCGAACAGCTGCCCCTCTGCCAAGGGACCAGGTTCTGCAGAAGCCAGCTCGGCTAATTGGGGGTCAATCCGTAAAAGAACCGATTTGCGCCTCTCAGAGGAAAGTGCGCAATTTGCATTGCCAAGGAAGCAAATTGCTCTTAGAGTCCATCCTGCGAGGACTTCAGGGTGGATAGCCGCACCCGTCTCTTGAGCTTGAAGGGCTAGTTCTAGGATTTTGGCCAGAGAGCTGGAAACATCCAGAAGTTCGTCCTGGCATGCTCTCAGGGCTCTAGCGATTCCCTTTTTTGGATCCTTGCAGAATTTTTTGAGAAATGTTTGCATGGACACGTCCATGTCAGGAGTGAGGGCAGTCTTTTTAGAAAGGTCTGGACGGGGGCATTCGGACCTGAGGCGCGATATGACTTCCTTGTCGAAACTTTTTCGCAGGTTAGTCTGCATATATTCAGCCGGGGCTGGGGACCAGTCTGAAGATCTAGGATGAACTATACTAGCTGGATCAAACGTGAATGGAGACTGAGTCGAAGGGGAAGAAGGATGCTTGCGCTTCTTGGAGCGTTTACGTGGTTGTGACTCCTGGGAGGAAGAGGAATCAGTATCTGTGTCCATGGTAGGGGAAGGAAGGGGGAGAGAGGGAGTCGGAAGGGACAACGGGTCAGTATTATAGTCATGATCTCTTGCTTTCTCTGTGTCTTTAGTGTAGATTTTTACATGAGGCCAGGAGTGGCCAGGGGGCTCTGAAGGGGGAAGAGGATTGGAGGGGGTGTTGGAGGGTGCCGAGGATGGCTCGCTACCTACAAGTTTGTCAAGACGTTGTGAAATGGGTAATAGGGCAGAGGACAAAGCTTTGTCAAGTTTCTTATCAAGGGTTTTGTCAATTAAAATGTCCATGTTTTCGTCATAGTAATAATCCTCATTGTCCTGTGGACCATAGACAGCCAGGTCCTGCTCACACACCTCATAGTCAGACATGGTGTAGGGAAGAAGTACTTCCTAGATCAAAATTCCCCAGAGGGAAGCCAAATTATTACAACTCTTAACAACTGAGGAAGGGCGTAGGTTAGGAGCAATGAGCTGAAGATCAAAAGTCCGGTACCCTAGCTTTCTTCTTTAGGTCTTCAAAAGAGGGTTGAGGCCCTAAGCCTGGGAAACAGCTAGAAGTTTCCAAAAATTATTAATTTGGCAAATCAAGTTGCTATAGGAACAGGTAGATAGAGAATATCATCAGATTTAAGAAAAAGTAGGTTTGGCCCAGTACAAATTAGCCGAGGAACACCCTGTTATCCGAGCCCGGGTCAGGCGTCACCAGCTTGAAGAACGGGAGGCTGCCACATGCACTCTTGCGTTCAGGCTCCCGAGGTACGCGTATGCAGCCCAATTCGGCTGCCTACGTGACCTCACTCCTGGGAGGGGACACTCCCGAGGGAACGGCGCAATGCGCGTTCACCACAGCCCGGCCGCTCGGACTATGGTCGCGGGCAGAAAAGTGTGAAAGCGAACGGGGAAGGGAGGTGCAACACGCTAAGGAGGGAGGAAGATAAACGACCGTGGGGGAAGCGGTCTCTGTAAGGACAGAAGCAGACTTCTAATGTAGAACACGCAATAAACAAAATCGGGCAACATGCGTTGACGAGGGCAATTAGGTAAAGCATTAAGAAGTGGCTCTGTGCGTGAGAAGGTCAAGAGCAGCAGCCCTGAAGCTTGGCGAGGGGGAAGTGTAGCCCGTGTTGAGGGCAAACCTGCCAGCGGTCGTAAGCAGCACCTGGTTGCCCACCAGGCATGAGGTGAACCCTGGGAATAAATAGACTATAGGTGAGGTAGAGAAGCCGGGCAGGTGGAGCGGCCCCTACCGTGTCTGTGGTGCAGGTGCTTTGCAGATCAGCACAACGTAGGAGAGCACTACCTGCAGGTGAGAAGGCCACATCAGGCATGAGGGGCACGCCCTGCCGCATGGACAGTGGCCGGCAAGTGGACGGCCCACAGCGAGGAGGTCAGCGGTGGCCCCTACCTGTGATCAGCAGCGATATCCAGCAATGTGAGCCAACGAATTGGCGTGACATCCCCTGAAGTGTGCAGGCAAGTCGCGCAGCACAGAGGGACACTGCCGGCCCCTACCGCAACAAAGGGTGCATCCCTGCGTGAAGTGGAGTAGCCAGCTGCGTGGTGTGACAGAGACACGGGGCGGTCTGGTGAGTGGCGCTCTGCTGTCTGTGTGGGCTACTGGTGGAACACTCCACCGACACTGAACCTGCACTGGCCTTCCGCATCCTGAGGCCGCAGCAACTGGAGGCGAGAGAGCTGTGGTGTACCCCGGCGATCGCCCGGCACCACATGGACTCACCTATGGGCGAGAGGGCCGTCCTCCATGTGTGGTGCCTGCAAGGAGGAGGAGGACGTCCCGCATCGCGAGCCTGCTGCTGGTGGCTGTTTTTCCCTGCAGGTAGGAGGTGCAGGGCTGGAGACGAGGTTGAGCCAATATGGTGAGAGGGCCCACGTGGCCCGTGATGAAAGAGTGATTGTCGCTGGAAAAGAAAAGGACTCAGATGACAGCCCAGCTAGGTGGAGGCCGATGCCTCCCAGCTGAGAGCGAGGTGCGATGGCAGCACCACCTAGTGGTCACAGGAGGCACTGCAGCCTGTAGTGAAAAAAAATAATAATAATTCAAATGAAAGGAACAGTGCGCACCAAAACGGACAGCAGTTTAGGGACGGCTGCTGCACCAAACAGTTAATGGGGGAGGTACACCTGTGTGGGAGTGACGCCGGTGTCTGCAGCGACAGGGAAGAGAATGTGAATTTGGCCCCACTACTTTCATGGAGAGAGTTACCCCTGCAGATGTTTGAATAGAGCTGGTTAAGAAAGGCAGCATGACCTGCTGCATGAGAGGGACTGCCACATAAGGAGCCTGCAGCACCACCTAGTGGCCATAGGTGGTTGCTGCAACAGTCTTCAAGCACGTCTGGTACAGTGCAACAGCCCTCAGCGCAAGGAAAGTGTCAGGAGCCCAAAGCTGAAGGGGCGGCAGCACATAGGGGATTGTACTGTGACGGAGAAAGTGTCTGCGCACTCATAAAGCACTGAACCTCACAAGATGTGTACCTGTGGAGCGCGAGAAGAGACTGTGTGTGGCCCCTCTCGGCAGTGTCTGGACAAGAGGACTGCTAGGCAGTTGGAAAAGTGAAGTACTGTAAATCCCAGCAAGCAACGCCACAGACTGGTTGCCCCGGGAGAGGGCTGGAAGAGTGTTGGCTGAAGCAAAGAAGCCTCAGACCAGGAGAGGAGAGTGATGACTGTGCCCCCCAGTGGTGAAAGGATGCCAAAGCAAGAGGAGGAACAGGGTGTGCAAGGTGCCAGCAGAAGGAGCACCCTCAAGTGAAGGACAGAGGGCGTAAAGTGAGATGTGCGCCAAAGACCGCACCAGAGAAGCTGACAGTCCGGGCATGAGCTCGGGAGTGAAAACCATGTGAGGAAGAGGGCCCATGCTGTTACAGGGGAGACAGACCCTGCAAAGCCTGCCTGAGTGGAGGCAGAAGAGAGTGCCATGGTGGCTTAGCCTGGAGGCGCAAGGGTTGCATCCTCCAGTGAAGAGGTGACCTGTGAGAGGTCGACAGAAAGACCTTTGAGAGGTCGAAGAAGAGACCTGTGAGAGGTCGAAGAAGAGACCTGTGAGAAGTCAAAGAAGGGACCTTGAGAGGCTTTTTGACTGAGTTAGTTTTGCTAAATACTTAGCACATTTTTTCTAAGTTAAGCCTGTCTGCTCTATGCCACAGCTCACAGGGCTTAAGCCCAGGTTTAAGTTATTTTTTTTGCAACAATTTTTATTGAGTTTTGACAATGATCCATGGCCTTGTGGGCCGCCGAATAAACACAGGATGGAAATGTCAACATACCCATAAAACAATAACAAGAATATGCACATCTGACCCCACCTACCCACCCGACACAGCACAGCATGACATCGACATCAACTTAATCCTTGGTCACTCATCTCCCCCCTTTCCCATGTCCTCATACATTTGAATCTCCCCATCTATACATGATCTTGAGGAGCAAGCAGGGTCCAACACAATGCCCCTATAGTCTGCCTACCCCTGCCAAATTTTAGGGTGTTTCTGTGGTCATCCTCTAGCCTGGTACACGGTGACCTCCAGACCTGTGATGGATGGGGGACCTTGGTCTTCCACGCATTGGCTATACCCCGCTTTGCCAAGGTCAATCCCAGAAACAAGAGTAGTCTTTTATATCTGTTCCCCCAAGACCGTCTGTGACGTGTTGGAGGATCGATTGTGGGTCTATGGGACTAACCAGGATAAGACTTCCCCTAGATAAGACGTCACACAGCGCCAAAACCAGTCCAGCATAGAGCAACTCAACACTGTGTGTAGAAATGTAAAGATGAGGGATTGATATACTTTTGCTATTTTGTGATCGCCTAGATTGCCCAGTAGGAGTTTATCCTCTAACGGATTGAATTCTGGAAGAGCAGGTTTGTTTGTTAAATGGGCGTCAGCGCATGGTGGAGTTGTAAATACTGATGAAATTGGCTGGGATGCAGTTGATATTTCGTTTGCATCTCATGAAAGGACTACAGGACCGTACCATGCATCACATTCCCTAAAGTGTATATCCCAATGATGTCCCACTTTCAAAAGCCCTTCAGGTGGGCCACCTGCCACAGCATGCGTCCCTGCCAGAGCGGTGTTCGCTTTGTCAGTCTCCCATACAAGCCCATCCGACTAAGGGAGTGCTTCCACTGATTCAGGACCACCTCGGTCGCTGAAGGGAGGGTACCCACACCACTCCCGCCATACAAATAAGCGAGCAGGGGACTACAGGGCTTAAAAACTCCTAAATATGTTACTAGACCTGCAGGTCTAGTAACTTGAAAAATCTACTCGAGTCGACATAACTGTAATGTACTTGACCTTTGTCTCTGAAAGCTGAGCAAATATGACAAGATAACAAGATTTAAAGGCATCTTTATTCCTCATTAACCGTATGAGCAATAAAGATACCTTTAAATCTTATCTTGTCACATTTGCTCCGCTTTTAGAGACAGAGGTTAAAAGTCAGTTTGTCTTCTTACTCGCCAGAAAGGGCGAGTAGGCCCTAAAAATAGCTTGTCCTGATTAAATCTGGCTCGTCATAGCAAGCGGGTGAGCGGATTTTTCAAGCCCTGGAGTATCTCCCATTGCCCACCTCTCGGCAGTGTATGCTGGGTCACCTCGGAGGTCGTACCACCAGTCGTTAATAATGAGCAGGTGCAATGCAGAGTAGTAAGAGCGCATGTCTGCTACAGCAATACCTCCACAGCCAGCCTTGATAGCCAACTGGGGAGTGAAGGCGATTTCCTACGCCGACGACACCCAACTGGTTTTCTCATTTAATGATCAGACCGAAGACTCTTTTAAGTGCTTCAAAGGCTGCTTAAAAGACATCGCAGGATGGATGAACAACAACAAACTCAAATTGAACGCCAATAAGACTGAAGTGATGTTTTTGGCAAATCCAAGCCTCCAGCGGCAGCCCTTTGGTGGCCTGAGGAAATGGGTCCGGCACCGGTTCCTACGAGCTGTGCCAAAAATCTGGGTGTTAAATGGCAGGACGATCTGTCCTTCTCCGCCCAGATTCAGCAGGTTACAGCGGCCTGTTTCTGCCGCCTGAGAAACCTTCGGAAATTTTTACATCTGCTACCTGAGAGCTGCCGCAAGACCATTATCCATGCCACAGTAACTGCCCGCTTGGACTATGCAAATGGCCTCTACACTGGCCTACCGGCCTACCAGCCTACCAAGTTAAGAAACTTCAAATGGTTCAAAATGCGGCGGCGAGACTAATTAAACATGTACCTTTTCGGCAGCACATCTCTCCGCACATCAGAGAACTACACTGGCTCCCAGTAGCCATGCGTATCAAATTCAAGGCCTTGACCCTTGCTTTCCGGGCAGTTCATGGATCTTGCCCTGCGTATTTAAAACAGAGGCTAGGTGTCTACACGCAGCCACGTGTGCTGAGATCCTGCTCTCAGAACCTACTATGCACCTCTCGAGTGAAAAAAACTCGGTTGGGTGCCAGATCTTTCATGTTTGGGGCATCAAAACTGTGGAATTCCCTTCCTAACTCTTTGCGTCAGTTACCGTCTGAAACCCAATTTAGGAAGGCAATCAAAACTTGGCTTTTTAACCTGGCTTAATTTACGCTGTTGATCTTGTCGCCTCCCCGTGAGTCGCCTGTTGCTTTAGCGCCGGGACACCTCCTAGGAGGTAGCTGTTTGCGCTCAACAAATGACAGTATTATTATTATTATTATTATTAAGGTGGATTGGAAGCAGGGGGCGTGGCTTAGCCGGCTGTAAGATGGCCGCACCTTGAGCGGGCTCTGCCGGCCAAGCCTGTAATCCGCAATTATCCTGCAGACTCCACTCTCACCATCGCCTGGAACCCCACCATCACTGCCTACCTGATCCTGGGGCACAGTTTGGTCCATCTTCCGCGGCCCTAAGACTCAGTGCTGCTCGTCTTCGGCGCTGCGGGCATCCTGAGCCCGGACTCTGCATCGCCGACACCCGGCCTGGTTCGGCCCTGGCTGCCTGTCCGCGATCCCTCCGAGGCTGCTCTCCTACCCTGAAGGCCGCATCTACGCATCCAGTGTCCGAGCCGGTGAGTCTTGCTGCCGGGGGGTCGCTTCGCGGCGGGGTCGGGAGCGCGTGTGTCGCACCGCCTGGCCCGGCCTGCTCACGGGCGGGCGCCTTTAGTCAGCACCCCGGCGCTCACCGTAGAGGCCATACGCCACCAGGCCTGGTGAAGCGGGCGGCGCGCTCACCGTGTTTCCCCGCTGTGGGCTGATCCCCCACCCCCTCTGGCCATCTGGCTTCCGGCGAAGGCACCCTGCACCTGCCAAGCCTGCTATCTGCCCGCCTTCTCCTTCCTCGCCTGGGTGCCTGTCAGCAGCGGACCGCGGCCCCCTCGAGGGCCCTACAGACTATTGGCCATACGGATCTGGGCACCTTCGCTTGCCTCTGCCTGCATCCGGCCTGCGAGCTTCGCCTACACAGCCTGCACCCTCCTGCTCCTACTGCTGGGTCCCCACCAGTATCCCCCCATACGCTGTGGGCTGATCCCTCTCCCGCTCCGGCCATCTGGCTTCCAGCGCAGACACCCTGCACCCGCCAAGCCTGCTATCTGCCCGCCTTCTTCTTCCTCGTCTGGGTGCCTGTCAGCAGCGGACCGCGGCCCCCTCGAGGGCCCTACAGACTATCGGCCATACGGAACTGGGCACCTTTGCCTGCCTCTGCCTGCATCCGGCCTGTGAGCTTTGCCTACCCAGCCTGCACCCTCCTGCTCCTACTGCTGCCCACCAGTCTCCCCCCATACGCTGTGGCCTGTGTTAATCATTGGAGGTGGGGTTGCGGACTGCGGGGGATGCCGCGGCGGGGTTGGTGGCGCGCGCAGCTACAGAGGGGCCTAGCGCCTTAACTCTCGCCATAAACCACAGCCTCCCTCTCTGCCTGTTGGGCCTGGCCTCGTGGTGGCTTGCGGTGCGCCCTCCCTAAGTCCCCGCTGCCGCCGTCGCCCCCGGTCCCGCTCCCTTGGCACGTTGCCCCGTTGGGGGGTGAAAACCTCTACTGCGGATATACTCTCCGGTCTCGCTTGGCCCGTGTGGTGGCACACCTTCCCGGCCCATAGGCTACACTGTCCTGGGGACCTGGCTGGTTGCCCCCTCGCTGCGGACGTACTACTGTCTCTTCACATTCTCTGCCCTCCAACATCATCGTCTCTCTACTTGAGCCATTACTCGACTGGCATCGCTCTCTTGGCCTCCTGCTAAGCTCCCTCTGTGCGCTCCTCATTTTGGGTGGCCGCCATGGGAAAGGCTGACCCCAAACAACCCAGGCTCACTTTCGACCAGCGCAGGCAGACGCGCATGGAGGGCGCAGTCACCGACGGGGGCGACCAGACTGCCCCGGCTGAGATGACCGCCTCTCGTGAAGATGACCTCAAGGCCATCATGTTAGAGGTCAAATCCGCGGTCTCTGGCATCGCTACTCAGTTGGAACAGCTGTCCTCCCGCCTGGATGCGGTCAAATCCCGAGTGGACTCCCACGACAACCGCCTGCTGCATGTCGAGTCGAGGGTCTCCGACGCCGAAGATGCTGCCACTCAGGACCACCAAAAACTCCTCCAAATGGACAAGATCCTAGAACTAATTCGCTCCAAGAATGAGGATTTGGAGGCGCGTTCCCGTAGGAGCAACCTCCGCATCACGGGGGTGCCTGAGTCCACCAACATCCCGCGGATGGGGGACTACGTGGAACAACTGGTGCGCGAGCTGTTTGGTGACGTGCTCTCCCCGGTCTTCATTGTGGAAAGAGCGCACCGCTCCCTTGGCCCCCGTCCTGCCCCTGGTCTGCCAGCGCGTCCTATCATCGCCAAAATCCTCAATTTCCGCGACCGAGACGCAAATCTCCGGGCCGCCAGGGACAAAGGTGATATCCGCCATCAGGGCAACTCACTGTCATTTTACCCCGACTATACCGTGGCTGTACAGGCTGCCCAACGTGAGTTCCTGCCCGCAAAGCGCATTCTACAAAAACATGAGATTTCATATTCTCTCGCTTACCCGGCCAAACTGCGTGTCAAGCAGGGGTCCCAGACTCTGATCTTCCCTGACCCGAAGGGCGCTCTCGCCTTCGCCAAGAACCTGGATCGCTCCCATCGCTCCGCCCCTGCATCCTCTCAGGACCCAGTTGCAGCCAACCTCAGCGATAATGACTGACTTGATCTTCTCATGTGCCCTTGGCTATCCATCTCTCCCACCTTAACTGTATGTTCGTATGTTGGACACGTCAGTTTAGCGCCCCCTGGTCCTTCTTGAATGTTTGCCTCCTTATGCTGTGCCTGGAGGCCGGTCACAGTGGTTCCTCTTTCAATGTTGAGATGTATTTTGCAGTCTGACTTCACTTCTGGCTTGGCCACCCTGCCTCCCCCGGCAGGGGTGTACACTGAGCGACACCATGCCTCCACGGGATAATTCCCACTCTTGCTATTGTTTCCCCCTTTCCAAGTTGCGGGTTCCTGGGGTGGCTGTTGGTGGTCTCTCAACCGGTTTGGGGGGTTGGTGTGGGTGTGGGGAGGGTGGGATGTGGGTATTCGCATCCTCCCTTTGAGGCGCTATTGTTTTTGACTGTCCGCATTATGTTGTCCTTCTGCATAATATATGTTCTTGCCTCTCAATTCGAGTGGGGGGGTCTGTTTGGGTGAGGGGTGGGGGGCTCTTGGCGTTGTTTTGCCTCCTTCTGAGGCGATGTTGTTTATATGTCCGGATATTTTATTGACATCTTGCTTGCATCGCAGCACCACCACACATGTTTCCTGTACCGCCCTGGTGCGTTGCACGTCGCACATTCCTCAGGCCACTCTCTTAGGTACGTCTCCACCTGCCGACTTCCAGCCTGTGGCTACTGCTCCTCCTTTTAGGCTCAGCCCCCCGTCCAGCCCGGCGCTTGCTGGCTCCTTTGTATACCCTACTTTGCTATATCACTCCTCCTTTTCTCAGTCAGATCGCAGCACCATGCGCCCGCACTCTAAGCCCCTGACCGCTCTCACCGCACTGCGCTCCTCCCTTCCCTACATTAACACAGCATGACAGACACTATATTTTGGACCTGGAATATCCGTGGTCTCAATGACCACCGCAAAGCCAGGCTCATCCACGCCCACCTCCGTCGACATAAAGTGGATATCTGTCTACTACAAGAAACCCACCTGCTACCTGCAACTGCGATTAGATTACATTCCCGACACTGGGGAGAATCGCACTCCTCATTCTATTCCAACTATTCTCGGGGGGGTGTCCATTTTGATACGCACGGGTCTCCCTTGGCAAACCACCCAGACACTCACAGATCCTGAGGGGCGCTATGTTATTATTCATGGCTCCCTGCAGGCCCAACCTTTAACGATTGCTGCAGTGTGCGGCCCCAACGTGGATGACCCGGATTTTTTTGCGCACATCTGGCACCTCATCTCGTCCCTAGACACCGCCGCACTCCTCTGGGGGGGGATTTTAATGTTACACTCTCTGCTGACTTGGACCGTTCCGGCCCTTATGCCTCCCACCCACGCTCAATGGCTCTTCTTAACTCCATCCTTTCTGAAAACTCCCTTACTGACGCTTGGCGCCACTTGCGTCCAGAGGCCCGCGAGGGCACTTGCGTTACTGGAACTCGCGGCTGCTGGTCCCGTCTAGATCTCTGGCTCACCACTCCTGATGTCCTCTCCTGGCTTGTCTCCGTAGGCCACTTAGCGCGCACCTTCTCGGATCATGCGCCGGTTCAACTTAACCTTCGAATTCCTCACTCCCCCCAGCGGGCCTTCACCTGGCGGCTCCCCCCTAATGCTCTTCGAGACTCTAGCTTCTGTGACGAGGTCCAGACCGCAATTACCAACTATTTTGAGCTGAACGAGGGCTCTGTGGACTCCCCCTCCACACTCTGGGAGGGATTCAAGGCTGTTATTCGCGGCGAATGCATCTCTAAGCAATCCGGGGTCTTGCGCTCCATACGCAGCAGTCTTGACAGGTTAGAATCGGAAATCAAATCTTTGGACTCCGCCCAGGCTCTCTGTCCCGGCTCTGACACTTTAGCTCGCCTACGCGAGAAACACTCGGAATTTACTGAGGAGGCCAACAGAGAGCTCTCCTTCCTCGGCAGAGAGGCCCGGGCACGCCGCTTTGGCGAGGGCGACCTGCCCGGTAAAACCCTCGCCAACCTTCTCCGCCCTCCTCACGCCGCATCCTTCATCACGGCACTTCAGGACGGTGGCTCTACTCGAACTACCTCTCCTGCGGAAATACAGGCGCGATTTACGGAGTACTACACGCAACTATACACTGCGGGCTCCTCCCCATCACGCGAGGCCTTTCACCAATATTTCGACACCCTCGAGCTCTTATGGCTTGAAAATTATCATAGTGAATTTCTTGACGAGCCCTTCTCTAAAGAGGAAATACTCTCAGCCATCAATGGTATGCCTGGCGACAAGGCCCCTGGTTTGGACGGTTTCCCCGTTTCATTCTACAAGACCTTCGCCCCTCTTCTGGTACCACACCTGGCTGCTATGTATAATGATTCCTTCGAGCGCGGTCTCCTCCCACCATCGCTCCGTGAGGCTATGCTTACACTTCTTCTCAAGCCGGACAAACCCCCTGAATGCCGGGACTCCTACCGCCCCCTGTCCCTTATCAACACGGACAACAAAATCTTTGCTAAACTAATCGCCTCGCGCCTTCTTCCTCTCATGCCTCTCATTGCCCGCCCTGATCAGTCCGGCTTCATTCCCGGACGCGCCACTTCCCATAATCTTCGGACCATATTCTCCGTCCTTCATCAGATAAACCCGGCTCTCCCCGCAGTTGAAGCTCTCCTCGATGCCACCAAGGCCTTCGATACCCTGGTTTGGCCCTTCCTATTCTCTCTTCTCCCACGCCTTGGCTTCAGCCCTATTTTCCTACGCAAGATACTGCTCCTCTATACTCTCCCCACTGCCCGTCTTCGGATTAATGGACAGATGTCTGAACCCATTCCTATTGGGCATGGCACCCGCCAGGGGTGCCCGCTCTCGCCCATGCTCTTTGCCATCGCAATGGAGCCCCTGGCCGCCAGGCTTCGTCAACACCACACTCAGAGGGGCATCGGCTTTGCCGCCCGCGCCCTCTTGGTCTCCATGTACGCCGACGACATCACATTATATGTTCGTCACCCCCAAGAAAATCTCAGCCCCTTGGTGCGTGAGATCATACGGTTTGGCGGCTACTCCGGTATCCAAGTGAACTGGAGTAAGTCAGTTCTTTTCCCTCTCACGGACGCCACTACGCCCTTTGCCCCGGACTACCCGTTCGCCTGGGCGTCCGGTCCTACTCGCTATTTGGGTATCTGGCTTAGCAGGGATGTGGATGAACTCTGGAGGGCTAATTTTGGTCGTGCGGTGGACTGGCTTGAGTCCAAGATACCCCACTGGAATCGGCTTCCTCTATCGCTGGCTGGCCGTATTGCCATTACCAAGATGGTGGTACTCCCAAAATTCCTGTATCTCTTCCTGAACATCCCTGTCCTTCTCACTGCCCACTTTTTTCGTAGGATCCGCTCGCTGATCATCTCTCTTATTTGGGCGGGTAGACAACCCAGGATAGCGTATGACATTCTCACCCTCCCGATGTCGTGTGGTGGCCTGGGTGCTCCTAACTTTAAGCTCTACGCATTGAGTGCTCAGGCCAGTTTTTTGCATTTCTGGATCCATCCCACTCCTTTCCAGCCGCACGTGGCGGTTGAAGCTGATCTTGCGGCCCCGTGGCCGCTCACTACCGCCCTGTTTGCCCCTGCCAAATGCCCACGTACTGTAGTAGACACGGTTGAGACTCTGCGTTGGGCCTGGGATGGTCTACGCCATTTGTCTGGTGCTCCGTTGTTATCGGCAAATAAGATGTCGATTGTTCGGCACCCGGCCTTCCCTCCTCTTCAGCCCTCCGGGATGGCCAGGCACGCCTCCCGCCTAGGTCTAACAACTTTAGCGGACCTCTACCCGGGGGACACGTTCTATTCTCCCGCTGCCGATTCTGGTCCCATGGACACTCTTCTTTTTTTATCAGTTGCGGGCCATCTGTAGGGAGCTGCATCCCACGTTCCCCCAGCCCCCTCCTTCGATGACCACTCTCGATTTCTTATATTCGTCTCCAACTCCTCGGAGGTTGGTTACTAAACTCTATGCCCTCACGCTGGCGGCCACCTCTATCTCCACCGACCGTGCTCGTTTGGCATGGAGCGAGGACCTAGGTGTGGATATTTCCCAGGCCGATTGGCTTTACTGTTGCAACCAAACAAAGCTATTATCTCCGAACTACCGCCTGCGCTTCATACATTTTAAATATTTGCACAGGCTCTATCATACCCCTGTTCAGCTTCACAAATTGGGACTCATTCCCAGTGACAGATGCCTGCGCTGTTCTGCTCCTGCCGCAGACTTCTCCCATCTTGCTTGGTTGTGTCCAAAAGTCTCCGACTACTGGCGGGAGGTCTGTTCTGCAGTATCCGACATCACCTCTTCTCCTGTTCAGCCTGATCCCTCGCTATGCCTCCTAGGCTTTGTTAAATATTGCCCAGTCCCCTCCCGCCGCTTGATTGCCATGCTGCTTGTCCTCGCGCGACGTAGGGTGTCCATGTGCTGGGGCCGTAGTCCTGCACCTAAGTTCGTCCAATGGCTCGCGGATGCATCACGTTGCCAGTCCCTACTTTCTGAATTCTGGGATCTCATGCCTGCTAGATCTCGCCCGCTTGATATTTGGGGCCCCCTAGTTACATACCTCCATACTCGTGCACCCCAGAGCCAGTCTGCCTCTCCCGCGCTCCCTGCCGGCATTCTGCCCGCGGTGGCCGCAGGTGTTGGTCAGTAGCCCCCCCTTTCCCTGTCCTTACTCCCCTCCGGTCGGGCCTGCTCCTTTTTCCCGAAGCCTATATGCTCTTCCACTGCTGTGGTTTGCTGCCCAAATGCTCCCTCGTGGTGTCTGTCAAATTGTAGCCTCATGCTAATCGGTCTTGCTGGCTTTCTGCTTTGACGGCAAATGTACTAATGTATGCGGTGCTTTGATTCAGTGCAAGTATGTATTATATCTCTGCAATTTTGTCAATAAAGGTTTTTGAAAATCAAAAACAAAAAAAAAAGTGGATTGGAAGCAGTTACTTATGGCACTACAGGGAGTCCCCGCTCCCCATTGGAACTCACTGAGAATGGCGCTGATTTTCCAAAACCAGGATTGCTGGATGGCATAAAGGAAATTTTGTAACTGGTACAGCAGTCAAGGTTATGAAACCATTGAAAAAATGGACGACCTGCTGGTCAGCGATACCGGCAGGACTGACCAAACCTTCACCTCCTGCATTCGAATCAAGGCCGGCTCTAGATTCTGGGACCACAACAAATATAAACTCCCAAGTACTTAAACCCACTCTCGGCCAGGGCCAGTTCCGATGCCCAACCCACGTCTTTCACAGAGCCGCCCACAGGAAACACTATGGATTTCATATATAGGCCCAAGGTTTCACCAAATATATGCATGATTTGCATAACCTGTGTCCTGGAGGTCTCAGGGGTGGTTAGAAAGAACAAGACATAATCTGCATATAGGACGATCCTGTCAGATAACCCCTCACTCCACCCAAAGCCACTCACCTGAGCATCCATCCAGACCCACAGAGCCGACGGCTCTATAACCAAATAGAACAGTAATGGGGACAGAGGGCACCCTTCCTGTGTTCCCCGCTAGATTGAAAATGGACCAGATCGGGCTCTGGCCACTCTGACCACCACCATCAAGTCTGTGTATAGGAGCTGTACATAAGAGAGGAATCTGGGGCCGAAGTTTAACCGACGGAGCAGCACGAATAGGTATTTTAAGCTTACTGAGTTGAATGCTTTGTCTATATACCTGCCAGGAGTACCACCGCAGGTACCTCCAGGTGGTCTGCAAGGGCCAGGGCATTGTATACTCATCGGATATTGTGGTGCGGTGAGGCATGAATTCAGCCTGGTCCAGGGGGACCAGGTCAAGGAAATGATGCACCTGTCTGTTTGCCAAGATTTTGGTGAGCAGCTTCACTTCCATATTCAAGACGGAGATTGGTGGTAAGAGGAATGGTTTTCCGGAGGGCGACCCAGCTTTGGGAACACCACAATCTCCGAATGCCGCCAATCCAGCATCAGCGCCCGTCCTGCAATCGCAGGGTGAACCACCCCCAAAAGATGTTTTCTGAGCTGGAGCATAAACGCTTTGAAAAACTTGTACAGAAACCCGCTGGGTCTGGGGGCCTTTCCCGATATCAGCCCCATCAGGGCAGACAAGTGCTCCTCCTCCGTTATCGCCCCATCTTGTTGGTCCCGGGCCTCGGTCGAGAGAGTTTGGAGGGGAAGAGCATCTACGAATTCCATTAACTGCTCCCGAGATAGAACCTCCCTCTGAGCATATATCACCCTGAAATGTGTAGCAAACTCTGAGCCACTTCCCAGGGATCCACTAGCAGTGCTCCCTATGGATCACAAATCAAAGGAATGGACGGGGAGTATTGGGTAGCTTGGCAAACTCTATGGAGCATCAACATTGATTTGTCTCCCATTGGTACATTTAACTCTGTGCCGCATGCCAGGTCTGTTTTGCCTCCTCCAGCAGCATCAGGTTTAAGTTGTTTTAAGTGGATGTGTTTGACCTGACAGTATTTTGAAACGTATTATTTGGTTATGACTCACAGCCTCCCCAACTAATAACACATATACCTACACGCAGAACAACAAATAATGCACAAGTATAGATGCATGGTTGGTGCCACTTTCTAAATCAAACAACTAGAATATCTGTCAAAATAAAAATAAATATAAGCAGGAAATCACAAACATGTTTTTACAGTACTATGCAGAAAACAGTGGGGCATTGCCAAGCAGATAAATAAGCTCCGATTCCCCAAAAGGATTTTTAACAAGAGTAGTTTACACAGCTACAGACAATAGTCTTGGTTCTCGGTAAGGGGCTGAAAGTCCATACCTGACCTTCTTCAACATGCTAAATAAAATTAGCCACTTGTGGTGTGTAGGTATACAATGCCTCTGTCCACTTACTCCAGTTTTAAAAAATCCATGACTTATTCAGCATGGTACTCAGGTACACTCTACCTCAATCTGTAATTAATAGAATCAGCCCTGGTTATGTTTGATTTGCTCTGTAATTTAGTATGCTGGCGAAAACAGAAAACAAAGCGATACCAAAGGGGATGGTGACGGAGCGTTTGAGCTAATCAAACACTCACCCCCAGTCAACTGATCTGGGTTTAATCCATCATCATTCTTTAGCTCACTCCACCACCCCAGTTCAGACATGGCCATATGCAAATCAGTCTGACCCTGTGCCTCATGGGAACAGTCCAGCCCGAACTGCCAAGCCATGCCTTCCCTGGACCGGAAACAAGCATCCTGGGACTGGTTTCTGGCTATTCAGCCGTCATCAGCCAGGCTAGCTTGATTCCAGTGGCAAAGTGAGCAAGGGACCCACGTCTGGGCATACCCTGCCAACTTAGGGCGAACAAAGCGATACCAAAGGGGATGGTGGACGGAGCGTTTGAGCTAATCAAACACTCGCCCCCAGTCAACTGATCTGGGTTTAATCCATCATCATTCTTTAGCTCACTCCACCACCCCAGTTCAGACATGGCCATATGCAAATCAGTCTGACCCTGTGCCTCATGGGAACAGTCCAGCCTGAACTGCCAAGCCATGCCTTCCCTGGACCGGAAACAAGCATCCTGGGACCGGTTTCTGGCTATTCAGCCGTCATCAGCCAGGCTAGCTTGATTCCAGTGGCAAAGTGAGCAAGGGACCCACGTCTGGGCATACCCTGCCAACTTAGGGCGAACAAAGCGATACCAAAGGGGATGGTGGACGGAGCGTTTGAGCTAATCAAACACTCGCCCTCAGTCAACTGATCTTGGTTTAATCCATCATCATTCTTTAGCTCACTCCACCACCCCAGTTCAGACATGGGCATATGCAAATCAGTATGACCCTGTGCCTCATGGGAACAGTCCAGCCCGAACTGCCAAGTCATGCCTTCCCTGGACCGGAAACAAGCATCCTGGGACCGGTTTCTGGCTATTCAGCCGTCATCAGCCAGGCTAGCTTGATTCCAGTGGCAAAGTGAGCAAGGGACCCACGTCTGGGCATACCCTGCCAACTTAGGGCGAACAAAGCGATACCAAAGGGGATGGTGGACGGAGCGTTTGAGCTAATCAAACACTCACCCCCAGTCAACTGATCTGGGTTTAATCCATCATCATTCTTTATCTCACTCCACCACCCCAGTTCAGACATGGCCATATGCAAATCAGTCTGACCCTGTGCCTCATGGGAACAGTCCAGCCCGAACTGCCAAGCCATGCCTTCCCTGGACAGGAAACAAGCATCCTGGGACTGGTTTCTGGCTATTCAGCCGTCATCAGCCAGGCTAGCTTGATTCCAGTGGCAAAGTGAGCAAGGGACCCACGTCTGGGCATACCCTGCCAACTTAGGGCGAACAAAGCGATACCAAAGGGGATGGTGGACGGAGCGTTTGAGCTAATCAAACACTCACCCCCAGTCAACTGATCTGGGTTTAATCCATCATCATTCTTTAGCTCACTCCACCACCCCAGTTCAGACATGGCCATATGCAAATCAGTCTGACCCTGTGCCTCATGGGAACAGTCCAGCCCGAACTGCCAAGCCATGCCTTCCCTGGACCGGAAACAAGCATCTTGGGACCGGTTTCTGGCTATTCAGCCGTCTTCAGCCAGGCTAGCTTGATTCCAGTGGCAAAGTGAGCAAGGGACCCACGTCTGGGCATACCCTGCCAACTTTGGGCGAACAAAGCGATACCGAAGGGGATGGTGGACGGAGCGTTTGAGCTAATCAAACACTCACCTCCAGTCAACTGATCTGGGTTTAATCCATCATCATTCTTTAGTTCACTCCACCACCCCAGTTCAGACATGGCCATATGCAAATCAGTCTGACCCTGTGCCTCATGGGAACAGTCCAGCCCGAACTGCCAAGCCATGCCTTCCCTGGACCGGAAACAAGCATCCTGGGACCGGTTTCTGGCTATTCAGCCGTCATCAGCCAGGCTAGCTTGATTCCAGTGGCAAAGTGAGCAAGGGACCCACGTCTGGGCATACCCTGCCAACTTAGGGCGAACAAAGCGATACCAAAGGGGATGGTGGACGGAGCGTTTGAGCTAATCAAACACTCACCCCCAGTCAACTGATCTGGGTTTAATCCATCATCATTCTTTAGCTCACTCCACCACCCCAGTTCAGACATGGCCATATGCAAATCAGTCTGACCCTGTGCCTCATGGGAACAGTCCAGCCCGAACTGCCAAGCCATGCCTTCCCTGGACCGGAAACAAGCATCCTGGGACTGGTTTCTGGCTATTCAGCCGTCATCAGCCAGGCTAGCTTGATTCCAGTGGCAAAGTGAGCAAGGGACCCACGTCTGGGCATACCCTGCCAACTTAGGGCGAACAAAGCGATACCAAAGGGGATGGTGGACGGAGCGTTTGAGCTAATCAAACACTCACCCCCAGTCAACTGATCTGGGTTTAATCCATCATCATTCTTTAGCTCACTCCACCACCCCAGTTCAGACATGGCCATATGCAAATCAGTCTGACCCTGTGCCTTATGGGAACAGTCCAGAAAACAAGCAATGGTAGCTTGCACTCTAGGTACTTTTGTTAGGTATTTGTATAACACAAAAGAAGAACCTTACAGTGAAACTGCATTTATGAGCTAAAACTGGGAGGGAACGAAAAGCAGACAAATGTGCACCTTGTACTACTAATGACATTCCATGTACCAGTAATCTATTAATACATTTCCTAAATGCCAAGAGAGAGTTGGAGGCCTTAGAAGACCATTTGACCAAAGGTGGGTAGATCAATTTGTTTATGGTCATTATACAACTTGAAATTAGCTATAATATGAACAAAAATCTTTTGTCCATAAGAGTTTGTAAGAAAAGGCATCTTTTGCATGATCAACCTCCCCCACCCCTCCCTTGTTACCAGGATCCAGTGCATTTGCTCTGTCCCCTAAAACATGTGTACAATTGACTAATCTGTGATTGGCATATTTAACTTACCTGTAAGTCACTAACATGTGGTAGCTCTTGTGCTCAGGGCCTATGAGTATAATGTACTTACTGTTCCACCACTTAAGTGACCTTGCCGCACCAGCCTAGCATGGCAGTTTTAAAATTTCCATTTCAACCTTTTAAAATAGCCCCTTTAACAGGTTGAAACCTTCCTATTTAATACTTATAAATCACCCCAAAGTTAGGCCCTAAATGTCCATAGTGCAGGGCAGGTGATTGGTATTTAAAAAGTAGGACGTCTCCTCAGGTCTTCCTCGTCCAGGCAGTAAAAAATCTACAAAGTCATTTTTCACTGCAGCAAGGCTGGCTCTCCCATAAAAAAAGCTATGGGTGACATTCTAACATCTTATATTGCATACCTTGAGTTTGGGAATAGCTAGACTCATAGTTCATGGGCTTAAATGTATAAGAATTTAAAATCCAATCTGCTGATCAAATTCATTTTAAATTACAATTCTTAATATTACACTTTTGGAAAGCTGGCATTTTCCAGCCTAAAGCTTATAGTAACTGTTACAGGGTTAATCCCCAACCTGGCAGCCTGCTGAGAGCTGTGAATGGCTCCTAGAAAAGGAAACACAAGGACCTTGGCTGAGAGGCGGTGTGGCCTCCTTCGGTCAGGCTGGCTGGGGGTAAGTGCCTACCAACTGCACACCTTCAAAGGGGCACCCCCTTTCACAGGCAGATGCAACTCACACGTAGGCATGCCCCTGCAATTGTCCAAGTAGCCAGAGTGGCACCAATTGTAGTGAGGGGTAAAACCTGTTCCAGAACTGGTTTTCAGTTGGATCTCCTCATTTCCCTAGACACACCTCGGGGGTGCGCAAGAGCTCTGACCAGGGGAAGAAACATTCTTTGGCAGAGAATGCACTGTGGGATTGTTTAGGACCAAACCCCCAGGAAACTCTGTCAAAGTGGGTAGGGTTGCCCCTGGGAACCTTTTCCCTATTGGGCAGGCAGTTTTCAACACCCACAAGCTTGTGTTTCTTCAGCACATATCTGGACCTGTAGAATTCAGAGTAAAGACTTCATCTGCTGTTGAACTTGTGTATAGAGATCTCAAGAGCTGGACCTACTCCCACTTGTACCCAGGACTGAGTAGTGGACTCAAAGAATCAGTTGGCTGACCGCCTGTTAAACTACAGGGACAAACACTACTGGAAGGCCACCTTCCTGAAGAGTATCTAAACAACAATCTGAGAGTGAGAAGCAAGAAGACTAATCCAATCCTCTTCCCAAGTAATCAGTACAGTAACATAATGAGAACGGGTCTCTAATTTCCTTCGCTACTATACCTATAAACCCCTATTTGTAGTTTTCTGTAAGGTATACTGCCTAGGAGCCCATAGTGTTTTTAAAAGAACCCTCACTCACCTACCTAGTAGGTGACATGCTTGATCATTGGGTTCCCACCCTGGTCACCGAATGTTTCCAGGGTGTGCTGTGACGCCTGATTACAGCGGAGCTGGTTTGTTTTTCGAGGGTAGAGCAGTGATGGTGAATTAATTAGTGTAAAAGTGCAGTTTCAAAATTGGCTCAAGATTTCCAGTCAGTTAGACATAAATTTTAATCAAGGAAGTCTTGGTCAATGTTAAAAAATAAATAGTGGAGGATATGTGTAGGATATTAATTTGATCCAACTTATCCTCAAAACGGGTTTGCCCTAGACTAGCTGGTGGCTTCCCCCGGAGTGAGTCCTGACCCCCCAGGGGTGTTCCTAAGGTGCTTGGCCCTTGGATACGTGTCAGAGTGTACTCCTCCTGACTAGCTATGAAAGCTGGCACTTATAATCTTTTTCAAGGATTTTTGCCAAAAGAACTGGAGACTACCACCAGACCGCCGCTGAGCACTAACAATGTCTGATGAACATTTTCAGATGATGGCATCCTAATGATTTCAATTTAGCCACTGTATAGAAGTTTAACAATGGCCTGGAGAGAAAATACTAAGTGGAGCAAAGAATATAATAAGCTGAGAAATCAAGACATAGGGCCTGATTCTGATGCGGGTTGGAAAGCTTCCCGACCGAATCGGTTTGGAAATGGTTTCCGACCCACTCGGATCGGGAGAGTCCGACCGACGGAGTACGATGCATCCGGATGCTTCCAGATACGATTTGGTTGGACTCCTATTGACTTCAATGGGAGCATATGTTCCTAACCGCATCATAATTGGGCCCTGGGTCGGGAAGACACGTTCTCGATCCGATTTGGAAGGAGCAAATGCCATTAGGAGGCCTTCCTAACCGCATCAGAATCAGGCCCTCAGTCGGGAAGCTTTTCCAACCCGCATCAGAATCGGGCCCAGAGTCTCATAAGAACTAAGGGGCCGATTCTGATGCGGGTTGGAAAAGCTTCCCGACCGAATCGGTTGGGAAATGGTGTCTGACCCACTCGGATCGGGAAAGTCCGACCGGCGGAGTAGGATGCATCCGGATGCTTCCAGATACGATTTGGTTGAACTCCCATTGACTTCAATGGGAACATTTGTTCCTAACCGCATCAGAATTGGGCCCTCGGTCGGGAAGACACGTTCCCGATCCGATTTGGAAGGAGCAAATGCCGTTAGGAGGCCTTCCTAACCGCATCAGAATCAGGCCCTCGGTCGGGAAGCTTTTCCAACCCGCATCAGAATCGGGCCCTAAGTGATAACGAAAGTCTTTGATCAGCTCCTTCCTTCAACAATCAAGAGTTACCTGGAACAGGTATGGATGAAATTGGTATACACGGCAATGACAATTTGCTCAAAGCAAGGTGTTACAGAATGGTCCAGAATCCCTTGTGAGGCACCAACAGAGTCTTTTTTGGCTAACAATTTCAAATTAGTGTAAGACAGGTCAGAGTTTCTACAGAACATATTGAAGAAGACACAACGCTGGCAGTACAGTGAGTTCAATTGCAGATTCCATGTAAGCATTTCAAATTATTCTCCTTCTGACTGTTGTCCAAATATGATTGAGAAGAGTGTAGGTTGATTTATCCTTGATTCATCATTTGAAAATGTAGGATTGTACTGTTGTCCAGGAGTCTTTAGATGAGGGAACCCAAAACCAATGATTTCCTGACTAACCTTGTTCAATTGCCAGCCATCCCTTTATATTTTATTGGAACCACCCAGCCCCAGTGTCTGTGCAGTTCTTTCTTGTTTTCTGCAGGCACTAACCTCATAGTAGTACCTGCACATGACCCACACTCGGTACTGAAATTGTGAACTAACTTCTTTCTCTAGTGCCTGATAAAGAATGTGTTTTACAAAGTACACCAGCAAAACAGTAATTGATTCCCTTCACATAATTTTGTCACTGGTGGAGTCAACATCGCAGAATCACCCAAGCAATTCCTATTAAAGTAAATAATGACTAAAACAAAAGGTTTACTCTATGACTCCAAAGACAACAAGTACCCCCAGTTGTGTTATACAGTGACCTTTTGTGTTTGTGCATCTTCTCTCTGGCACTGTTATATAGTGATCTCAATGACTTAACCACTGCATTTTTATGTTGCCTAACCTTTCCCCAGCTTGTATAACACCTCCTTCCTCTCACGCCAGCCTCTTTTTTCACTTAGTGAAAGCCTGGATCCTTATGTGCTAGGTCAGGCTGTTCCATCCTTTTATGACAAAATCCCGGTATAGTTTTACCCCTTTTGCATTCATGTTAACCTGCTTAATGATTATTCTCCTCTCCCAACCCCTGGTGGTCTAGCAGTTAATTTCGTGCCTAAGCAAATTAGGGCTCTGCTGCCCATCTTTGAAGTGCCAGAGGTCACCTTTGAAACTGACCATGTGTGAGGCAGCACATGTGCCCCCACATTGCTGTATTGACATCCCAACTCTGCTTATAGACACTGGTGTTCCACTTCACTACCGCTTGTGTCTCTGGTGTTTCAGACGCCTTAGTCCTCTTTGTATTATTGCCTCCTGCATCCTCTTTGCCTTGTTCACCAAAAGCCACAGTGCACTTGCTGTATCGTTTATAGCCATGACATTCATCACAACACGCTCGGGTATCTGATCCTCACTACACAACCCCATTTCACTTGTTTTTATGAATACCCAGTCCTCTCCAGGTATTAGGTCAGACATTGGGATAGGCAACAGATTGTGAATCCTTCCTCTGGTTGAAGTCCTAAACTCATTCACCAGAGGTATGTGGCACCAGCCACTTACCGGCCGCTTAACCACAACAAGCATTTGCAATGCAATAGGTCTCGCATTTATGCGCGTTTAAGCTATGGGCATTGTAAATGACAATGCCTTTTATTTATGTTTTAAAAACCAAAACATTAATAAAAGGCATTGCCATTTACAATGCCAATAGCTCAAACTCGCGTAAATACAAGACCTATTGCATTGCAAATGCTTGTTTCTAAAGCTGGACCTCAAAATAAAAATTCATATAGGTTGAAGGATTCCGCTCCGGTCGGAGGCAGGGCACTCGGTTTCAGGTTGCCATGGCAGCCATATCTCTCAGTGTCTTTCAAAGACTGAAGCCGGCCATGCCTTCAGTCAGCATCTTACCAAACGTAGTTGTCACCGTGCTGCAGGCACTACACCAGCCACCACCACAACCACCATTGCTGCTTTAAAAAAGAGCAGGGGACGGTGTTCGGGAAGTAGGGGCTCTGGAGGCACGAAGTGAATTTGTATGTTCCTTCCACAAAGCACGTGGTGCGTGTGTGTGAGTGTTACACTGGGAAAATCTTACCGTGCTGAAATAATTGCGGCTACCGTCTGGAGGCACGGCAAATGGATATTTGCAAAACAAAAGCATGACCAGAGATGCCACAAAGAAATGTCACCAAATCAAACTTTCTCTGCCGGATACAACTTTGTCTGGTTGTCTCCCACAGGGATATGTACGTCACGATGGAGGAACCCACAAGCTGAATAAAAATGAAATATTCATTCACTTTACTACGCCACTGACACGTTAATGCGCAACTGGGACATACAAACATTAACAAGAGCAACAAGCATTGGCCGCGCGGCCGTGAAACTGACACGGCCGCGAAAGTGAAAGTAATCGCGAGCGATAAAAGCCGCTGCGAGTGTAAGGGTGGGAAGCCAGATGGCGAGGGAAGCCATATGGCGCCTGATCGAGCGTGCACGCGATCGTGAACGCAAGCTGGAGGCCAGCAAAAGCCTCTGGGTAGCACTCTAAAAAGCCACTTACTAAAAGTCTCGCCAGAGCAACGCATGCGCTGGCTCAGGCGAGACCTAAAAATCCCAGGACCTTTAAAAGCCCAGTCAGGCTTGGTCAAGGCTCAGGCTTGTGATGTTTCCGTTAAGCACAGTCTTTGGGAACGCTTATGCCACAGAACTACGGTTTTAATATACATGAACAGGTTCATCCATGATACAATGTTCTGGTGCATTTCACCAACAACTAAATAGGTACTATATAATTAAATGTACTTTGAATAGAATTTGGAATGAGAACTCTATTAATAAAACATAACAATTAATCATATTTTGTTTATTTATTTTTTATTTTGATAGGTTTTTGATTTCTAGTTGACCAGGAATTACTCAAAACTGCTATACTTACCATCCTCCATCTTGTAGTGCCTCCTGATTCGAAAATGTATTATGGCACATAAGTGACACTAAGGTGCGCAAATGCTAACATTGACAATTGCACTACCATAGCAATGACTCACAATATGTGAATTTTCTCTCGAAAATTGATTGCCCCATACTTTCAATTCCACTAGATGTGTTAAATCTACTCACATGAGTGAACTGTGAGAGCCAAAGGAGGCTGAGCACTACAAACTCATACATTTTCTCCTTCAGGGTTACTACGATGTTTGGAGCAAATGCCCGCCTTCGTGAGAACTCGAAATGAATTCCAGGAGTGATCCTGCAAAGCTGCAACGTTAGCACTTCTGCTGGAATCACATTTATAAACAATTATGCATTTGGAAATTAATCAGGTATATATTTTCGAATAGGTAAATGTGATGCATAAATGCGTTTGACCTTGAGAAGCTCCTTCAGGGGCACCCCTACCAATTTTGAGGTCTTCCCTCTGCTTAATACCCCCAAAATGACTTTAGCTGTCGTGCAGAAGTAAACCTTGGGCCAGTAAAATCCATGGGAACGTGCACAGCCCTATGAGTTTGTGTGTTCACAGTCTTTTGCTGGTGTCTCCATCCCGGAATGATCACAGCCCCCCGTGCACAATTAATCTGTACTGATGTTTTCATGTGAGAATATACGCCTTCTAATGTGCAAATTCTCTTTCAGGGAATAATTAGGCTGAATTTGCACGATTTGCATTTTGCTCCCTTTTGTGTGACTTAAGTATACAAAATAGCTTTTTGGATCGGCCCCTTTCGTTTGGAAATGTTATGAATTGGGTCCTCAGTAGCTGTAAGTGGTGCTCTTCCTATTCTCGTTTGTGAAATTTCACACCTTCCCCTCTGTGAGAATCACGGGCAATCCACTTAGATTCTATTTTTTTACAATTTCCATTTGTTTACAATTCACCTATTCTAATGTTCCGCTTGCCATGTCTGTCTTTCCGATTAGATCAAAGCACGCACAGGGAATCAGTCTTGTGGTGACCTCTCGACAACTATTCCAGTCACTCATGAACGCCGTGTGATTATCTGGTTATGCGGGTATTGTATCAAAACATGTTCCGCAAAGCCTCGGATTCCTGAGCGGTAATAGCTGGCCTCAGACGTTCGTAGAGTTCAGGCACAGGGCAGCGATGTACATCCGCCGTATACCACCGTTATCCATCTGAAAAACGAAAAAAAGGGACAGGGTGGTGTATGGGTAAAATAATTCATAGGAGGTAGAGTCTTCTTTTTCTTTTTCGTTTTCTCGTGTGCAGAAAAATAATAAACAAAGCAAACGAAATCATATTTTAACAATATTTTTAGCATTTTCAAGCCTTTTTGTTATCTCAGCTTGGGTGGAGCTTCTAACATGAAGAAAGTATCGTGGGAACTCTCTGCTTCCAAGGACACGCAAGGTTAATATGAATTATCCAGGAGATTAGCTTCGAGACAGCGGAGGGTTACAAAAACATCAATAGTCAGCCCAGTGAAATGATCTGTCCCGTGCTTCGGACATTGTCGGGGAGGATTAACGAAAATCCCATGGCGAGTAAGAGGGATTCCCTTACAGGTAAGGCGCCCCAAGCTCCCTTCAGAGATGGGAAGCGGCGTAAATGGAATATTTACGAAACGTGGACTGAGACTCAATGTCAATCAGTGTCACCGCTGCCGCTTCCATCAACTGTCGCAGTTGTTGCAAACACATTTGAGGTTTTCTTAATCGGCTCAGCTTTATGTATATATTTCATGTCTAGGTATTTTGACGGATATAGGTGACAGGCTTCTTAAGAGGTTGTTTGTTTTGAAAAGACTTAATTAGAGTTTTCCAACTCAACTACGTCCGCCTTAAAATGCATCCAGTGTTTGATGTGTCTGTATAGGCTAGCTGCACGTGGAAAAACTACAAATAAAGTATAACGGGGTGGTGCTGGGTCTATTAAGAATATAGAAAAACAACAAATGCACTATTGGAAAATGGTAGGATTCTATGAAAAAGGTAACCATGAAAATAAAAAGTTAATAGCATTCTATGCATGGACTATTCCCCATTAAAATAGTTGGTGTCACATTTTGAGCAGAACTCCCCCTTTTACCAGTAAACACTTTAGGTTGTTCAGTGAGTATCTCACATCAGCTATCTGCACAGGAAGTGACACCACTGCATTCCCATCATCCATTTGCACAGGGAGTGATAGCACTGTTTTCCAGCCAAAAACGTTTCTTTAAAAAAGAAGCCAAGCAAGTAGATTTCATTTCCCATTATCCTTTTGCATAGGAAGTTGCACAGCTGCATCTTCAATCACCCATCTGCACAGGAAGTGATAGCAGTGCATTTTCCAATGTCCTTCTGCACAGTAAATGACATCAATAGATTTGCCATCAGCCATCTGAAGTGACAACACTCGTTTCCTTCCAAAACTGCCTTTATAAGAATAAGCCAAACAAGAGAACTTCATTTTCCATCATCCACCTGCCCAGGAAGTGACATCACTCTCTCCCTTCTCAAGACTTCAATCAACTCTTCAGGGTGCCCAATTACCCAGTCATCCCCAGCAAAGGCTGGACCCTGATATAGTTATTGCTTGTTTAGGCCTGTTATGGCTGAATAGGGCCTTGTGCCAGAATCCCTTTTCAAATGAAACTTACAAGGTAAGATAAAATCATGTGCATCATCCCACACCCCATACTTGCAAAACCCACAATCTCACCCAGATGTATATGACACATAGCATTGGCACAACACGTAGGGCCCGATTCACAAAGGTAAAGTTAGACCAAAAGTCTAAATTTAGACCAAAAGTCTAACTTTACTATTTTTGGTATTCACAAAGGTACTTACGAGTAGTATCTTTACGACTGCAGAGGTTCTGCACTCGGGGTGGAATCTCTGCACTCTGGGCAAAATACAACAAAGTGAAAGAAGAGGGCATTTATTGGTGTATGCCCCACATATATGCCTAGATAAACACATCATGAGATCTATGACATTTAGTTGAACAACCAACATAGCAAAAAACATCTCACTTAAAATATAAAAGAGCCACATTTAGGCACTGGGCTGTTACATATGTGTATGTGTAGGGAGTGTATTGGAGGGGTAAATGTGATGACAAAACACACACCACTACAACAGTCTAGAAATATTATGTAAGAAAAAATACCAGAAGCCTATACATGTGACCCTTCAAGTGGCACCCAGAACATCAGAAGTTTGAATAATACAACATCCCTACTGCAGTTGCAAATCTCACTATTAGTTATGTGTCATGTAATGTCTTACACAAACTGCCCAAATGTGAATGTAATACACAAGTCAAAACCTCTGATCAAACCTCAGATTTCAAAGTTTCTCCCAAGCACACCACACACACCTGTGTCAGTGCTTACCATTCTCCCACCCAGCTCCAGCTGACAGTCGTTAGCCCAACAGCCAATCCCAGCCTGGCTGCATGCATAAAATTAGAGCTGCCAAATGCAAACTCTTTCAGACCTTACAACATGTCGCTGAATGTTTTTGTTGGTTTCCCCCTAGTGATGTGATAGAATGATATGAGGAGGAGGAGAGCAGAGAGGATCTTCAGACAGAGGATTAACCTCTATGGCATGTCCAGCCAAGATGTCACCTCCAGATTCCGTTTTCCCTCTGATGTCATCTTGGACGTGGTTTCTGAGTGGGTGCAGGATCTTGACCCCGAGATGTGCCGCTCCCAGGCCATCCCAGCCTATGTCAAGATCGTAGCAGCTCTCCATTTCTTTGATACTGGGTCTTTCCAGAGGGCGTCTAGTAACATTGTGGGCATTTCTCAGGCAAGCCAGTCCTGATGCTTGTGTCAGGTACAGAGATGCATAAATAGGAGAGAGCATCTCTCCATACGTATGCCACATACACTGGCAGGAAGGCAAAGGGTTGCTAGGGATTTCTACCTCTATTCCTGCTTCCAACGTGTGGTAGGTGCAATTGATTGCACTCATATGGCACTTCAGCCATCTCGCCACAAAGCACACATCTTCTGCAACAGACACCACTGGCACTCCATCAATGTGCATGGTGTGGGTGATGCCAGTGGCTGCCTTAGTGATGTGCTGCAGGCAGTACACATGACAGCTACATATTCCACAGGTCACCTCTTGCCCGGCAGTTGGCAGCGGGAGATTTTGGCAACATGGGGCTGCGGGTTAAGTACTCAAGCACCAGACAAGTTTGATATGTAGAAATGTTGTTTTAATATACACAACCATTATAAATTAAACAATCTTGTGACACATACATGACCCCAACAGACACTGCATGTACCATTTTATACATTATGAACTCTACAGATGCAAGAGGGACATGTACAAAGATTTCCTAATTTGCCTCCTCAGGTGATGCTGCTTATGCCCTCTTCTCTCATCTCCTCACACCATACAGATGTACAATTACTGTACCTCGGCATAGGTACAATAGGGCACACATACGTACACTAGCCATCATAGAGCACTCTTTTGGTCGCTTAAAGTTGCAATTCAGATGTCTTGAACGTACTGGGGCTGCTGTACTCCCCTGAAGTTGTGTGGAAGATAATAGCCGCCTGTTGTGTCTTGCACATTTCACTACGTCATGGCTTACACATACCTCTGACCCTCACACAGGTCTGAACACAGGGAATCGAGCCATTGTCCAAAACAGAGGACTAGATATGCAGGTGCATGACCAGCTGGTTGCTACTTTTTTCTCTTGAGCAGCCAGTTGTGTTACGGCCTTTATGTGGTTTCCCAGTCTGTTGTCAATGATGTTTGGTAGGCTTTTAACACTCTGTCAATAAATTCCATCCTGAGACTACTCTGTAAGCCATACATAATGTATGTAAACAAAAGATGCTGTCAAAAGTCAAAAGATAGGCCATGCAATACATTTCTTGCACATTAGTGATCAGTGTTGACAAAGTCTCAAAGGACTTTATTGCCTTACGGGGGCAAATGAGACTGCTTGTGTGAGACCTCCCCAGACAGTGGACATCTGTCAGCATCAAGTGTCACAATGATTTATTTCTATGCATAGAGTCAGTGAGAATTAGCATTGTGACAAGATGGAAACCTACATGTATATGAGAAACAGATGAGCTTACAATTAGGAGTCAAATTTAGAATTTTGGGTTACCCATACTACAAACAATCACGCTTCACTATTGTTTATATGTGACTTGCTGTGTGGCACACTGTACTTTGGACAATGACCCTTACAAACAAATGTGACATGTGGGTGACAGGCAGTGATGGAAACTAACTAGTTCCCTCACTCGTCATGTTTTGGAAAAATAATAATAAAAATGTAACAACAATATACACCCAAATCTGACGAGATATTGCTGCGTGCTGTATTGCAGTGGGTGTTTTCCAGCAGTGGAGAAAGATGTGCCATAAGTGCTGGGAGGACCTACAACGCTGATCCCGGATTAAAGCCCAAGAAATCATGGGCATGTCCTCCCAGCCCCATTCACAATGGCGCCGCATGAACCCACTGTACAGGAGAGCCCTGAATACAGCCTGGTCGACACCCCATGCTGAGGTGGAGGACTTTGAGCAGCAAAGACATGGTAAGCGCATAAACAGCATTATGTGTCTTGATGTATGATGTGAGTGTTTTTTTATCACCTTTTACTTAATCTGAGTAATGTCTGCAATAATTATACGGTCTAGGCATCAGTGGAGCTACTGAAATGCTGTTTTATGAGGGTATTCTGGGACTTGTAATGTTCAAAACACAGATGGGTAGATTTCCATTGCACTTGCATTTTTGTGGAAAAATGAACTTGCATAATCAGGACTAGTGAACGAAGGGCCTTATAACTGTTATAAGCGATGGTGAATGAGTGGCTTGGCAATGTCTATGGTTGGTATGTGAGGCTTTGTGTGCTCTAAGTTGTATCATGCATGCTTTTTGTGTGTGCTTTTTCCATGACCACTATTATTTGTTGTAAAATGAAATGAAGGCTGACATTGTGTCACTTGTCTCACTCAAAATGATACATACATATCCAAGGTATACTAAATGCACACACATACTCAACAGTGTCAAGTATGTCATTTCAAATGTATAGGTAGCTGTACAAAGTAAGTGCATATGATTTCCTGTGTACAGCACAAATGAAGAAGTCTTATCATGCAAAATGTAGCCCTTGACTTGTAGAGTGTCGGATGTTGCCAAGCAATATACAAAAATAGGAATCACATCTTTGCAAAGGTTATATCCAAGGCCTTGTTTGCATAGGTGCAACAGATGTATCATGCATGGTGTGTTTCGCTATGCTACACCACAGATGACAATTGATAGTAAGTGTAAGACTGTTGAGATCACTGTTGGGTGTGCAGATATACATCCAGACTGTGTATTATTTCCACTTGTAAAATTACATTGGAAGGTAACTTTGTTTAAATGTCAGGAACCTCACACTGCACTAATGCTCAAGGTGAGGGTTGCTAAATACTGAAGAATATACTCAACTAAATTGAGAAAGATGTTATTGTTTAAATAATTTCTGGACTTTGCAGTGACAGCACACCTACTTTTGGTTTCAATCCACAAATTATTGGTTAGTGAGATCAAGTAAGTACAATGTCAACACTTGCTTTATGTTGTCTCTACCTTTATCATAATTTGTACATAAACTACATAATTTATTGTATTCATTTTCAGTGGACCAGGCTGGCCAAGGAACATAAGGACCAGGGGCAAAGCAGGACATTGTTGTTTCGTCGGTGGGCACGTCCTCTGGACATTAGCAGTGAAGAAGAGGAGGAGGGAGACCAAACAACAGACAAGGGTAGTGCACCCACCCAGACTGATAAATTACAAGCCACATCAACAGCCTTGGTGGAGGCTGAGGAGACTGAAGGGGGGGATGTTGAGAAGGAGATCACCAGCCAGAGGGGAGATGAATGTGTGTCTCCCCCTGGCCCACAAGAACTGGATTTGGAAATGTTGTTCCCATGGCAGGCACCAACACCATATGGGCCTGCAACCAACCACTCCCTAACTCTTGAGACCCCCATTCCATCAGGGATTCCAGCTGCACCCCCTGCCACTACTCCCCCTCCAAGTGCCTACCCAGAATAGCTGAGGGAGACATCTGCCCCCAACATCCCACACCCCACATGTTCTACTCAAACCCCTCCATATGTTGTACCTCCTGTGGCTGCATCCCAGGAAGTGATGGTGCAACTTAAAGATGTATGGACTATGGTCTGTCGGGGCTTCCAGGAGGTTAGGGATGAGATACAGGTGTTCCGAGAGTCACAGTCCAGACTTTTCGAGAACCTCACTGCCTCCATCCTTTCCATGGGTGCAGCCATAGTGTCTGCGTTGGCCCAACGACCCACCCAGACCACTCTTGTTGCGTTCCCAAATGTGTCTTCCCTCTCTGTTTACCCTGATATCCATTGGACCCCTCGTGTTATCCAATCCTGTAGGGTGTCTGGTCCTGCATCAGCCAGCAAGTCCACAGGTGCGGGGGATTTGAACATTGTCATCAAGGAAGACAGTGAGGATGGCCAGTGACTGTGTCCCCCCAAGCCTGGACACTTGTTGGAAATGCACATGTGGCTTGGGGGTGTTTTTTTTGTTACTTTGACCATGGATTCTTCTGTTAGGACAAAGTTTTGACTGAGGACTTTGTTTCATTTTCCCCTTGTACATTGACTGGTTGCCCAGACGCTTCATGGCATGTTTTATTTATGTTGCCCAAACCCCTCCAAGTTCCGTTGCCCATTCTGGATGAAGATTTTATTTTGTTTCCTTTCTCCTTTTCCAATGGACAGTATTTATTTGCAGTTTATTTTAAGAACTAATTTATTATTTACATAAAATGTTTACACCATCTCTCCGGCTTATGTTTTCTATCATGTATGCTGGATTCAAAGTAGGGAAGTCTACATCTGTTGGTGTATTGCTATGCTTCCAGCATGATACCTAGGCTATTCTGTTTTAGGTTTAAACCTATAATAACTGATAAAACCCCACCGAAAGGGAAATAGCCCTCTCTAGTGTAAACATAAAAACACTGAAAAAACACCCGCACAACAACAAACTAAATGCTATTCAAAGAAAGGAAAAGGAGAGTGAAAGAGTTATTTTTTTTTCTTCCTGAAGGAGCCAATACAATGTAACTTTGTTATACAAGGTAGCAGCAAGAAAGACTGGGCTAACATTATTCTGCTTGAGTTTTGTTATTTAGAGATGTCACTAAAATACTGTTTCTTCTTCCTTTTGCTTTTTTCAGTTTTGTGGTCTTTGGTCCAAAGATGCAGAGTTTAGAAGCATGTTTTAGGTCTTGTTTAATTATTTTCTAAATTGTAGAGAATCAGGAAATATCAAAATCATATTTGATATTTTGGCTACGTTTGATTCTTTCACTGATAGGTATAATGCTCGTTTCAAAAGAATCTTTCCCAATATGTACCATCAGATGTTACCCACAGAGAATGGGTAAAACCCGTTGATATATCAGCCCCCTTTTCTAGAGAGTCAGTATTGATAGTAGGTGAATTGCCAAACACTCCAGGCACTAAACCTTCAATGCAAGGTGTAGTGACAGGCAGTGGCGGCCGGCATGGTTCACAGGTGGCGGGGCGGGTACGGGCGCACGTGAGGGGTAGTGGAGGGGAGTGGGAAAAGGTGCGTAATTAAAAAAAATATATATATAATTAAAAAAACACTTACCTTGCCGCGCTGGGTCCCGTGTCCCTGCTCTCCTCATCAGACAGGAACAGGAAGTACAGCCAGGCTCCCCTGACCAACCACAATGCTGCAATGCAGTGTTGTGATTGGTAAGCACCCAGGCTCCCCAGACCAATCACAACGCTGCAATGCAGCGTTGTGATTGGTTTTGAACATCCTGGTTCAGCGTTCAACCGGGGAATGGGGGCCTGGGCTTGTTCTCCACGCAGTCTGTAATGCAGCCTGCATGGAGAAGGGAAATGTACGCATAACTGGTTTGGGCGGCCCGAGAGGGCCATCCAAACAGTCATCGCACATTTTGGAGTATGCCATGGAAAGCTAGTTCAGTGGACAGAGTTACCCGTTGCCCATCTCAAGTGCTAATGTAGCGAGGGCCTTTTCACAGATAAAAGTTTACATGGGAAGGAAAGAGCGAGCGTGCATGACCAAAGACTCACTAAAGAAGTATTGTATTGTGTACTACAATAAGTTTGATTTGTGAAAATGTATTTTAACCTCATATACACTGTACGTACACTGTTTATATACCATGTACTATCAGTGAAGAAAGTAAGCAATAATAAAAGCAAAAAGTCCCATAAACACTGGAAAAACACTGTTTGTGTTGTTTTTAATGGCGCGAAAATGTGTAACCACTGTTTTTTTAAGGTATTTAAATCACTTGAAAACACTGGAAAAACCCCACCAGAATTTACCAAAAATAGAAACTGAAAACAGGAAAGCCTAATGATACCTTGTAACACGGATGGTGCTACAAACCAACCTGTCTTACTAGCACACATATATATTCATATTTATGTCCTACAACCAGAGTAACCATTTGACCATCAACAACTAATAATCCACTCAGGATTGAAGTATTGGATTGTGAAACATTTTTATTCACAAATTGTTTGAGTATTTACATATTCACAGAGCTCATGGGGGATCTCTCTTGCAACTTTGCAAATGTGGTGGTGAGGATCTCTGTGAGTAAGTGTGTAATCTGTTTTGGTGCCGATGTGGGGTTGGGTGTTGTGCATCTGCCTGTGCAGGTGGGGGTGTGCCTGTAAGGAGGTGAGGGTGCCTGTATAGTTGGTAGTTGTGCCTGTACAGGGGGTGAGAGTGCCTGTACAGTGTGGTAGGGTGCCTGTACAAGGGGGCCTGTGCACAGGTGCGAGGGTGCCTGTACAGGTGTGGAGGGTGCCTGTGTAGAGGGTGTGTGACTGTACAGGTGGGGGACGTGCCTGTACATGTGGGGGATGTGCCTGTGCATGGGGGACATGTGCACAGGGTTTGCCTGTGTATATGGAGGTGGTGCCTGTGCAAGTGGTGGTACAGGTGGTTGGGTGGGGTGGGGCACTGGTAGGTGTGTTGGGTCACCTTTATGTGTTGACCATGAAGGAAGACTTCGAAACATTTTCAACATGCCCTCCATCATCTTCCTGGCCAAGGCATGGTGTTTGCACTCTCTTCCCTATAGATTGATATGAGGTCATGTTGCATCCTTGATATGTCTTGGCAAGATTTCTCAATCCTGTCCAAGACACGGGTCTGCCAGTCAATCATCTGAGGGATTCCCTGTAGTGAGTCTGAAATGTGAGACAGAGTAGCCCCTATTGCACAAATGTTCTGCCTCACATCAGCCTGTTGGAGAAAAATCTTCCTCCCATTGGCCAACATGAGCCTCTGCCAGCCCCTTCCACATGGGATGCCCTCTAATATGACAATCAGGTCCACCAGCACGGGGAGGGGTGGCACATGGGAGGCTTTGGGGACGAGATTCATGCCTAGGGGATACCTGCTCCTCACCAGGGGTATTAGGTCCTTCAAATACTTGAGAGAAGGCCTGGGGTGCACTGTCATGGAGAAGTGTGTAGGAGAAGCAACACATCTATCTTGGACATGAGGGCTGTGAGGAGGTGATGGTTGTGTCAGGGTAGGTGAATGCTGTGGCTGGTTGACTGACTGCTGGGAATTGGCAATCCTCAGAGGGGAAGTGGGAGGTACAATGCTGTCTGGACCAGATGTTGCCTTGGGACATAGGCTTGCTATGGGTGTTTCTTCGGGCTCTCCTTTGGACCCCCTTCCTCATAAAATCTGGAAGGAATTTGCCTTAGAACTTTTCCCTAGACTCCGACAGATATGTAACCAATCACTATCTAGTGGAGTTGTACCATCTGGCTGGAAACAGGCGGTAGTTACGCCACTCTTGAAGAAGGCCACTCTTGATCCAACCTGTCCGGGTAACTATCGGCCCATATCTCTCCTCCCTTATCCAGTGAAGATTCTTGAACGTTTGGTTAGCAAATCTCTGTCAGTTTTTTTAGAACGTAACAACTGTCTGACAGATGTACAATTCGATTTCCGTCCGGAACACGGAACAGAGTCAGCTTTGGTGACCGTGATGGATGACTTGCGTCTGTTGGCAGACAGGGGACAATCAGCAATACTTATTTTGCTTGACCTGTCTGCCGCTTTCGATACGGTCAACCATGACATTTTGCTAACACGTTTAGAGGAGGTGGGAGTAGTGGGCACTGCCCTGGACTGGTTTCGATCCTACTTATCTGGCAGGTGCCAGGCAGTGGCCCTTCCCCCTTTCCAGTCAGCCTTTACCAACATCTGTCATGGAGTTCCACAAGGATCCGCCATCAGCCCAATTTTATTTAACATCTTCTTGAGCCCACTGATTAATATCATTCGGGCTCATAATGTAAAATTGGTGAATTACGCTGATGATACCCAGATTATTATTTCCCTTGATGAAACGTCATCCAATGCCCTGGAGGATTTTCATGCATGTATGCATGACACTGCGCAGTGGTTACGGAACAACTCCTTGCAATTCAATTCGGATAAAACCGAAATTGTACACTGCGCAGTTGGGAAGGTCCATCGGCCTCTTCCTCACAACTTCTGGCCCCTTGGCTCATCCACCACTTTGGCGCCATCTAAAACGGTGCGAAATTTGGGAGTTATGTTCAATGCCAACCTATCTCTGGAGACGCAAGTGAACAAGTTGGTGGGGTGCTGTTTTGGCCTCATCAGGGCTCTGAGAAAGATTCTTCCGCTGCTCCCAATTTCGGCCAGAGTCTTGGTTGTTCAAGGCGCCATTCTAAGTAGACTCGACTATTGCAATGCTTTGCTGCTGGAGTCCCCAAAGTATCTGATACAGAGACTGCAGCGTGTCCAGAACACGGCTGCGAAACTGGCCTTGTCGAGACCTCGAAGCTCTTCGGCTTCAATGTGCCTATCGGAGCTACATTGGCTCCCTGTGCAGCAAAGAATCTATTTTAAATCCCTCTGTATGGGGTTTAGGGCATTACATGGACTCGGTCCTAGACCGTTGCAGAAGAAATTGGTCTGGTATATTCCTACCCGGACCCTCCGCTCTTCTTCTGCCTATCTGGCAAAGATACCCAGGTTCAATAAGGTCAGATCGGGAGGAAGATCTTTTAGTGTTGCTGCTGCAAGGCTTTGGAACACACTCCCAATTGAAATCAGACAATGCAGTACCCTGTCTTTGTTTAGAAAAAGGATCAAAACGTGGCTGTTCCCCAGATAGTGTTTCTGTCTTTCTTTTGAGTAATGGTTTTCTTTAGGTTCTGTCCTTCTTGACTGACGTTGGTTTGTATACATGTACTTTTAGCGCCAGGGTACCCGTAGGGTGTTTGTTGCGCTTTATAAATACCATATACAATACAATACAATACAACAATGCACTCCTCCACATCCAGGTCCTCCTCAATGACCTGTTTCTGGCCATCTTCTTCCTCCTCATCCTCCTCTTCTTGAGCAATGCTGGCCGCTGACATTGCTTCTTAGAGGAGGATTGGGTTCTCTCCTCGGATTGCCCACCGCCTTCCACTGGTTCAGCTTCATCAAGCGACTCAGCACCAGAAAGACAGGTTGCTACATGATAAGTATTTGCCATGGTATATATCGAGCTATAACACAAGGGTTATAACCATTTTTCTCTGCATCTACCTGACGTTCCATTTGTGATCTGGTTTGTGTACAGTTACATGTGACAGCTCACATTGTAGCATTGAGATGGTCAATGAAGATGTGCAATGCAAAATCAGACTCGCCAGCTCCAGTCACAGCTATGTGTGGTACTGGAATCCCCCATGATGTCAGCTGCTGAACCGGGCCCCTGTATGGCAGTAGACATGGTCCACAATACAGCAGCTTCAGAAGGAAGTGGCACCTTAATTGATGTCTAGCATGAATTATAAGTGAAGATGCAAAATGAACACAGACATAATTTATTATGTTGGGAACATATCACACAACAACATTAGATGCCTAGTAAAAGTGGCAATATCTAAGAATTTACTTTCACAATGATTTGGTTATTGTGAACTATTTGGAAAATAAAGGTTTAAAACACTCAATGGCACACTTACCTGATGGATGGATGCTAGTGGGTATGACTGATGCAGCCAGAATGTCCCCCACATCCCTAGATGAGGTACGTTGGATGACTGAGTTACACCTGGGAGCAGCTGTAATGACTCAAACATATCCATATTTTTATACAAAGGATAATGTGTATGTTTTGACATGTATGTGTCATTAGAATACACTTTCAACACAGGTAGTGCTACTCCTCTTTAGATGAGACAATATAAGCAATTTGGTACATGCTTTAATATTGAAATTTAAATGTAGAGTCATCCTTTCATTAGCCAAAATGTTATGAAGTATGATACTCTTGTGAACCATATCTTAGCATGTGGAGATGGGTGTTGACAGGGATATTTGACACACACCACATACTGCTAACATGTCGTCCAATATAATGGACTATGAGCTTTCCATAAAGTTGATTATCAGTGAGCTTACCAGGGTCTACCATCCGCCCAGTGTGTGGTGCCTGACCATGTGTCACAACTGTACATGCAGCAAAGGTCACTGTAGAATGTAATTTCCTGGGAAACGTTACAGTGCCTAAAAGGATATGAGTGCAAAATAATTTCAATCTAGTTGACACATGTTAAAACCAACAATTACTAGATACAGTCACTTGTGTGAGACTACTGTTGGAGTTCATGTAAAATATCTATAGGTTGAGTGAGAATAATGTAGTACATGGGAGGCACTCCTGGCCATATATACATACCAGGTTGTGCCAGTGGTAGTGGTTGATCTGCCCCATCACGTTGCCTTCCTGCAAGTGCTCCAACGGGTAGATCTAATCTGCTGTATGTGGAAATTAAACGAAGAAGTCAACAGACAAATACAACAAAGGATGATTATGTACATGCTTTTACATAGTTACTTAATTGCGTTTACAATACAGCTACAAATGATGAAAAGAAACAATCACATCACTCTTGATTTGAAATCCCTCATCTGGCTCCCCTATCAAGCAAGAATTCAACTGAAAATTGCTTGCATGACCCACAAAGCTCTACACTTCAACACCCCAAGCTACCTCGCTCAGAAGCTTGAACTTTCAGGAGGACTTAGATCCTCTAGAAGCGCCTTCACTTTACTACTGAAACCTCAGAAATTCTTTAAAAAGAAAACCTAGAGGGCGAGTCCAAGATGGCGATAGGTTAGGAGGTGCCTGAGGGGAGCTCCGTCCTCACTGCCAGTATAGCATAGACCAGAGCTCTCACCCGCTGAGCCCGTAAGCCCTTCCATCGGATGTGCGGTGCGACACAGCAGATTTCCCAGGGTATCCTGCTTAGCCCAAGGGGTGGGGCGATCAGCCCGGCGCAGACCCCGCACTGCTCCTGTGCTCTCCGCCAATGCCCGTGGGCCTGCAGGGGTGTGCGGCATAAAGGAGGCCCCTATCTTGGATCTGGGCCACAGCCCGGAACTCTGCCTTGAGGATGCACGGCCACGAGGGCGGTCGACCAGCAAGTGCGAATGAGCCCCCCCTTCTCAAGGAAGCTCCGGACGGCCCCACAGGATTGCTTGGGACTTATCTCGTAGCCTGAATTAGCAGCTTTGGAAGACTGTATCGGGGCCTCCGGTACCTCAGAGGTAAGAGATCCGGACCGCAGCGGTGCCCAACCTGAGGACATTACTTTGATGCTGTAGGCCTAGAGGTGACTCTTGGCCTACCCAGCCCAGCTCTCCTGGCTTGATTGGGGGGCGGGTGGCCCTGAAACTACTCCTGTACCCACACATACGCTGAGGAATGCTCCTCCTCTTTCCTACGCTTTGTGCTCATTGAGCCCTCAGGCAGAGTCTTGTGAGGTCTCCCCTGCGCTTGCTTGCTAGGCTGGTCTGGTGGCTGGCCCAGCCTGGGAGTGGTGAGACCTGACCCTGTGCGGCTGCTTGGGATATTTATGCACCCGCCCGCCTTGTTGCTGGGGTGGTCCCCCTCTGTGCTGCTTCCCTGAAGGGCCTGAGTGAGGCCAAAACAGGGCCCAGAGACGCAGTCTGTCTGCCGGCAGTGAGGTGAGCGGTGCTGTTTGGGACGCTGACATGCAGCTGAGAGGGAGTTGACTGGGAATCGCAGTCTCCTGGTGTGTCTCCACCGGACCTGGCTCCTGCTGACATTTCCCCCCCTGTCGCAGCTGCAGTTCTTGGTCAACTTCATCGCCATGTCCACGACTAAGGATGAAAAGGACCGCTCCATACAGGAAATGCTTACCAGACATCCCGGACATCCCGGGGGAGGCCGGACACCTGCATGTTCATGGAGTCCCTGTTTACCTCTTTACGCGAAGACCTGCAGGCAGTCAAAACAGACCTCTCCTCGGACCTATGCGAGATCCACAAAGATTTGGATGAAGTGGGGGAAAGGGTCATCACCCTGTAGGATGTGGTCACAAAGAGGGATGAAGAAGTCGAGTGCCTCCAGCAGGAGGTGTATTGCATCCAGGAACAACAAATTGACCTCCAGGCACACGTTGAAGATCTCAAAAACAGGTCTAGAAGAAACAATATTCGAATTTGTGGTGTTCCAACTGATGCAGAACGTGCTGACCATGAGGAAAAAGTGCAAGCCCGGTTTCATTTTATCTTAGGGACCCTGGCCGAACTGACGATTAAGTTGGATAGATGCCATCATGTTGGATTGCTGAGTCCGGCAAGGAACCCCCCGGCGGGCATCTTGGTATGTGTTCATGATATTCAAGCTAAGGAAGGCCTGAGATGCCTTTCCAATTCAGTTTAGGGGCCACTCACCGCAACTGTATCAAGATTTTGTAACAATCACACTATAAAAACGGCGTGACTTCTGCCCAGTCACAGCCACCTGAGGGACATTGGCGACTCCTATTCTTGGGGACATCCACTTAAAATTATCTTTCGCCTTGAAGGAAGGGTCCACCAAATCAGATCCCTCTCTGAGGGTTGCAGAGTTTGTGGTCTAGTACATCCCTCCTACGAAGCTCAAGCTTCTAGCAAGTGAGATCGCTTGGGGTCTCGCCAGCGCCGCCAGATCCGCCAGATCCGACACAAATTGGCCCCTGAGGGCTTACGTTCTAGCCCTGAGACTATAGCACAAGAAAAGGATGCCATGCTGCGCACATTGTCCGGGGACAAAGCTGGGACTGGGGAAATCTGAACCTTGGGACATTCAACTTCACGCCACTGCATCAGCGGGTGAGTCTTGGGCTGGTCAGGATGGGCCATGAGGCTCTAATGATGTCTTGATTCTGGATATGCCTGATGGAACCATTCCCCCACTATTGTTTTTCTGTTTGATGAACATGTCATGATTGTTTGCACAATGTTTTTTCTTACTTATTTGTTGTGGGGTTTTTGGGGTTTTCTTTTTCCTTCTCACTGTGCAATTCAACCTGGGTTGGTCTATGCTCTTGATGCTGGCTGTCTGTACTGTATGACACCCTTCTACTATGGGCCTCGCTTGCTTCTGCTGGGAGCCTCTTCAGAGCTTCACTTCCCATTGTAGGCCTCCGTGCGCTTAAGATTGTCAGCCTTTATGTCCGGGGCCTTAATAATCCTACCAAGAGATCAGCCATCCTCTCTCTCCTTGAGCAGTCAGGCGGTGATATTTGCCTTCTCCAAGAGACCCACCTTGTCCCTAAAGATGTTCACAGAATGCAATCCCGTTGGTTTCCATGCCAATATTGATTGTCTGGCCCTTCAAATAAGGGTGGGGTTACCATTCTCAACACTTTATAGGGGAAATTTTAACTACTGTGGCAGAGGTCATGGGGCGCCTCCTTGCACTCCGTCTTAAGATAAGCTCTTTTCACTTCACTTTAGTAAATGTTTATGCCCCTAATGAACAACAGGAGAGCTTCCTCACACATTCACTAGCCTCTGTTCTTCAGGCCCCTGACGCGTCAATAGTGGTGGGGGGCGACATGAATCTCATCCTAAACTCTCACTTGGACCGTTCCAGCCAATGAACCGCTCAGACTGGGGCCTTTTTGCCCTCTGGGCTACGTTGGTTGGCAGACTGTGGCCTACATGACGTTTTTCGACGGTTGCATCCCAACACTAGAGACTACACGTTTTACTTTGCTTCCCATAAGACGTACGCATGGATCAATCATTCTTTAGTCACCCCGACCCTACTAGTCCTCATCCCTGATGCTACCATTGATCTACACTCACTCTCCGATCATGCACCTATCTCCTTGATGATTTGGCTTTCTCCCTCTCCATCATTGTTCACATTGGCGCCTCCGTGACACTATGCTGCAATCTCAGCCTACGGTCAACGTGATTCGGGTGGTGATTGAAGATTACATAACAACTAACAATAGTGAAGAAACCTCCATTACCTCAGTTTTGGAAGCCCTTAAATTGGTAGTTCAGGGAGAATTTATAGCTCTCTCTACTTCTGAGAATCGTCTGGATAAATGCGGCAGCCTCGAGAAAACGGTTTCTGAATTGGAGGCCATCCATAAGAGGACTGGGGCTACAAGAATTTGGAGGGAGCTGAAGAGGGCTCGGCATCAGCTCAAACGGTTAGACCTAGATAGAGAGGATTTCGCTATGATACGCCTCAAACATAAATTCTACCTTGGCAGCAATCGCTGCAGTCACATGTTGGCCCACCATCTCCGTAGTAAAGTGCACAAAGGTTCGGTAAAAACTATCCGCACTGGTCCCAATTTGGAATCCAGCAGCGATGAGGGTATTGCCTCGGCTTTTCAGGCTTTCTATGCCTCTCTTTATGCGTCTACCGATGGCCCTGTTGGTGACCCCGTGGGGTATCTCCACAATATTACTCTTACCCCCCTACCTGCTGATGAGTCTTGCACTTTTGATCAGCCTATCCGGGTGGAAGAAGTGGTATCGGCCATAGCGTGGCTAAAATCACTGAAATCCCCAGACCTGACGTTTCAGTGCCCTGTTTAATAAGACTTTTTGCCAAGACTTAGCTCCTTTACTCACTCGACTTTTTAATTCTTTCTCTGAAATGAGCTCTCTGATGGATACCATGCTGGAAGCCATCATTTTGGCCATCCCCAAGCCTGACAGAGACCCAGCCCTCTGCGGGTCCTATAGACCCATTTCTCTTTTAAATGTGGATGCAAATTTGTTTGCTAGCATCTTAGCGCACCGCCATAATCCCTTAATGCTGGTCTTATAGACCCAGATCAATCCGGTTTCATACCTTCCCGCCAATGTGAAGACGACACTAAGCGTTTACTCCATCTTATGAATAAAAACATCAGTTGCGTAGTGAAGCCTTGATTCTCTCTATTGATGCTGAAAAGGATTTCAACCAGTTACACTGGTCCTCTTTGATACACTACGGATTTTTGGCATTGGCGAGAGATTTAGGTGGTGGATAAGCTTCTATGGCGATGACATCATTTTGTCCATTACAGATCCCTTGACCTCTCTCCTGGCTTTAGTTACTGAGCTCCGAATCTTTGGTGCGATCTCTGAGTTCAGGCTAACATGCAGAAGTCACAATTTTTAAATCTTTCTGTTACTTCTGCGACCGAGACTGCCTTACGTTCCCAGTTTCCTTTTGACTAGGCTACAGATGGCATTTCATATCTAGGCATTTCTTTAGCCCGCACCATACCTCATACTCCAGCTATTAACTACACGTCTCTTGTTACCCAAACTTGTAAGGATCTAGCGTCCTACAATCGCCTTTTTCTTTCCTGGACGGGGCGTGTCTCAGCAGTTAAGATGACTATCCTCCCCTGCATTCTATATATCTTTCAGACTCTACCCCTGACCTCTCTGCCTAATATTATTTGTTCCTTTCAACTGGATATCAATACATTTATATGGGGCAGGAGGAAGCATCCACTCCATAAACACCTTATATACCGCTCAAAGCAGGAGGGGGACTTTCGGTACCCCAGCTGCTTCGTTATTATCAAACTTTGCAGCTACGGTTTTTGGTTGAGTGGAATCGACAACTATCTGAAAAATATTGGGCCTTTATGGATCAAACGGTGGTGGGCACACAGATTTGGAAGGAAGTGTGGCTTCCCCGAAAGCATAGAGCCTGGTGCCTTTATTCATCACTGGTAACGAACACGGTTTTCAAGGCCTTGGCCGCAGTTGTGGTTAGGTCAGGCCTGACCACCTTTCCCTCGCTGATGTCTCCGCTTTTCGCCAACCCCGATCTTGCTCCCGGTATGTGTTGGGCAAGATTTTGCCAATGGATTGATGGGGGTTGCAAACAGGTGGGTTGCCTTTTTGACATATACGGACTGATCCCTTTTGAACAACTCAAATCAGACTATTCCCTGACTGATTCCGATCAAGTCTCCTACCTACAATTACCTCACTGGGTGATGGGATCTGAGAAGCAACAGAATGCAGGTAGACCGAGGACTTCTTTTGAGAAATGGCTGTTTCTCAAAGTGGACAATAGACGCCTAATATCCAAACTTTACGCTCTACAGGGAGGTAAGGGGACCCACATTAAATCTCGGAGACAGCTGAGATGGGAGGCCGAGATTGGTAGACCTCACTCCACCAAAGAATGGGATGACATATATTACCGGGTACACCACACGGCTCACACTATAGCCAACACTGAAACAGCTTACAAAATTGCCTCATACTGGTATCTTATCCTGATGAGACTCAGTAAGTGGAACATGGGGTGCTCCGGAGACTGTTGGAGGGGCTGTGGGAATGCATGGACCCTGCTTCATCTTCTATGGCACTGCCCCAAACTCACTAGATATTGGGAACCGGTTTTAGATGATAATGACTTAGCTTTTAACACTACCATCCCTCGATTCCCAACTTACACCATCTTGGGACTCCTGAATCCCCTGACTTATCCGCTATGCTCCAACAGGCGAAGGCAAATGGCCCTTGCTTTAAATGCGGCCCACCAGGTGATACTCTCACTTTGGGGTACAGATAAGCATCCAGACAATGTCTCCTGGCTGCATAGACTGTGGTTTCTTCTGGGGATGGAGAAACCTTCCCTAGCGGCGACACCAGACCGTTCCTCCGATTCAGAACTCTGGGCCCCCTTCATTCACATCCTCTCTACTGAATTTCAGGAGCTGATATGTCCATCCTATCTTCGGCTCCTACGCCTGACTTCTGAGGTGTCCCACCCAAGGTCTAGCCACCTTGGCTATTTCCTGAACCAGGCGTAAGTCCTTTCGCCTAGCTGATGTTCACTACTTTGCTTGTTTTTCCAAAAGCCTGAAGGATCTGAAGGGGGTAATTATTGTTTATTTTCATTAATTTTACTTGTGTTTCCCAGCCTGTACCACGCAGCTGGCCCTAGGGTTGTAGGCAGTTGCTGTGTCATATATTCGAAAATCGGCTGGCCCCTTTGGGTTGTAGGGAACATGCTGTGTCTCCGTGTGCATTGGCTGTGTTAATAATAATAATCAGAATTGATCTAAAAAGAAAACCTGTAACCGAGCCTTCTCTGGCATCGCACCGAGAATTTGGAACTCACTCCCCCTGGAACTAAGGATGAACCCTTCAACCACATTGATGATGTTAATTACGCATGAACAAATTTCTGCCCTAGACCCTAGTAACTCCCTTTCTGAGCAGTCTATACTCATCAACCACACCTTATGATTACTGCTAGACTATTGTTCTTTTGATTTTTCTGTGTCAACACGGATTGACACCACCCTTATTGGGGATGCTGCCTATTGAATCCTGTATTGTCCTAGATTATGATATTATGATCAATGTTTGTTTTTATGTTTGTGTCATGCCTGATCTAAATGTCCTAACACTGAGATGATACCGCCCTCAGCTGGGGTGTTGCCTCAGACTGTAATGTTCTAGATTATGACACCAATTTTACTACTTTCTTATTATGGTATTGTCTTGTTTAATCTATTGGTCATAACATTGTTGCCTCAGACTGTACTGTTCTACATTATGACACCAGTTTGACTACTTGCTTATTATGGTATTGTCTTGTTTAATCTATTGGTCATAACATTGAAAGGTCACCACCCTCTTCTTGCTGTATCTTGTACTGTTCTAATTTGTTCAAATTTTTATACATGTTTCATTGCATAACCATATCCTCTCTAGCAATTGCAAAGTGCTCTGATACCCGCGAGGGTCATGTTTCCGCTATATAAACCTCTTCAAATAAATAAATAAACTATGATGATTACAGATTCATGCACAATTTCATGTGCCAGTTACAAAACTACATTGAAATCACCAGAAGAGATGGGCCACTGTTTGGGAAGAAGAAATAGAAGTTAACATTTCCAGTACATAGGATTCTGGGACTTATAGTGTGATAAATAAAATGAAACAAATAAAAATCACCATAAATATTTTCACAAACTTGAAGTGACTTCCATAGTCAAATTTGCTGTTCATAGTAAACATTTATCAGATAAAGTCATTGTTTAATCATCACATTTTACCTCGCACCACATTAAGATCATCATTCACAGGCAGCCCATGCAGCAGGCAGAGGTGCATGGTGGAGAGAACGTTCATCTCAAGTGGTGTGAGACGGGGTCCAGTTTGTTCTCCAGGGAGAGTTCTGGCTACCTCTATCCTGGTGAACTGCTCCTTCACCCACCTTCTCTCATCCTGAGACTTCTTTTAGATGTCTCTGTTGGTCCAGACATCCTCCCCCAATGTACTGACTGCATTAGCCAACTACTGCCATAGGGCTGCCTTCTCTGTTGCACTGCTGAAGAATGGAGATAGACAATGTTGTTTTCTGTAGTTCCCCACAACAAATCTGACAATCATCTCAGTCTCCTCCTCAGTTAAGTTCTTCTTCCCCCTGACATTTAGCATGCTAATGCTTGGCAGAAGGCAAGGCAAGATGCAGAGCAGGCAGGTGACGTATGTGTGTGGAAAAAACAGAGCCTTGGATGTGGGCTGCTTTTATGTGGTTTACAGTGCATGTGTTGCATGTGACATTAATTGTCAGCAGATGTGTAATTATACTTTCCCTGCCCTGATTGCAGAGATTCCACCCTGAGTGCAGAGATTCCACACCGAGTGTAGAGATTCTGCATTCAGGGCAGAGATTCCAGCCCGAGTGCGGAACCTCTGCAGTCATAAAGATACTACTCCTAAGTCCCTTTGTGAATACCGCAAGTAGTAAAATTAGACTTTTGGTCTAACCCTAGACTTTTGGTCTAATTTTACCTTGGTGAATCAGGCCCTTCGACTCCACCTCTCATAAATCCCACTAACTATCACTCACCCTTGAACTACAGAACACATATTCCAACTCCATACAGTAGACATTGCAGGCCTCATCACCTATCTCAAGCTTGATGGATTCTCTTCATCACAGAAACATGGTTCATGCCCACACCTTCACATATCCTAGACATCCATCTTCCCAGAGGCTACAGCATCCATCATGTGAACCACGCACATAAGAATGGAGGAGGCCTCGCTGTCATCCATAGGTCCTCATAGTCGTGCACCCCACACTCAACTCCATGGAGCTGCTGACACACAATTTCCCACTCTCTGTAACTCAGACTTCCACCTTCCGACTCATCTACGAGCCTCCCGGGCAGAACAAGGACTTAGTTGATGAATACTCAGATCTCCTTAACACCTCGTCCATCTGATATTTCTAGACCACCCACTTAGGTAAGTTCAACCTCCCAGACAACACAAGCTCAAGGAAAAAAAACAAGAGACACCCTCTTTAACCTCATTTATATACTCCACTTGGAACATAATGTTACAACCAACACACTTCAAAAGCCAAATCCTCCATCAAAGGGGATTATTAGTAGGGGCAAATGTATATCTGCCACTGGCAATAAGGCCACTAACACAGTATATAACTTTTACAGAGCTTTTTCTGGCGGGGTCCCTCGATGCTCTTCAACAGGCCTGGTTCGATGAGGGTTCACAGGCCTCGGATTTCGCCTACTCCCGGTCAAACTCTGGAAGTAGGACCTACAGAGATTTTCAGCAGGACAAACCTGGACGGCAGGCCGACTTGCGGTTGAAGGCAGGCGGCTTGGCTGGCCAGGTTGAGTCGGTCCCCTTATGGAGCTTTTTTCCAAAGTGTCTCCAAAGTTCCCCAAACTCCTGGAACTTATTCCTGAAGTTCTCCAAAGGGTCCCAAAGTGTCTCAAACTCACTGCAAGGGTCTGGAATCTCCAATATGGTCCTTTAAAGTTGATGACTTCAGTTCCCACAATCCACTTGGACAAAACCCTTACAAATCCACTGGTACTTCTCCAGGTTGAGGATCCTTGGTGGTGATGTTCCAGGTGAGCTCTCTTAACCTGTAGCTTGCAGGGATCCACTCATTAGTCCTTTTACAGCAAGGTAATCCACAGGCTGTAGTTTCAGATGGTGCAGAAGGTGCAATCTTTAGAGTGCAGGCCTTAGGAGATGCACATCAAACTTCTCAGCATGGCCAGTCTTGCTTTCTTAGGTTTCAAGCAGCAGATCTGAGAGGCTCTGTCCCTCTCAGATACTTATTCCAAGTTCTCTGGGTCAAGCAGGAGGTCACTCCTGTCCAATGGGGTGTAGGGTGCCGCCCCAAGGTCTGACAACTACCTGCAGAGTGTGGCACTATTTTGTCCCAGAGTGCACCAATTCTTCCAAATTCATAATGGCTGATTTTCCAGCAGGGAGAGAAGAGCTGGCTAAACACACCCCTAGGATGGCTAATCTCCATAGTCTCTCCCCCTTACATCTGCTCATTTCTTCCTTAATCCAAGCATCTGGCTGGGTTCAAAAGAGTAGATTTGTAAATGACACTGGTGTCTTCCCCTTCCCTTGAAGTCCATTGTTTACGACTCCTCCCCCTGCTCTGGCATTCCTGTTTAACAGAACACTGCCCTCCCAGCAGAGCTGGTCAACCCCGGGGGCTCTTTATCACCTCTTCAAAGAAGCCTGGCTAATCCACTTAACTCTGACCAATCAGGACAGACCACTAGAAGGCTGAATCTGGGCTTACAAACAAGAAAGTCTTATAACATCTTGTATGTACATTTTAGGAGAAATTCAACAATATCATATTGTTGAGTTTATTAATACCATTCTGGGAAGTCCTTGAATGGTACTTTTAGCATTCTCCTATCAAGAGTTATTAGTTAATAACTTCCTACCATGTTAACCTATGTGGCAGGGGATTTGCAATGGGAAAAATTACTTGGGCCATTTTTCCAGCACCAGGGCTTTTAAAAACATATTTTATAAGTACTCTGCCTATATCTACAGGAACCCCCCCTTGGTATACCTAGGGGAGCCTTTAGGGGCTCTGAATATGCAGAAATATTGCAGATCCTCCCTCCACAGTGCTCCTAGCACCAAAGTCGAGTTTGTGCAGCACTTTATCACAATGTGGGGAGAGAAATGTGCAATATCACTTAACCCAGGGCATATAAAACTCATTTTATATGGGTCCTCCTTATAGATACCTGACCCCCCCCCACCCCTGGGACACCTAAGAAAGATCCTGGGGGTACCTAATAAGCCCAAACATTGTGGGTTATCCCGTTTTAAGTGCCCCAAACACCAAAGTCGAGTTTGGGCACAATTTACTTTTTAAAAGTAGTCCTGCAACACAGGGCTACTTGTAAACTGACCTCAGGCTCAGCAGTGCACACATGCAAGTGCAGGAAAGGCTGCTGGCCTCTAAACTGCCATGCCCTATTATATGCTAGGGACTTAGAGATAGTTTAAATCTCCCTGCCCTATTATGTACTAGGGCCTTATAGTGTTGGTCATGCCAATCACAGGGGTACCCCAACCCCATAGTGTACCCTAGTGTATGTAGGTGTTTTCACTGTATTCTAAGTGTCTTTCAGCATAGCACTGGCCCTGGGCCTGGTTAGGCAGAGCCCAGGGTCAGTCAGAGTCAGTTACCACCAGTACCAGTCAGCAAAAAGTTGGGAGGTGCCCAGGGCACAGGATGACTTTGCAACAACAATACATTAATCGTCCACAACCCAGCTTTCTCTCCTTCCACTCATTGACTCATGCTTGTCCTTGACCATGTACAGTGCTCCGCTAGCTTTTGGCTAGGTTCGCATTATAGAAATACCACAAACATAGATACATACATACATACATACATACATACATACATTGCTTTACTCCATCCACTGGAGAGATCCTGCATGAAGGGTTATATTTTGATTGGTTCGCTCATTATTTTGATTGCCATTGAGTTGAGGAACATATCACCGAACCACTATGACAAAATTAAGCATCCGCTTTAATAGATAGCAGTTTGAGAGCTGGCATGCTTACCTGAGCAAAGGCTACTTCTTAGAAAAGATGAACTATGCATGAGTTACCCATTTTGATAGGAAATCCACGGTTAACCTGCATATTCTCAGCAAACTCAAACCCATCTCAAACCACCCTCATCTGGACAAAATAGTAGAATGTGCTATCACCCATCAACTAAAAGCCAATATCAGTTCCAACAATCTACTGAACAACATGGAGGCAGTATTTGAGTCCCTCCGAAATAATAAATAACTTTCTATTAATATTCAGGAAGGTCTCCCAGTGGCTTTTGAGAAACTGCTACCGGCAGTCCTAATCAGTCTTGACCTTTGAGTGACCTTTGATGTCCTGGACCAAAGGATATTGCAGGTCCATAGTTTAAGAAAAATGAAGGTCATCAAGAATTTTCTAACCTGGATCTGTTTCAATGATGCCAAGCGAGAAATTCTTATTATCTACTGTCCTTCTGCATAATAAGGTCTCCAGGGACCATTGTTGTCATCAGTTCCAATTTTCGTGACTTGTGTCCTGGTCATCAAACTACAGTATATGGAATGCATGTAAAACTTTGAAAGAGATTACGGGGGAAAAAACGAACTCAGAAAAGATATAATGTAGAAAACATTAAAAGACGATAAGAGCATTTATACTCAATGTATTTTAAAATGAAAAGGGACAATGCACCTGAACAGCAGAAACAATTTGTATGACTCTTCTGCTGTAAATCAACATAACCGGGGTGGGGAGAGCACAATATTAGACAAACCTTTACATATGGGCCAGCGCATTATAGGCCAACACATTACATGACATCACTGATGACATCATCCAATCATTGTGACAGTGTTATACAGGGTTTGTGCACTTGACGTAATTCAACATACTAGTGTCGAATATTTAATCACAAATTAAATGATAATGCACATCATGTTTGACCACATACTGGATACATAACATATCCGTCAAGTCACCCACATTTGGTGCATGTTATCCTCTTTTCGTTGATATTAGCTCACCTAAGAAACAAAATGCCTCAATGGACTTTAATGGGTAACCCCCTTTTAAACTTCGAACATCCTTCAAAAAAGAGTTTGTACTCTATTTACCCTGTTATAGACTTCATCTGACCATTAATTTTAAGTCAAGAGATTGACAGACATGCATTTGCCACTGATAAGACACCTTCTGCCAGCACTGCGGACAACCCTCTGTAGTTTGGTAAAAGGCACTACACACATTGCTGAGACAAGCATAATGACATACAACCTTAGAGCTATGCTTAAAATCTCACTGTGTATTAAACCATCATTTAGTGGGTCGCCCCTACAATCAAAAGTATTCAACAATCTGTATTGCCTCAAAATCTTCAGCAAAGTTGTGGAAATAAATATCCAAACCATATAAGCATCCTTGTTAAATAAAATGTGTCCATAACACTGTATTACAACTATTTCACATGGGCACGTGTTCAGACATTCACTGGTATGTAATCTATTGTCAATAGAAAATGTAGCTTTTCTCACAGATTTTGTGCAACAGGCTTTGGCTTTCAACTACAACTGACTTTGAAACATGCCTCTGCAACCTACATCAGGTGTGATCCACCTTTACCTTATTTAACATGTGTTGGAAAACGAGGCAGTATCTGTGAGGCCTGCACAAATAACATGACTACATTTGTCCTTCACTGGGAACCAAACACCCCATTGTAGCGCTTGACTCTCAGAGGGTAGCGTTACAGAGCTGTCTAAGGCTTACTCAAGGGAGGTGGTGTGGGCTAGTAATCGCCATTTACCAGTACGCAGAAATAACACTCAATAATTGATTGTCCAGTCTGTACTTTGCTTTATAAAAGGAAGAGTACATTTTAATTAACACACACACTACTCAATTCTATGCACCAATTTACAAATATACATAAGCTGTTGGAATTACTTTGTGACATTGCATAACATTCCCACCCCTCCCGAAGGGGGAGTGGGGGTCTAGTACCACCACTCCCATGTATGCACATCTTCTTGCCCCCTAATGCAGTGGGTTGAACATAACCTGGAGCGAGGGCCTTGCTCACTGGCACTATCCCAGTGGCGACCCACCCCATTATCTCAACAAGCATTTAAAGTGGGTACACCTGCCCTGGTGACACATAACCCTGACTGAGCATCTCATACTGACCATACAGTATACACCTCTACATCTTAGTGGCTAACAGTCTGGGTTGTTCTTTACCTAACGCAGTAGCAAGAATACATGTTTGGGCATCACTTAGAATGACAGTACTCATCATAGTAGATAACAGTTATAATGCATTGCAATTAAATCCCCTAAAAGGCATCACAGTTAAAATCACAGGATTAAGCATATACAGCCAGACACCCTAGCAGGAATGTCCAGCAACATAACCCCACTTTGCTTATGACTTCACCTTACACAGGTACTTCACATTACACATGTGACTTTCAGTCCCTCAAAAAGAAACAACATTGGTAAATGCACTTCTTGTGCCATTACACCTTTTCACCTCCAGGGGATGCCCTTCTCCAGACATCCCCCAGCTCAGCCCTTCATATCTTGGTGCAGTCCCAAACGCACCCCCAGCTGTAGAACAAATGTTCCAGCCCCAGGATGCTGATGACTGCTGGTTGAGCCCTTGAGGGGTTACTTCTATGGAGTCCCCAAAGACTTAGGGGGGGGGGGAGGAACTTTCCATCTTCATGCTGGGGGAGACTGTGTTGCTCCTGCAGCTCCCCCTGCACCTTGGCACACATTTCACAGTGACCCCATCCTCCTGGGGCCACCACAAGCCGAGAAAAAGCTGCTTTCCCTTGCAGGCCGGTCCAGGCCTGCAAGGCATTATGGGGCACTCTTCCCCCATTGCGTGCATTTGTGATGAGCGGCTCTCCCGCTGCTTTGGGGAAAGCTGCGCTGCTCGTGATGGTGGCCCTGCGCCGCATTAGCCCCTCGTAGGGGGGCCCGGTCCCACCGGGACCCCTCCTGTGCCCAGGTATGTTCTACACGGCTCGGGGAGCCCACCCCGGCTGCTCTTCTCTTCGCGGGGGCCCGGTTCCATCCGGGCCCCCGCACTGCAGGATCAGTGGGGAGCCCACCCCCGGCGGCTCCCCGTCTGGCCAGCACCCTCATGTGCTGCCGCAGGAGCCGGCACTCCACTTCAGGTCTGCCCGTTCCTGCGGGCAGACACGAGGCTGTCTCTGCTCCAGCGGGTCTTCGGGAGAGTGCGACGGCACTCCCCCTGCCTTCCCGCTACTGCAGGGGAGTGCAACGGCACTCTCCCCTCCTCCGCCTTCACTTCGGGGCCCGGAGATGGGGTCCCGGGCCCCAGGGCATCTTCACGGGGAGCGCGACGGCGCTCCCCGGCTTTTCTTCTTCTGGCAGGGGGGACGCGCCACGGCCCCCCTCCACTGCATCAACACCATCGGGGCCCGGAGTTGGGATCCCAGGCCCCCGAGATCTTCATGGGGAGCGCGACGGCGCTCCCCGGCTTCATTTTTGGCGGGACCCGGCGTTGGGGTCCCGGGCCCCCAGAGACCTCTTCTAGGGGGGCACAACGGCGCTCCCCTCCCTCCGGTGTCTTCGGGGGCCAGGGTGGGCTCCCGGCACCCCAGTTGGGGCAATTTTTACGGGGAGCGCAACGGCGCTCCCCGACTTGACTTCTTGTGGGGGCAGCCCCCAGGACCTGACCCACCCCAGGGGCCCATCTGGGACCGGCGGCGGAGCCCCACGCGCTTCGTCGGTCCTCTTCAGGGGTCGAAGGTCGCCTACCTTCTGGGGGGCGTATCTCGGCCCCAGGCAGCCGATCTTTGCCATTTTGGCCTCCTTTTGCTCCTGGTGGCGCGCCCCAGCCACTGGGAGCACTTTCCTTCACCCCACTGGTCTCAAGGAGGGTGAACTCAGCAGGAAGCTGTCTTCACTGGCTCCCTGTGCCAGCCTTTCACCTGGCTCTCCTCCTGGGCCTCTATTCTCCCTGCGCAGTGGCCCAGGCTTCTGCTCACTGGTCCTGGACTCCCCTCCTGGCGCAATTCAGGATCCTGGGACAGTCAGGGGGTTCTTCCTTCCAACTGCCCATGGCACCAGGCTCCAGCACCAGTCTTCCTCAGCAGACCACACCCCAGACAGAGCTCCTCTTCCTATGCAAGCTCTTTTTAAAGAATTTGGAGGGGGCTGGCAGGAAGGCTCTGCTTGCCCTATCAAGCAGCGACACATCACCTCTCTGCCCCTGCTCCCTCCTTCCTGCCCAGGCCTCTGGGATAGTTCAAAATGGCGTTGTCCAGGGGTCTCATGCCATATGGTCTCTGAAAAGCCCCTTCCCCCCTTTCTGCCTCCTCTCCAGAGCAGCTTGGTGCCTGGCACCAGGTGACAGCTGCTGATGGATAACCGGCAGACTCCACCCATCTTCTCTCCCTCTTGGAGAGGAGACCTTCACCCTTGGAATGCTTGCCGTGAAGGGCTAGGCCTCTGATGCTTCAGTTTGGGGAGGAAGGTCATTAATCCAGCCTGGCAGGGTCACACCCAGCCAGACTCTGGTTATGAGCTGACACAGAGGAATATGACATTTCTGGATGACCCAAAAGCAGTACAGATATGACTTTGGACTCTGCAGAATAGTACTTCTCACCTAAGTTACAGTGGACTTTAGTGCGTGTCTGGAATTTGTAGGCCCTAGGGAAGTGAATCTATCCCATGTGATCCCCATCCTCATAGGAGAATAATGGAGTGGTCCTTCAGTGAAAACAGTAAAGCACACTGACTTTCCCTTACATGTTTCTTCCCATTGTATAAAGCCTATTCCATGTCACTACCCAGCTCTGCATAATTCCTGCCACACCATTCAATCTGTAGCTGCTCCAGGGCTGCGCACGCCAGGAATCTCCCCTGTGCAGCCCCTACACGTGTGCACACGCATGTACACACGTGTCTGCATGTAACCAGCCTGGTGCCCCTTACTCCGGCTGCAGCTGCCTACTCTCACCAGGGGGACAACGGTAAAATCCACATGCAGTCTCTTTCATCATGAGTTCACTGTGGGTGAGTCCCAACTTATGAGGCTCTCCCACAGTAAAAGCTCAACAAATAGGTGTTCAAAAAGTGAAAAATGCGGGAGGCTCAGATGATCAGAACCGCCTTCTAACAACATGGACTACTACTTGCAGCCCAAACTTTACTGGTTTGTAAACTGTGCAGCTTATAATTTTCAATATGCACAACTGCTGTTGGGATGGAAAAGTCCCATGCATGGTGGCAGATGTGTACTCCTGCCCTAAGTGCCCCAAGTTCATGGATATCTGAATCCCTGGTATAGAGTTTGGTCATGGGCAAACATGGATCATGCATTTGCACCATGACCTAGGACTGTCTTGTGGTAATGCCATCTTATTAGACCAGTAGGGTCATGCCAAGCACTACCCTCACAGCAGTAGAAAGCTACTGCCATTGCCAAAAGTTAAATGGTATGAGAGTGGTGGTGGCAGCATACCCATTTTGTGTTTCTCAAGGATCAGTAGCTTGAACAAGCTTTTTTACTTGTGTCACTGAAGTGATGCCTACTGGTCCACTCATGTAAGGTTCAGCTGCTGTAACCTTAACTCACTCTTGGCCGCCTTCATGGTGACTGTGTGTAGCACTGGACAGCACATGATACTGGTGTGTGTGGGCTGGGATGTATGTGTGCTTGTGCAGGTCTCAGTTGGAAACCTCTAAGCATGAAAAACGGAGGGACTTTACAAAGAGCCATCTCGGGGCTATACGATTTTGCCAGACACAAGCACCCCAAACATCCATTAAATGTATACAAGGCTAAATGCATCCCGATGGCCACCTTTGGTTGTGAAACCCGGGGGTATGCCAATATTGACCGTGTCCAGGTCATAGAAAATACGTTTTTGAGAATCCTACTGGCTGTTACTCAAGGAACTCCCACTGAAATTATTCATGGAGAACTGGGCATGTCCTTTATTGCAGATTTCATTTGTGTTCATCCGCTTTTACTGTGGTGTTCTGTATGGCACAAGGAGGATTTACATTTTAACAGGCTCATACCTCAGGATTGTTTGCTTTTAGATAATGTAGCCCAAATCCAATGGCTAAATATGTTAAAAAATCTTTTTTATGAATTAGGACGACAAGGTCGATTTACCAACCCCAGAACATATTGAAAAGTGATATTGTGTGGGTCAAACAGGCTTTCTCCTAAAGGGTGGCTGCTGAAAGGGAGTATTCTGTTTTAACAAAGCAGACCATGTGCAAGTATGTCCTGGTCAAATCTGTCAGTGGGATAGAGAGCCCTATCTCCTTCTTAACATGCCCAACAGACAACGTCGTTTCCTGACACTTTTGAGGTTGGACATTTTTCACCAGCTCGTTTCCAAAAGGGGTTTGGTATAAACATCGAATTTGCCTGTTTGCGACCGTGACAACATCTAGATTTGTGACACCATGCATGTATTACTTGTTTGCCAGAAATATTCTAATCGTTGACATAAGTATATCAGGCCTCTTCTGATCACTGAGCCCTTCAGACAAATTAGACCTGCATATCTTTTCTTACAGCTACTAGCGACACTCAAATCGTGTTTTTTTGTATCTTGTTTTCTTTCTGGTGTCCTATCTGTAAACTATTAGGGGGCCGATTCCGATCTCGGTCGGTAGGGCACCGAATCGGATTCGGCTTTACCGGATCCGATTCGGACGCCCTGTTTCCGATCGATTCGAACACCCGTCCGCGCGAGCAAGTACGATGCGAGCATACGCGAAATCCCCAACCGACTCGTTCCCGGCTCCGAACCGCTCCGACCGACTCGTACGGACTCGACTCGCACCACGCAATGGAGACGTTCCCCGACCGGGCAAGTACGATGCGCGCCTCGAACAGTCCGACCGACTCGCGCCGTCCGGCTCGAAAGAGCAGTCGGAGCCGGACTTCGGGGGTCCGTGTCGGACCCCCTGTACGCGTAGCCGCGCGAGTCGCACACAGGGGGACCCATGGGTCCCCCCTACACATGCATGTACGGCGCGAGTCACACCGGACGCGTACCCGCTGTGGGTCGCCCTTGTTCGCGACGCACCCATTGAGTCAATGGGAGCCCGTGTACGCGTCGTACGACCGGCTCCCATTGACTTCAATGGGAGTCCGACCGAATCGAGTCCGATAGCATGCGTCCACATCGTACTCGTTCGGTTGAACTGCTAGAGTCCGGTTTGGTCGGATATCTCTCCAAATCCGACTCGGTCGGAGGGATTTCCGGCCCGAATCGGAATCGGCCCCTAAGTATTGGAATTTTAGGAACTAGCTCTTCTAGGATAATGATGGTAAGTTTAGTATTCATCTCAATTATAATCATTGGTTCTTATGTACTGATATAAGTTTTTTATAAACTTTTATTTTACGTATTTTTATTGATGCATGCTTATTTTGATAAATTGCTGATGATCGATGAGATGTACACTTTTATGATTTTATCAAAAATCAAATAAAGTTTAATGAACTGAACTGTTTGTGCGCCTGTTAGATTTGAAAATCTCATTCTCGTTATATACTCGTTTTACGTTATATTAGGTTAGCAGTGTGCGGCTAAATGAGACACCATTCGTATTCACGTTATGTAACCCACTGAGTTATCCATGCAATGTGCGAGCTTCAGTTAGCAAGTGTGACTCCATTTTGTATTTCGTAATCCCAATTAGGCTGTGTCTGTACCAAGCCTCACTATTCGTATTGCTTGACTCAGCAGAACGCTGTATTCAGTTATTATTTTCTCTTCTGCTCAAGGTTGCCCTCTGACTTACTAATGAATAGGCCATTCTGCCCTCACATACCTATCCTTGTGTGTAGCTCTGCTCCCACGTTAGGAGATGCCGAAACCCGGCACGGCAAACTTGAGATAGTGATAGGGTGTACCCATCTGGCAGGTGGTAGCCCATCCTTCAGTGCCTCCCTTGTTCATGTTCGGCCTAAGCCAGTAACTTTCCATTGTGGGCGTGGTTAGGAGGCCCTTGGGAGGAATGATTATGCGTTGCCGACTGTTGGGGGCCAGTCCCTCGGCAGACATCTTAGGGTGCAGGTCAGATTGGACTCCTCTGCAGAGTATTGGTAATAAACAATTGTTTTGTATTCTCTACTGTCTGACCGACTCTTCATTTTGTGGAAAGCAATAAGGAGGTTATACAAAACCCGGGTGGCCCTTTGCGGGTCACTTCCTTCTGTTGGCGCCCGAACAGGGACTCCGCAAGGTGACCCGACTCGCCCATAATCGGGTTGAGGGTCAGGGTGGTGTCCAGTTGGTCGGGCGGATCGGTGATCCCCACACGATAAGAGCCCGGTTCTCTTGGCTGCCCCGCCCGTCTGATCGGGCGATTCCTCATCTAGTGGTCACCAGCCGGAGTCCTGAGAAGGCGGAACTTTGGATTTGACCGTTTGGTCCGAAGAGTCGGCAGTGGAGAATAATATTGCTCAACCTGAGTGCACCAGGTGAGTGACTTGAATTCTTGGAAAATGTGGCGCCATGGTTGAACGGCACGAGCCTACAGGCTATGTCTGGTACAGTCTCCGGACTGTCTTGTCTTGAACTTGGTGGGTTTGCCGACCCTTGAAAGACACAGAGTGTTTGCGAACAATCTGCCAGGCCAACTGGAAATTCGGCCCATTCTTTAAAAGGTCTGGGGTAGAGCCTGTCTTCTTGTCTTGGTACAGTCTGTGGACTGTCTTGTGCGGTTTTGGACCGCTTCGATTTGGTTCTTGGATCATTTGTTGGTTGGTGTTCTATTTGTCCATTGGGGACAGCGTATGTGTCTTATATTAAGATGCCTTGTCTAAGTAAGTTAGGGTGTTTTGGATGTCGGTGTTGTTCCACTGAAGCTCGATTGGAAGAAAGGCAGCCGGCGCCTCCAGAGGGTACCCCAAATTTTGATGTATACGTCAAGCAGTGCATTGGCCCTATTATGTTTAGCACGTTGTGGAATAAATATACGAGGGACAATGTCGATCTACAGTGGCCGCTTACTGGCCCATTTGATGAGCAAAAGCTGAATTACTTGCAGGACAAATTGTTCACCAAAAAGAGCAGACAGTCGATGTTTGATTCTCTGAGAACATGGCAGAAGGAAGCGAAGCAACGACGTATGAGAGCAGAGAAGCAAGCCCGGAGGGGGCAGACGCAAACGATAACGCAGAAGGCAATAGCTTATGATAGAGAAAAGATCGAGAAAGGCATAGAGTGTGCAGACAGGAAGTTTCGATTGCAGAGTGATAAGTGTTATGTGGCTAGAGAGGAAGGTGATGTTTTCGTTGAGGAGTTGTTGGATTCTCGACCCCCACCTCCCTATGCCCCCGAACGGCTATATCCCGTAATCCCAACACCTCAGTCTTAGGCCTCTGGTTCTGTTATTCCTACCCTTTCTGTTTCTAGCTCTATTGCTTCGGCCTCGGCCCCGCCTGCTTACACCCCACTCTCGTCAGTTACAGGGGCGGGTGCCGTCCGTTCCTCTACTCTGTCTCCTGACTCCGTGCCTGTGGTCACGCCTCCTCTTACTCCTGTGGCACAGTCTTTGAGCCCGATGATACCTGTTTCTTCATCTGCTCTTTCCCCTTTGAGTGTGTTACCTCAGGCATCGCAAAGTGCTGAGACGCCTGTGCTTGGAGTGCATGAAGTGAATTGGGCAGCGGCACGTGAACGCATGGATAAAGTGTTGGTACGCTCTGCTGTGGGTGATGAGGAAAAGAGAATGGTGGCTGACCAGGCCGCACAGTGGGCCCGGAATCCACTTTATAGTGTGGAAGATGTGTGGAGCATGATGAAAGATTACGAGCCGTTTATACAGCAACACGCTCTTAAGCAAATGTCGGCCACACTGATCGGATTGTGGGAACAGTGTTTCAAGGGTATTGCACTGCAGATAATTTATGATATTCGGGACAGGGTATATACTACAGATATGGCCCCAAATGAAGTATTCAGTAATGTGACGACATTGGTGGGTTATCGGGGTAGATTGCTTCAGAAGGTCCCGACAACAGTGTCACAGTTCCCCATGAGGGAAGTTCATCCCATTTACCACCCCGAAATACCAGAGTTGCGAAATGGGAATAATATCGTTACTCGCCCACGAGTGGCGGCCCATTTCCAGGAACAGTGGATCTACACTCCTTGGAAGAGGAGTGAGGTAATATCCCTAAAAAGACAGTTGCCGGACCCTCGGAAAAATCAACAGCGTACTATAAAGAATTGACGGAGGTGTCCTCCTCCACAGTGATGACATTAGCTGATATAGAGTTGTTTTTCGGTCTTTTAGTCCCAGTAGATATATGGAGGCAGGTGCATATGCAGGATCATGTGGTGGAATTGGGTGGAACATGGGATGAGATTAGGGCATGGGATAAGGAGTGCAAGCCCGGCGAGAAGCCAAAAGCGGAGCTATTAGCCTTGCCGGGACGTATTATCACTTACATGCATTCCCTTATCCCGCCAAGACGAGTGGATTGGGACAAGTTGACTGCATGTCGTCAGAAGAAGGATGAAAGTGTGTCCGATTTCTTTACTAGGTTTGAAGGGGTGTTTCTGGATTTTAGTGGTCAGGATCTATCGCTGGAGGGAGGTGTGCGTCTGTTTGTCAACAGGTTTGTCACTAATTTGCTTCCCGAGATAGCAACTAGGTTGCAGGTGTTTGAAAGTACTTGGACCACCTCCTCCCCGTCAGTAATATTGAGTATGGCACAGTACTACGAGCATAGGGAGAATGAGGACAAAGAGAAGGTGGAGAAAAAGTCAAAGGAGTTGAAGACGAGGGTGTTGATGCAGCAGGTGGCAAGGGGAAACGGGAGAGGAAGGGTTTCGGGTCCCGCTCAGTGGGGATCCCGTTCTGACCGGAACAGTACACCGGGTGTGCCCGTGGGGTACAACCAATGTGCGTACTGTAAAAAGGAGGGGCATTGGCGAAGTGAGTGTCCAGAGTTGCTGCAGAAGGTGGAGGCCCCGAGAGGTAGGGGTTTTAGAGGACGTGGTAGAGGGGGCCGAAGAGAGGGACAGTTTGAGGATACATCGTATGATCAGCAGAGCAAGAACTATTTCGACGAACCCCGGGGAAGTCAGTACTATCATGATGACTATGACATGGACGAAGTGACGGAGATGTCCCACAGCTAGGACAGCCAGGGACAGGGTAAGGGACCGGTTCCAGTGCCTGTAGATTAGCGGGGACCTTATGTCACCGCGGATTTACAGGCGACGCCCAAGACGTTCTTACTTGACACGGGTGCAATGAATAGCTCTGTTTCTCGTTCGCTGGTCCCAGGGGCAGCTCTGTCTGGCCAAAATAATGTTTCGGTAGGTTTTTCAGGCATGCCGGTTGTTAGCCCCATTTCCAAACCTCTTGCTTTGACTATTGGTCCCTTTACGGTGGACTCGCCGTTCCTGTTAACGACAAATTGTGGGGAGAATTTGATGGGATTGGATTTGTTGAAGAGATTACATGCCACCATCTTTTGTTCACCAGATGGTGTTTACATGACCGTTGGGCCACAAGTGGCTCGCGCAAAACAATGCTTTGCAAAAGACGCACCCCTCCCGGCAGAGTTCAAGGAGGTGCCCCGTAGTTTATGGGCAGCAGGAGACACGGATGTGGGATTACTCCAGATCCAGCCGGTCTCTATTACGATTAAGGACAATGCTGTATTGCCACGTATTCCCCAGTATAAAATTTCACAAGCAGGAGAAAGGGCTTTGTTGCAAATAATACAGGATTTGATTAAGTCTGGTGTGGTTGAGGAGACAGTGGTGAATGTGTGTAATAGCCCTATCCTTCCGATTCTCAAGAAGGCACCCTTGGACTCTTCTGATGCTCACCCTGATGTTTATTGCTTTGTAATTGACCTCAGGGAGGTCAATAAAATTGTTGTGCCCCAATATCCTGTAGTCCCAGACATTACCACGATATTGACAATGATTCCTCCGACAGCAAAGTTATTTTCCGTCATTGATTTGAAGAATGCTTTCTTTAGCATTCCAATTCATACAGATAGCAGATATCTGTTTGGATTCGCCTTAGCCGGCAGGAGTTTTAGATTCTGTCGTGCTCCTCAAGGCTATACAGAAAGTCCTAGTGTCTATAGTCAAGCTTTAAAAAGTCAATTGGATTCTTTGGTGCTTCCCACTGGTAATGTGCTATTGAAGTACGTTGATGACCTCCTTGTGGCCTCTGATACTGAGGATGGTTGTAAAGATGCCACTGTCAAATTGTTGTTACATTTGGTGTGCCATTGCCATAAGGTATACCTTTCCAAATTTCAATATTGTCGACAGGAGGTCACCTACTTAGGTCACCTACTGTCGAAGGAGGGTCGCAGACTAACACCTGAGCGTATAGCTGCTATTACTAATATGCCTGTTCCTAAGACCCAACGTGAAGTACGTGCATTTATTGGTATTACCTCGTATTGTCGACACTGGATACCTAATTATTCCTTACTAACAAAACCCCTCCTTTACCTGACCACCAAAGAAGTGCATGAACCCCTGCCTTGGACATCTGCATGTCAGCAAGCTTTTGAGCAATTAAAGACTGCGCTTTTCTCTGCTCCTGTGCTTGGTACTCCTGATTACCAGAAGCCTTTTGTGCTTTACGTACATGAGGCGGACGGTTGCGCGCTTTCTGTTTTAACACAGGGTTTTGGTGGTAAGCAAAGACCCTGCGCTTATTTTTCTGCGATGCTGGATAACGTAGCCAGAGCGCACCCGAGCTGTCTGAGAGCTGCCGCAGCAGTGGCAGTTTCTATCAGACAATCGGCGGGGCTCGTTCTTGATACTGAACTCACAGTAATGGTACCTCATGCTGTGTATACGCTTTTGAATAAGACAAAGACACAGCACCTTACTAGTGCACGTCTGACTGGATATGAACTAACCTTGTTTGCTCCGCACATTACCATCAAAAGATGTGCCACTCTGAACCCAGCCACGTTACTACCCCTCCCTTCGACGGGCAATGAGACAGATGCACATGATTGTGTGTACAGAACGGAAGAGGAGACAAAAGGACGGGTAGACCTGACTGATGTTCCCCTATCTGAACCCCAAGGGGAACTATATGTCGATGGCTCTTGCTTCAAACTACCAGATGGCACCACCACTGCAGCGAATCACTGACAAAATATCGAAGGTCAGAATATCGTCCTACATAAATATCGACGCAAGATTATCGAAGTCAAGAATATCGACATCCTATCTATATTATGGTAAGTACAAAAATATCGAAAAAAAATATCTATGTCAAAAATATCGTTGTTAAAAATATCGTTTTTTATTTAAGTTAAAAAAATAATGTAAAATAAAGTAAATAACATATAATTAAAATAAACAGTTAAAAATATTTTAAAATGTTTAAAAATTATAAGTAATATATATGTAATGTAAAAATAAATTAAACATATACATATAATATATAATAAATATACTTACTAATAAATTTTAATAATTATTTTAATAACATAATTTTTTAAACATCATATAAATTATAAATACATCTATACACATAAAACAATAATATAAATAAAAATTAAATAAATATATATAACAAATTAAAAAAATTAACATTATTTTTAATCTTTTAAAAATTAATTATATACTACATTAACAAAAATAATACAAAAAATATTAGATAGCGGAGGTAATAAAATTACTATTCCAACTCCAAACAGTGCAACAGTAGGGAAAATGTTGGATAGCGTAGGGGTAAAAATTACTATTCCCACCCCAGTGAGTGCAACAGTAGGGGAAAGTGTTGGATAGCGTAGGGGTAAAAATTACTATTCCCACTCCAGTGAGTGCAACAGTAGGGAAAGTGTTGGATAGCGTAGGGGTTAAAATTACTATTCCCACTCCAGGGAGTGCAACAGTAGGGAAAGTGTTGGATAGCGTAGGGGTAAAAATGACTATTCCCACCCCAGTGAGTGCAACAGTAGGGGAAGGTGTTGGATAGCGTAGGGGTAAAAATTACTATTCCCACTCCAGTGAGTGCAACAGTAGGGAAAGTGTTGGATAGCGTAGGGGTTAAAATTACTATTCCCACTCCAGGGAGTGCAACAGTAGGGAAAGTGTTGGATAGCGTAGGGGTAAAAATGACTATTCCCACTCCAGTGAGTGCAACAGTAGGGAAGGTGTTGGATAGCGTAGGGGTTAAAATTACTATTCCCACTGCATGGAGTGCAACAGTAGGGAAAGTGTTGGATAGCGTAAGGGTTCAAATTACTATTCCCACTCCAGGGAGTGCAACAGTAGGGAAAGTGTTGAATAGCGTAGGGGTAAAAATTACTATTCCCACTCCAGTGAGTGCAACAGTAGGGAAAGTGTTGGATAGCGTAGGGGTAAAAATGACTATTCCCACTACAGTGAGTGCAACAGTAGGGAAGGTGTTGGATAGCGTAGGGGTTAAAATTACTATTCCCACTGCAGGGAGTGCAACAGTAGGGAAAGTGTTGGATAGCGTAAGGGTTAAAATTACTATTCCCACTCCAGGGAGTGCAACAGTAGGGAAAGTGATGAATAGCGTAGGGGTAAAAATTACTATTCCCACTCCAGTGAGTGCAACAGTAGGGAAAGTGTTGGATAGCGTAGGGGTTAAAATTACTATTCCCACTCCAGTGAGTGCAACAGTAGGGAAAGTGTTGGATAGCGTAGGGGTAAAAATTACTATTCCCACTCCAGGGAGTGCAACAGTAGGGAAAGTGTTGGATAGCGTAGGGGTAAAAATTACTATTCCCACTCCAGTGAGTGCAACAGTAGGGAAAGTGTTGGATAGCGTAGGGGTTAAATTAACATACTTATTAATTAAATAATTTTTGTAAAATAAATAACATATTAATAATTAATTAACTAAAAAATTAATAATAAATACCAATAAAATTAAATTAATATTTACTTAAATAACATTAAATTACTTCCCGCCCTATTTCCCCATAAACACACAACCCGTTACACATAAAAAAGAACAAAATTAATTTAATTATCAATTAATCAATTAATAAAAATGAATTACCAATTAATAGCAAATTAACAATAAATTAATTAACAATAACAATAAATAAAAAATAATAATACATTAATTATAATTAATATAATTAAAAATTAATCAATTAATAAAAAATAATTACCAATTATTAATTAACAATAAATTAATTACCAATAACAATAAATAAATATAAATTAACTAATTATAATTAAATTACTTCCCACCCTATTCCCCTATAAACCCACAACCCGCTACACATAAAAATTAACATAATTAATTTAATTATCAAGTAATCATTTATTAAAAATTAATTGCCAATTAATAATTAATTACCAATAAATTAATAATCAATAACAATAAATAAATATAAATTAATTAATTATAATTAAATTACTTCCCACCCTATTCCCCTATAAACCCACAACCCGCTCTGATACTAAAACGCAAAATTTACTTTAAAAAAATTACTAATTTCTAAACGTTTAATACATATATTTAAAAATAATAAAAATACATTACAAAAAATGTTAAACATACATATAAAATACATACTAAAATACATAACACTAATATAAATATCGATATTATTAACGATATTTTTGCTAACGATATTACTTACTTCGATATTACTTACTTCGATATAAAAAAAACGATATTACTTACCTTAAGGTCGATATTCTGGTCACCGATATTCTTGACATCGATATTCTGTCCCTACGATATTAAAAACTCGATATTAGTGTAGGTGGATATAAAAAAAATCTATATTTTGACTGCGTACCCACTGCAGCATATGTAATTACAACGTTACACAATATAGTTGAGACATCCCGTGTTCCATACCAATCAGCCCAAGCTGCGGAGCTGGTTGCTCTTCTTAGGGCTTGTGAGTTGAGTGAGGGACTGACTGTCAATATTTATACTGACAGCCAGTACGCCTTTGGGGTCACCCATAATTTTGGACGCCTCTGGGTGGAGAGACGTGTCGTGTAGTTCCTATAGTACCCCTGCAGGACCTGCGCGTTTGGATAACATATACTGCGTGCTTGGTGGCAGACTGACTCCGAGCACCCCCACCGTATATGTTAGCCTGGTTTGCATTAGCTAGCTCGCAGTGCCACTAGTGTCTCCTCTTATCGTGGAGAGAATAGTTTCTGGCAACCTTAGAACATGACAACCCTGATTCCCTCAGAATCGTGGAAACAATGTACTACCTTTCGCTCAGTCATCCGTGCTTACTCATTCGGTTTGTCTCTGAGAGATACACAGAATAAACAGTCGGGCGTTTCAATAAGTATTTATTGAACAGTTGTTATTCTAGTGTAAAATATATGTGCTGCAGAAATCAGCAGACAATAGCAGAGATATAGTATCAGCAGTACGATAAAAGCTAAGGGATAGAATTGTTCTACCATATTGCGATAGTCATGAATACATACATGAATATAAAAGCATTATGCAAGTGTGCGTACTCCTTCGATGCCTCCCTAGATGTACCTGTGTGTACCTAGCATATGTGCGTAGGTCTTAGAAGCTAAGAGCCAAGAATCCTCCTAGGATTTAGTCGAACCAGCATACCTGAATAGAGAGAGTGTGGGACCCCGTCCTGGTCTCGAGCTGGACACCCCGTCCGGGTTGTGTCAGACCACTGTCAGCTGGAGCGACTGCATGCAGGAACCTCAGCGTCTCTGGTCAGTGTGTCAGCAAAGAAGTCTCGGTTCCCTCTTCCCTCACCGGGGCAAGATGTGGTGTATTTATACCCTAAAGACACTGATCTTCGTACTAGTCAATTGGTCCTCCATTAGGCTTTAGGAAGATGTCAGGGGTGAACTCTGTACATACATATCATGCAGGTGGAATATTCTTAGAGAGTCATGCATAATTTATGAGTACAGTGTGGGCCTGTGTTTGGGAAAACCCTGGTGCCTGCAAAACCGCAAGGCAGATAACGTTCAGCCCTCAGAGCACGTTGTGTACTGGATGGGACCAATGTAGGTGAAAGAGCATGCCTATATAAGGAATCATGACTATAATAGGGCATGTATGGTTATTACCGTAATAGGGCATATGCAGCTGTGACCATAATAGGGTAAGTACGAATATGACCATATTAGGGTAAATATGAATACATCCATTTTAGGGCATGTATGAACGGGCCTACATTAGGGTCTCTATACGGGATATAACACCCACTCCTCTTCCGAAAAGGATAATAATGACCATACTATAAAATCTGGACAATTTAAAACATAGTTTTAAAAATCGATAAACACATGAGTTTAAAACCCATTTAAAAGATGTTAAAAAAAATATAAAAGTGTTAAAATTCAGCTATTTCTAGTTGCCACGTTTAAAAGTCAATCACTGTCTCTTCATAAAGTTGTATCACTATAAGCTGGAGAAGGCCATGCTTTCTGCAAGTGACAGTGTCAATTTGTAAGCAAAGTTCCAAATTTAGATCGTTTATTTTGAAACGAGCAAAAGCCGAATTCTTTACCAGGACGCGATGAGCCAATTCGAGATTAAGCGTCCGGGCTGGAAAGCACATCCATATCGGAGTCAGCCGCAGCAGTAGACAAATCCAATGCCTCGCATAGAACGTCAATCGCGCATAGATGGAATGTAGCACTGCCATCAGTCGGAGCTGCGGCATCTGGTGCGGCTGTTGAAACCTGTGTGCCTGTGGAGGAGTCGCCTAACCCAGCAGGAGCAAACAGTACCTGTGGATTCTCAAGGAATGCATTCATCAGAATCGGAAGCCGCTGGGGACAATGCAGAGCGTGGGCCTTTATAGGGTCCAGCATTGCATCCATGTCCGGAGGCGCGTCTGATGGAAATGTTAGACATAAATCCAACGAGCATTCTTCTCCGCAGAACAGGCATCGAAGAACAGGTAAGATGCAGTCTACCAGACTGGTCTAAACGATAGAAACCAGGAGGCATTGAGTTCTCGTAGGCAAGGCAGGCCCAGAAGTTGTACCATGCGTTCACGGTACTTCCGTTCCAGCAGTGTGTTCAACAACCCTTCTGGAATTGGGCCGTCCATTGCGTAGCAGCAGTATTATAATCAGGATTCCAGCAATTAGGAAAAGGATGAGTGGGAATCCTCCAAATACGCTTCCCAATACGGAGTGTATAAAATTTGGGATTACTCAGAGGACTGTCTGAAAGGTGCTTAACAGTCCTGAACCTATGGTCTTAAATAGGTGTACAATACCGCTCGTATCAGACATGTTAAAGATACGACTAACCATTTCTGCAAAATGAATGGGGCAGTTTGTACGTATGAATGCCTGTATCTCAGTCGAGGTCCTTGCAACTTGAAGTTCATAGGTTTCTCGAGCGGAGGTTAAGGGCGCGGGTTGCTGTAAAAGCATGGCTTTCAATCTGCTCAGAGTATCAAATTGTATGAAAGAAACTTTCAGTGAAGGCCATAGAGGCGCCTCCCTGACGGTGTTCAGTGGCGGAAACAATACTTGCATACAGCAAGTAACCCTGGAGTTAACAGTTACTAGATATGCGACACCCGGAAGCATCCCACAACAACCTTGATCATTTAGCATTAAGTAACTCCCATTCGAGAGCAGCTGGAAAACCGGCGTGATCATGGCCGCTGGGGTACCGGACATGTGACAAGATAGGTTCGCCGCTGAACCATTGCAGTCTCCGTGTAGAGAAATATCCTGACACATGAGAGAACCGCTTAAAGCGTTCTTGCAGTTTGTACCACTCAGATACACTTCTAGATCCCCATTCCGGCATCGGTATCTATAGGGTAACTCCCAAGTTTCCTTGATGTATCCCTTACCCATTTTTTCATATCTGTCTGCCTGCCTTTGCTCAAGGCAATATTGAAACTGAAACGTTGTGACCGGTAGAGTGATTTGGCCATGGATTAACCATTCAGTTGATGGTGATTCGGCTACAGTGAATGGTAACCTTTCCAGTTTCTCAATACGGAGCACTGTGTATTTGGCTCCCCTTTGTGCCATTTCTGTCTGTTTATCAGTTAGATTGTATTCTGAAAACAGAGACGTGCGGTTTATAAAACACCAGGGCACATAGCCTGCACGCAAAGATTGTAGTGTCCAGCTCAACATCATAATAGAACGTAGTTGAGACTGCCCGTGCTGTAACAAGGCTAAATCTTGTTCTAGTATGTCGATCGCCGAAGACACAATGTTGCCTAAGGAGTAAATCCTGGAGGTCAAAGTTGTTAACCCATTATCCACTACAGCTAATGCCTTCTCTAAGTTAATACGGTCTATTTCCTGTATCCTCTCTGCGGCCTCTTGTTGGGATATTTTCCAGTTCTCATTATAGTAGGCATAAAGGCCTGCATATATGAAACGTTTCTGACGATGTTTCCTGGGTCCTAGTAGAAAATCTCTAAGATCCATGTCAGGTGTTAGTGAGGTCAAGTGGCGTTTTACTTCTGTGAGTGTTGAGGTCTCTAGCCAATCAAGGCACAACTTCCCAACACTATAGGATGTCACTACCCCCGGGTGTTGTCTCTGCACATAGCGTGGATCTGGCCTATGGATACTCAACCCTTCGGTTGTATTCATAAATCACTGTTGACAGATGTTTGTGTCAATGGGCCAAACCAGCCATTCTGTCCAATCAGGATCTGATCTGTTGTACTGGAAAATGTCATCTAATCTCACCCCATGTTTAGTTGAATTCTGCCCCCCACCCATCTGTGATGGTGTTGGAAACCCCGGTGTGTTCATTTCCTTGCCTTTGGCTAATCCAAGACAGGATGTTTGTTGCACAGTTTCGTTCAGAAATAGCATCTGCTGCAGAATGATGCATGCTCTAAAAAGTGCTTCTATTCCCTGGACTTGCCAGTCCCTCGAACCCCAGATTGATTTTGAATCTATTGTGTCTTTCCATAGGTCGAAACCCTGTTTAGACAGTTTGTTCAGGAAGGATGCAGAGTTAATATGTTTGGTGTTAGTTAACATAAGTTTCTGAGCTGGTGTTTTCGCCACTTTGTAATAGAATGACATTGGGTCAGATGTGTTGTACCCTGAGACATATGCGAATTTCTGTGCAAATGCTTGCGAACTACCTTTTGGAGGTGTTGGGCAGTATTCCCACTGGTGGTACTCAAATACATTTCTAGGTGTTATAGATTTGTGTAAGAAATGATCACCAAATTGTTGGTAACAGTACAATGTATCATAGTCTGAAGTACCTTCTAACATTTCATTGTTTGGAAATGCAGCAGTTTTTCTAAGTCAGACATCATAGCATTAACAGTTTCAGTGTCCCAATCATCAGAATATGAACTGGTGGTAATGATATCACTTAAAGAAATTTTAAATACATGTTTTAGTTTTAAAAGTTCAGTCGGACCCAATATATCATAATCAATTTTGTCCCATACTATACCGTCCGGTATAGGAGCTGCTGTAATGTTCACTGAAGACAAGTCTCTTGGTTCACGATGTGAAGACTGGTGTGGTTTTAAAATCAAATTGACTCTTTGGGCTGTAGAGCTTGGTTGGAGGTATCGTCCATTAATAAGCATACTAAAAGTTATAATTAAATATAGCCAGAAAATGAAAAATAAAATCCCAGTGATATACCACAGTTCAATTCAAGGTGACACTAGGTAAGTCTTTCTGAAAAAGATCAAAAAATCAGTGAGTCTTTGTTTGAGTGATGTTTTGGCTGGCGTCGTTTCTGGCTCGCTTGGGTCCAGTGAAAACGTATCAAAGTTCATGAAATTGCCAGAAGCAGTTCGATCAATTGTTGGAATTGCATCGGGATTTGTTGAAATCGGATTTTGCTCTTGACGAGGCACGTTGATGTAGACGTCTGTATTAGGTCTGATTGCAACTTGGTTGTTGAGTTGATTTTCATTTTGGAGATGAATTTCTTGTTGAAGTGGAACGAGTTCCATAGCATCGTTGCTTAGTCCTTCATTCCGTACAGGTGGCTCTTCAAACGTGATGAGTCTTTCTGTTTGAACTTCTTGGATTGTAGCGAGAGGAGGGCGTCTGCTACTGTGGAGTCCATGAGGCCTACTGTTTAGTATCGGCCACATAGTGTGGTTTGATTAAGTCAATTGAGACAAATCTTTTCTCCTTTTTCCCGGCAAGAGGCGGCAACAGTACTGATCTTGTGCCGTGGATTGCAAGGACTGGTACAGGCTTTCTGTAGGATGACCCAAATTCTTTCTTGTCAGCAATCTTTTCTCTGACCAGATCCCCGATCTTTGGGATCCAGATAGGTCTTCCCGTTACTGCCTTGACTTCCTCAGTGGCGGTCTGTTGCTGGAGCACGTTACTTTGTTGTGTCCTGGATACATTTAGATCCTGTAAAACAGCCAAACGATCATGGATATCAAATGGTTTTTCATCCGCCACTGCGCTTTCACAATCAAGATCAGGTACCCACATTCTCATCCCAAATAGGACCTCGTAAGGAGTGACACCTCCTAGAGAGCTTCTTGGCTGGTTGTTAAGCGCGCGCTGTACCCCATAAAGGTGATCGACCCATCTACCGCCCTTGCCTAATACCCTAGCTGTTAAAGATTGCTTTAAGTCTCGGTTTTTCCTCTCCACAACAGAATTTCCCTCGGGATGGTACGGAGAGGAGTACCACAATGCTACGCCCATTCCTTCCATGGCCTCTTTGTAAGCCCGAGAGCTAAATGCCGGACCACGGTCAGAATGAAACGTGCCAACTGCGTATGTGCCGATAAAGACTCGCAAATCTTTTATAACAGTTCGAGCGTCAGCCGAGCGCTGAGGCCAAACCCTGAGTAAGCTTGAGCTGTACGCGCACGAACGGACAACCTAATGCTGTCTAACAATGGTACCTGTACTGGACGAGTTGTGGTGGACCCGTTCATCTGCTTGCAGATGTGGCAGTTCCAGACATAGGGGTCGATTCCGATCTCGGCCGGAAGCGCACCTAACAGTATTCATCCGGAAAAAAAAACAGCTGAGTGCTTGTTTCCCGACCGATTCGAACACTCGTCCGGACGAACAAGTACGATGCGTATAACAACCCAGATTCCGAGCGAGCCGTACTTACCCAATCCAGCTCCTCTTCCCCGCCCGAGCCGGATCCGTAAACGCCGAATCGAGTCGTACGGAAGCAAATACACAGCACCTTCCGGCCGGACGAGTACGATGCGCACTCCGTACGCGCCGAACCCGTTGCTACGTCCGGGACGTTTGAGCATCCGGGCGAGCTGTACATAAGCTCCTTTTCGCGCCACAAGACGATCCACGGCTACGAGACGAACAAGCCTGCTACGACTACGAGTCGAAGACACGAGAAACACGAACGAGACGATCCAAGCATGAATCCCATTGCGCAGGTCCTACCTATACTCTACATCTATTACCGGGACCGGCACGGACGCGTACGGCGCAGACGGTAAGTCAAACACCAACAACACAAACAAACGACACGTACCCGAAATATGTCACACACACATAGGGATGCACAAATGACGTACACTAGCAACAGCAGAACCATAGGGGTGGGATGGCCATCACCAATGCCATACACACCCATAGGGGGATGGATGCCTACCACCAACACCACCCTACCACCACCCCTACTCAGGGGGGGCTGGATGCCTACCACTACCACCGCCCCTACTCAGGGGGGCCTGGATGCCTGTCACTACCACCACCCCTACTCAGGGGGGGCTGGATGCCTGTCACTACTACCATCCCCACCCTTAGGGGGCTGGATGCCTGCCACTACCACCACCCCTACTCAGGGGGGGCTGGATGCCTGCCACTACCACCACCCCTACTCAGGGGGGGCTGGATGCCTGCCACTACCACCACCCCTACTCAGGGGGGGCTGGATGCCTGCCACTACCACCACCCCTACTCAGGGGGGGCTGGATGCCTGTCACTACTACCATCCCCACCCTTAGGGGGCTGGATGCCTGCCACTACCACCACCCCTACTCAGGGGGAGCTGGATGCCTGCCACTACCACCACCCCTACTCAGGGGGTCTGGATGCCTGCCACTACTACCATCCCCACCCTTAGGGGGATGGATGCCTACCACTACCAGTACCCCCTACTCATAGGGGGCTGGATGCCCATCACTAACAGTACCACGTACTCATAGGGGGCTGGATGCCCATCACTACCAGTACCCCTACTCATGGGGGCTGGATGCCCATCACTACTACCATCCCCACTCACAGGGGGCTGGATGCCCATCACTTCTACCATCCCCACTCATAGGGGGCTGGATGCCTGCCACTACCACCACCCCACTCAGGGGGGGCTGGATGCCTGTCACTACTACCATCCCCACCCTTAGGGGGATGGATGCCTACCACTACCACCACCCCTACTCAGGGGGGCCTGGATGCCTACCACTACCACCACCCCTACTCATGGGGGCCTGGATGCCTGTCACTACTACCATCCCCACCCTTAGGGGGATGGATGCCTACCACTACCACCACCCCTACTCAGGGGGGCCTGGATGCCTACCACTACCACCACCCCTACTCAGGGGGCCTGGATGCCTGTCACTACCACCACCCCTACTCAGGGGCTGAATGCCTGCCACTACCACCACCCCTACTCATGGGGGCCTGGATGCCTGTCACTACTACCATCCCCACCCTTAGGGGGATGGATGCCTACCACTACCACCACCCCTACTCAGGGGGCCTGGATGCCTACCACTACCACCACCACTACTCAGGGGGCCTGGATGCCTGTCACTACCACCACCCCTACTCAGGGGGGCTGGATGCCTGCCACTACCACCACCCCTACTCAGGGGGGCTGGATGCCTGCCACTACCACCACCCCACTCATGGGGGCCTGGATGCCTGTCACTACTACCATCCCCACCCTTAGGGGCTGGATGCCTGCCACTACCACCACCCCTCCTCAGGGGGGGCTGGATGCCTGCCACTACCACCACCCCTACTCATGGGGGCCTGGATGCCTGTCACTACTACCATCCCCACCCTTAGGGGGCTGGATGCCTACCACTACCACCACCCCTACTCAGGGGGGGCTGGATGCCTGCCACTACCACCACCCCACTCAGGGGGGGCTGGATGCCTGTCACTACTACCATCCCCACCCTTAGGGGACTGGATGCCTACCACTACCACCACTCCTACTCAGGGGGGGCTGGATGCCTGCCACTACCACCACCCCACTCAGGGGGGGCTGGATGCCTGTCACTACTACCATCCCCACCCTTAGGGGGATGGATGCCTACCACTACCACCACCCCTACTCAGGGGGCCTGGATGCCTACCACTACCACCACCCCTACTCAGGGGGCCTGGATGCCTGTCACTACTACCATCCCCACCCTTAGGGGGATGGATGCCTCCCACTACCTCCACCCCTACTCATAGGACGGGTAATGCATGACACAACCAGCATACTCCCACATAAGGAATGTCTGAAAATTACATCCCCCCCAACACCATGACAAGCGTGTGTAGTCTGTGTCAAATGCCTACAACACTGAACATGACATTGAACATACAATGTGACCCCTAGCACATGTGTCACACATAAATGTGTGTGGCCTCCACAATGCAAGCCGACCATGGCCACTGTGTCAGGGCCTGTCCGGGACTATGTGGGGAACACAGTCAGGGACTTGGGCAAGGACTGGGAACAGGGTAGAAAACAAAGACAGAGAAGAGTACAGCGCTGCCCAGGAGCACACAGGAAGTCAGAGGAGAAAAGGGATCTAAAGGGGAAGCCTGTAGAGGTGAACAAGAAGGGTGAGACTCGGAAAGGAAGGGCACTCATGAGGCGGCTCAGCATTCAGAATCACTTAAACCCAGGACGGATGTGCAATACACTTAAACATGAAACAACGTTAACAATAAAGGGGATGTGGGATAAAGCACTCAGGAGCTCCACACGGTAAGACTGAAGCTCAGTAAGTTCATCACCCACAATTGCTGTTACAGATACTGACTGAAAATACCCACATATAGGATATGTATACAAAGGCAGGGTCTGTGGAGCTTATACCTATGGTGATGTTATAACAGTAACTCAAAGACAATACTCACAGTGAACAAGAAACACCACCTAGGTAGTCCTGGCGATCAAACAGGAGCACGCAAGGCAGTAACAGCAAAGGGGTAGAACTAAACACAAGCACAATAGACAAGGAGCTAGCAAAGAGGAGTGCTTAACAGGAAAGGAAGGAAATCACAGGGCACACTTGGCAGAAAGCAGGTAACAAACATACAAGGTAACAGAAGCGAGACAGCAGAATAGAAAGATAGCAAACTAGAACTGGAACCAAGGAAATGAGATGAAAGGTAGGGACTGGAAAAGGATATACAGAAAGGGAGGCTACAAGGGTATACTAGAATAGTACAGGGTCAGGAAACAAGAAAACAAAGTAGCATAGGATGCAGTGCTGAGGCAAGAATTGAGCAAAGGCTCAGGAGTCAAAGTAGCACTACAGGTCAGGAACAAGGAAATGTTAAGGCTCAGGAATCAAGGAAGCACTGCAAGCAGTGCTGGTTCAGGAAACAGGAAAATGGCTATAGCTCAGGAAACAAGGAGTCAAGAGCGCACTGCAAGCAGTGCAAGTCAGGCACTAGAAATAGCTGAAGCCCAGGAAAAGGAACAGAGACTAACTATAGCTCAGGATACTAGGTAGCACTGCAGGCAGTGCTAAGGCAGGAACAAGGAAAATAGCTATAGCTCAGGAACACAGGAAACCAGGTAGCACTGCAGGCAGTGCTAATTCAGGCACAAGGAATAGCTATAGCTCAGGAAACAAAGAACAAGGATTATCTATAGCTAAGGAATCACTGGAAACAAAAAGCTCAGGGAGCACAGGAAACAAGGATCGGTCTCACCGGTAAACAGCTTACAATGACCAACACTGGACTGAAGGGAGCTGGGGCTTAAAAGAGCTCACAGTAATCATGTGCAGCAGGTGTGAGCAGGCTAGCAGCAGCCAGCCACAGGTGAGCTGAATTCCTCCACCCATCCTTGGCCTGCAGGGGTGGAGACTAAGCAGTGAGCAGGGAATCCTGGGTAATGGAGTTTTCAGGCATGAGTAGGCTGGCTTCAGAAAACCCGGCATGGATTGGGAATGGATGTTAGTTCCCAATAAGTGTCCAAATGGCTGGAAGTCAGGATTTGCATGCAGGGGAGGGTCTGGAAGTTTATTAGAGGACTGGAAAGTCCCCCAGTTCAGCCCCCTGGTGGTGGACACGGGAATGCAGGGAGCAAGTCGTGACAGTACACCCCCTCCAAAGACCCTCTCCCTGAATCTGGATTCAAGGCCGTGGCTCCTAAGAAGTAAGTCCATTTCCCTCATAGATGTAGTGCAAGATGCCAGCGGACTGCAGAAAAATGGTGACGTTCTGGAAGGTTTGGTCTCTGATGCTGGTGATTCAGTCTCTGGATGTATATGTACTGAGAACTCTGGAGGCTGGCAAACTGGAAGCCCAGGGTCAAAAAGTTGGAAAAATAGAGGTTCAAGTGCTGAAGGCAGGGAGCCCGGAGGCTCTGGTGCTGAAGGCAGGGAGCCCGGAGGCTCTGGTACTGAAGGCAGGGAGCCCGGCAGCTCTGGTGTTGAAGGCAGGGAGCCCGGAGGCTCTGGTGCTGTAGGCAGGGAGCCCGGAGGCTCTGGTGCTGCAGGCAGGGAGCCCGGAGGCTCTGGTGCTGCAGGCAGGGAGCCCGGAGGCTCTGGTGCTGCAGGCAGGGAGCCCGGAGGCTCTGGTGCTGCAGGCAGGGAGCCCGGAGGCTCTGGTGCTGAAGGCAGGGAGCCCGGAGGCTCTGGTGCTGAAGGCAGGGAGCCCGGAGGCTCTGGTGCTGAAGGCAGGGAGCCCGGAGGCTCTGGTGCTGTAGGCAGGGAGCCCGGAGGCTCTGGTGTTGAAGGCAGGGAGCCCGGAGGCTCTGGTGCTGCTAGCAGGGAGCCCGGAGGCTCTGAGTACGGAAGGCAGGGAGCCTGGAAGCTCGGGTCCTGGAGGCAGGGAGCCTGGAAGCTCGGTTCCTGGAGACAGGGAGCCTGGAAGCTCGGGTCCTGGAGGCAGGGAGCCTGGAAGCTCTGGTGCGAAGGCAGGGAGCCTGGAAGCTCTGGTGCGAAAGGCAGGGAGCCTGGAAGCTCTGGTGCGAAAGGCAGGAGCCTGGAAGCTCTGGTGCGAAAGGCGGGAGCTCTGGTGCGAAGGCAGGGAGCCTGGAAGCCTGGTGCGAAAGGCAGGGAGCCTGGAAGCTCTGGTGCGAAAGGCAGGGAGCCTGGAAGCTCTGGTGCGAAAGGCAGGGAGCCTGGAAGCTCTGGTGCTGCAGGCAGGGAGCCCGGAGGCTCTGGTGCTGCAGGCAGGGAGCCCGGAGGCTCTGGTGCTGCAGGCAGGGAGCCCGGAGGCTCTGGTGCTGAAGGCAGGGAGCCCGGAGGCTCTGGTGCTGAAGGCAGGGAGCCCGGAGGCTCTGGTGCTGAAGGCAGGGAGCCCGGAGGCTCTGGTGCTGTAGGCAGGGAGCCCGGAGGCTCTGGTGTTGAAGGCAGGGAGCCCGGAGGCTCTGGTGCTGCTAGCAGGGAGCCCGGAGGCTCTGGTACGGAAGGCAGGGAGCCTGGAAGCTCGGGTCCTGGAGGCAGGGAGCCTGGAAGCTCGGTTCCTGGAGACAGGGAGCCTGGAAGCTCGGGTCCTGGAGGCAGGGAGCCTGGAAGCTCTGGTGCGAAAGGCAGGGAGCCTGGAAGCTCTGGTGCGAAAGGCAGGGAGCCTGGAAGCTCTGGTGCGAAAGGCAGGGAGCCTGGAAGCTCTGGTGCGAAAGGCAGGGAGCCTGGAAGCTCGGGTCCTGGAGGCAGGGAGCCTGGAAGCTCGAGTCCTGGAGGCAGTGAGCCTGGAAGCTCGAGTCCTGGAGGCAGTGAGCCTGGAAGCTCGGGTCCGGGAGGCAGTGAGCCTGGAAGCTCGGGTCCTGGAGGCAGGGAGCCTGGAAGCTCGGGTCCTGGAGGCAGGGAGCCTGGAAGCTCGGGTCCTGGAGGCAGTGAGCCTGGAAGCTCGGGTCCGGGAGGCAGTGAGCCTGGAAGCTCGGGTCCTGGAGGCAGGGAGCCTGGAAGCTCGGGTCCTGGAGGCAGGGAGCCTGGAAGCTCGGGTCCTGGAGGCAGGGAGCCTGGAAGCTCGGGTCCTGGAGGCAGGGAGCCTGGAAGCTCGGGTCCTGGAGGCAGGGAGCCTGGAAGCTCTGGTGCGAAAGGCAGGGAGCCTGGAAGCTCTGGTGCGAAAGGCAGGGAGCCTGGAAGCTCTGGTGCGAAAGGCAGGGAGCCTGGAAGCTCTGGTGCGAAGGCAGGGAGCCTGGAAGCTCTGGTGCGAAAGGCAGGGAGCCTGGAAGCTCTGGTGCGAAAGGCAGGGAGCCTGGAAGCTCTGGTGCGAAAGGCAGGGAGCCTGGAAGCTCTGGTGCGAAGGCAGGGAGCCTGGAAGCTCTGGTGCGAAGGCAGGGAGCCTAGAAGCTCTGGTGCGAAAGGCAGGGAGCCTGGAAGCTCTGGTGCGAAAGGCAGGAGCCTGGAAGCTCTGGTGCGAAAGGCAGGGAGCCTGGAAGCTCTGGTGCGAAAGGCAGGGAGCCTGGAAGCTCTGGTGCGAAAGGCAGGGAGCCTGGAAGCTCGAGTCCTGGAGGCAGGGAGCCTGGAAGCTCGAGTCCTGGAGGCAGGGAGCCTGGAAGCTCGAGTCCTGGAGGCAGGGAGCCTGGAAGCTCGAGGTCCTGGAGGCAGGGAGCCTGGAAGCTCGAGTCCTGGAGGCAGGGAGCCTGGAAGCTCGAGTCCTGGAGGCAGGGAGCCTGGAAGCTCGGGTCCGGGAGGCAGGGAGCCTGGAAGCTCGGGTCCGGGAGGCAGGGAGCCTGGAAGCTCGGGTCCGGGAGGCAGGGAGCCTGGAAGCTCGGGTCCGGGAGGCAGGGAGCCTGGAAGCTCGGGTCCGGGAGGCAGGGAGCCTGGAAGCTCGGGTCCTGGAGGCAGGGAGCCTGGAAGCTCGGGTCCTGGAGGCAGGGAGCCTGGAAGCTCGGGTCCTGGAGGCAGGGAGCCTGGAAGCTCGGGTCCTGGAGGCAGGGAGCCTGGAAGCTCGGGTCCTGGAGGCAGGGAGCCTGGAAGCTCGGGTCCTGGAGGCAGGGAGCCTGGAAGCTCGGGTCCTGGAGGCAGGGAGCCTGGAAGCTCGGGTCCTGGAGGCAGGGAGCCTGGAAGCTCTGGGCCTGGAGGCAGGGAGCCTGGAAGCTCTGGGCCTGGAGGCAGGGAGCCTGGAAGCTCTGGGCCTGGAGGCAGGGAGCCTGGAAGCTCTGGGCCTGGAGGCAGGGAGCCTGGAAGCTCTGGGCCTGGAGGCAGGGAGCCTGGAAGCTCTGGGCCTGGAGGCAGGGAGCCTGGAAGCTCTGGTCCTGGAGGCAGGGAGCCTGGAAGCTCTGGTCCTGGAGGCAGGGAGCCTGGAAGCTCTGGAAACTTTACATGAAAACAAGGTAAGGGCAAAGTGACACATGGTTCATAGACTTTCAGCTCTGAGAATGGTAGTAGACTGTAAAAGGTAGATTCGCTGCTGTCAGTAGGGACTTCTTCACAGGTCCTTGTAGTATCCGGGACTGTGATATCTACTGGACTACAGAACTGGGTAACCTTGTCTGAAAGGAGAGCAGACATGCTAGAACCAGAATTCTTATTCAGCAGGCTGAGTATGGTATCATTCTCCTTTTGCACTGCTGACACAGACAGTAAACCTGGATCCGAACAGAAAAGCAAGTCAGGATCTGGCAAAGAGGTGTTTGAAAGCCAATGAGTGAAATATTGTGAACGTAAATGTCCATTTCTCAAAGAGGATTTATTGTTTCAGGACTAGGGTGAACATTTTCACAGTTGCTTTGCACCTTACAACACGTTGAAGTTCTTTCTGCTGCTAACAAGATTTGCAGATATTCATTTTCATCCAGCAAGTCACTGGCTGACATCAAGTGAAGATCAGGGTCACAGATTGAATAAAAATCTAACATAGAAGGATCAGCCAACCACAGGGAATGATATTCAGCACGTAAAAGTCTGTTTTGTTCCAGGAATTGATCTCTAGGGTTTAAGGGCTTTCTGGATCTGTTGCTAAACATCTTGGCAAGAACTGACAGGGTGGGTTAAATAAAAAAAAAATAGCTAACTGAACGCAAAGAAACCTCACAAGTGACCCTGGAAATGTAGGTTGGTCATTCTGTCAGGGCCTGTCCGGGACTATGTGGGGAACACAGTCAGGGACTTGGGCAAGGACTGGGAACAGGGTAGAAAACAAAGACAGAGAGGAGTACAGCGCTGCCCAGGAGCACACAGGAAGTCAGAGGAGAAAAGGGATCTTTTAAGAGGCGCAAACAAGGTTACTTCAGAAAGAACTTTATTAAGTTCACAGGAACAACCCACAACACGATCTCTCCCTGCAACTGCCAGCTTCCCTTCTCATGGCCCAGCTCTCAGAACCTACATACTGGTTACCATGGAAGGAATGCCATGCATGTTGCTAGGAGACAATAACAAGATACACAGTGTAAGGTACATAATGTAGATACAACACATCTTCCTTTCTTATGGAAACAAAACAATAGAACTGTTACAGAATGTAAGAAAGAAAACTAAACAAATATGATACAAGTGTAGCATTGATAACACAAAGGAGAATAAAATGATGCCACATATATTTGGTCAATAAGTTATATAATCACTATGCCATTTAGGAATCATTCTAACACGTTTTTCGCTGCTGGAATCAACACGCTCCTTGGTTGTATGATCATTACCACCTCTTCCCAACCAGGTGTCAACTTCCAGGTTGTTACATAAGGTAACGCTACGAATGTTCCACATTTTGCCATCGTTCAGCCAAACACTGTTGCCCTTGACCTTGATTATGCGTTTAGGAATGGACCATTTTGATAAACCTCTTTTCTGATGACCTACACTGTTTGTCCTTACCCAATCGCCGACAGTGAAAGTACGACTATTTCTTTTTATCTTGTCGTTGCGCCTGTGCACATACTTGTCCTGATGTTCCTTTACTCTATTCACTAAACTTTCCTTGCATACAGGTCGTGCATAATCCTTAAACATCCATCCCGGAGCAACTTTTGTGCCCGGTTGCCTGCCATTAAGGAGTTTGAAAGGGGATTCCTTAGTGACCGAATGAGGTGTAGTACGGTAGCTCCACAACATTTCCTTTACCACCTCCTTAGCATCCCTACCACTCTCTTCGGCTAATTGAATACATTCTTTTAATACCCTATTGAACCTCTCCACAAGACCATTTTCTCTAGGATTATAGACAGCTGTGGTTTGGTGTGAAATACCCATCATGGCTAGGTATGTTTTAAATTCATTAGAAATGAATTGTGGACCATTGTCAGTGATTAATTTTTCTGGACTTCCTTCTCTGCGAAAAATTCTGTCACAAAATTCAATGACATTGCTGGTTTTGATGTCACCAGAAAATGCCACTTCCGGCCATTTGGAATGGTAATCTATTAATACTAATGCAAATTTGTTAGTTATTCCCTTGGTCGAGAATGGACCGCAAATGTCTATGGCTACCTTTTCCCATGGTCTACTGGGAAAGTTAGTTGATGAAATGGGTGACTCTTCCACCTTATGGGTTTTATCACTACACATGCATTCTACGCATTCACGTACATGCTCCTCTATATTTCTGTCCATCCCCGGCCACCAAAAGGTTTCTCTCGCTTTTCTTTTCATCCCAGACATGCCACTATGTCCTTCATGCAGTAGCTTGAGCAGTCTATTTTGCAAACTGTTGGGAACTACTAACCTACCACTTCTGCGTAACACTCCATCCACAACTGACAGTTCTGCCCACACCGTCCAGAATTCACCCAATTTTTCTTAAGGATGGAAATTGTGCTAGATGGTTTTGACAGATCAGCTATGAGTTCCTTAAAAGTAGCATCGTTGGTTACAGCTTCCTTCCATTCGTCGCATGATATGGCTCCCTCGCATGATTCAACCACACTTGCCACCACACAATCATCATTAAAGTCCACATCATCATCATCGCATTCCAAAGGCAACCGTGATAAGCAATCGGCATTAACATTGCGTATGCCAGGAACATATTGAAGAGAAAAATCGTAACCTTGCAGTCTGTATAACCATTTGGCTATCCTAGGAGTTGCTTTTGCTGCACCTTTAGTGGTAAATAACTCTATAAGCGGTTTGTGGTCAGATCTAATCTCAAAGCGTGTGCCCCATATGTAATTTTTGAAGTAGTTCGTCCCCCACCAGCATGCAAGTGCCTCTTATTCAATGACCGAGTAAGTGGCCTCTGCTCCCTTCAATGTACGGGATGCGAATGCTACTACTCGTTCTTGTCCTAGGTGTTTTTGCATCAATACTGCACCAAGGCCATATGCACTAGCGTCCACAACAATTATGCTCTGATGTGAGGGATTGAACGGTTTCAAAGAAACAGCTTTTACAATTTGATCTTTAACGGACACGAAGTCCTTTTGACAATCATCCGTCCACTCAAACTTGATCCCTTTTTTCATTAATGTTCTGAGCCTGTGGACTTTCTCAGCAAAATGATAAACAAATTTGGAATAAAATTCCGCAAGACCCAGGAAGGAACGTAATTGTTCCTTGTCTTGAGGTGATGGGGCATTTGTAATGGCATCTAGTAACTTCTTCTTCGGTTTAACACCATTCCTGGAAAGGGTGTGCCCTAAATAATCAATTTCTGTTACACCAAATTTGCACTTCTTGACTCCCACTGTTAAACCTGCATCTTGCAACTTTTGCAATGTTTTAGATAAGATTGAGTCATGTTCAATACGATTGGGTCCCCACACCAACACGTCATCTTGAAATACTAATACATTATGTAACCCAACCAATATTTTACTCATTACCCTTTGGAAAACCGCCGAGGCGGATGCCAAACCAAATGGCATTCTAATAAACTGAAAAGCGCCTTCTGGTGTAATGAAAGAAGTTAGATGTCTAGAGGAGAAATGCAACTTAATTTGATGATAAGCATTCGATAGGTCTATCAACGAAAAATACATAGCATTGTTTACTGATGATACCATTTCATTTATGTGAGGTAATGGGTATCGGTCAACTAGGATATTGCAATTCAGGTCTCTTAAGTCAATACACATGCGTAGATTTCCATCCGGTTTTTGTGCCAAAACCACCGGACTAAGCCATTCAGATGACTCGATGGGTTCAATAACCTGAGCTGTGCACAACCTTTGTAGTTCTAACTTCAATTTTTCTCTGAGGGTGAAGGGTACACTTCTTGCCTTATGTACACATGGAACGTTATTATGTTTCAGAACAATGCGGTGTTCAAATTTTTTTAAACACCCTAATTTTTCTTCAAATAATTTAGGAAATTTTGAGCTCCATTTAGTTGTCTCAACATCTTCAGTGGTCAATACTTGTAGTGGGTGATTAGGATCTAATGTGATACCTAACATTTTTTGTTCACCCCATCCCAACAATGCTCTACCCTTTTCAACTACATACACTTTGCTGGTAGCAGTCTTACCATTGTGGGACAGGGTGCAGTTGAAAAAACCTAACAAGGGAAGTTTGATACCACAGTATCCTACTGGTTCAACATCTGGTAAATACAACTGCTGATTTCCTACCCTCTCCCAAGTGTTCTTATCTATGATGGTATAAGGAGAACACGAGTCGGCCCACACAGTTATCTTGGTTCCATCAATGCCTAAGTCGCATTTAGGTGGATTGTAGCCACCAGATACGTCATTTATAGCATTGTCACAAATAACCATCACTTCAATTACGCTTTCATTGTCTGAATTTTCGTCTTCAGAGTTCTCTCTAATGGCGTTCACAGGTGGTTTCCATCTAGGATTAAATACATATCCTGCTTTGCACATGCGTGCTAAGTGACCCATTTTTGGCATTTGTAGCATTTCTCTTTTGCTGCATAACATTTGTCAGAATCTGCAGTGTGTCTCGTGCTACCACATCTGTAACAAACTCTGCTGTTCTTAGTGAAAGTAGAGATCTTGTTATTACTTTCCTTCTTTTTGTGTGAATTTTTCTCAAGGGCACATACTTTGGTTGTGGTAACTTTTTCTGAGCTAAGTTCTTTGACGTACTTTGAAGTGTTCTCAATCCGTCTTGCTACCTCTATGGTTTTTTGTAAAGAGGGATCTTTCATGTCAAGTAGTCTTTCTTGGATTTTATTATTGTTGGTTCTGTTGATGAATTGATCCCTTATTATTTCTTCATGAAGTTCCCTGAATTTACAAGTGGCAGCAAGTGTTCTTAAAACAGAAATGTACTGTTCTACAGTTTCCCCTGGTAATTGTGAACGGGAAAAAAATGTATGCCTCTCTACTACTATGCTAGTTTTCTTGCCGTAGTTTTCTTCTAGCGCTTTGACTGTCTCCATATATTCATCAACAGAGATTATCTCATCGTAATGTAGATCTGCTACTGCATCCCCTTCTTCTTTGCTCTCGCATTCGTTACTCTTTTATCTAATGACAATTTGGTTCTTAATGGTGTTAACGGGTAAGGTTTTCAATACCTTCCTGCCTTCTATACCTAAGTTATGTTTAAGTAGTGCCACCTTCCTAGAAGCTACAAAGTCTTCTCCACCAATGGCCTCTAAATAGGTCTCAAACGACTCTATCCAATCCTCCCATGGTAGAGTTGGTTCACCTGGGCTTTGTAGAAATTTTGGAGGAGCGAGAATAGAAGACATGTCCATCTCGATGGAACTGGTGATGGTGATTAAATGAGCAATACACTTCAATAATCTAACATTAGATTAGTAAAAAAAAACATCTATACTTATCTTATAGTAAGATTTCCACTGTTGCCAGATTCTAATGTATAGACCAACATGCAGGTGAGGGAACCACAAAGCAATTAATGCTGTGTAATATTGTCACCGTTGTTTATATGGTTGGTCTGTATTTCTTGCGTGTCTGTTCCACTGTTTGACACGCTCCGCTTGGATTGTCAATTCTGGTCGTGCCTTCCGTAATAGTCGGAAATCTTGCAGCGTAGATAATGTTATTTTGGTCCCCTTGGCAACTAACTGCTCGTAATTGACGCCGTGCGTCGCTTCACGCCGTGGTTCCCAGAATGCACTGCGTACTTGTGAAGCACGTTGTCTCTCAGAGCTCTCTTCCGGAATCTGTGATGCGGTGAACGCGGAGGATCGAACCAAACCAATGGAACCATCCGTCTCTCGAGCGGCTGCCGGTAAGTGGATTTTGAATGATAACTTCGATGATGTCAAGGGTATGGCGGGTCCTCACACGGGGTCACTAGACTGTAGGCGTTGTTGAATTTGCAGCCATTCCCTTACAGTCCGCCATTCACAAGGACACACCGTGCACTTCAACCTCGCACCTCACCGCGCCACCTTCCACCTCGCAGCGCCAACAATCACTGTTGCCTCCTTAAGTGCAAACAGATGCCGCACTGACTACGCGTTGTAGTTGACCTCGGCGTCTCACGGCACAGTCCCAACCTCAATATTAATCGGAACGTCGCACACAATCTTCACTGTCGTTCCGGTCCACTGAAAATGCTCAACAGTCCCCCAGAGAAATTCCTTGCTTACCGGGGTAAACTGTCCTTCGTGTCGTCCTTTTGGGGAAATAAGTAGCTCCAGTGGTTGCTGGGACGTCCGTAATGGCAGGTGCTCACAGGGTTCTCTATGAGCAATGATGGGTTCAATTCCACCGCTCTGTCTATGGTTGATACTGCTCTGTTGTGGGTTGATGCTCGACGAATTCAGCGTCTATAACCAGTCTGCTCCTCTGGGGAATTGCATCCCATCCTCGTCGCCACTTTTAAGAGGCGCAAACAAGGTTACTTCAGAAAGAACTTTATTAAGTTCACAGGAACAACCCACAACACGATCTCTCCCTGCAACTGCCAGCTTCCCTTCTCATGGCCCAGCTCTCAGAACCTACATACTGGTTACCATGGAAGGAATGCCATGCATGTTGCTAGGAGACAATAACAAGATACACAGTGTAAGGTACATAATGTAGATACAACAGGATCCAAAGGGGAAGCCTGTAGAGGTGAACAAGAAGGGTGAGACTCGGAAAGGAAGGGCACTCATGAGGCGGCTCAGCATTCAGAATCACTTAAACCCAGGACGGATGTGCAATACACTTAAACATGAAACAACGTTAACAATAAAGGGGATGTGGGGTAAAGCACTCAGGAGCTCCACACGGTAAGACTGAAGCTCAGTAAGTTCATCACCCACAATTGCTGTTACAGATACTGACTGAAAATACCCACATATAGGATATGTATACAAAGGCAGGGTCTGTGGAGCTTATACCTATGGTGATGTTATAACAGTAACTCAAAGACAATACTCACAGTGAACAAGAAACACCACCTAGGTAGTCAGCCGTGCCCACGGATCCTGGCGATCAAACAGGAACACGCAAGGCAGTAACAGCAAAGGGGTAGAACTAAACACAAGCACAATAGACAAGGAGCTAGCAAAGAGGAGTGCTTAACAGGAAAGGAAGGAAATCACAGGGCACACTTGGCAGAAAGCAGGTAACAAACATACAAGGTAACAGAAGCGAGACAGCAGAATAGAAAGATAGCAAACTAGAACTGGAACCAAGGAAATGAGATGAAAGGTAGGGACTGGAAAAGGATATACAGAAAGGGAGGCTACAAGGGTATACTAGAATAGTACAGGGTCAGGAAACAAGAAAACAAAGTAGCATAGGATGCAGTGCTGGGGCAAGAATTGAGCAAAGGCTCAGGAGTAAAAGTAGCACTACAGGTCAGGAACAAGGAAATGTTAAGGCTCAGGAATCAAGGAAGCACTGCAAGCAGTGCTGGTTCAGGAAACAGGAAAATGGCTATAGCTCAGGAAACAAGGAGTCAAGAGCGCACTGCAAGCAGTGCAAGTCAGGCACTAGAAATAGCTGAAGCCCAGGAAAAGGAACAGAGACTAACTATAGCTCAGGAAGGATACTAGGTAGCACTGCAGGCAGTGCTAAGGCAGGCACAAGGAAAATAGCTATAGCTCAGGAACACAGGAAACCAGGTAGCACTGCAGGCAGTGCTAATTCAGGCACAAGGAATAGCTATAGCTCAGGAAACAAAGAACAAGGATTATCTATAGCTAAGGAATCACTGGAAACAAAAAGCTCAGGGAGCACAGGAAACAAGGATCGGTCTCACCGGTAAACAGCTTACAATGACCAACACTGGACTGAAGGGAGCTGGGGCTTAAAAGAGCTCACAGTAATCATGTGCAGCAGGTGTGAGCAGGCTAGCAGCAGCCAGCCACAGGTGAGCTGAATTCCTCCACCCATCCTTGGCCTGCAGGGGTGGAGACTAAGCAGTGAGCAGGGAATCCTGGGTAATGGAGTTTTCAGGCATGAGTAGGCTGGCTTCACAAAACCCGGCATGGATTGGGAATGGATGTTAGTTCCCAATAAGTGTCCAAATGGCTGGAAGTCAGGATTTGCATGCAGGGGAGGGTCTGGAAGTTTATTAGAGGACTGGAAAGTCCCCCAGTTCAGCCCCCTGGTGGTGGACACGGGAATGCAGGGAGCAAGTCGTGACAGTACACCCCCTCCAAAGACCCTCTCCCTGAATCTGGAACTGGATTCAAGGCCCTGGCTCCTAAGAAGTAAGTCCATTTCCCTCATAGATGTAGTGCAAGATGCCAGCGGACTGCAGAAAAATGGTGACGTTCTGGAAGGTTTTGTCTCTGATGCTGGTGATTCAGTCTCTGGATGTATATGTACTGAGAACTCTGGAGGCTGGCAAACTGGAAGCCCAGGGTCAAAAAGTTGGAAAAATAGAGGTTCAAGTGCTGAAGGCAGGGAGCCCGGAGGCTCTGGTGCTGAAGGCAGGGAGCCCGGAGGCTCTGGTGCTGAAGGCAGGGAGCCCGGAGGCTCTGGTGCTGAAGGCAGGGAGCCCGGAGGCTCTGGTGCTGAAGGCAGGGAGCCCGGAGGCTCTGGTGCTGAAGGCAGGGAGCCCGGAGGCTCTGGTGCTGAAGGCAGGGAGCCCGGAGGCTCTGGTGTTGAAGGCAGGGAGCCCGGAGGCTCTGGTGTTGAAGGCAGGGAGCCCGGAGGCTCTGGTGTTGAAGGCAGGGAGCCCGGCGGCTCTGGTGTTGAAGGCAGGGAGCCCGGCGGCTCTGGTGCTACAGGCAGGGAGCCCGGCGGCTCTGGTACTGCAGGCAGGGAGCCCGGAGGCTCTGGTGTTGAAGGCAGGGAGCCCGGAGGCTCTGGTGCTGCAGGCAGGGAGCCCGGAGGCTCTGGTGCTGCAGGCAGGGAGCCCGGAGGCTCTTGTGCTGCAGGCAGGGAGCCCGGAGGCTCTGGTGCTGCAGGCAGGGAGCCCGGAGGCTCTGGTGCTGCAGGCAGGGAGCCCAGAGGCTCTGGTGCTGCAGGCAGGGAGCCCGGAGGCTCTGGTGCTGCAGGCAGGGAGCCCGGAGGCTCTGGTGCTGCAGGCTGGGAGCCCGGAGGCTCTGGTGCTGAAGGCTGGGAGCCCGGAGGCTCTGGTGCTGAAGGCTGGGAGCCCGGAGGCTCTGGTGCTGAAGGCAGGGAGCCCGGAGGCTCTGGTGCTGAAGGCTGGGAGCCCGGAGGCTCTGGTGCTGTAGGCAGGGAGCCCGGAGGCTCTGGTGCTGTAGGCAGGGAGCCCGGAGGCTCTGGTGCTGTAGGCAGGGAGCCCGGAGGCTCTGGTGCTGAAGGCAGGGAGGCCGGAGGCTCTGGTGTTGAAGGCAGGGAGCCCGGAGGCTCTGGTGTTGAAGGCAGGGAGCCCGGATGCTCTGGTGTTGAAGGCAGGGAGCCCGGAGGCTCTGGTGCTGTAGGCAGGGAGCCCGGAGGCTCTGGAGCCCGGAGGCTCTGGTACTGTAGGCAGGGAGCCCGGAGGCTCTGGTGCTGTAGGCAGGGAGCCCGGAGGCTCTGGTGCTGTAGGCAGGGAGCCCGGAGGCTCTGGTGCTGTAGGCAGTGAGCCCGGAGGCTCTGGTGTTGAAGGCAGGGAGCCCGGAGGCTCTGGTACGGAAGGCAGGGAGCCTGGAAGCTCGGGTCCTGGAGGCAGGGAGCCTGGAAGCTCGGGTCCTGGAGGCAGGGAGCCTGGAAGCTCTGGTGCGAAAGGCAGGGAGCCTGGAAGCTCTGGTGCGAAAGGCAGGGAGCCTGGAAGCTCTGGTGCGAAAGGCAGGGAGCCTGGAAGCTCTGGTGCGAAAGGCAGGGAGCCTGGAAGCTCTGGTGCGAAAGGCAGGGAGCCTAGAAGCTCGGGTCCTGGAGGCAGGGAGCCTGGAAGCTCGAGTCCTGGAGGCAGTGAGCCTGGAAGCTCGGGTCCGGGAGGCAGGGAGCCTGGAAGCTCGGGTCCTGGAGGCAGGGAGCCTGGAAGCTCGGGTCCTGGAGGCAGGGAGCCTGGAAGCTCGGGTCCTGGAGGTAGGGAGCCTGGAAGCTCTGGTGCGAAAGGCAGGGAGCCTGGAAGCTCTGGTGCGAAAGGCAGGGAGCCTGGAAGCTCTGGTGCGAAAGGCAGGGAGCCTGGAAGCTCTGGTGCGAAAGGCAGGGAGCCTGGAAGCTCTGGTGCGAAAGGCAGGGAGCCTGGAAGCTCTGGTGCGAAAGGCAGGGAGCCTGGAAGCTCTGGTGCGAAAGGCAGGGAGCCTGGAAGCTCGGGTCCTGGAGGCAGGGAGCCTGGAAGCTCGAGTCCTGGAGGCAGGGAGCCTGGAAGCTCGAGTCCTGGAGGCAGGGAGCCTGGAAGCTCGAGTCCTGGAGGCAGGGAGCCTGGAAGCTCGAGTCCTGGAGGCAGGGAGCCTGGAAGCTCGAGTCCTGGAGGCAGGGAGCCTGGAAGCTCGGGTCCTGGAGGCAGGGAGCCTGGAAGCTCGGGTCCTGGAGGCAGGGAGCCTGGAAGCTCGGGTCCTGGAGGCAGGGAGCCTGGAAGCTCGGGACCTGGAGGCAGGGAGCCTGGAAGCTCGGGTCCTAGAGGCAGGGAGCCTGGAAGCTCGGGTCCTAGAGGCAGGGAGCCTGGAAGCTCTGGTGCGAAAGGCAGGGAGCCTGGAAGCTCTGGTGCGAAAGGCAGGGAGCCTGGAAGCTCTGGTGCGAAAGGCAGGGAGCCTGGAAGCTCTGGTGCGAAAGGCAGGGAGCCTGGAAGCTCTGGTGCGAAAGGCAGGGAGCCTGGAAGCTCGGGTCCTGGAGGCAGGGAGCCTGGAAGCTCGAGTCCTGGAGGCAGGGAGCCTGGAAGCTCGAGTCCTGGAGGCAGGGAGCCTGGAAGCTCGAGTCCTGGAGGCAGGGAGCCTGGAAGCTCGAGTCCTGGAGGCAGGGAGCCTGGATGCTCGGGTCCTGGAGGCAGGGAGCCTGGAAGCTCGGGTCCTGGAGGCAGGGAGCCTGGAAGCTCGGGTCCTGGAGGCAGGGAGCCTGGAAGCTCGGGTCCTGGAGGCAGGGAGCCTGGAAGCTCGGGTCCTGGAGGCAGGGAGCCTGGAAGCTCGGGTCCTGGAGGCAGGGAGCCTGGAAGCTCGGGTCCTGGAGGCAGGGAGCCTGGAAGCTCGGGTCCTGGAGGCAGGGAGCCTGGAAGCTCTGGTCCTGGAGGCAGGGAGCCTGGAAGCTCGAGTCCTGGAGGCAGGGAGCCTGGAAGCTCGAGTCCTGGAGGCAGGGAGCCTGGAAGCTCGGGTCCGGGAGGCAGGGAGCCTGGAAGCTCGGGTCCTGGAGGCAGGGAGCCTGGAAGCTCGAGTCCTGGAGGCAGGGAGCCTGGAAGCTCGGGTCCTGGAGGCAGGGAGCCTGGAAGCTCGGGTCCTGGAGGCAGAGAGCCTGGAAGCTCGGGTCCTGGAGGCAGGGAGCCTGGAAGCTCTGGAAACTTTACATGAAAACAAGGTAAGGGCAAAGTGACACATGGTTCATAGACTTTCAGCTCTGAGAATGGTAGTAGACTGTAAAAGGTAGATTCGCTGCAAGTCGTGACACACTGTGGCAATAGGGTTGAACACCCCATCACCACAGCGACCAAAAGGTAAGTGTGGGGTCCATAGCTGATGCACATTTTGAACAGTGTGGCAATGGGGCCCAAAGCCCCATCACCACAGTGACCAAAAGGAATTGCGGGGTCCATAGCTGATGCACCTTTTGAACAGTGTGGCAATGGGGCCCAAAGCCCCATCACCACAGTGACCAAAAGGTAGGTGTGGGGTCCATAGCTGATGCACCTTTTGAACAGTGTGGCAATGGGGCCCAAAGCCCCATCACCACAGTGACCAAAAGGTAGGTGTGGGGTCCATAGCTGATGCACCTTTTGAACAGTGTGGCAATGGGGCCCAAAGCCCCATCACCACAGTGACCAAAAGGTAGGTGTGGGGTCCATAGCTGATGCACCTTTTGAACAGTGTGGCAATGGGGCCCAAAGCCCCATCACCACAGTGACCAAAAGGGAAGTGTAGTCAGGGTAAAAGCTGCCAAAGCCAAACTGCATGGATGATTCCTGGTCACACAACAACAAACACATCAGTGGCATAGTAGTGCTTGTGTCCCATAGCAACATAGATTGGGTGAGGCAAACAGTGCAGTGGCAATAAAACATCGTTTTGGCCATGTGCATACAAACATCACCCATGGGGGCTCACATTGTCAACATTCACAAATAACACAATGACAGAAGTGACCATCATAATGCAGACCCACATATCTGCACCAATGGACACACAAATGTAGATATCCTGTGGAGACTGTAGATGTCAGGTGAACAAATACCATACCATGGCAGCAATGGGACATACAAACCATGATTATTAGTAAGTAAGTAAGTAAGTCTGTTTTTATATAGCGCAGCTACTCACCCTTACGGGTCTCAAGGCGCTGGGGGCCGGAGTGGAAATTAAGTGAGCTATTGCCCAGAGTCACATGGTGCTGAGCTGAGCTGCCGCGGGAGCCGGGGATCGAATTGTGAACCCTGTGCTCCGAAGTCAGCTGCCCTGGCCGCTGCACCACACCTCTCCACTATTATTGTGCTGACTGATGACCTAGGAGTCCCAGGGACAGCAGGGGAAAGCCACCAAACAACATACAGCCAATGGCACACTCAAGATATGCCAATGCAGTGGTGCAAATGCACAAACACAAACAGGCAGACTCACACTGCATATCAAACACAACAGGTGATGGGGGTGTGTGCCAGTGTCCCCAGGCAACCACACAACACATGAGGAGGCCTGAATTCCAATTACACAGATGTGTATACAGTGCCATACAAAAGTTACTCATGGATCGGATTCCCCTATGTGGGCAAAGAGGCATTGTTAGATGAGAGGGAGCCCAAATTACACATGTCACACAAGCTTGTAGGAACAGCAACTAACACAGCAAGAGACAGACCCACCACAGCACTACCCCCAGGGACCCCACATTGTGGTGACACTAGCCTGCATGATAATCCCACTGTGATGACAAAGGTAGATGTCATTCACACTGTGAACCACAGCCATGTGTCCTGAGGAACAAACTACCATCACACCTACACAAGCAAAAATCAATCAGCACGGCCTGCCAGCCATGGCCAATATGGAGGTAGGGGTCTAGCCGTGCAACAACTCACATTTGCACACACTCAACACCACACACCTTGATCTCCACCAATGTGCAGCAGTGAAGCTCACATGGACTGGTGACATTGCACATGCACCCATGACAATCCCAGGGGTGGTGGTGGGAACTAAGGTGCAGAAACCCATCACACATGGCCAGTCAACAAGACTTGTGAATGTCTGACACACTGCACACTACGCGGTACATGGGCATGACGTGAAATCCACCACAATCAATGGGATCCCGGCCATAGTCACACACCAATGAAGAAGACAAGGTGACACACCAAGAACACACGTACACAACTTCCAACATTGCAGCTCTGACCCTGAGGAGTGGCAGCAGTCACACACACACAACATGTCACAATCACTGAAAGCTACCACAGACTGTAAATTACATGACATGTGTAACCAACAAGTGCCAAGGGGAATCCTGAATGTGTCCCATCTGCGTTTGCCCACATCCCCAGCCCTGACAACAAAGACAACCTGGGATGACAACCTGATGAACCTTAGTTTGCCATGCACCCACATCCCGGAGTAACCAGGTCCAAGATGCTGGATGAACACAGAACAACTCAGCAAGCATCAGAAACAGGAACATCCGTAGGGACACAGCCTGTGTAGGAAAAGGGAAGGGTACATGCACAGACATGCTTACACAACACAAAACACGGGCCCAGGCAATGTCACGGGATTACACACTGCCATGAGGGCACTCCACTGCTGTGGAAGGTCCGCTGTGCCAAACCTTGTCTGTGCACGACTCAAACATGTCGGCAGAACACTCGGTCAGTGAGTCAACAACTACAACACACTGAAGGCTCTGCTCACATCAGCCTGGGTACGGGAGTGTCACGTCAGTCATCTGTATACACCCAAAACACGTGTCAAGCAAGGTGCACTGTATACACTGATGAGTCCTTCAACATTGGTGTGCTAACTGCATGTCCAGTGGAGATGGGCACACAGTCAGGGAAATAGAAACATTGAACAGTGGTAAGCCCACCAGATGTGCATCACTGTAAGACAAAGATGTTAATTTACAAATGCAAAACGTACATCCCTGTGTCATATGCTGAACATCACACCCTCAGACTGCAGCAGAGGATGCCATAGATCCAGACTACAACAGGACACATATCCCATGGACCACATGGAGTCCATCACTGCAACACTTCATTTTCCTGATCTGAACACTATTACAACTGCAAATGCATGATGATACTCATCTACATCATGTACATCAAAAGAAAAACCACAAGTAAACAAAAATAGGCTTTATTCAGCAAATGTCAATAAAAAATCAGAAGTCCAAATTAAACTAAGGCCAATGGCCAGTCCAAATACACAGTCCCAACAGGGTGATATGTGACAACTTGTCACCCATTGCTTGCCTGCACTAGTAGGGACAGGGGACATCCCCCTTGGAGGGGCATACAAGGGGCAGGCCAGGCACCGCAGGGACAGGATCAGGGGATGCCAGAGTGAGGCAGTGAAGGGGTGGTGGGTGCAGGAGTGTCACCAGCAACTGCAGTGGAGGTGTCTGACTCAGGGGGGGCCGGCACCACTGTAGGGCACAAGTCAGATGGTGTTGGTGCTGCAACCACTGCAGTGGGCTGGTCTGATGGAGTGGACTGGGTCCCCACTGCAGTACCCGAGTCAGACGGGGTGGTTGTGGACTCCACTGCAGTGCATGCCTCCAAGGGAGTGGAAGGGGGGGCCGCTGAGGTGGGCAGGACAGAGGGGGGGGACCCGGTCTCCACACCAGCGGCACAAACAGGCTGAGCATCTGGGTTGGGGGTGGAAGAGCAAGTGGCAGGGGGGAGGGCCTAAGCAGTTTGGGGATGCGGTATTGGTGTGTGGGGGAACCTGGGGCAGGGTGTGGCGGTGGAACCTGTGGAGTGGTGGCCTGGGGGATGGAGGAGAGAGACTGGGTGGTGGAGCTGCGTGGTGGTGGTGGTGGGGTCTTGCCCTTCCTGGTCCGGGGGGACTTCCGAATGGGGTCCTCAGTCTGCCTGCAACTGGGGGAGGGTGTCCGGGGGCGAGGGGCACTCCCCTCTGTGTGGGTGGACTTCCTCTTCCCCCTGTATGCCGGATCTGCAGGATCGGAGGGAAGAGGCCGAGGTCACAGAGGAAGACCTGCTGTGTAGGTGGGGTTGCAGGTGAGGCAAGGGAAGGGGTCTTGGAGGGAGAGGATTTGGAGGACTGCGGAGTGACTGTGGATGCCTGTGTGTGTGTCTGTTCCCCATCCCCTGTGTGTGTGGTATCTGTCCCCTGAGGATGCTTGTGTGCACGTCTTGCCTTTCTTTTGGGTGTGCCTGTGCTGCTCGTGTCTGTGTGTGCGGGTGATTGTGCAGGTGTGCATGTGCTTTGGACAGGTAGGGTGCCAGGAAGTGTGGATGGGGCAGAGGTAGGAGGTGGGAGGGACTGTTGGAGGAGGGACACTGCTGCCGTCAGGGAGGAGTCCATGGACTTATTGCTCCTCTGTAGGGTAGACATACCCGTCGAGATGCCCTCCATGAACGACACCAGCTGTGTCAACAGAGTGGTGTGTGCATGGAGGACACTCAGCATTGCTGTCTGCCCTACATGGAGCTGCCGAAGTAGGTACACAGACTCCTCACTCAGGGCAGCAGGGGACACAGGGGCAGGGGGTGCGGTGCCTGGCACGAAGGAGACACGCTCCCGAACACGGGAGCCTCCACGGACCTCTGGAATTGGAGCCAATGGGAGGGCGGTGCTGGTGGTGGTGGTGGCGGGGCCAGACAGACTAGCGGGGGTGTGGTGGCTGCTGACACCCGCCTCCACAAGGGAGTCATCCTCCGAGCTGCTGTGGTCCTCAGCTGAGGTGGATGGTGCTGAGGACTCCTCGGTGTGGCTCCCCTCGCCCTCCGTGCCACTGGGTCCCTCTGACCACTCGTCGGATGCTGACCCAGTCTGGCTCTGCTGCTCCTCCTGGTCCGTGGAGCTGTCCCCTCCTGTGGCCGTAGATGTATCTGCAAACAATTAGGGAAACAGACAAACATCAGTCACCTGCACTGACCGCACACACCACAGTAAGTACAGCACTTACAGAGCCAGCCCTGGCATCCTTAGTTGAACATTGCCAAAACTCCTCACACAGATTTGGAGAAGCCAATTGTCAGTCTGATGGTCAACCAGGGGACTCACACCCCTCCTGCCCTTGCACCCATCTGTCTGGTGCCTGTCTGATGGTAAGACCCCAGTGTGGACACATGCACCACCTACACAGTTGTTGGACATTGCAGGGAACACGGTGAAGTATGTGAACATGCACACATCACATCTCTTGCCACTGAGTCAGTGCAGGTGTCCGGAGAAAGGGATGGCCAGAGTCTAAATAGAAATGCATGTGATGCATACCAGCACCAGACACCATGATGCACCCATGTCCGGATAGTCCATGCCACAATGGGGTGCATGTTGCACATGTCACTCCCCTGCAGGATCACTCTTAGGAAGTTTAATGCCATGACACAGGCATGCGTGCAAAGTTATACATCACTGTCTTCAGTCACATGGCCATGGCAGCCAGCCAACAACAGTCTGCACTGTGTCACAATCCTAGGACATGGGGAATGCAAGTTATGTAACTGACAAGTGCACATGTCCATCCCCCACACACCACATCATCTGAACTAGTATTTGTCCACGTCATGCCAATTGGACATATGGGGGACATGAAACACAACTCTCAGAACCTGAGCACCTCACAGTGTGCAGTGAATGAATAACAGCTGCCTGAAAGTCACAGTCGCATACACCTGTGTGCACAGTCAAGTGATCAAACATCTATAAGTCACAGAAGTATCGTCTCTCATGGTCACATCTCAGATGGCATGCTGAACCCTAACCGACAAACATACCAGTAGTCCTGACAACGAAGCCACAGCACAATGACACAGAGGCAGACACCTGAGGGAACATGTCACTGATCACAACATGTCAGATGATCCACGGGAGTGGGAGTACAGAGTCTATTGTATGCCCTGGAGTAGGCATGACTGTCCAGCTCCACCTGTAAGAGGGATGAGTCCTGGACAGTAGTCAGGTGTCTAAGCATGTGTTACACACTTGATATACATACTCCTGAGGCCCAAACATTCTTCCCACCCGCAGCATGGGGGTGTGCCAAATACCCCAGGGACATGTGGTGAATCAGAGCAGCAAGTGGACCACATATCAAAGTTACCCCCAGATTACTTGTCAGAACTTGTGCATTGTGTAAGCAATTGACCCACCCATGAATCCCACAACATAGTCACCGGAACAAATGCTGTCACCCACCTTGAGCAAAAGCAAAATGCAATGACACAGTCCCAAAGTGACACAATTTCCTGACTGTAAGGGCCACACATATGCGTATCAGATGAGGAGTGGGCATGTCACAATAGAGGGACATGGGTCCTGGACCACAAGACTGATGTACTGTGGAAGTTTAACCAGGCCAGAGGAGGGCACATAGCATGTCAGACAAAGTGCACAGTGCTGTCATGGACTCACCCCCTCCTTGCTGCTGTCTGGCCTTCAGCTGCCCATCCAGGTCAGGGAAGACCACCGCCAGGATCCTGAGCATGTGGGGGGTCAGGGTCTGGTGTCCACCCCTCCTGCGAGGAGGCGACAGCTTCAGCTGGACCCTTGCGATCCTCCGGGTCCAGCCTCGAAGGTCCTGCCACCTCTTCTGGCAGTTGCGGATCCGGCGCTTGTAGTCCCCCACGGATCTTACTGCCCGGGCGATGGTCAGCCAGATTTCCTGCTTCTGGTGGGCATCAACCTGTGAGGATGACAAAGTGAAAATGCCATTACTACACATGCAACATATACGTGCATCACACAGTTGGATATACATGTCTCAATCACTGGGGCACATGATGTACACAGGCAGTGCAACGATGGCTATGAACAGTTTGCCAGCAGTTACTACATTGCATCATTGCATGGGAAGTAAACCTTGTTGGAATGCACTGTTACTGCACTGTACCTGATCAGTGCATGTAACTACACACTTTGGGGGGTCAGAACTACTCAGTGAGTATGCTAGCCAGTGGTGTGCACACTGTAAGTCCTGCTAGTCAGACAACATGCAAAATTAGTAAGGCAGTGGACAGCACACTCACCTGCTCCCCTGGTTTCCCATACAGCTTGCTGTACTGTGGAAGGAGGCTGTCCAGCAGGGCCTGGTTCTCCTCAAGGCTGAAGGCTGGGGCTCTCTCCACAGTACGTGCCATTGCAGTAGCCAGAGGATGCAGAGACAGCAGCAGTGTTGGTGGCAGATGTCGTCCTGGAGCATGTAGTGCAGGCAAGTGAGCTCTCAGGGGAACAGCCAGCATTATATGTGTGCTGCAGAGGCAGATACTGTCCCATGTGTCCAAAGTGATAGGTCCAAGTCGTTTGCATGTTCTGAATCTGACCAATCCATGGAATAGCAGCACTAATACACGCCCACAGCATCCTTCAAAAATCCAAGTTCATGACACCCATGATTTTGCAACATTGTTGTGGCTGGCCAACTGAATTCACTGCATCAGACTCGTTGAAGCTTCGAATACGCGTCCGTTGCCATGCCAGGCCCCAGCCAACGCATGCGCACCGTTCGGTCCATTGCTGTACAACGCGAATGTCGGGATACAACGCGTACCCGCTCCCAACATATGCAATGGGCCGGCCGGGCACACCGATCGGTCCATTGCTGTACAACGCATACCCGCTCACAACAGATGCAATGGGCCGGCCGGGCACACCGATCGGTCCATTGCTGTACAACGCGTACCCGCTCCCAACAGATGCAATGGGCCGGCCGGGCACACCGCTCGGTCCATTGCTGTACAACGCGTACCCGCTCCCAACAGATGCAATGGGCCGGCCGGGCACACCGATCGGTCCATTGCTGTACAACGCGTATGTCGGGATACAACGCGTACCCGCTCCCAACAGATGCAATGGGCCGGCCGGGCACACCGATCGGTCCATTGCTGTACAACGCGTACCCGCTCACAACAGATGCAATGGGCCGGCCGGGCACACCGATCGGTCCATTGCTGTACAACGCGTACCCGCTCCCAACAGATGCAATGGGCCGGCCGGGCACACCGCTCGGTCCATTGCTGTACAACGCGTACCCGCTCCCAACAGATGCAATGGGCCGGCCGGGCACACCGATCGGTCCATTGCTGTACAACGCGTACCCGCTCACAACAGATGCAATGGGCCGGCCGGGCACACCGATCGGTCCACTGCTGTACAACGCGTACCCGCTCACAACAGATGCAATGGGCCGGCCGGGCACACCGATCGGTCCATTGCTGTACAACGCGTACCTGTACCGGTCAGTCGCATATGTCACCATGCTTGTCACTGGTGAACGTATGCCAGCCACATATACCTGCCAGAGACTCAGGGGCACACCTACAACACCACACCCAGTCCACACTGTTTCCTAAGGCATGTAAGGCTGCATTACCTTTTCTGTGTATGGGGGTTAACATGTGGTTTCTGTGGTGGCACTTGTGGGCAGCCACACCCAGGCTGTGCATGTGTTCATGGGGACAGGGTCCTTTGTGTGTTGTGCACATGACCACTGTGATGTGCAACAGTTCATTTCGGAGCATGTGGCATGGTCACATTTCCAGGTTGTGTATGTGTATGACATGTCACATACCCCCAGGGTCCCATGGGGGAAGGCATGTACGTCACAGGGTGACCCATTGCCACAATAGTGATGTCCCTCCACAGTCTGTGTGCATGTTGTGTTTCCGATGTCTCTGATTCCATGTGCACGATGGGAGACAGTCTCCACATCAACGTTGTTTGTGCATGGACTTTGATGTTGTGCGTCACTGGCATCCATGTCTGTCCTGCGGAGGCGACAGGGGCCACTACCTGTGGGAGTCATGTTTGTTTTTCTGACGTTTACATGATACGCCATGTCATGCCAGTGTCCATGTGGCAAGACAGGGTCACTGGGAATCTACCTGTCAATGAGCTGTGATGCCTGTGGCGCATCTGTCCAGACATGTCACTGTGGTGTGTGTGTGGAACGTGACAGCAGTAAATGGGTACTGTGACACAGCCTAATGGTTTCCCATAGCACAACCTGGAACCTGTTGTCCACACATGTTGTACTGAGAAGTTAGATGATGGCCATGTAGGTGCGAGTTATGTCCGAACAGAACGGCACACACATCAAGTGCTTGTGTCTCATAATGATGTATCATGTGAAATTGAGTATGGTGAATGGCACATATGTGGGGTGACTGACAATCTTTCTTTCTCCAACCTATGCACTGCAGGGCTCCAGCTGTCCATAGACCATTCCCTGACCTGGCAACGATGGTGGAATGTGACAGCATCCGACGGTACCGCTTCACCAGGCAGCTGATTGAGGATTTGGCAGTGTGCTTGGCACCACATTTGCAACCTGGCCGGCCGTACCCTACGGCGCTGACCCCCAAGGTGAAGGTAATGGCAGCCCTACACTTCTTTGCCACCGGTACCTTTCAACACACTGTGGCGACTGCCGGTGGGATGTCACAGACTATGTTCAGCCGTGTGCTACGCGATGTTTTGGAGGCAATGTTGAGATGCCTGAACCAGTACATCTATTTCCCTACACGTCAACAACTCACTGACGTCAAGAGTGACTTCTATGCCCTGTCGAGGATGCCACATGTCATTGGCTCCATTGATGGGACACATGTGGCTTTGGTACCACCACAGGCACATGAGCAGGCATACCGGAACCGGAAACATTACCATTCGATCAATGCTCTGGTGGTATGTCTTGCAGATATGAGCATCACACATGTGTGTGCCCGTTTCCCTGGTTCAGCACACGATGCCTACGTGATGAGGAGTAGTCGCATCCCGAGGATGATGGCACAGATGCAGAACCAGCGTGCCTGGCTTGTCGGTGTGTACTGACTTTGTACCATTGTGTGTGTTCTGCTCTGTAGTATTCCGCCCACTTTTCCAACTCAGCTAGTGTGACACCAGCCCAGATGCGCTACAATGAGGCAAATGGTTGGACCAGGAGAGTGATCGAGCGGACATTTGGTCTCCTGAAGAGCCGCTTCCGCTGCCTGGACAAGACAGGAGGGGCCCTCCCATATATCCCAGCAAAGGTGTGCAAGATTGTCATCGTCTGCTGCATGCTACACAACCTGGCAGTGCGGAAGGAGTTGCCTCTCATCCTGGATGACGATGACCAACGTCCGCCACCTGTGGAGGATCCTGGCCTGGACCACGATGCCAGTGATGATGATGATGATGATGATGATGATGATGGTGATGTCCGCACACAGCTCATCACCAACTTCTTCAGCTGAATGTGAGTATCCAGGGAGATGTAATGTGAATGATGTGAGTTTGCATGATATGTGTGGGTGGTGCTCTGGTGCTGTTTGAGTGTGGCCATGTGCTACTTGACTGGATGCGTGCAGCAATGTGTCCTTACAGGTAGTCTGTACTCCCCAACAGTTTTGATATGCTAACTTGGTTTTGTGTAGTTGTCTTGTGACATGTATTGGGCATGAGTATTGCAGTTCTGTCCTGTTCTTCAGTGGTTTTAACTGTGTGTCATGTCTGTCCTTCACAGGGTGCTTACTGAGTACTTTGGTCAACTTGGATCCCCCGACACCATGATTCAGCTTTCAGGGTGGCAGCAGTAGTTTCCCTACAGGTGATGTGCCACACACCCCTAGACTTCATATCTTCTGCACTTGTTGACTGTGTGGCCACTGCCACGTGGGATTACCTTGCATTTGTAGTGGAAACAACATGTTGCAAATGTGTAATAAACCTGTGCTTCACTTTGGGATGTGCGTTGTCTGTGGTCACACATCTGACTGACATTTGCTTACTGCACCTGTGGGCTAGTTTGACACAGACTCTGAATAGGTGTGGTGTCTGTGCATTCCACAGTATTTCCTGGCAACATCACTGTAGGCGATGAGTCCGATGGCCCTGGTGTCTCTGTGTTGTGTAGCCCTAGTGGTGTGTCTCCCTCATATGTGTCACATCACCATGACTCACATGACGGTGTTGTACTTGCTGTAGCAGTTAGCATACACAGTGTAATTTAGCAGATCATCATCACCATAACAGTATCCACATTTGAATAACAACAGAGGCAAGTATGGTGTACTAGTGATTTTATTTACAGAAATGTGTGTGTGTATAGTGCACAGGATGGTGGGTGCTGTACATTGGGATTGGGATCCAAAGTTCCCAGATGAGTTGCAAGTCTTGGTAGCAGAAATGTCCTGAGTGAAGTCCACAGTCATATGATACATTAGTCCAACTTGGACTCCCCATGTCATGTGGGAGAGTTGTGTTGCATTCGACAAGGTGAAAAGTATGCACACAAAGGAGAATTTCCGGAACAGGTGTTGGCTTCCTGGGGGATGTACGTGGCCATCAACCTCTCAGTTTTCCTCCCTCGGACGACCCCTCTTCTTTGGGAGGGGACCCTCACGTGCAGGCTGCTGCGGTGCAGGGGACTCTCCGCCAGAGTCCTCCTCCCTCCCTGTGGCAGTGTCAGTTGTTGCAGCACCAGATGTTGTGGGCACACAGGGAGGTGTGGCCATGTTGGTGCTAATCTGGCGGAGGCATGTCAATATGTCCCTATGCACCGCTGTGAGTTCTTGCAATGTGTCCCACTTGGACTCCATGCGAGACATGTGTGTCTCCACACGGGACATGTGGGAGTCCAAGCGGGCATGATGGGCAGCCTGCTGCTGTTGTATGTCCTTGAGGATCCCCACTACCTGTCTGACCTCTCCGGTGCTATTCTGGTACGCATCAGCGATGCGTGCCAGTTGTGGGTCATCATGCAGTCCAGACCCCTCTGCAAGCAGCGACCTATGTCTACCACCCCTCCCACCACCCCTGGCGACACATGCAGGACCTGCGGTGGCACGCACAGGTGACCCGAGGCCCCCTTGGGGGTTGTTAGTGGTGTTGTTGTCCGTTGCTCCACGGTGGGCCTGGGGCCCTGTGCTGTTGTCATCGGTGGTCCTTGGTCTGTCCGTGTCGGCGGGGGTGGTCTGTGTGTTGGCAGTTGTTGGAAGGGTGGGTGCAGGGGGTGCAGATGTTGGTCCTGCTGGTGCTGCATGATGACTCACACCGGAGGTGCCAGGTAGGTCTTCGCCATCCGAGGAGGGCAGAGGCTGTTCCACACCAGTGAGCTCAGTGTCCCCCGGAGCCTGGGACAGGGACTCCTCCTCGCCTGCTGCTGTGTCCCCATCATCATCACCTGTATTTGGAAGAGACACACATTGTATGTTATGTTTCTACAGGCATCAATGGTTCACACACCTGACAGTTGTGACTGTACCTCTGGATGCGGGCATGTACATTGCATTGTCCTAAGTTGTCACAGTAAGAGGTTGATATTGGTGTAGCACATTGTCCTGCATACCTGGGGCATTTCAATGTGAATGTTGAGGTGTGTGCATGGCCAGCATTAGTTGTATTTGGTGGACATCCGGCCATCCTTCTCCACCTAGCCCAGTTATCCCACCATGAAGCATGCCACCCTTGCAGTGGGTTCAGGTTGACTCTCAGGATGTCATTCAGTGGTGTCTTGCTGTTCGTTGTTGCACAGTTCCCAGCAGGGCCTTGTGCTCCCCGCAGCAGTACCCAGTGTCAGCCATCTTGTCAGTCCTTATCCACTCCCAGTGATGTGAGCATGGTTCAGAGTGGTGTTGATGGGCCAATTGTGAGGGTGAGCAATTTCTATGACTACAACTCCCATCATGCTATTGCCTACACCCCCCTTCCCAGCATGCCCGTACTTCCTTCCTTTTGAGTGGACTTCACTGTGTGTGAGTGTGACAGCAATGGCAAGATGGCTGACAGTGTGGTCCTGTTGTTTGTTGCTGCACAGTTCCCAGCAGGGCCTTGTGCTCCCCACAGCAGTACCCAGTGTCAGCCATCTTGTCAGTCCTTATCCACTCCCTGTGATGTGAGAATGGTTCAGAGTGGTGTTGATGGGCCAATTGTGAGTGTGAGCAATTTCTGTGACTACAACTCCCATCATGCTATTGCCTACACCCCCCTTCCCAGCATGCCCGTACTTCCTTCCTTTTGACTCTGCTTCCCTGTGGGGTAGTGTGCCTGTGCTGACAGGAAGGCTGACAGTGTTGTCCTGGCGTTTGTTTGGCTACAAGTCCCAAGAGTGTCCCTGTGCTTCACACAGCATTACCCAGGGTGGTGGTTCTTTGTGGGATCTTCATTTGGTGTGTGAGGCATTGCATTCTCCCAGGTGGGTTATGTGGAGTTTGTGTTGAGGGGGTGTGTGAGGAGAGCTGCTTGTAACTATGGTCAGTACTGTCAGTCCTCCTTCCCACCCAGCCAGATATCCCACCATGCAACTTGTTTGCATTGCAGGGAGTGCAAGTTGGCTTTCAGGATGTCAGGCAGTGGTATTCTGCTGTTTGTTGTTGCACAGTTCCCAGCAGGGCCTTGTGCTCCCCACAGCAGTACCCAGTGTCAGCCATCTTGTCAGTCCTTATCTACTCCCTGTGATGTGAGCATGGTTCAGAGTGGTGTTGATGGGCCAATTGTGAGGGTGAACAATATCTGTGACTACAACTCCCATCATGCTATTGCCTACACCCCCCTTCCTAGCATGCCCGTACTTCCTTCCTTTTGACTCTGCTTCCCTGTGGGGTAGTGTGCCTGTGCTGACAGGAAGGCTGACAGTGTTGTCCTGGCGTTTGTTTGGCTACAAGTCCCAAGAGTGTCCCTGTGCTTCACACAGCATTACCCAGGGTGGTGGTTCTTTGTGGGATCTTCATTTGGTGTGTGAGGCATTGCATTCTCCCAGGTGGGTTATGTGGAGTTTGTGTTGAGGGTGTGTGTGAGGAGAGCTTCTTGTAACTATGGTCAGTGCTGTCAATCCTCCTTCCCACCCATCCAGATATCCCACCATGCAACGTGCTTGCATTGCAGGGAGTGCAAGTTGGCTTTCAGGATGTCAGGCAGTGGTGTTCTGCTGTTTGTTGGTGCACAGTTCCCAGCAGGGCCTTGTGCTCCCCACAGCAGTACCCAGTGTCAGCCATCTTGTCAGTCCTTATCCACTCCCTGTGATGTGAGCATGGTTCAGAGTGGTGTTGATGGGCCAATTGTGTGGGTGAGCAATGTCTGTGACTACAACTCCCATCATGCTATTGCCTACACCCCACTTCCCAGCATGCCCATACTTCCTTCCTTTTGAGTGGACTTCACTGTGTGTGAGTGTGACAGCAATGGCAAGATGGCTGACAGTGTGGTCCTGTTGTTTGTTGGTGCACAGTTCCCAGCAGGGCCTTGTGCTCCCCACAGCAGTACCCAGTGTCAGCCATATTGTCAGTCCTTTTCCACTCCCTGTGTTGTGAGCATGGTTCAGAGTGGTGTTGATGGTCCAAATGTGAGGCTGCCCATTATCTGTTACTACGAGTCCCATCATGCTCTTGGCTACACTGACTTCACCAGCATACACAGGATTCCTTCCTTTCAGTGAGCTTCCCTGTGAGGTGGTGTTCTAGTGGTGGCTAAATATCTGACAGTGTTTGTTGGTTAGATTTGTGCCACTGCCTAGCTCTATTTGTTATTGGGTTTGTACATGTCATGACACAGTTACATGGCATGTATTGTGTTTATCTGACTAACATACACATCTTGGGATGATTATCTTTTGGTTGCTGTGGATTTGCTAGGGGTGCATGGTTTGACTATCCCCTTGATAGTGATGTGTGTGTATTGTCACACAATATTGTGTATATTAGTTGTGCACTCACTAGGCTCTGGGATGTTTGATAGTCCATATACGCTCACTGGTGGTAGGATGGCCCGCACCTTCTCCTCCCAGGGCCTGAGGTATACTGGTTTGGCAGGAGGGCCACTGCCGGTGTGCTGGCTCAGGAGGTAATCCTTCTTCAGTAGGTCCCTGACCCTCCTGCGCACATCATACCACCTGTTCTGGATGTCTTCCTTTGTGCGCAAACATGGTGATTGTGCGTTGACCCTGTCGACGATCCTCACCCACATCTTGGTTTTCTGCGCCATGGGGGTCTGTTGGACCAATGTGCCAAACAACTGTGGCTCTACCCTCAGGATCTCGTCTACCATGACTTCCAATTCACTATCTAGGAACTTTGGATTCTTCTTTAGGGGCATGGTGATGGGTGGTGGTGGTGATTGATGTGTGTGTGTGTGTGCAAGTGAGGGTGTGTGAGTGTAGGTTTTGCTGGGTGTGTGTGAGGGTGCTATTTGTTGAGGTGCTAATGGTGTGTGGCTTTTGTGTTGGATGTGCTGTGTGTGTGTCTGTGTTTGCTGTCTGATGGTGTTCTGTGCTGGCAGGTCAGTGGAATTTGCAAAGGATCATGGTAGGGATTTGTGGCCTTTATGTAGGTGGAGTTGGGGGTGAGTCCTTGTTCCATTTTTTTGCCCCCCTGCATTTATTGGCTTTGTCATTGCTTGTTTGGCCCTCTTTTTTTGTATTTTTTCATTTGTAATTGTTGTGCACGTAGGAGACGTTCTTCTGACCGAGTAGGACGTTGCAGTTGTCTCGTGCGCGCCTCTCCGAGTCGTTCCCGCTGTGTTTCAGCTAAGTTTCATATGCGGCGTACGCGTCGGTCGCGGAGTATTGTGTTTGTTCGGCTGGCTTTTGTATGCGTGTCGGTCGTACGGCTTGGGCTCCGTGCGAATCGGTCTGATTTTGCACCCATTGCATCGTACTGCGCGGGTCGGAGTTCGCGGGTACGTTTCGTTCGGGTTGATTCCTGGTGCGTGTCGGTCGGTTCTATTCGCGTGGTTTCCCGGCCGGATAGCTTGTTTCCGTCCGGGTCGGTCGTTCGGCTTGAGTTCCGTACGAGTCGGTCGTGATTCACATGCATTTCATCGTACTTCCCAGGTCGGGCAACGCCGGTACGTGTCGGTCGGACTATATTCCCGTACCGAGTCGGTCGGGTGGTTTTCCGGCCCGAATCGGATTCGGCCCCATAGTCTCTAATCAGCCTTCTCATCACGGGCCACCAGTAGCGTTCTTTCAATAAAGCCACAGTCTCCCTAAGTCCGTTATGTACAGAACCATTCCCTTCGTGTGCTGCCACAATTAAACCTAACCTACGATCCATATTTGGTATTACTCTATCCCCCCCTCCAGGAATCTGAGCATATGGAATGTTTTGTGCATCTAACTTGTAGGAGTACTTGAGTGGAAATTTCTTTGGTACTGCTGTGCTGCCTTTCCGCGAAGCATTGACAGCTACCATTATCTCGCCGTCTATCCTCGTTTTTGAGCGAGTAACTGCAGCTACGGCGGCTTTGCGAACAGCCCCCTTTTCGGCTTCATCAGCCAATGAATTCCCTTCAACGTGAACGCCATCACGCTGATGACTCAGTGTATGTATCACATGAGCCCTTGGTAGTTCGTTTCTCAACTCCACTACCTGTTCCCATAGCATTTTATGCTTAATTGTGCCACCTTTTGCATCTTTGAACCCGTTTTGTTCCCAATGATGTAAATATTCATTGTATGACTGTACACAGTAAAAGGAATCACGCACAATTAGTGTGGGGAATTTGTGATCCGTATTTATAAGTGCCAGTATTAGCGCTTTGAGTTCTGCCAACTGAGCCGTGCAGTCTCCTAGAGATTGCGTTTTAGTACAGCTTGGATGTCACTTGCCATCACGCATGCATCCTTTAACGATTGCACATGCCACGCTGTAAGCTTGCTTGCTTCCTGTGGCTGGTTGAGCAGAACCGTCAGTGTAAATAATATATTCATACTGATCGAGAGGCAAAATTTCATTTGGTAGAGGATATTCTTGTTCATATTGCAGGAATGCTTGAGTTTTTAAACTTGGATCAAATCTGTATTCAACATCCGTTGCAGTAAGAGAATTAGCCCATTGTATCCATCTTGGATGTAAGGCTTTAGCATATGGAATGCTAGCTTTTGTAACAGCTTCTAAAGCTGGTACTGGGGTCACGACAATTATGCGTTTTCCCTGAGCCAGAGCTCTTTCTCTTGCTACAGCGGTCTGAACTGCCCTGAGGATTTTTTCAGTTGAAGTGAAACGCATCTCTGCGTTTGTGTACAGGTGTGATTTGTATGCGATTGGTACTGTTTCACCTTCGTTAAAGGTTAAATAAGTGTACCCGCATTGACCCGCTATGACTCGGATCACCAAATTATGAGCGTTTACGCGTGTCTGTAAATGTTTAGAAGCTATCATGTCTTCCTGTAGGGAACGCAGGATATTTGTATGTTCCTGTGTCCATTGTCTGACTTAAAAATAAGGTTTTATTAAATCGTAGAAAGGTTTTACTCTTTCTGCGTAATCCAAAATGTATGTTCGACCAAAATTTAGGAATCCCAGAATTGATTGTAAATTCTTTAATGATTTTGGAGGTAGGAGCAGCGCACACTTTTCTAAAATGGTAGCTGCTAGGCTTTTCCCCTCACTTGTCAGCTCGTATCCTAAAAATAGGACACTGAGGTGGGCGATCTTTGATTTTTTAAAGTTAAATTTGTAGCCCTCAGAGGTGAATCCCATAATAATGGTGCTCACCCTGGTCAAGTGCCTTGGTAAATTATCGTCCGTCAGATAAATATCATCCACATAGGACAATGCTTCTTCGTCCAAATTTTGGAGTAACTCTGTTACCCTTGCTGAGAACAACCCCGGTGAGTTCTTATATCCTTGGGGGAGTCGACAGACTTGCCTATGAGACCCCAACGCACTGAATGCGGTCAGATACTTGCTTTCAGGCACTATATTTTGGCAGAAAAATCCATTTGAGATATCAAGTGTTGTTTTGTATTTTTGTCGCACAATGTTATTCATTAATGCGGCACTGTGTGCATTTTGAACTGCAAATGTCTTTGTGCAGGTGTTTAAATGTCTGTAATCTAAAACTAGACGATATGTATTGTCAGGTTTGGCTACGGGGAACAAAGGATTGTTCATAGGTGAAGTGCAATTTTCTATCACCCCCTGATATTCTAGTTGATCTAGAATCACCCTGACCTGTCTTTTAGCTTCCTGCTTTATAGGGTATTGCCTTTGAGCATTTGGGGAAACTTTTAACGGGATCACGTGATGGGTTGAATCCTCATCCCAACCAGCATGATTTTTATACAATGCAGGAGCTAGGGCAACCGCCCACTCCTGCGCATATGCATGTTTAAGATGTATGGGAACGAGGTCGGAAAAGGCTGGAAAAATTACAGTTTCTCCCCTAGGGCACTCCATGACGAATGCAGGCGGCCAGTCTTGTTCTGCTAATAGGACGTCATACCCAGATGACAAACTTTCCCAAAATAGACCTCTGACTTTTCTGGGCTTGTCCCCCTCCATCCGGAGTGTTATCTCATGTAACTTATGTGGGACACTTACCCGAGTATCAGGTGTTTCCACCGTGATATACTCACTCAACTCCACTGTCACCAGAAACTCCTTCAGGTTCTGGCGAGCTATCGTTACTTCTGCCGCGCTGTCTAGCATCGTCAGAGCCCATTCCCCTTTCAGAAGCTGTGTCCTCAGAATTCTGGGCATGTCTGATCTTGAGACCTGCTACCTTCTTCTTTTTGAACTGAGGTTTTGATTTTTGTTTATCCTCTTTTTTAGGTGCATAGTCCGCAGCGTGTTGCGTGTCTCTGGACTTTGTACGCTCCTTTGATCGTCCTTCCCTCTCGGAGTTTCGTGATGAACCCTGAAAGAAATGAGAGGAACGAGTATCAGTATCCTGATACCTATCAGGTTTTTTAATATTATCCCTATTCCTGAGGTTGTACCTCTTTTCAGAGGGCTCCTGTTGAGGAGACCTACCTCTGGACTGAGATCTGGTGTCTTTAGACTTTTGTTGTTTTTTATTATCCCACTTCTTTTTAGAAGAAGTAGGTGTCTGCTTTGTAGTGTCCTTTCCAGGACTGCCCACCAGTTGTGGTTTTAATGCTTTCCCACCTAGACTGTCTCTGCCTAGTTCTGCATATGAAGTTTCAATTATTTTGGGTAGTTCGTGTTGTTGATCCTCTGGACCGAACTCCCTTAGGCGTTGGCGGATCGCCACTGAAGCTGCTTCTCCCTTAATGTTAGCTAGTATTATTGCGGAGACCTGTTCAAAGTTGTTTAGCAACTTCATCCCTAAATTAAGGGCAGGTTCTGCTCCGTACTCATTTTGTATCTGTCTCAATACGTCAGGTACTACTGCTATTGATGGGATACCATGTGTTTTGGTATATAGGGCAGCAAAAACTGAACCCCAAGAGGTGCAATCCTCTAGTTGTGGTGTGATCCCCATGGGCAAGCAGATTGTTAGAATTCTGTGTTTATCACTGGTTGTAGTATTTGGGAATACTGCTTCAAGCTGAGTTATTTTCTGAGCTATCCAGAATGGGATTTGTTCGCGTTTTGCTGGCGTTTTGCCCATTACCGTGGGTAATGTTTGTGGAGTTATTTTATTAACTGTACGCTGTACTGGAGTATCTTGTGCTCCAGCAGGTGCAGGTTGAACTGTTAAAGTCCTCATCACAAATTGTGTGAGGTTTCTGTAGATTTTAATTAAATCTCTGTGTTGTACGAGTAAATCTGGCTGTGGCATTGTGTCATTGTCAGGATGCGGTGGGTATGCCGCTAATATGGGCCATGTGGCTCCTGCTCCTCCGAGCGGGCCTAATCTTGCTCTTCCTCGTACGTGGGGTAGGGCACCTTTAAACCAGTAATTATGCTCCTGGTAAGTGAGCGGGACCTCTACTTCCTCAAAGGGAGTATAGTCTGCTGGTGTTTCATCTTCTAGGTAGTAGTGAAACACATTTGTAATTGCATTCGTTGCCTGGAATGTAACCCACGAATAGAACACCTCTGTTTTATTAGATTCGTGTGCCTCAATCACGAAAATTACTGTACCTCCCATGGCTCTTAAGCCATGTTCTAGAAGTTTTATTATGACTGCCCTTCTGAAATTTGGTGCAATTTGTATTGCATCCTCAGGGTCTTCTTCTAAACCAAAGAGATTTGTTGCAACTCTCTGATCCCCTGTCTCGGAATCAGGCATATTTAGAGAAAGAATTGTTCCCAGGGAACTAAGATAAGGTGTTATGCACAATTTAGGAACTAAATGTCCTTCAAGCTTGAATAACCAACAGCCAATAAATAGTATTCTAGTACTACTCAGCTGCAGCGGATTTTGTACCCACCCACTCCAGACGTCTCTGGGGTTTTGTGAGTAGGTACTCTGAGAATAGCACGACTGAACTACTCAGATTCTACTGTTAAATTCGTACCCAACCAACGTTGGTGGCACCATGTCGTGTAGTTCCTATAGTACCCCTGCAGGACCTGCGCGTTTGGATAACATATACTGCGGGCTTGGTGGCAGACTGACTCCGAGCACCCCCACCGTATATGTTAGCCTGGTTTGCATTAGCTAGCTCGCAGTGCCACTAGTGTCTCCTCTTATCGTGGAGAGATTAGTTTCTGGCAACCTTAGAACATGACAACCCTGATTCCCTCAGAATCGTGGAAACAATGTACTACCTTTCGCTCAGTCATTCGTGCTTACTCATTCGGTTTGTCTCAGAGAGATACACAGAATAAACAGTCAGGTATTTCAATAAGTATTTATTGAACAGTTGTTATTCTAGTGTAAAATATATGTGCTGCAGAAATAAGCAGACAATAGCAGAGATATATTATCAGCAGTACAATAAAAGCAAAGGGATAGAATTGTTCTACCATATTGCGATAGTCATGAATACATACATGAATATAAAAGCATTATGCAAGTGCGCGTACTCCTACGATACCTACCTAGATATACCTGTGTGTACCTAGCATATGTGTGTAGGTCTTAGAAGCTAAGAGCCAAGAATCCTCCTAGGATTTAGTCGAACCCCCATACCTGAATAGAGAGAGTGTGGGACCCCGTCCTGGTCTCGAGCTGGACACCCCGTCCGGGTTGTGTCAGACCACTGTCAGCTGGAGCGACTGCATGCAGGAGCCTCAGCGTCTCTGGTCAGTGTGTCAGCATGGAAGTCTCGGTTCCCTCTTCCCTCACCGGGGCAAGATGTGGTGTATTTATACCCTAAAGACACTGATCTTCGTGCAAGGTTTGTATTGGTCCTCCATTAGGCTTTAGGAAGACGTCAGGGGTGAACTCTGTACATACATATTATGCAGGTGGAATATTCTTAGAGAGTCATGCATAATTTATGAGTACAGTGTGGGCCTGTGTTTGGGAAAACCCTGGTGCCTGCAAAACCGCAAGGCAGATAACGTTCAGCCCTCAGAGCACGTTGTGTACTGGATGGGACCAATGTAGGTGAAAGAGCATGCCTATATAAGGAATCATGACTATAATAGGGCATGTATGGTTATTACCATAATAGGGCATATGCAGCTGTGACCATAATAGGGTAAGTGCGAATATGACCATATTAGGGTAAATATGAATACATCCATTTTAGGGCATGTATGAACGGGCCTACATTAGGGTCTCTATACGGGATATAACAGAGGGTTCTTAACATCACATGTATTACGAATACAGAATGGCCCATTGATACATAGACTCTTGTCAGCTCTAACACTTCCCAAAAGGTTAGCGATAATAAAATGTAGTGCACACAAAGCAATAACAGATGATGTTGGTAGAGGGAATGCGTTTGCAGATCAAACAGCTAAAGAGGCAGCGAGATCAAAGATGAAAAAGATGTTTGTGGCAGGTCCGGCTAGGTGGGTCCCAGACAATGGAATGTTCGAGGATTCAGTAGAAAGTGTCAAGGAGATACAAAGCGAGGCAACCCTAGACGAATTGGCAATATGGCAGGAGAGTACGGGGCGTCTGGATGAGGATGGGTGCTGAACTGATAAGTCCGAGAAACAGCGATGGATGTTACCTAATGCCTATGTACTTCCTGTGGTTACCATGGCCCATGGCCCAGCCCACATTAGCGCCAAGGGAATATGTAAGGTGTTGGCCCCAGTGTGGCAGAACAACAATATTTCCAAAGTAGCCACTCATTTAGTGAAACACTGTATGATTTGTATGACACATAATCCTGGGAAAGGTACTCCTACACCCTCTGGTAATTTTGCACCGCCTTCCTTCCCTTTCGAGGTTCTCCAGATGGATTTCAGCGAAATGGAATGAGTCAACAATTTGAAGTATGTGCTGGTAGTGATTTGTGCATTCAGTAAATGGATTGAAGCTTACCCCACCAAAGAGAATACGGCTATGGCGACGGCGAAGGCACTCCTAAAAGAGTTCTTCCCGCGCTTCGGATTGCCACGTTTGATTTGGAGTGACAACGGAAGTCACTTCAATTCCAAGGTCATCCAACTGGCGTGCGAAGGTCTGCACATCAAGCAGAAGTTTCATGCAGCCAACCACCCCCAGACAGCAGGGCTAGTTGAGAAATATAACGGCACTCTCAAGCTGAAGTTAGCAAAAATACAGGAAAGCACAGGATTGCGATGGCCGGATGCATTGCCCCTGGCCTTGTTATCCACCAGGGCGACGGCACACTCTAGGACAGGGTTGTCACCGTATGAGGTAGTGTTTGGTCGCCCTGCCAATATCTGGGGCGTTCCAAGGCCAAAGCGCTTCTCTGAGATAGAACACCCTTCGCTTATAGACTATCTGTATGAGTTAACTAAAGATATTCGTTCTCTTCATCAACAGATTCAGAAGACACTGCAGCCGGTACCAGAGGGGCCCGGGCATCAGCTACAGCCCGGAGATTACGTCCTCGTCAAGAACTTCCAGAGGAAGAGCTGCCTGGAGCCCCGCTGGAAGGCCCCCTGTTGGTCCTCCTTGCCACTAGGATGGCGGTGAAACTCGATGGCCGGAAAAATTGGGTGCATGGTACTCATTGCAAGAAGATTCCTCTCCCACTCCCCTACGACAAGTGGGTGCTCGAAGGCATTGCTGACCAAGAAGGGGAAAGGGTGCCCTGCTTTGTTCCCTTCTCTGACGCCCAGCTAAGGGGGGTGCAGACGGAAGCAGAGAGTGACGCCGCCCGGCTTGAGGCGGTCCCTCCAGAGATAAGGGCAGCCCCAGTTACTCCCCCATCTGATTCACAGGCACCTGAGTCCCCCTGCCTTTCTGAGCCTGAGTTTCAACCCATTTTTGTTGATGAAACAGTGCCTGGAGTTGACAGGTACAACCTGCGCCCACGAAAGAAGGACAGTGCACCAGAGGGACAGTCCAGGAGTGAGGGAAGGACTTGAGATTAGGGTGTAGGTACTATGTCTGCAGTGCCTGCGTTAGATTAGGGTAAATAACACTGGTGCACTGCCTGAGACACTGGACAGGATCGTTGAGGGTACTTGCCCAGGAGGGAGGGTGCCCTATCCTGCAAGAAGAAGGATTTGTTTCCAGCAAGGGCCGCGATCGCGCGACCCCCACGAGGGAGTGCTTCAGAGCACCATTGTTGATGGACGATAGGAGCTTGCCAGCAAGGCTCTAAAAGGACGCTGGGTAACTTGTGCCCCTCTGGTCGGTTGTATTTTTGTGGCTCCAGTTCTTAAGGCTTTTCTCATGTTCATATTTGGCTGTGCTGTCATGGAAGAAGAACAGCCCCTAGCGGCACCACCACCAGGGCGGAGTAGTCCTGTGTGGTCTAGCTGGTCTATTAAGAGTAAGATAGTGGTGGTAGTGTTCATCCTCATAGTAATGATAACACTGTTTGGAGTAGTATGGTATTTAGAAGAACAGCATCCTGTGCACACCTTGATAGGGACTACCCCGGCTCCACCTGAGCATCTGTTCGTTACGTTGCCCCCACATAAAGAGCGACATAGACAGACATATGTTGAAAATGCCTTCCTGCAAATGCTTCACCAGGTACATAATACGACGAATGCCACGAATTGCTGGGTATGTGGATTACTCCCCTCAGTTATGCACAAGAATGATTTGCTGGTGTCTTTACCACTGTCCTATCTAAGTAGTTGCGAGGCATGGTTCCTGTTGCTTTCCATGGTGTATATACATTATCATACTGATGCTCTGAATATGACGGAGTCTGATTATGAGGCAGTGTTGGAATACATAGTAGTACACCAAGGTTATACACCTGGGACAGGAGGAAAGGAGGGTACCTTACATCCACATGCTTGCATGAATGTTTACGGGGGAAACAAGAATGCCACATGCTGCAAAATGAAATGTTGGATTTTCAGGGGTTCAATGTTGCCGAATATTTTAAATGTTTCCATACACGAAATATCACTGAAGATAAAGCCATGCCTGTACCTGTGGTTCATACAGCAGCTAGTTTCTGTGTCGAAGGTTCTGGGAATATTCCAGTGGGACAGAGCAGTTGCAACTATACCTATCGATTAAACACTACTAGTAGCCCACCTTTGCTCACCCCCCCTAATGTATACTTTGTTTGTGGGGAGCAGGCTTACACCTGGCTCCCTAGGGGATGGTCTGGCCGGTGTTATGTCTCTTTCCTTCTACCTCCTGTTTACATTGCACCGTCCAACTATCACAAAGACCATAGGCTACAGCGGATAAGTGTTTACTTGCCCCGAGTAAGGAGAATTATTGACACTCAGATATCGATCAAACAGATACTACTCTACAGCAATTCATGGATGCCATGAAGGGCATTGTGCCTTTCTGGGGACCTATGTATAACAGTGTCAGCATTCGTCACCTCACCAGGGTTGTTGAAGGGGTCAGCAACACTACAGCGGCATCCTCACTAACATCACAGCTGAGCTTCAGGCTACAAGACTTGTTGCTCTTCAAAATCGTATGGTTTTAGACGTCATCCTTGCAGATAGGGGCAGAGCTTGTCGCGTCATAGGCAGCAGTTGCTGCGTTTACATCTTAGACCACGCCCCTAACGTATACTCTGCTATCCAGAAGCTACACAGGCTTGCATCCGATATTCATCAGGAGAATGGTTCATGGTCCTTGACAGGGTGGTTCTGGGGTCTGATATCATCCTGGGGTTGGAAGATACTTCTTTTCCTAGTAGCTATTGCAGGTGTCATCTACACGTGCTGCCTATGTGTAAATTGTCTTCCAGCATGCTGTACCTATTGTGTGAGTAAACTCACCCCTGCCCCTAAATTGCCAGGCCGTAATGATAAAGTCTCTAATATGATGATGCAGGAAGTACAGGATATGCAGATAGATGAGGGTATTTTTGAGTACTAGAAATATCTTGCTATACGTATGTTGCTTATATTCTTTGGATATAACAGTTACTATGCATTTTCTATTTTCCCTGTTTAGAATTGTAAAGACCCTACCTGCTAGCGTCAATAAAGCATTTAGCCTCCCCTGCTAAAAGGAGGGTCTGTTAGATTTGAAAATCCCATTCTCGTTATATACTCGTTTTACGTTACATTAGGTTGAAATTAAATGAAATTTGTACTTGTAAAGCGCACTTATACCCCCAAAGGGGTGTCCTGGCGCTGTACGCATACCGCTGTGGAACCCTTCCTGGCTTTTCCCTGTGAAATGTCCACTCCTGGGCACCCCCAGGGTGAAGCCAGGCATCCCAGCGCTGTTGGGGCCGTTGTGGAGATTAAGCAAGCTATTGCCCAGAGTTGCAGAGTGGGACCCATGATTAGAATAGGCACCGAGGCGAGAATTATCAGGTCCGAGGAAATTGAGCCCAAGACCCGCCGAGGCAGGAATTGAACCCTGGTCCCGGGCCAGATCTCTGCATCAGGGTCTGCCGCTCTAACCATTGAGCCACACTTCTCAGCAGTGTGCGGCTAAATGAGACATCATTCGTATTCACGTTATGTAGCCCACTGAGTTATGCATGCAATGTGCGAGCTTCAGTTCGCAAGTGTGACTCCATTTTGTATTTCGTAATCCCAATTAGGCTGTGTCTGTACCAGGCCTCACTATTCGTATTGCTTGCCTCAGCAGAACACTGTATTCAGTTATTATTTTCTCTTCTGCTCAAGGTTGCCTTCTGACTTACTAATGAATAGGCCATTCTGCCCTCGCATACCTATCCTTGTGTGTAGCTCTGCTCCTACGTTAGGAGACGCCGAAACCCAGCATGGCAACCTTGAGATAGTGATAGCGTGTACCCATCTGGCAGGTGGTAGCCCATCCTTCTGTGCCTCCCTTGTTCATGTTCGGCCTAAGCCGGTAACTTTCCATTGTGGGCGTGGTTAGGAGGCCCTTGGGAGGAATGATTATGCGTTGCCGACTGTTGGGGGGGCAGTCCCTCGGCAGACATCTTAGGGTGCAGGTCAGATTGGACTCCTCTGCAGAGTATTGGTAATAAACAATTGTTTTGAATTCTCTACTGTCTGACCGACTCTTCATTTTGGGGAAGGCAATAAGGAGGTTGTACAAAACCCGGGTGGCCCTTTGTGGGTCACTTCCTTCACGCCTGTGCATGGTACATGTACTGATGTCTGGATCCCTAAAGCTGATTTTTGTTGTCATAGGCAGACATGGATCATGCCTGTGTACCCTGAGATAGGCCTGTCTCAAAGATTGCTGTCTTGTTGGACTGGGAGGAGCACCCAAAGTGCTGCCTTCAGAGTGGTGGAAGGTTACTGCTTTCACCAGGAGTTAAGAAGCACGAGCGCGGTGGTGGCAGCATACCGTGTAGTGATCAGTAGGAGGTAACAGGCCCTTTTTAATCTATGTCACTAGAGTACGGCCTAAAGGCACACTCAATTTTTGAAATGCCACTGCTGTGTGCTTAACTCAGCCTTGGTCTACATCAGATTGGTGTGAAATGCGGCGCCATGCAGAAGTGGTTTATCTGCGCTGAGGGTAAGTGTGCCTGGGGAGGGTTCCATACAGACACAATGCAGTACTGAGTGTGTGTTCATGGTGTAGGCATGTGTTGGAGGTGCATGTGCCTGAGAGTGGTACAGTACCTGAAGGATGTAGTGCTGTGCAGTGTGTGCAGGATGAGTACATGTGCCTGTGGATAGTACAATACATGGAGGGACCTGGGTTCCATTTTGGGAGACCCAGGTCTTCATGGTGAAACATGGAGTGGAGGTAGAGAGATCCCCCCAAATTGTTGCATTCCTGTATGCTGGGTGGGACTCACACTGGGGAAGGGAGGACCAGGCCTCCCCTGTAAACTTCAAAGGGTGCCCATTGATTCAGTGAGAGGTCACCAGGATGGTGCCTGGGCACATCGCATGAAGGAGATGGGGCTGATAAGAAAATCATAAAGATTAAGACTGGGAGTCCTGGGCTAACCTTTTGATGCACATATCACTGTGGCTGACATCCAGATGTGTACTGTAGTCACTCCCATGGCCTTTGTTGTGGAACTATCAGCTTTGAAGACATCCTTGCTGTGACAGACTGTTTTTCAAGAAGAAGAGCATGCAGAGGAGTATGCACTTTAAACGGCTCAGAATCCCAACATAAAACTTAAAAGAATCAGACCCGAAATCACTTTTGGTGTCTGGAAATAGACTATAATAAGGGGAGGTTCAGACCCCAAGAAATAGTAATCTGCCATGCAGCTAGATGGGCTGTGGGAGGAGGGGAAGTTCTGCAAGACTCCTGCCTGTGACCAGGACTGGAGGCCAAGGCCTTCTAGTCTCCATGCTGGGTGAGGGTACATCACCCAGGAATTCCAAGACCACCTGCCCTGGAGCCTGGTGGGCCAGCACTTCCCTGCTTGCCAAGACCAGTGTGCCCTGTGAGGAAGAGGCAACTTTGGAGGGAGCAAGGTCCAGTGGGGAGCTCTGTTGAGTGGACTCCCTGTATGAAGTGTGAAGAGGCGGCTGCTGCACTGATGGGGTTGTTGCCTGTGTGCAGGACTGAGTCGTCGACCAGGCACTAAAGTAAAAGTGGCCCCTATTAGCGAATCAAGGTATAGTAGAATGCATGGATTTGAACTTGCTGCAGGTGATGTTTGTTTTAATATCTGAGAAATCAATAGTAAAATCTGGCACCCAGGAAATAAAACGGGCCGATAGGCAGCCAAAATTATGGCCCACACACGGACCCATCAGACCAGCCCATCGGCCACTGCCTGATTGACCTATAGACCAGTCCGAACCTGATGACCACCCCTGTATGTGAGGAAAGGGCGACCGTGAAGATAGCTGTGTGTTAGACTTCTGTACTGTAAGGGCTAAAGCCTGGCCAGGAGGGGCCGCCATGTATAACTTTAATGTAATGACCAGGCCGGATCCCGTGGACAGTGAGCGGTGGCGACCCAGTGTGACAGAGGAGTTCACCGGAAGCACCAAGGACTGCAACTTGTTCTACCCTGTTTGAGAAGTGAGGATACCGTGGGAGCACCATCACCCAAGCGTGGGAGCTAGTATAGGATGGTGTTAGCTAACCCTCCCTAGCAAGAGCAAGCTAACACTTACCCCAGGAGAAGCAGCAGGAAACCTCTGATTGCAGGAGGAGCATGTCCACAAGGCAGAGAGTCTGCACATCCAGAGTGCAGCCGCTAAATCTGCGTGAGGTGAACTCACCTGACATGAACTGGAGCCGCTGCGAGCGCCCACATTTCCTTTCTGTGGGTGTGGGTAACACTTGTTTAGGCCTAATGGCCCTGGGGAAACTTGCTGCAGAATCGAGCTTGTGTGCTCTGGAACACTATTGACTTTAAATCAGAGTTGTAGTGAACTCTTGAGACTCGGACTACTCGTGAGGCATACCCTGTATGTTACTAATAGTGAAATGGGAATAATCAAGATCGCTAAAGTGAGGAATGAGTGTTAGCGAGAACTACCAGAAAGAGAGTAGAGCCTCGACTTCAGGGGAGGACTGTGTAATTATTTGTAAATGTAGTATTTTATGCAGTAGAAATAAAATACTTCTCTTTTCTCCTAAAAGTTAGTATTTGACTGGACAATGATTTATTACTGCTGCTGTGCGCATTTTGAGCTGTGAGCCCTTGTTCACTATTCTCTTTCCACACCTTCCCCCTGAGGGAGCCTTGGACTGCTCACACCATGCAACCCCGAGAGTCAAGTGCAGAAGGGGTGCTTGGCCCAGTTTTTCAGAGTCCATAGTAAGTCGGGCCCGAGACATCAGGAGTAAAAGACCTAAGCGCCCACGGGTGAGCCCAGTAGCCCCTGTGTGCCACATGGCCCTCTGAAAGGGGTACTGACAGAAGCCTTTGGATTGCATTTTGAATGCCAGGACCTGGAAAGGCTAGTTGGAGGTAAGGACTGTAACTCCCAGACAATATCAATAAGCAACATAGAGCCTATGTTTCTTCTAACACAAACTGTAAGGGCCCCTTTCCAATGCAACTAGAGGGCCCGATTGCATGTCTAAATTGCAGGTTTCATAGCCTTCATGAGACTTTAACAGGGGCAAGTATGCTTTCACGATCAGATAATAATCATAAACCTATGGCCTATGCCGCCCCCAGAGATGTACAAAGAACCTTTTCCTCTTCAGGTGCTATGTCGGCCCCCAATTGCATCAACAGCCTCCTAGTTAATGTTAGGTCCTTACCCAAACATGCAGTTGAACTTTGGGACCTGCTTTCCTCCTGAGAACTATTGAATACTTAGATTGGACAGGGAAGGTAAGACAGGTGGGGGTATAGCCGTTGTCTTTAAAAATACTATGAAACTTTCGATCATCGATACCTCACCGGGGGATTGGGCTGAGATATGCATATTAAAGCTCGAACTCTCCCACAAGGATAGTTGGAAAGGCGCTCTAGTATATCGCCCGCCTGGGCCTGAAAAGGAGTTCAGACAATGCCTAATGGATTATATTGCGCCTCATGTATTGGCAGCGCAACAATTCCTACTGCTGGGAGACTTCAACTACCATGGGGAAGATCTCCTTAATACAGAGACAAGCCAGCTTATATCTGATTTAGCTACGCTTGGCTTACACGAAAAAGTTAATGGATCTATGCATGTTGCAGCTCATACATTGGACCTAATTTTTATGAATGCCACATCTTTAACCTTTGAAGCACCCCAACCTCTATTCTGGACCAATCACTCTTTAAATCATTTCCAGATTCCCAAGCATAAAGCTATGGAAAAATCGATTCAAATTCATAAAAAATTATCTAGAAACTCTCTGAAAATTAGACCGGACTCTGTTGCCAAGGAGTATGAGTTTACTATTTCCTCAAAAGACTTAGACATCGATCTAGTGCTCTCTGACTATAATAGTGCTTTAAATTCAGCTTTTGATAAGATAGCTTCTCTCAAATTATGCTCCATTTCCAAACATGAAGCCAATGCGCCTTGGTACAGAATAGAACTAAGGATTGAAAAAAACCTCCTGTAAAAAAATATAAAGACCATGGCGTCCAACCAACAACCTAATCGATAAGGAAGCCTATAGAGCATCTTTAAATCTGTGCCATTGAAATATAAAAAGAACCCAGAAATTGTATCTCCAACCAAATCGGACAGGCAGGAAACTCATCTAAAGTACTCTTCAAAGTGCTTAATACTTTAATAAATCCTGGGGCCTGTTCTCAGGAAATACAGGCATCACAAGATCTCTGTGCCTCGCTGGCTGACCACTTTGTAAACAAAATAAATGCGATCTATCAGAACGTCCCGTGCTCACTTGATCTGGGCTGTGAAGAGTTTGATTTCAGTGCACTCTCCTCCAATGAGGCCACAAGCTTAAGTGAATTTGAATGTTTCTCACCAGAGTCAATCCAGAAAGTCCTTGCTCTTGCCAAATCAGGTCCCCTTTGGATGTCTGTCCCTCTTGAACTCTGGCAGACCTCTCCAACCAGCTTGCCCCCACAATTTGTTCCCTGTTTAATCTCAGTTAATTCAGGGAAAATTCCATCAGTGTAGAAAGTGGCACAGGTCATGCCCATTCAAAAAAGACCAACTTGGCACCAATAATCTTGTCTAACTATAGACCTATCTTGCTACTTCCTCTATTAGGAAAACTGCTGATGGGGCTCATAAATAAACAACTTTGGAATATCTTGAGGCCTATAAGATTCTTGATCCCTCACAATCAGGTTTCAGAACATCACACAGCACAGAGACAGCTCTGGTAGCAGTCACTGACCTCATCAGATGCTCTCTTGATGACGATCTGCCATCTATGCTGATGCTGCCAGACTTGTCTGCAACATTCGATATGGTGTCTCATCCCAGATTACTTCATAGGCTGCAAGAGATTGGAATTCACAGGACAGCATTACTATGGCTCAGTGATTTTCTCTCCAACAGAACTCAAACGGTCACTCTTGGTTCCTTGGACAAAGGGGTGCCCCAAGGGTCTTGTCTTAGACCGACGCTCTTTAACATCTACGTGGCCCACCTAGCCAAGATTGTAAGGGCTTTCATATTGTATGCAGACAATATGCAGCTAAAATAGTTTTTGACAAAAATTTGATCAAACCGAAAAAACGTTTTCCGATTGGATGAAAGCCATTGCTACGTGGATGACGGAAAATTGCCTCCAGCTGAATGCAGGAAAAACTGAGATTATGTTATTTGGGAAAGCCCAACAACTCTGGAATTCTGAGTGGTGGCCCTCTGAACCTGGTACTGCTCCTACACCAAAATAGGTTGTGAAGAACCTGGGAGTCTGGTTGGACCTTACCATGAAAGAGCAGGTCTTGTTCATTATAGGCTGTTGCTTTCATATGATGCGTTTGCTGAGAAGAGCCTTACCTTTCCTCTCACTCACAGTGAGGAAAACTCTGGTCCAGGCCCTTGTCATCAGCCATTTGGATTATGGTAATTCCTAATTGACCTCTGTAAATGAGAGGCTGTTATCACAACTGCAGGCTGTTCAGAACACCGTGGTTCATCTTATCTGCCATCTGGGCCTGATTCTTTCCCCCTTTTGCATGCATTACATTGGCTACCGGTTCAAAACAGAATTATTTTTAAAGTTTGCTGCTTAACCCATAAGGCCCTGATAGAAAAGGTCCTCTCTACCAATTTTCGAACCTCAAGAGCTATCACTCTTCAAGACTTCTTAGATCTAGAGATAAAGCTCTGCTCACTGTTCCAAGGGTTAAAAAGTCCCAGTCAGGGGGCAGGTCGTTCTCGTACCAGGCCCCTCTTTACTGGAATAAGCTGCCTCTTCAGATTCGAACTTGCACTGATCATCTTCAATTTAGGAAATGACTGAAGACTGCTCTGCTGTAATTCTGTCGCCTCTTTGCATGTGTCTTGTGTTGCGCAGAGATACTCCTCCCGGGGTGATTTGCGTACGCTATTACATTAAAATGACATAACATAATATAGCATTGCTGACATAACTGAGGGCTGGAGTGTAAACACACACACTGGCGTAAGGTGAGCAGAGCAACCACCGTGCACATCAACGGTCTCCTTGATTCCAGGAAGCCTTACTGGTTAGTGGGGCCAGAGCTCTTTGCAAAGCAAGATGGTGGGTCTGATAAGGTTGACACTGTAGGACTAGGGAATCGGGATAGAGAGGAAAGTTTTGACCTTTGAACCTTTGTGTAGTATATTTATTTTAGGGAAAGTGAAAGCGAAATGTGATCCCTGGTTACTCTGTTGGCCTGTGTTGTGGTTAAATCAGATTTGGACAAAGGACAGGACAGGGGAGAGGGCACTTCAAAGGAGTCAACACCCAAAACACAATTTTCAAAGAACCAAACACTAAAGCACAGCTGTGTCTGGATATGGACTATAAAAGTGAAAACACGACTCCCACAAGCTGTTCATCAGCAAAGATCAGATCACCAGAGCTGCTGCAACCAGGACTGGGGACCAAGGTCTGTTAGTCTCCCAACTGGGTGAGGGTCCATCACTCAGGAAGCAAAGAACACAATTCCTGTGCCTGGACACCAGCCGTTTGCCTGCCTAACAGGACCAGTGAGCTCTGTGAGGAGGAGGAGAGAGCCTGGAGGGAGCGAGGCCCGGCAGGGATCTTGGTGAGTGGATCTTATTGAGTGAAGTGTGAGGCACCCTGTTCAGACGGGTCCATTTTTTCAAGAAAGCTGTCCCCTCTCTTGCAAATGTCGGTGACCCTCATCAGGGCCACCATGAAGTTTGGGGCCATCGTCTGTGCATGTGACCCCCCCCCCGTATGCAGGAAGGCAGTCACTGAGCCCATTGGGGCCATTGCTTATTGAAATACTGTGAATTTTGGCAACGTCACCTATGCCTGTGACACCTGTATGCCAGGAGGGGGCTGCTATGACCTTTGGGGCAGTTTTCCTTATGGGAGGAGTCCCCTCGCCCATCAAAGGAACTCCAGAACAAGAGCAAAAACCACCCTTCATCATCCCCACTGCCCATCATCTTACCTGCCTGAACCACAAAGGAGAAGCTGCCTGCTGCACCTGGAAGCCATCGCCAACGGCCACCGCCTCATGTCGCTGCTCTCGCTGACCACAGGAAGATGCGGTGCATCTTGCGTGAAAACGCCATAGCAGGCTGAACTTTCAGGGCCAAAGTAAGACTATATAACACATTGCTAGTGTGGGCAAGACATGTGGGGTCAGTAAAGTGCCAGGACACATTTGTTAGCATGGAGGAGGGAGAAGAGGACTTAGGGGAACTGCATAGGACAGCTCTAGAGCACTCGCCCTGACAGACTGTAGTATGTATTATGAAGTGTGCTGTAGTATACTTTGCGTGTGTAATAAATACTTACTTTCTTACCAAAAGTAAGCATTGAATGGGACAATCAGATTATTGAGGTCACTGTTTGTATTTCGTGTCTTTCACCTTTGCTTACCTTGAACCTATCTCCCACCAAAAAGACTTTAAGTGCTCACCTCATACTACGACTGAGGGTCAAGTGCTTGAGAGATAGCACTTGATCCAGTTGCCCAGGACCTATAGTAGGTCACGGTCTGGGATATCAGGAGTAAAAGGCCACAACCTCCAGGGTTGGGCGGGCCCAGTAACCCCTGTTTAGCCTGTGGCCCTCTGAAAGGGGTTGTGACCACCGCAACTGCCCCCTAGGACTTGCACTATTTCCATTCTATGCACCCACAAATGTACACACTGTAACTCCATGCTGTATATGCTACAGGCTCTTCATTAATAACTCTCTTTTTAAAATGATGTTAAAGTTTATGGAGTAATGTAAATAGCAATATCATGGATTATGTTATTTGAGATTTCATTAGTGATGTATTCAATGTTGTCATTCAACATATCATGACTGATGTAATATGTAAGGTCACAAGTGGTGAATGATGGGGGAGCAAGCTGTAATTAGTTCACTGAACTAACTGACGAAGTTCTATGTTTTTTTCATTTTTTAAACATTAGCTCTTATCTCATTTCAACACATAACTATAACTTCACTTTAACCCTTGTTTTTTTCAGGAAACATTCAGGCTTTTTTTAACGTCAGCTAAGATCTTATTGCCATCCCTACCTATACCATCCCTAACTATACTTTCACTTTAACCTTTATTTTTTCAGTGAATTTCTGTGTTTTTTTTATCATATTTAAAGTTGAGAATATGCCCAACCCCTTCAGCCAACCTGCAGTCAACCCCTCACAGGCACGCAATACACCATATGTACCGCCTTCATTAGGGTGCTGTCATGAGCATTGAATTTGGTGTGAAAGTTATAGTTTGGTGCCCTTTTCTTTGTGATGGCCTACTCTAGCAGCCAGGAGAGGTCTCGTCAGACCTCCTAGTCCCCCACATGGCCTAAGGGGTCAGGGTGAGTCCATCCCACCCCATTATGTGGCCTTTCAGTTTACTAGGACTTCTGCAGTGGTTGGCCAGAGCATAATGTCCATGTTGCGGCCAGACAATGAAGATCTACCCATCCACTTTGAATAGGTCAATCAGAACTTATCTAGTCACCAACAGTCAAGATATCACTCACATTTTGTCTGAGTTAACCCCTTCACTGCTAATGCCTTTCCACTCCTCATATTGACCCCTTTTTTGATGTTTGGGGCACTTTGTGCTTAGGCCTTCATCATTTTTTCTCCACAAATGTTATTGAAACTAAATAGGCGTCCTATTTTTCCACATCTTCGGAACTCTAAAGGTACTTGCAGGGAAATGAAAAAATAGCCAAAACAGTGCAATACTCTGTTTTTGATGGAAAAATGACAGAAAAAGTAATGTTCGAGAATACATGTTTTTTCCCTAAAAATTGCATCAACAAAAGGTTTACTGTGCTAAGATCACAATCTTCTAAGCTTTCAGCTTTCAGGAACAAGCAGATTTGTAAAATAAAACCATTTTTTAACCACAGTTTTTGATATTTTTCTAAGTGGTAGTCCATTTTTCCTATTTTTTTGCATTTGTAAAATGTGATTGTTCATGCACGCTGGTACAGAGTAGGAAGTAAATAATTGAGGACAATTCAATTATTGACAGCAAATGTTCCACTAATCTGTGTTCCTACATTTCTCCCAATAAAAACACTATCCCACTTGTTTGACTTGCATAGTGCCCGCAGCACAAAAGACTTCAAAAAGCAATGTGGTGACATCAGCATTTCCTGTCAAAACATTACCTAGTGTGGTGATGGGGGTAGCTGCCATATTTGGACCCAGGCTTGGCTACGACTCAGGAAAACCTACCAGGCATTTTTTTAAACTAGGCATGCGGGAGGGTCCAGGGAATTATGCCTTACATGGATCTCATGATGTTTTTTTTACCCACAATGCCCTGCAAATCTCAAACTTTGCTTAAAATCATGCATGTTCCTCATATTTCTTTTTCAGAATCTTCCAGAATTCATGGGGATGAACAAAATTACTACCATGCAGCATTGCCACATTTCTCCCAATAAAATCATGCATTTGACTCACATATCTGTTTCATAATCTTCCAGAATTGATGAGGATCCATAAAATTCCTACCATCCAGCATTCCCACACTTCTCCCACTACATATTCTACCACAACTTGTGTAGCTCATTCTAGTGACCGTAAAATAAACTATCCTAAGATGCAGTGTGGAGACATCACATTTCTTGTAAAAAATTACCTATTTTGGTGATAGGGATAGTATTTGGGCTTGGGCTCTGCCACCACCCATGGATGGAAACCTACCAAACACAGACATTTTTGAAAACTATACAACCAGGGGAGTCCAGGATGGTGTGCCTTGCATGGACTCACAATGCTTTTTTTAGCCACAATGCCATGCAAACCTCAAACTTTGTCTAAAGTTACGTAATTCCAGAACCTATAGGGATCCACAAAATTTCTACCAGTCAGCATTCCTACACTTCTCCTGATAAAACCACTGCACCACTTGTGTGGCTCTGAAGACACAACAAGTCCCAAAACACAACGTGAAGACATCCACATTTCCTCTCAAAACAATGGCCTGTTTTGGTGATGGGTTAGCTGCAGTATTTGGGTCTGTGCTCGGTCTCCACCCAGGTAAACCTACAAAACTCAGTAATAGATCAAACAAGGGACCACGCAAGTCTTTCGTCAAAGATATTAAAGAAACAAAAAATAACTTTGCTATGGAAATTCTAACCTAACTATAACTACACAGTGGTTGTTGCCCCCCACACACACACAAATGTGCAAGCACACACACTCACGTTTGCAAGTGATTTAAAAGATCATATTTCTTAGAAAAGAGGTTTTAACTGCAAATTATTTCACAAAAGGCTAAGCACAGCGGGGTTGACTGCCCGACGTGGGTTGGGCACAGGGCTTAGCTACAGGCCAAGACCTGAAGTCCAGACACTGCAGCCAGACCTGATTATTTTCTTTGTATATGCTAATCACTCAAAAATTACTGTGCAATCTAATTCCACCCTCGATGGGCTCTCAAAATCAGCCGGTTAGTATCCATTATTGCATTCATATGGCCTAATCGTTGTCCAAAGAAAATAATCAGCTGCTTTTGCCCATCCAGGGCAGAATCAAGTGTAATTCTGGTTGTTTTATCCGCCATTTGGTGATGAATATGAAATGTATTGTCTATGATTCAGCAATGCATGAAAGGAGATGAATATATACTGTTACAATATGGCGGGAATCTGTCCGAAGTATAGAGGATGTATCATAATTATGTGAAATTGAAATTTGATTTGAAACTCAGAAGCATCATGCATTAATCTAAAATAATTTAATTGTTTGCTTTCATGAACATGCAATAACTATGCAAATAAATGGGAAACTATACAATTTGTTGTAAAAAACCGCCACTCAAAGATGGTGGCACAGTAACTGCCTGATCGCCAATGAAAATGGTTGATATGTATGAAATAAATGAGGCACAGACGCGGCGGTCGCCAACACTGAAGAAGGCGATCCGCCGAAACGCGGTTGTTGTAAAGAGTACGAATAAATCCTTATGTGGATTTACCCCCCGCAAGTGCTGGTCTTTTCTTTAAGGAGCTGAGAGATTGACGCGAGTTTGCCCTCGCGTGACAGTGCACCTGCTAGGGAGTGCGAAAGCAACTGGCAGACCATGGAGCAGAAATATATATATATATTCACTTAAAAAACCATAGGTTTTAGGGACAGTTATAGTTAGTTGGACATTTCACTCGTACAAAACCATAGAAATTCCCCCGTTATAGTTAGTTCAGCTAACTATAACTCGCGCCCCCGCAATGCACTGCTGATGACGTCACATATTACATCACTCATGACATGGTCAGTGACATCACTGATGACATCACTGATGACATCTCAAATGACATCACTGATGACATCATCCAGTGACTGTGTGTTTCTTTAAAGTTTAAATATGTTTAATATATATAGGGAAAGGCGTATTGAAGAATGAGTGGGTGTATAAGTGTCTGTATGGATGATTTAGTAGGTGCGTGACTAACTCTATAAGTGAGTGATTAAACGTATCTTACTAAACTAAGATGAAACTGGGTGAATGTCTGTATCCGTCTGTCTATTGCTGTGTAAGTGGCTGCATGGGTTTGTGAATAGCTACATGAGTGTCTATATGAGTTATTGATTAGTTGTCTGAGTATCTGTATGGGTGCCTGAGTGTTTGTGTGGGTGGGGTGTGTGCGACTCTGTGCATAGATGTGTGAGTGGGTGATTCACTGGATGGATGGTTTCAAGAGTGCATCTGTGATAGACTGTATGGGTGGGCAAGTGTGTGTAAGAGTGTGTTTGTGAGTGAATGTATGTCCCAGTGGTACATGTGTGAGTAACTACATATGTGAAAGGCAGTATATATGTGTGTTGGAGTATATAAATAGCTATAAGCAAGAGTGTGTGATTGTGAGAGTGACTGTATGGATGAGTGTGTGCTTGTATCAGTGATTGTATAAGAGCGTAAGAATGTGCTAGTATTTGTATGAGTAAGTGAGCTGGTGTGTGTATAACTGTATAGGTGAGTAAATGGCACTGTGTTTAATTATTTGCATGACTGACTAGGTGTGTGAGTACCTCTATGGATGAGTGGCGGTGTTTGAGTGTCTATATAGGAGTATGAGTGCATATGATAGTCCTGTACTGAGTGACCGTAAGTATGAGTGACTGTACGGGTGAGTGAGTGGATGTGTGTGTAGACCTAAGAATCAGTGAGTGGGAATGTAGTTATTGGTGTTGGAGTGTCTATGGTTTTGCGAATGGCAGTCTGTAATTTAGAGTGGGTGTATCAAAGGTTATATCAGGGTGTGAGGAGGTGCATCAGATTATCACGTGGATGATGTCATCAGTGATGTCATCAGTGATGTCATTTGAGATGTCATCAGTGATGTCACTGACCATGTCATGAGTGATGTAATATGTGACGTCATCAGCAGTGCATTGCGGGGGCGCGAGTTATAGTTAGCTGAACTAACTATAACGGGGGAATTTCTATGGTTTTGTACGAGTGAAATGTCCAACTAACTATAACTGTCCCTAAAACCTATGGTTTTTTAAGTGAATTTCAAAGGTTTTTTAAATGCTAATTTCTATCTATAACGTGTCTGAAACCTATGGTTTTTTCAGTGAATTTCAAAGGTTTTTTAAATGCTAATTCCTAACTATAACATGTCTGAAACCTATGGTTTTTTTCAGTGAATTTCAAAGGTTTTGTAAATGACAATTTTTAAATGTATTAATTGTTATATTTATTTTTTTGATACTGATTTACTACATTTTTTTAAACTATTTATTTTTACATATTTTATTTTTTAAATTACATTGTAATTACATTATACATTACATTACAAAATATACTTTCTCAGAATGAATTACTTTAGTTTAAATACTTTGCAAATAGGCAATAGACTTTTAAGTATAGTAGTTACAGTTGTTGCAATGGGCAACACAATTTCAAACACAATGCAACATTGAGCTCAATGTGAATTTCTAGTTAAATGCAATTAGTTACTTTATGGATTACTTTTCTAACCACAGGACTGGATCCTAGATTCAGTCCTGGGACATCTCCTGTAAACAGTTGAGTAAAAGCGTTTTGGTTACAGTAGTGATTTTTAAGGAATATTATTGTATTTTAAAAGTTGACACTTAGAAACTTTTTCACATAGAATCACCAATGTTATCATATGGGAGGAAATTCACTTAGCAGGTAAGTAGTGTTATCGTTACTTTTTCTTACTCAGTGGTGGATCCTGTATCCAGCACTGGTGCATCTCCTGTAAACAGTTGAAAGAATGCGTTTAAGTCATACAGGCGATTTTTAAGGAATATTTGTAGTTTGTGAAAATCAACACTTTGAAACTTTTCTGCTGAAAACCAGACAATGGATTCCTATGGAAGGAAATATAAGTTACTGGTAAGTACGGTTAAAATTACTTTTCAGGATCAGTACTGGGCTGAAAGATGCAGCACTGAGGTCTCTCCTGATAACAGGTGAGTAAATCGGAATTCGTATTTCGGCTGATTTTAGAGGAATATTATAAAGTTCCAAAACTCCACACTTAGAAGAATTTCCAAGTGAAACCAGTCAATGATATCCTATGGAAGGAAATTCAAGTCACTGGTAAGTACGGTTAAAATTACTTTTCAGGATCAGTACTGTGCTGAAAGATGCAGCACTGAGGTCTCTCCTGATAACAGGTGAGTAAATCGGAATTCGTAGTTCGGCTGATTTTAGAGGAATATTTGTATGTTTCAAAAATCGACACTTAGAAACTTTTTCAGCAAAAAGCAGACAATGATATCCTATGGAAGGAAATTCAAGTTACTGGTAAGTACGGTTAAAATTACTTTTCAGGATCAGTACTGGGCTGAAAGATGCAGCACTGAGGTCTCTCCTGATAACAGGTGAGTAAATCGGAATTTGTATTTCGGCTGATTTTAGAGGAATATTATAAAGTTCCAAAACTCCACACTTAGAAGAATTTCCAAGTGAAACCAGTCAATGTTAGCCTATGGAAGGAAATTCAAGTTACTGGTAAGTACGGTTAAAATTACTTTTCAGGATCAGTACTGGGCTGAAAGATGCAGCACTGAGGTCTCTCCTGATAACAGGTGAGTAAATAGGAATTCGTAGTTCGGCTGATTTTAGAGGAATATTTGCACAATGGTGAAGGGAGGGGCGGGGCCTGAGGTGACATCTGTGCAAACGCGCCCCGTGGCGCGTTTTAAGTTGGGGGATTAAGTCCCCTTGAATCATGAGGGTCCCTGGGGTCCAACTAGCCCACCCTGTACCTCCAGTATGCGCCAGGGAGCTGCGTTGCAGAGAGGTGTTCAGAGGCCACGCCCCTTTTTGTACCTCTCTGCAATGCAGCTCTGTGGCGCTTTCTGCACATACCTGTTGGGCTAGTTGGCCCCCAGGGACCCTCAGGATTGAAGGGGATTTAATTCCCCATCTTAAAACGCGCCAGGGGGCCTGTTTGCACACATGTCACCTGAAGCCCCGCCCCCTCCCTTCACCACTGTGCAAACGCGCCCCGTGGTGCATTTTAAGTTGGGGGATTAAGTCCCCTTGAATCCTGAGGGTCCCTGGAGTCCAACTAGCCCACAATGTACTTCTAAAAGCGCCACAGAGCTGCGTTGCAGAGAGGTGTAAAAGGGGCGTGGCCTCTGTACACCTCTCTGCAACGCAGGCCCTGGCGCATACTGGAGGTTCCTGGTGGGCTAGTTGGCCCCCAGGGACCCCCAGTATTCAAGGGGAATTACTTCCTTTCTTAAAACGCGCCAGGGGCGCGTTTGCAGAGTACTGCAGGGAGGGGGCGGGCCTCCGGCACGATGCCGGTCGTTTTTTTTTGTTTTTTTAATGGGAGGGGGGCTGCGGGGCCCCCCTTCCCTTGGCCACTTTTGGCCCCAAGGACCCCATCCCCCGGGGCCTGTGCATTTTTTTTTTTTTTAATTCCCCCAAAAAAACGGGAAGGGGGCCGCGTGGCCCCCCTTCCCTGGGCCTGTATTGGCCCCGGGGACCCCATCCCCCGGGGCATGCCCTCGATTTTTTTTTTATTATTTTGGAGGGGGCTGCGTGGCCCCCTCCTCAGGCCATTTAAGGCCCCGGGGACCCCATCCCCGGGGCCGGCCTTGCCCTTTTTAAAAAAAATAAAAAAATTATTTGGGGAGGGGGCTGCGTGGCCCCCCTCCCTGGCCACTTATGGCCCCGGGGACCCCATCCCCCGGGGCCTGGCCTCTGGTTGGGGACTGTGGGGGGTCCCCAATCCCCCCACAGTCCCAGCTGGCTCCCCGCCTCCTGCGCGAGCCGGCATTGCTTTTCCACATGGGGAGCTGCTAACATGCAGCTCCCCATGTGGAAAAGCAATTTGCTATGACAGGACGGGAGCCGCGAGGCTCCCGTCCTGTCATAGCAAACTACAGTGTCCCGGGGGTAGGCACCCCGGGACACTGCAGGAGCCGGCCCTGGGGGTGGCGGTCCCCAGGCCCATCAAGGGCTCCAGGAGGGGGCCGCGCGGCCCCCTCCCATCCAGTGCACAGCCCTGGGGAGGTGGTGGTCCCCGGGCTTTGGGGGCTGGAGCCCCCCACACAGGTTAAAACAATTTTTAAAAAGAAGCCCCGGGGGGTGGCGGTCCCCGGGGCTGCGGGAGGGCAAAGAGCCCTCCCGCACCATTATTTTCTAAAGCCCCGGGGGTGGCAGTCCCCACGGCTTGGGGGGCCTTAGAGGCCCCCCACATTAAATCTAAACCCCCCCCCACCATGCCCCCGGGACTTGGCCCACCCGGGGGCAAATAAACATCGAAGCGCGGGAGACCGCGCTTCGATTTTTTTTTTTTCGGCAGGATCCGCGCACCCTGAGCGCATCCTGCCAATTTTTTTTTTTTTTAAATGCTTTTTTCTGCCCAGGGGGTCCTTGTGGGACCCCTGAGCAGACCTAGGGAGTCAGGGTGTTTCTACCCTGCCCCCTTTGTGCGTTTGCACACTTGCGATTTTTTTTTCTCGGCGGGATTCGCGCACCCTAAGCGCATCCCGCCGATTTAAAAAAAAAAAAATGCTTTTTCTGCCCAGGGGTCCTTGTGGGACCCCTGAGCAGACCTAGGGGTCAGGGTGTTTCTACCCTGCCCCTTTTGCGCTTTGCGCACTTGTTTCTGTCCCTCGGTTCTACCGAGGGACAAAATGGCTGCCAACACTTCCTGATTTGGAGTGTTGACAGCCAATTAGCATGCAGCTCGTGATCGGGAGGGTGCGCGAATCCGACGCGGCCATAGATATATATGTGATTTTCATTTTGATTTTCACAGGAACTACTGAACGGATTTACACCATTTAACAAAAAGGGTTCTTTCTGAACCAAGAACTACCTCTTTGCCAAATTTGGTGTAATTCCGTTCAGCAGTTCGAGCTGTAGCCGTGTCTAAAGTTTCCTATGGGAAAATGAATGGGGAAAACACGTTTTGGGACCCCCCTTTTTCTCGGCCCCCGCTTGACGAAACACCCTGAGACTTTCAGGGTAGGAGCGGACCGGAGCGGGCCATAAAGTTTGAAAATTTCGCGAAGATTCGTCAACCGACGCAAGAGTTATTTCAAATAGAATGTCGCAGATTTCCTATGGAAAATAGGTCTTAACTATAACTATCTACTGGCGACCGCCAGTAGATAATATATATATATATATCCACAAAAAACCTGTTGGTGCGGCCAGATCGTAATACACTCCAGCTCAAACAAACCACAGTAACGCAGCTCCAGTTTGACAGCGTGTTTATTTCAAAACGCCAGCAACAAGGTCCCAACGCGGTTTCAGAGCCTCCCGCTCCTTCATCACGGGTTAGGTCTGTATGCTACTTCCATTTCAAATTAAAGGAACCACCACCTGTGATGCGTGCAGGTAATGAACATAGAAAACATACTCTTCATCTGTTTCAATTTCTGTACATAAGAGAGTCATTTCGCATTTGAGAAATTCAATGCAATTACAATAACTGGTATAACATATTTTTCAGAGTCTGACGAAATATGGGGAATTGTATTTCAAACTAAACTCATTATTTTAAACTGCGCTTTTTGCCGATATTTCGGCGCAGTACATCAGCATAATTGTCCCCAGTGGGCAGATCTTTTTCTCTTTTTACTAAATCCCTGTTAAAGTACAGCGGCACAATTCTGCCCAAGTGGGCTAATTCTCATTGGTACTGGTGTGCATTGTTTGAACCCCATCAATCCGCCATACATTCAAATTAATAAAACCAACTCATTGTTGCTCCAGTGAGCATTGACTTAAATCAAAATCAATGGTTCTTGTGCCTATTCTTCGGCCTATATTCCAACGCAATTCCACCCAAGTGGGTGAGTTCAGATTAAAGTCCAAACATGGCTGAAACTCCAAACTGAATTTGAAAACCCTTTCTGTTATACCACAGTCAAAAGATAAGATAGCTCTCCTGCGTTTTTCAGTATCCCTTCATCTGTAACAGAAACAAACAAAGACTAATGGTTAAAATTATATTCACGAAAACATGTTACAATTAAAAAGGCATAAACCTAAGGTCAATATACAAAAAGGGCGGTTTGATAATTCAGGACACCTGCTTCTAAAATAGTTTATCCCGGATGAACAGTCAATTCCTCATCCAGGTTTAAACCTATTGGATGAAGAGTGTTGTATTTTATAATCAATTTAGATTCAAGTCTTCTAAGCTCTAAAGTCCGATTCCCTCCTCTTTCACAGGTTGGAATCTTATCAAGTACATAGAATTTCAGTAAATTGCAGTTCTGATTGTGGCTGGCTTTGAAGTGTCGGGCAATAGGATATTGCTTGTCATCATTTTTGATAGCTCGCATATGCTCGAGCACCCGTTTTTTTGCTTTGTGTATGGAGCTTCCTATATATCACTGTCTATAGTGATAGCAGTAAAACGTTAAAACTAGCAGAGAACCAAAAAGCATACACCATCTCCAAACACCTTACATGCAACACCGAATATGTAGTTTATGCTCTTAGGTGTCCATGCAACAAATTTTATATAGGAAGCACCATACACAAAGCAAAAAAACGGGTGCTCGAGCTCGAGCATATGCGAGGCTTAAAGTACTATCCTCAGGAGTTCCTACCTTGCAGGGTTTATCACTTTCCTCTGTTGGACCTTCTAAGCTGATATTGCTGAATTTATATAATGCCATCTCCCATACGCAAGAAGTATGCAACATTCAGGTCTTGGGCTCCTTTTTATGAAATTTGAATGGTTCTAACCTGTCCTCGGCGGATATTATGGTTGCAGAAGATTTCAATGTTCATTTGTGTGGAGATCCTAGGGTGGGCGGGGTTCATGTTTCGGATGTATGCTCCTGCCTGGCCTTCACTTGGAACATTTGCATCAAGGTTCAGTCCTAAATGCCATGCTGAGCGATTTTAATCTAGTTTTCTCTCTGGATAAGTCCTCCCCATTTAGGAGTGTTATTAACCCCACCTTTATTGGGAGAGGATGTGAGACGTTTATTGATTTTATTTTTGTCTCAGCATCCCTTCTCCCCTACAGTACTAAGACAGAGATACCTATGAGCCCTTTTAGCAATCATAATCCAGTGTGTGCCTCATTATGTTGGTCTCTGCTGTTTCAAGTGCATCCAGTAGGGGCCAGAGGAAATATTAGAACTACGTGTCAGGGCAGGAGGTTAAGGTGGTTTAAGCTTTTATAAGTCCCTGGTTTCACGCTATGAGAATAAGTTCAGAGTTTGTGTGTCGGATAGTAGCGCCCCTCGTGACGTTTTGGGGGCCTTTGTAGAGATTTTGAACTCAGTGTCCAGTCTTCTGGAGGTCCCAGCGTCATGGAAAACTTTTGATATGCGCAGACAGTTTGACAAGGGTTGCTCCCTGGTGCGTAGCCATCTCGTGTATGCCCTGAATAGTAAACCTAGGGCCCCCGTTCTAGTGAAGAACGATCAATGGGATGCGGCTAGGGAAAACCTGCTCGAAGTGAGTACCTTGAAAAGAAGCTCCAAATTTGGGGGACTAGTTAATAGTCCCTTCTAGGCCACGGACACTGCAGCATCTTTGGGCTCACATATAACCAAGGATGGTTTAGTTTCCAACTTCCAGGAGTCTTATAAGATCTTACCCCCGATGCTGCTGGTGGGGAAGGGATGTTGGAAGGGTTCTCGAACTTATCATTCTCCCTTCAGGAAGTTAAGAAGGGCATAGCTGGTCTAACTAAGAGTAAGGACCCAGGTCCCGACAGATTCTCTCCCGACATATACATAAACAATGTTGAGATATGGGCCCCAGTCCTGACCACACTTCTCAATGTGGTGGTATGGGGGGGCCCACAGTCATGGGACTCTTCTATTATTGTCCCTGTCTTTAAAAAGGGGGACAGGGACAATCCCCTGTGTTACAGGCCCATCTCGTTGCTTGACTCTTTTGTGAAGGTAGTAGGGCAAATACTCTTGGACAGACGAGTGGTGTCAGCGGAGGAAATGGACGCCCGATCAGAAGTGCAGTACAGCTTCCACTGAGGGAGGTCAACAGTGCCCCAGTGCTTGAACCTTTATATGATTCTAGGCAAATATACCATTGCACGACCTAGCTCAATCCACTTAGCCTTTATAGATCTTTCCTCGACGTTTGTCTGAGTAAACCGAGAAAAATTATGGCAGATTATGCTATCCATGGGGGTGGACTGGGACATTGTCTGTGAGTATGTATTAGTATCAGTATGAGTAAGTTAGTTGGTGTGTGTGTATCTGTATGGGTGAGTGGCTGTGTGACTGACTATATGGGTGAGTGATTAGGTGTGTGCGTAGCTCTATGGGTGACTAACTCAGTCTGTGAGTGGCTGTATGGGTGTATGAGTGAATATGTCAGTGGCTGTATTAGTGAATGAGTGGGTGCATGAGTGGCTGTATGGGTGAGTGAGTGGATGTGTGCACAGATCTATGAATCAGTGAGTGGGTGTGTAAGTACTGGTATGGGTCTGTGAATGGGTTTGTGAATGGTTGTGTGGGAGTGGGAGTGGGTGTGGGTGTATGAAAGGTTTTATGGGGTGTGAGTGGGTGCATCAGTGATTCTGTGGATGATGTCATGGTGTCATCAGGGATGTCCCTGACCATGTAGTATGTGAGGTCATAAACAGTGCATAGCGGGGGCACGAGTTATAGTTAGCCCACTAACTATAAATGCAGAATTTCACTGGTTTTGTATGAGTGAAATCTGAGCCTATATATAACGTCCCTGTAAACTTTGTTTTTTTCAGTGAATATATATATATATTAAGTCGCGTCGTGTGTGACGCTAACTGTGTTCCCCTTTAGAAAGGCACCATGTTCACCTGTTAGGATCATGTGACCAAGACCACGGCTGTGGTCGAAACGCGTCTGTTTATCTGCCTGAATAAACAACTTTATTTACACTAACGATTGGTGTGGCTCGTGGATCTTTGCTTCAACGCGGGGATTCGTCTTCTGCATATATATATATCGAGGAAGGCGGCAATGCCGAAACGTGTCTGTTGGTGCGGGGGAGGTTTCGCACAATAAAATCACTGTAAAGAATTCCCGTGAGTGCTGTCCTTCTTCGGCTGGACTGGGATTGTCTACCGTTGTGGCAACATATATATATATATATGCATGTATATATATATATATATTCACTGAAAAAACCATAGGTTTCAGGCACGTTATAGTTAGAAATTAGCATTTAAAAAACCTTAGAAATTCACTGAAAAAACCATAGGTTTTAGGGAAAGTTATAGTTAGTTGGACATTGCACTCGTACAAAACCCATGAAATCCCCCCGTTATAGTTAGTTCAGCTAACTATAACTCGCGCCCCCGCAATGCACTGCTGATGACGTCACATATTACATCACTCATGACATGGTCAGTGACATCACTGATGACATCACTGATGACATCTCAAATGACATCACTGTACATAATAGGGCAGGGGGATTAAAACTACCTCTTAAAACGCGCTACGGGCGCGTTTGCACAGTGGTGAAGGGAGGGGGGGGCCTGAGGTGACATGTGTGCAAACACGCCCTGTGGCCGTTTTAAGTTGGGAGATTAACTCCCCTTGAATCCTGCCGGTCCCTGGGGTCCAACTAGCCAACCAGGTACCTCCAGTAAGCGCCACAGAGCTGCGTTGCAGAGAAGTGTAAAAAGGGGCATGGCCTGGACCACCTCTCTGCAACGCAGGTCTGTGGCGCTTACTGGAAGCACCTGGTGGGCTAGTTGGCCCCCAGGGGCCCACAGGATTGAAGGGGAATTAATTCTCCAATTGAAAACGCGCGACAGGGCGTGTTTGCACACATCACCTCAGGCCCCGCCCCCTCCCTTCACCACTGTGCAAACACGCCCATGGCACGTTTTAAGTTGGGGGATTAAGTCCCCTTGAATCCTGAGGGTCCCTGGGGTCCAACTAGCCCACCAGGTATCTCCAGTAAGCGCCACAGAGCTGCGTTGCAGAGAGGTGTAAAAGGGGCATGGCCTGGACCACCTCTCTGCAACGCAGGCCTCTGGCGCTTACTGGAGGTACCTGGTGGCCTAGTTAGCCCCCAGGGGCCCTCAGGATTAAAGGGGACTTAATTCCCCAACTATAAACGCGCCACAGGGCGTGTTTGCACACATGTCACCTCAGGCCCCACCCCCTCCCTTTACCACTGTGCAAAGGCGCCCTGTGGCACGTTTTAAGTTGGGGGATTAAGTCCCCTTGAATCCTGAGAGTCCCTGGCTCCAACTAGCCCACCATGTACCTCCAGTAAGCACCACAGAGCTGCTTTGCAGAGAGGTGGTCCAAGGCCATGCCCCATTTTACACCTCTCTGCAATGCAACTCTGTGGCACTTACTGGATGTACCTGGTGGGTTAGTTGCACCCAGGGACCCTCAGGATTCAAGGGGACTTAATTCCCCAACTTAAAACGCGCCACAGGGCGCGTTTGCACACTTGTGACATCAGGCCATGCCCCCTCCCAGCACCACTGCGCAAACGTACCCCCTGGTGCGTTGTAAATTGGGGGATTAAGTCCCCTTGAGTCCTGAGGGTCCCTGGGGGCCAACTAGCCCACCACTTACCTCCAGTAAGCGCCACAGATCTGCGTTGCAGAGTGGTGTAAAAAGGGGCATGGCCTGGGCCACCTCTCTGCAACGCAGCGCAGTGGCACTTACTGGAGGTAAGTGGTGGGCTAGTTGGCCCCCAGGGACCCTCAGGATTGAAGAGGAATTAATTCCCCAACTTGAAACGCGCCACAGGGCGTGTTTGCACACATGTCACCTCAGGCCCCGTCCCCTCCCTTCACCACTGTGCAAACGCACCCCGTGGCGCGTTTTGAGTTGGGGGATAAAGTCCCCTTGAATCCTGAGGGTCCCTGGGGTCCAACTAGCTCACCAGGTACCTCCAGTAAGCGCCACAGAGCTGCGTTGCAGAGAGGTGTAAAAAGGGGCGTGGCCTCTGAACACCTCTCTGCAACGCAGCTCCCTGTCGCATACTGAAGGTACCTGGTGGGCTAGTTGGCCCCCAGGGACCCTCAGTGTTCAAGGGGAATTAATTCCCCAACTTACAACTCGCCAGGAGGCGCGTTTGCACAGTAGTGAAGGAATGGGGCGGGGCCTGAGGTGACATGTGTGCAAACACGCCCTGTGGCGCGTTTTAATTCGGGGAATTAATTCCTCTTCAATCCTGAAGGTCCCTGGGGGCCAACTAGCCCACCAGGTACCTCCAGTATGCGCCAGGGAGCTGCGTTGCAGAGAGGTGTTCAGAGGCCATGCCCCTTTTTACACCTCTCTGTAAAAAGGGGCGTGGCGGTCCCCGGGGCGTGTGGGGGGGCTCGAGCCCCCCCCACACAGGTATTTCTTTAAAAAAAAAAGAAGCCCCGGGAGGTGGCGGTCCCCGGGGCTGCGAGGGGGGCAGTGTACCCCCCTCCCGCAAATAATTAATCAAAGCCCCAGGGGGTGGCGGTCCCCGGGGCTTGGGGGGGCCTTTGAGGCCCCCCATACATTAAAAAAAGAAGCCCCGGGGGGTGGCGGTCCCCGGGGCTGCGGGGGGGCCGTGTGCCCCCGCAAATATTTATGCAAAGCCCCAGGGGGGTGGCGGTCCCCGGGGCAGTGTGGGGGGATTGGGACCCCCCCACACTTATTTTTTTCACTGCCCCCGGGACCTGGCCCACCCGGGGGCTAAATATTAACGAAGCGCGGAAGCCCGCGCTTCCTTTTTTTTATTTTCACGGCCGGATCCGCGGATCCTCCACGCATCTCGGTGCTTTTATAAAAAAAATGCTTTTTTGGGCCCTGGGGGTCCTTGTGGGACCACCTGAGCAGTGCTAGGGGGTCAGGGTGTTTCTACCCTGCCCCCTTTTCTTGTTTTATGCGACTGTTTTTCTGTTTTCTTGTGACTCGTTCTACCGAGTCACAAGATGGCTGCCAACACTTCCTGGTTTGGAGTGTTGACAACCAATTAGAATAAAGCTCGTGGTCGGGAGGGTCCGCGGATCCTCCGTGCCTCTAAATATCGAAACTATTATTTTTGATTTTCTCAGCAACTACTGAACGGATTTACACCATTTTTAAAAAGGGTGCTTTCTGAACCAAACACTACCTTTTTGCCAAATTTGGTGTAATTCCGTTCAGCAGTTTTGTCTGTAGCCTTGCATAAAGTTTCCTATGGGAAATTTATTTTTTGACTCTTATTTTTTGAATTTCTCCGCAACTACTGAACGTATTTACACCATTTTAAAAAAAGGGCGCTTTCTGAACCAAGCACTACCTTTTTGCCAAATTTGGTGTAATTCCGTTCAGCAGTTCGGGCTGTAGCCGTGTCTAAAGTTTCCTATGGGAATTAACATGGAGAAAACATGTTTTAGGACCCCCCTTTTTTCTCGGCCGCCGCTTTATGAATCACCCCGAAACTTTCAAGATAGGAGCGGACTGGAACGGGCCATAAGTTTTGAAAATTTCGCGATCATTCGTCAACCGGCGCCAAAGTTATTGGGAAAAGAATGTTACGAATTTCCCATGGATAATAGGTCCTAACTATAACTATCTACTGGCGACCGCCAGTAGATAATATATATATGTATATATATATATATATATATATATATATATATATATATATATATATATTTATATATATATATTATATATCCCAAAAAACAAGTCCCCGTTCCGGAGCCCAGGACCCTACAAGGCGGCCTCACGCAATGGGCACGGAGCAGCCCATCATTACACCACTATAAGCACACAAGTAGTGAGGCCCAATACTGCAGCAGAGGTTTTGTTTTCAAAGTCTGGCAGCGCCTGCTTCCATATTCCGACGTTTCGGCATACTAGCCTTGTTCACAGATGGAAGTAACAAACACTCAGGTGCGCTTAGGCGTGCTTTTAATAGGGTTAGGTCACATGACTGTATTCACTTTACTTCAAGTCCCACAGTGCATTGTGCCAGTTGGTGAAATAACTGGATGTCCTCAGATGTTATTTGCCTGATTGGTAATTTCCATAAAGCACAAGCACTGATGTCAATGTGGAATACTTTTAAAAGGCAGTCAGGTGAGTTGGTAAAATACCACAATGTTCTCGTTTTCATTCTGACTTAAAAATAAAACCATCATTATGCAGCACGATCATGGCAGGATATTATCCTTCCTTGAATCTATATATATATATGTGCAAAAAAGGAAGCAGGGTGCCCTGTATAGTTCCCAAGTTTCGGCAGAGAGCTGCTTCTTTATATGGAGCACCCTACAATACCATCAACACTCGGAATCTGCTTGCCTCGAATGTCGGGTTCATAAGCACAGTGTTTAAGCACAGGATTAGCACAGTGCCATCCACACTGAGCTAGAGAGTGACAAAGTATTTTGCCATTTTTACAACAATCCCTTTAGGCAAAGCATTAACAAGTGACATTAACGTCGAGCTGAAAAATTGCAAAAGCCTTTTACCACTCCAGACACAGCATTACAGCTTTGGATTTGGTAAAATACCATCTAAGCCAACCTGAAATAAATAAAAGCAACCCCTGACACATATTTAACTCTTGTTAGAGCTCTTCGGAGAGGTATAGTTTTGTCCAGACACAAGGGAGCACCCAGTATAAGCTAAGACAATACCCTTTCAGGCTTAGAGAGCCGCATAACTTATACAAAAAAGGAAGATGGGAACTCTGGGTAGTTTCCAAATTTAGGTGGAGAGCAGCTCCTTTATATGGAGCACCCTACAATACCACTGACACTTTGAATCTGCTTACCTCAAATGTCTGTTTCAAGGTTGAAATCACACAGAGGGGCATATGTACAAGCCCCTATTGCCACCGGAGTGTCACGTTTTTTGACGCTCTGGTGGCCTAGCGCCATTTCCCATATCTACAAAGTGGCGCTAAGCCGCTTATTGTGGCTTTACACCACCTTTTAAATATGACCTTTTCCGCCGCAGTCCTCTGCAGCAAAGGGGCATGCAATGGGTGTTGCAGTGGGCATTCCACTGCAACACCCATTGCTTTTTGATGCTGCCCCAGACTTACAAGGCTGAGGCAGCACCATAAGCTAACGCCAGGGCATACCTGGTCTTAGAATGGCAATACAAGTAGAAATTATTAATTTCTCCTCGTTTTTTGCTCTTTCTGTGTGTGTGGAGCACATCGCAATTATTGATTGTTTATGTGCAGGAAGGTGCCTGCAGCCCAGGCACCCTTGCAACATGGCGGTAGGGTGCCTGCGCTGGCACTAGGCAGCTATTTTGCGCCAGCGCTAGGGGACACACATGGGTGTGCTGTATTCTTGTGAATACGGCGCATTCCTACATCTAAAAAATGTTGGAGCACGGCATTGCTAAATTTGGCGTAGCACCATGCTCCAACATTTTTTTTAAATATGCCCCTCAGTTGTCTCCTGCGAGTAACAATGTTCCTTACACGGTGTACTGGCCCTATGAGCATTTTCATGGAATGTGTGACACGCCTCGCTATATTTAGTAAGCAGCACATGCGCATGACGAGATGTAGGCTATCTGTATGCTTACAACCATTCTGCAGTGCTCGTTTAAGGGCTTGTGTGTCTTGTTATTTTGCTGGCCTGAATATCTGGTAGGCAGGAACCTACTAAGGAGACTTTCTTTGGCATGCTTTGCAAAAATAAACCGCATTTCCCCATGTCACAGGGCTTATTGGCACTTTGGGTAAACAATTAAAACTGGCCTATCAAAACCTCTTCTTTAATTGAGCCCCGTTTGTGTATGAAATGTAGCATTAAGCTTCTCGTAAAAGCAATAGCCTCTCGCAAAAACCAAAACCTGCTGCAAAATGTTGTTTTCTAGGTCTCTAGTTAAAACTTAACCTCGGTGCACCGGAAATATTATTTTACTGCTTGCATTTGTGTACATGCTATTCCCGGCGCAGGATCTGGTACCTAGTGAAATTTGTATTTTTATAGATTATTGTAACAGTTTCCTTTTCTACATCATGTGCTAACTGTGTTTAGATGTGTTCCTTTAACGCAAAATTATTACAAGAGTTCAGGCTTTTCTGAAATTTCATCCTTAGGGAAATTCCACTTTATTCCAATTTCATCCTGGAACTGGTTTCTGATGTCATTAATTGTTTTTTTATGTTGGTTTAATGGTGTCTATCGATTTCAGTCGGTATTTCTGTTTAACCAATATAATTTCCGTTGCTTCACTTGTCAAACGGAGTTCAACGGCCAACAATCCACCAGCCATAACAGGATGCAGGAGAAACCACATGATAACTGGACAAATGGAATTTCCACCAAGTCTGCCAACTGCTTCATAACAGTTTTGAGGGCAAAAACAGCATTTTGAAGCAGTGAAATGGCCTCCTCGTAAATTGGACTATTCTGCATTTGGAAAAGCAGGAGGAGTGGTGTGAATCTGGGTGTTTTGCAAGGGTGGAAGGAGCAGTTGCCGCCATATTGTAGTGAACACATCTATCTATCTATCCATCTATCTATCTATATATATATTTATATCTATATGTCTATATACATATATATATATATATATATATATATATATATATATATATATATATATTTAAATTGGTATATTTTTCCTCAGTTCCGATAAGAAAGACACTGTTTCAATCTGATTTCAGAACATGTGAGTATTGTGATCTTCAAGTCGAGACTTTATTCCATATGATCGTGTGCCCTGTATGAGAAAGCTTATGGACAGGTGGGTTTTGCCAGCTCTCCATCGCAAAGCAAAATATGATAAAAGGCACAATTTAGGTGCAACTTCTGTATTTGCTAGGGGGCTCAAACTCCTACATAGTGGAAGAGGTAGCCTCTTGTTTTTTGTAATTAGTGATGTGAGAGAGAAATTACTGAGTTCTGAAGAGGGTTCTGGGACATATTATAATAAGCAGAAGCAGGCTTGTACACGTGAATTTGCACAGAGGAAAGGAACATATGGAGCATGTGTTTTACAGCTTGGATGCAGGGTTTTATTGCATCGTACCTTATATTCCTTCAGCGGGTTCAGTGAAATTTATATTTGTTAAATAGAATGCTCTATGAAAAAATGCTGGATAGTTTACAAATTGGAAACAACTGCAAAACTGTGACTGTAAAAAGCAAGGGGAAGTCCTATTCCAGAGACAAAAAATAAAGGGAACACCCCTATGTTTCACGGAGTAGGTTTTCCTACATGAATACATGTTTTCATCGTGAAGAATCAAAGGAACATTAACTGTGCAAGGGCAAATTTCAACATCATTTCCACTCGCAGATTTTTCTACTTGAGAAAAATTCTGCTTATGGATTTGTGATGAAAATCTACCCCTTCCACGTATTTCCAGAAGTACTTCTGGAATACTTTGTAAAACTCACTAACCTTGGAAACCTATAAAGCAGCAATTACACGGGTGTCGACTTGAGACTGTTGGAAAGAAAGCTTTGTGAATTGGGCTTAAATGATTTTGAAAAAGTTAAATTTTCACACCACATATATATAAGCGTACAATTTGAGTGCATTTCCCTCTTTCTGGGAATTCACAAAAGTCCAGAGCAGTGAGCATGGAGATATCTTCAAGTGTATGCCTTCTCCACTCATTTTACTTCTCGAGATTGTCTTTAAGGTGGTCATTTCACATGAGTAAACTGGAAGGATTTGTCTATTTGGACAACAAACATTTTTTCCTCTATGAAGAAATCTCTTCCTCAAACCCATCATAAGATATGGGGGGGAGGGGGAGATCCTTTATCTTCCACACCATGGAAACGAATTTACTCACGCCATCTGGAAAAGTAGAATTATGTGAATTTCTAGGGTGCAAACATCCTGAAAAATGCAAAATAGTATGCTACCCCTTCATCACACACTTTCCTGCCACAGACCCTGAGCTTCATTACAGTAGTGGATTGTCTCGAGTACTCACATCGATCTGAAGTTATAAATATCTGTAGGTCCTGATTCATAGAATCAGTGTCAGGGTATTTGTGCCCGCAGAGAACTATTTTGCACAAATGGTGGACAAACAAACTGGAGGAGGCCCAAAATATTGGACTGGATTGGATAAAATGAAATAGGTAGATTTTGAATTCCAATGGCACAATTCACAAAAGCATCAAGAGCAATTCACAGCTGAGACTAGAAACAAAAAGCACACGTGTTTGCATCTTATAAACAAATCCATTTACTTGCAATAAAATGTTTAAATACTAAAACACTGCAGAGGTGCTTCCTAGCAGGCACATATACCTAGAACAGGTATAGTTGGAGATGGTTCGCAGCCAGAAAATGCACAAGAGTCTTGTCAGGTTACTGGTGTGGAAGGTTGGCAGTTTGGTGATATCGCTTTTTATCATCCACCAGCATTTGATCCATACAACAGTGTGGACAGAACACAGGTCTGGTAAAGCTTCAGTATGGTGTTGGTGAATGTGCACATGTAATCAGGCAAGTGTCATCACTCTCAGTGCAGGACAGTCAATATATGAAGTGTGCTGATCAATTGATCCATGCTACATGCTGCGGGAGTGAAGGTAAAATGTGGATGATAACTGCACTGTGAAGATCCTGAATAAAAGGTCCAGAATATTGCTTGACTATAATCTCAGGATCATAATATTGTGATTACAAAAGAAAAAAGGAAGGGAATATTAACCCCTTGACCGCGATCGGAATTCCGCTCGTGTGCTGGACATTCCGATCGTGGGTGTGGTCGTGACGAGCTCAGCTCGTCATGCGCACAGCGCTACCGCGCAGCATGACGAGCTGAGCTCGTCACGCGCATCGAAGGGGTTAAGGGTAAGTACATTGTTTTCTTTTTCACAATAATATAGATTTTTAAAATATTGATTGTTAAAGTACTGTGGTTGTTATTATCATCTTTAATATGGTTAATTTTTTTGTTGAATATGTATTGTGAATAATAATATAACATATTTTATAAAAAATATGTTTTGGATTTGTATTTTTCTTCAGGTTCAGTATTTGTTTGGTGATGTGGGGTGGGGAGTGTTTTATAAAAATACATCATTTTGTATGCATTTCTACTGTTTCAATTAATTATGTTAATTACTAATTAAGTATTATTTGTTTACGTTTTTAATACTTATATATGAATATTCATTATTGTATTAATTTCTAATAAATTTGCTTGTATTTTTCCAATTGTTTTTTGTTTTATTAGGGGAATATGATGGTTAGTAATTTTAAATAAATTATTTAAATAATATGAACTCATTAGACTTTTTTATATTATATTTTATTAAATATATTGGTGATTTTTTACTTGGAAATAATTGACTTAATAAGTAAATAATAATTAATTTGAATATTTTTTCAATTATGTTTCTTGTTTCCATTATGAGTAGTACTATTTGTATTTGTTTTAAATATTATTTTTATTTTAAAATAATATAAGAAAGAAATTAAACAATTAAAGAAGTATGTACATAAGGAGGCCTAGTCACAAAGTGCATTTTGTAGTACGTTTGTAGAACTATAATAGTAATACAAAAGGAATACAAAATGCTATTCACAAACATATGTGTGGAGGTTCCTCCTATCCTATCTTGCAGAGAATGCCGCCCTGACTTCAGTCTCCCCACATGTAAGTTTACACTAAAGGGGCCGATTCCAATGTCATTAGGAAGGCCTCCAGACGGGTTCTGGAACGTGCAAATCCGATTCGGAGTCTATGTTTCCGACCAAATCGTCCCCCGTTCCGAACAACCAAGTACAATGCGAAGATCTCGTCCGCGTCGACCGAATTGTTTCCGAACCCGATCCTGTCCGTCCGACTCGTTCGCAGCCGCATTGTGCCGCGCAATGGAGCCGGATTCCGAACGAGCGAGTGCGATGCACCATTCGGACTGCCGTATCGACTCGGTTTCAGCGAGACAAAACGGCTGTGGGAATCAGACTTCGGGGCCTTTCGCAGGCCCCCCTGCACCCGGGGCCCTCTGAAACGGTTACGGGGGGTGCCCATGGGTTACCCTGATCCAAGCATGCGCTGTGTGGCGGGCACCATGGGGTGCCCGCCACAGGGTGTACGCTTTTCCCCACCCACCCCTTTTTGCTATGGGAGCCTGTGTACCAGGGGTGGGCGGAATTTGCGTAGTCGCGTTACGCAAATCCTCGCGAAATTGCTAACAAATTCCGCGAGCTCGCGGAACTTCCGCGAAATCGCGGAATTGCTTGTGCCGTCCGTTCGCGATGTGTTTTTGCGTGCTCGCGGGGAAATATATCGCTAACTTGCCCATGCGGTCGCTAATGGGCGCGGCCATCTTGTTTTCACTTGTCCCGCCCGCTCGCGATGGTATTTCCTGTTCCGGGTCGCGTATTGCATGCTCCCGCCCGTTCGCGATAAGGGTTTCCTGTTCGGGAACGCGTATTACGTGTTCGCGACGCTTTTTGCGTGCTCGGGGGGAAATATCGCGCGAACTTGCCCATGCGGTCGCAATGGGCGCGGCCATCTTGTTTTTCACTCTATTTCTATGGTTCTGGGCCTGCTTTTCAATCCTCCCTCTATCTTTTCAATCCTTTGTTTCTGTAAACTTATTTTGGGTCTTTTTTGTTTATTATCTATCTCTCTATTTTCCTGATTCTATATTTTGAGTTTTTCTCTACTTTTTGTGTGTTTTTAACTACTTTTTCACACTTTTTCTATTACCTGCTTTTTCATTTCTTTTACTTACTTTATTTAATTCCTACCTTTTCTTTTCCGCCCCCGCCTACCCAGAACCATGGCAAAGGGACACAGGGCTCGAAGTCGGAGCCAGAGCCGCGACCGCCTTCCTTGCGGAAGACGGCGCCAAAGAGGGGTGCAGGCACGGGCCTTATTTAATGAGGCGGAGGTGGCCGCACTGGTTTTTTTCGTTCAGCGCCACCTCCCCTTAACCCTGGCAGCAGGCGGCAGGCCTGGGTCCGGGTACGGGCTCCGGGAGCGTCGTCAGCGGTGGGGCAAGGTGCGTCGGGCAGTGTTTCGCTGCTCTGGTGTCCGGCGCACCCAGAATCAGTTGACGCACCGGTGGTCCGATATTCTGGACCGGGAGCAGGACCTGCTGGACCTGCTAGGAGTGGAGGTCCCGGGGCTTGGTGAGTAGCTATTTAATATTACTACTTTGTGTTCTTCTGCTCTGTGTTATATATTGCGAATATTTTTTTTCTCCGACCAGCAAGAATGCTGCTGCTTACATTGCAGGTAAATGACGTTTAAAAATCTGTGATTGTTATGACACAGGCGCTCGACGCTACTAATCTTACTTGTTTGCAACTTTGCGCTCGCTTGGCCTGATGATTATGTAAGAGTTTACTTTAGAGAACTTAAGTGATGTAATGCTAGAGAGAGTAGTCCTTCCTTTGTCCTCGTGCCACTAAGAAGGGATAGTGGTGGATTGATAGGTTTAGTTACTTATTAGTTGGTAATTTCTAAGTTGTGTGCGTGACGCATCCTCTGTCACGTCACGGGCTGCTGAGTGATGCTTACCCCAGTCCTTAGCAGAACCTTTTGTAGTTTGTTTACTGAGTGTTAATAGGCTTATATCATCACTAGCAGAACATTAGCAGCAACCAGCCAACAATTTGGTGTATGCAAAAATGTATGCATGTGTCCTCCATCTATGCATTTTTGAGGACTAAAATAAATGGAAATGCAGACTTACTGAACAATTGGCCCGTCTGGATTGGAATCGGTGACCTAGGTCAGGTGGTAGTTAGGCTTGCTAGACGGTCCGTGAATCTCGCAATACTACCAGTCGATCAGATAGGTCAATTTTATTGCAATTTTTGTAACCAAAAATGTTTTTGGTGCCTATTTGAAAATATTTTATTTATTTCACACCAAACTTTAATTTTTGTCTCTTTCTTTATGAAATCTTACATGATCAGCAGCACCCAGGGACAAGAAGACGGGGTCGCAGGCGGTGGGCCCACAAGATCTGGACGATGCCTCCCAGGGACAGGACCGCTCCTCTATCGAGGGCTCTGCTGCTGGCCCCAGTAAGTCCACCAGTGGTTAATATTAATAATGATATTTCCTAAACTTTTCCTGCACCTTATTTTTTCCGAACTATTATTTCGGTATCCTGATTCGCATTTTTACAAAATCTTCTTTGCTCTATACTATCTGTTTCTAAATTATTGTTATCCCTGCCTCTAACTGCGTCTGCTATGACTCTCTGTACTACTACTATTAGTCTGTCTGTAGCCAAGCTTGCCCAGTTGCCCACTCTTTATTTCAAATATTTTAAATTAAACTCATTCACCAATAGCTATAGCCATTGAGTTTTGGTTGTCCTCTTCTACTACTTCTAGTCTTCTTATTCTTGAGGCTTTTTGACAATTCCCACCAAGAAAATGCCCAACCAAATTTTAGAAGTTTAGATAGGATAGGACATACTACTACTGTTGTAGGGATTCTGCACATACAGAACTTTGCACAAGAAAATAGGTCGTTGGTGATGGGAGGTTGGACCTTCCTCACACCTCAATCGGAAGCCACCACAATCCCCTGACCGACTTGTTATAGTGTCTCATTACTCCGAAAGGCCCCCCCACCCCCAAAATACCCAATGAGTAGACAACCCAGACAACATAACACTCCCAACCTGTGTCGCGGAAGCAATGCACACCCTTTTGCTCACTCTTGTGTAAGTCCACACCAAATACCACCGAGTCTATGTAAGTTCAAAAGGTTTCTTTTTATTTCCAACTGACAAGCTCTGTATGTTGTATAATGCAGCAGCAACAGCAAAATGTATAAGATTAAAACAATAAACATTGTTACAGTTAGACTTACAAGTTACTTACAACTAAAAGTCCATAGAAGCCAAAAGGCGAGATCATGATAACTGAACAGTGGTGGGCGAACCACCCTCCCCTTGGTAGGAATCGAGTTTATATAAAATTCTAAATGGAGATGTGAGAATTCTGGGGAGCCCTCACCTTAGAAGAACCTAGTAGTGGTGACATCATAAGCTCTGCAAAGCTCTGGTTCTTCTTATAAGTGAATCTTCCGTCTGTAATGAGAAAAATGGTGCGCGTTAGTATAGTGCAAGCATTTCTCAGTCGTGCCAAAAACTGTAATTTTTTTTTTATGGATAAGCAATATGGACTAACACCATAACTCCATAACAAAGTTGCTTGTTTCTCGACCTTGTACGCAGTGCTCAGACATTAGCAGTATGAGCTCATGTGGCCTCAAAGGCGTATTTCACAACAAGCTGCGAGGTAACTTGCGCAAAAATAAAAGACAGAGCTAAAATGGTTGCATGGCTCGGGGTAACTTAGCAAAGACTAAAATGACCCTAGGGACCATATAACACTACTAGTGTCTAGTCTACTACCTGATTTATACTAGTGATGTATGTTGTATATGTATTAACTTTTTTTTCATTCATGCTAGTGAAAAATAGGGGGAGGTGTATATGGCATCTGAAAAATGTGTAATGTTTTTTCTAGGCGTACTACCGACCACCAGTACCGGGGCCAGCGGTGAAGGTGACGCGGCCGCTGAGGGTGCAGGCGATGCGGCAGTTGGAGTAGCTGCAGGGGGTGAGCCAGCACCAGTGGCGGGCGGTGGTAAGTTATATTCCTAATCCTTACTTATTGACATTACACTCGCTGCAAGGGTGTAATGTATACTGTACTGTTGAGACTTAAGTAAGAAGTAGTTGTGAACGCCGTTTGAAGAAGACACCCTTTACTTGGCAGCATTAGCAATAGCATTAGCGACAGGAGTCTGAGAGTAACCAATGGCCTCTATCGGACTTCAACTCAGCTGTGAAATTTTTATGGAGAAGAATAGAAGTCTGATCAGATGACCTTGATGGATGGGTTGAACGAAAAGGGAAAGAAGGGTGGAAGGAGGCAGGACGGGCGAGATTTTATGTTTATGACTGGCAGAGAAGGATACGTGGCATGCATGCATAGGTGTGTGATATGAATCAGATGCATGGGTGGCGGAATGCCTGAAACTCCCCCAAATGTTCGAGGCTGAGGTAGTGGGAGGATAGATACATACCACAAATGTTACGTACTGTGCTTGCTAGTGCTACTGTGCCACTATGTGTAGAATGTATTTGTCTGACTGCTTTGCTAAGAGTATATTTTACAATAGTCTTGTTTTTTCTTCTTGATATAGCTACTCCTAAAGTCAACAGGAAGGAGTTGGCAGCCAAGGCCCGGCGCCGTAAGCTGGAGGCCATACAGGCCGAATACCGGCGCCTCGTTGTTCTAGAGGAGGAGGAGGAGGAGGCGGCAGCAGCTGCAGCCTCCTCCAATGCCCCGGGCCCCAGACACCCCCCCAGTCTTACGGCGTCACCGCCTGTCAGCCACCCTCCGCCACACAGGAAGAAGCACTGCTGCCCACCCCCACTGTGGATGCAACTGCCGCGCGCTGAAGCACCGCGTGGCCCGCCTGGAGGAGCGCATCCGTGTCCTGGAGAGGCGAGCCCGCTGAGACCCCGTTAATTTATTGCCCCTTTTTTAGTTCTTATTTGGGTGGGTGGGAATCGGGCGTTGGGTTTTGGACTTGGACATTTGTTGGACTTTTTCGTTGCGGGACATGAACATTGGTTGGGGTTAGGGAGGGGGTGGGTCAGGTGTTGTGGGATTTTTTTTACATAGTTTATTTTTGTTAGGGTATTAAATTACATATTTAGACTTAATATACGATGTGGTTAATGTTTTGTGGGTGGGGTTACTGTTTTACGTCACACGGTTTCCTTGCTGGTGCAGTGCCACAGCCAGTGTTTGATTTTAATAATTGGCTGAGTTACTAAGACACAAACAGACAGATGCGGTACCCGTCACTGAGGGACTTGTCCTACTAGTACTGTCAGTCTCCCCTGATAATCTATGCATTCTGCAACTGGACTCAAAGGGGTGTGTGAAATAGAATTAATGAAAAAAAATCCGTTATTAATTATGCCTCACCCAAACCTCTTCTCTTACCTGTGCTTGATGTTTAACTTGGGCACGGCGATGGCTGCATGGTGGTGATGGTTTTCTTTCCCAACATGCCATGGGTGTGGTGGTAGTAGTAGTAGACCCTGGCAGTAGCACTTGCAAATAAAAGAAAATGAGACAGTCAGTCGCCTGAGAGAGACTGTGGGAGGAGTAGTAGAACAAAGTACAGTACGGAACTTACTGCCAAACAATAATATGCCAAAATACAAGGAAACATAATGGTTGCGGGGATAGCCTAGTACATAGAGTTACAAACTCTAGCTGTGTCGAGTCACTCGACTAGGCCTACAGTACACCGTGGTCCGTGACTCGACACAAGCGTAACCGTTAGTGCTGTTTCGGATGATGACAAATCCAATCTATGATGGCATTTAATGCTGATGGATTCGGTTCCTTTGGTACAAAAACCCAAATATACTGCTCATAGGAGGGTGGGCAAGCAGAAGAAGATCTGCGCCCTGCCTTGAAAATGCATTTATGTTGCTTTAGCCACATCCGCCCCAGCAAGCGTGTGATAAATTATTGGTGTACATTTAATTTAGTCACACCTCAATAAGCCACACAGCCCGGGGGAAGAGGATTAGGGTTTGAAGAATGGTTGGGAAGGGGGTGTTTTGGGAAAGGTTTGAGAAAGAAAAACAGTACGCATGGACAACAACAAAACACAATATTGGCAGAGAACCATATCCATAAATCAGTTAAGGGAGAAAAAGGAAATGCATGCATGATGATGATAACTTGATGGTTAATGATATTACTAACTACTACTACTAGACAATTAGACAGTACAGGGCAGCAGTATATTATGCTATTTGCCTTGCCTGTCTGCCCTCAAAGAGACCTGAATTACATACAGTTTCTGTTCTTTTGTACCCGCCCGGGCTTAAAGATAGCAAAGAAAAGTCCAAAAATGCTGTAGGGATGAATTGAATTATATAAGCAGAGAGCAAACATAAAAACAACAACACACAGTAGTAATGATTGAAGACAAAAAAAAGAATCGAAATGTAAAAGATGATGAAAGTTGATACTGTCACTGTATGTTATCCTGGTCAAAATGGGGAATTGCATCTCGGCGTTCGTCTTGGTCCTCCATTCCATGGACGCTCCGGCCATCAATCTTGCGTGACGCCACTGCCTGCCTGGCACATGTAGATTCATTGGATACGGTAAGTGAAAGTTGTTTTTCCCAGTCTAGCACAGGGTAAGGGCCGGCCTGTAATTGCAGATGGGAAAACCAAAGGGATATTGAAAAATCAAGTATAAAAAAATGCCTAAATTACGGTGGAGTGCAACAAGAACACTTTCAGAGGCGGCATGGATTTGGATACATCATGTCTAACTTAGTCTGTTTCCAACATTAACCTCCAACAACAACAGGACTGAGCAGGCCCACGGCACCCGTGACACATCCTCCATTTAGCGTACCTTTTTTGACAGAGGCAGACAAAGCAGATATACAGCAACATAGCATTTTACAAACTAAGTGACTAAATCAATGCCCCGCTGTCAGTCATACCATACCACCACACTCGACTCCACCACTACACAGACATGTAGGTCTGCAGTGGTTGTTGTTGACTTGGTTACCTTGTAATGCACTCATTAAACGCACTGAGTTATTCCATCAATCATCTCGGATCGTACTGAGTGACTGGAGTGCGAAGAGATAATGTCACTGTGGTCATCATCATGGTGTGTTGTCCAACTCAGTGTGCAGTAGTGTACAGATTGAGTCCCCTTTCCATATTCAAAATGCAATGGATCGGCCTGCAGTAGAAGTAGAAAATTGTTATTGAAAAACCATATTGGAAAGAAACATTGCATTGGGTTACTTTTAGTGTGTAGATTAGATAATAGTACACAATGAATTACCTTCATGCACTACAGTACAAACAACAACAACACAAATCACTCAGTCAGCGTCCAATGCATGTCATCATTCATTACCTGTTCCTTCTCATCTTCAGTTAATGGGCAGTCTGTATCGGCTCTGAAAGGGTGATAGCTATAGTAGTCATCATCATGTTCCACTTCTTTTGGAGAGACTCAACGAGGCAAGATTAGGTTTTCTTCGATTATGCTACATCCAATAATCATCTGGCTTGAGGGCAATAGATTTAGGTCGATTCAGGAGGATGGAGGAGCAGGACTCGGAGGAGTGGACTGAAATGCAGAGAGCTGAAACTCATAAGGCAATAAAATAAGAAGACGGTGGTGATGGATTTGTTGTGATTTGAAGTTTCCAAACAGAAAGACAGACACAGAAATAGAAGTAAATAAGGGAGAACCACAGTAAGAACTGGAAGCCTAGTTGTCACCGTCAGGGAAGTATAGCTCGTCCTCAAACTCTGGAGGTTCAACCAGAAGTAGGTAATCAGCATCCAACACGCTACTTCCATCACCTGAGCCGCTGTCCTCATCTTCCTGCGGTGATTCATGTATTGTATAATTAGGTGGTATAAATTGCTGATTCATTTTGATCATGGTTAACCTCTCCACGTTTATGGGTGAGAGACTGGTCCTTTTCACTGTTACAATGGAACCAGCAGCACTGAAAACACGTTCAGAAGAGACACTTGCGATAGGGCAAGCCAGATAGTTGATCGCCAGCCTGCTGAGCACTGGCCATTGGCCCCTTTTGCCATACCAATACCGCAATGGGTTTTGATCAATGAAGACCTCTGTTGGGTCATCCAGGTAGGCCTGGACCATTCGGTCAATGTTCAGGGGTGCTAAACTTAGTGCGCCCTCTTTTGTCTTTGCATCAGCACTGGACCTAGCAAGTCCTTGCTGTAAATACCAATTCTGTGCCGTTTGTACTGGGGCTGATGATGATCCGGTTCTTGCTGTTGTCGATAGTGTTGGTGACAGCTGTGAACCAAATGCACTGCCCACAGGCTCTGAAGTTGAACTTGACGCAGGATGCCCTGCTGCAGTACTTGATGTGGGTTTGAGGCCTTTAATTACCAGCCGTTCATTTTCCAATGTACTGGCTGCCTCAGCTATCCAAGTTTTGTACCGGGCAACATCCACTTCTGAAAAAGGGAGTAATGTCTTACTGTGCAGTGCCGCTTTGTACCGTGGATCCAGAATTGTGGCACAAATGTAATGTTGTTGTGACAGAATCTTATTTTGCACCCTTGCATTTTCACTTAAGCGACATGATAAGCTCTCCGCCAACTGGTATGCTTCTTTTTTTCCTCCACACCTATGTACGCTTCACACACCCTCTTCAGCTCTTGCTCTAGCATGTGCAACAATGGGATAGCTTGGCCCATAGTACAGTCCTCCTTGCTGACTTCACGTGTGAAGACCTCGAAAGGAAGAAGCATCTCTGTAAGAGATTTAACTAGGCACCATTGGTCCACCTGAAGGGTCATGCCTTTCACAGCAGCATCCGCCCTTTGCATGACATATTCATTGATTGGTCTGTACTGCTCAAACAGACGGTCAAGCATGTAATACGTTGAGTTCCAACGTGTTGCCACCTCCTGGATCAGTGCTTTGACTGGCATTCTATAGTCACGTTGAATGATCCTCAGCTGCTTCCGGGCTTTAAAAGAATGGCTGAAATGCGTGCATATTCTGCGGCAGGTGGTCAGTAAGTTGCTGACTATGGGTTCTTTTTTCAGAAAGTCTTGAACTATAATGTTAATGCAGTGCGCCAAACACGGGACCCTGAAATACTTACCAAGCGTCATGGCCTTAAGTATATTACTGCCATTATCCGTGGCAACAAAACCAATGTGAAGCCCTCTGGGGCGCAGCCATTCAAAGACCTTGTTGTTAAACTCTTCCAAAAGGTTTTCAGCAGTATGAGATTTCTCCATGGCGAACATGGCTATAGTTGCATGTTTCCGAGAAGCATTAAAAATTGCAGCTGTGTCAACAGCACCTACTTCAGATAGCTTGTCTCTAACCCCCACAAAAGAGACCCAGTGTGCAGTGATGCACATGTAATCAGTGGCTTGGCAACTGGTCCACATGTCTGTTGTCAGGTGGATTTTGTGAACAGCACTCTGCTGCAAAGCTTGTCCAACCAATTCAAGCACATCGTGATGTAGTGCTGGAACAGCAACTCGGGCAAAATAGGAACGGCTGGGAACCTTCCATTTAGGGCAGATGGCTGACACAAATTCAAGGAAACCCACCCCTTCCACAAATGAAAAAGGGAGAAGGTCCAGCGCTAACATTTTAGCGAGCTTCGCATTGTACAACCGTGCCGTTGGGTGGTTGCGTTGGTACTGCCCCTCCGACCAAAGCATGCTGTCAATGGTAGGCTGGAATATTTTCCTTACTGCTGCACCTTTCTTCTTTAACCCAGCTAGGCTCAACGACGCTGCACTTTTGCTCATTGCAGTGCCCGGTTGCCTTGCTGTCTCATGTTGACTCTTACTACTGTGCCACTGAGATGTTGCTGAGGATGCGGGCGTTGCCAGTACACTGCTGGGGGTAGGGCTATAAATGTCTCCCTCTTGTTGACCTTCCTCCGCGATCATATCTTCCCCTACTTCTTCATCCACAACAACAGCAATGGGTCCAGTTTTACTTTTTTGTAAGTGAAGTAGGTGAGCCTCCCACCTGATAGTGTGGTGTTTTTTGAGATGACTTGTTTGTCCTCCGGTACCATAGTTTGTACCAAGCTTACCCTGCCTAACAGCCTGCCGACAAATTGAGCATATAGCAATGTTCTCCTCCTTACTGCTAACCGAAAAGAAGTCCCAAACTGGGGAGGAGAACTTTCTGGCACTGCTGTAGGTGCCACTTTCAATACCAGATGAAATGGAGGGTGTGCATGGAATTTGACTCTGTGCACTTACATTACCACCACCTACTGAGGTGGTGGTTGAGCTTGATGTAGGTCCCTGCCGGGCCTTTGCAAAGGCAAATATGGAAGCTGGAGGTCGTGTTGGCGTTACCTGTGTTGGTGGTATCCGTGCTACATCCCTCGCAGCGATTTGGGATAGTCTAATAATGTTGGTCTCCATCTCCGCAGGCCCAGGAGTGATGTTCGTGATGACTGGCTCTTCATCATCATCACCCCCTCGTCTAAATCGACCTCCATAACTGTAAGGCTTTCGGGAACCTTCCTTTTCACTAGCCTTGTCTTGTGGTGTGCATCACTCTCAGGCTGAGCTGGTGGCTTCCAAGTGGCATCTAGATCATCAGAAGCGGGGCTTGAAGAAGAAGTTGATGTACTAAGCCTCCTTTTCCTTGCTGGGGGTATGGAAGACACTGGATCTTCTGGAACAGTGGCTTGCTCCTCTCCGTCTGCAAAAAGCTCGATTTCCTGAACTGCCCCTACTTCAGGTGGAACAGCTACTATTGTGGGCTGTGGTTCCGGCTGTGGTTGCGGTTCCGGCTGTGGTTGCGTTTCCGGCTGTGGTTGCGTTTCCGGCTGGGGTTGCGTTTCCGGCTGGGGTTGCGGCTGTGGTTCCGGCTGTGGTTGCAGTTCCAGCTGCAGTTCGGGTTGCGGCTGGGGTTGCCCACTTATCTCCTGAGTTTGCGCCTGCGAGTGCGTGGATTGGGTACTACTTTGCGATAATGACATTTCAACATCACTGGTCGTTAGTAGACTGGCTACCTCTGCCACAGTCATGGGCTTGGGCCTAGGTTGCTGGGGTGGGGCCACTGATGCAGAGGTGCTGCTCCCAGCTTGGTCCCCGCTGGACACCGCTGCTGCAGGCGTACGTTTTTTTTCCCAAAAAACACATCGGCCGGCACCCCAGTCTTGGCAAGTGCCACTTCCTTCTTCTCTCCCTTCTCACTGGCAACTTTATTGCTACTGGAGGACCTTGTACCTTTCTTTGGGGCCATCTTCTTCAGATGTCAGCAGGACGCAGGTGCACAAGTTGCAGAGATGTCTGTGGTCACACGTGGACGTGACGCGCAGCAGGACTTCAGCCTGGCAGTACAACGGGTGATGTTGATGATGACACCTCCTCCTCTGTCTTTTTGTGCACCTAAAAGCAAAGAAGCCAGGAGAAGAACATCAGTGAAACGTTGCATTTGTTGTTGTGGTTCAATTACTAGTAGTACAAACAAACAAATAAAAGATATAAATTAGTGTAGCCATTTGTGAGACTGTCAACAAGGGCTTTCCTGGTATACTGTGTACACTGTCAGGACAACCAAAATACAAATGTAATACAAGTGGACCCTGTTTGGCAATAAATTATTTGCTCATCACATCATTCAGGGAGCTGCAGCTGGCAAAGGGGATGGATGCAAGCAGTAAGCCAAGAGGAAAACCATGCAGGCCTAAATGGCAAAAGCAGCACACTTATAACTCCCACCAGAAATGGCCACCAGCCACATGGACACTCACAAATCACAAGCAACAAGCATGAGGCCTGGAAAACAATGTACTGAAACAGGCCTACGATAGCCAGGCAAAGGCTGCATGGTAAACCACACTGCTTTGCCTGTAATGTAATGCAATAAAATGCAAACACGAAAATACACAGGGCTAAACAAGGCCTGCAACACACCACACACAACTAAGGCATGTAACACACCCCAAAAAACAGAAATACAGCCAAAATAATAAATACACATTTTGCAATTCAATGCCATCCATGTGCCCTAAATGATGTTTGAATTCAACTGAACACACAAACAGTTCTTTTATGCACCCCTGACTATCTCTGGGCCCACTGGATGGAAGGCCTGTTGGCAGATTAGGCTACAAGCTTGCAGGCCTATGACAAAAAGCACACTGCCTGGCTTCAAAATGGCCGCCAGCCTCATGGCCAGGCCCACAACAACAAGAAACTGAAGACAGACAATGCAGGCCTATGGCAAAAAGCACACTGCCTGGCTTCAAAATGGCCGCCAGCCTCATGGCCAGGCCCACAACAACAAGAAACTGAAGACAGACAATGCAGGCCTATGGCAAAAAGCACAATGCCTGGCTTCAAAATGGCCGCAAGCCTCATGCCCAGGCCCACAACAATAAGAAACTGAAGACAGACAATGCAGGCCTATGGCCAAAAACACACTGCCTGGCTTCAAAATGGCCGCCAGCCTCATGGCCAGGCCCACAACAACAAGAAGCCTAGGCCACAAAGGAAACACATGCAGGCCTATATGGCAAAAGCAGCACACTTATAACTCCCACCAGAAATGGCCACCAGCCACATGGGCACTCACAAATCACAAGCCACAAGCATCAGCCCTGGAAAACAATGTACTGAAAACAGGCCTACGATAGCCAGGCAAAGGCTGCATGCTAAACCACACTGCTTTGCCTGTAATGCAATAAAATGAAAAAACGAAAATACACAGGGCTAAACAAGGCCTGCAACACACCACACACAACTAAGGCATGTAACACCCCCAAAAACTGAAATACACCCCAAAAAAAAATCCACTTTTTGCAATTCAATCCAATGCCATGCATGTGCCCTAAATGATGTTTATATTCAACAGAACACACAGAAACAGTTGTTTCATGCACCCCTGACTACCTCTGGGCCCACTGGATGAAAGGCCTGTTGGCAGACTAGGCTACAAGCTTGTAGGCCTATGGCAAAAAGCACACTACCTGGCTTCAAAATGGCCGCCAGCCTCATGGCCAGGCCCACAACAACAAGAAACTGAAGACAGACAATGCAGGCCTATGGCAAAAAGCACAATGCCTGGCTTCAAAATGGCCGCCAGCCTCATGGCCAGGCCCACAACAACAAGAAACTGAAGACAGACAATGCAGGCCTATGGCAAAAAGCACACTGCCTGGCTTCAAAATGGCCGCCAGCCTCATGGCTAGGCCCACAACAACAAGAAACTGAAGACAGACAATGCAGGCCTATGGCAAAAAGCACAATGCCTGGCTTCAAAATGGCCGCAAGCCTCATGGCCAGGCCCACAACAACAAGAAACTGAAGACAGACAATGCAGGCCTATGGCCAAAAACACACTGCCTGGCTTCAAAATGGCCGCCAGCCTCATGGCCAGGCCCACAACAACAAGAAGCCGTGGCCACAAAGGAAACACATGCAGGCCTATATGGCAAAAGCAGCACACTTATAACTCCCACCAGAAATGGCCACCAGCCACATGGACACTCACAAATCACAAGCCACAAGCATCAGCCCTGGAAAACAATGTACTGAAAACAGGCCTACGATAGCCAGGCAAAGGCTGCATGCTAAACCACACTGCTTTGCCTGTAATGCAATAAAATGAAAAAACGAAAATACACAGGGCTAAACAAGGCCTGCAACACACCACACACAACTAAGGCATGTAACACCCCCAAAAACTGAAATACACCCCAAAAAAAAATCCACTTTTTGCAATTCAATCCAATGCCATGCATGTGCCCTAAATGATGTTTATATTCAACAGAACACACAGAAACAGTTGTTTCATGCACCCCTGACTACCTCTGGGCCCACTGGATGAAAGGCCTGTTGGCAGACTAGGCTACAAGCTTGCAGGCCTATGGCAAAAAGCACACTACCTGGCTTCAAAATGGCCGCCAGCCTCATGGCCAGGCCCACAACAACAAGAAACTGAAGACAGACAATGCAGGCCTATGGCAAAAAGCACTATGCCTGGCTTCAAAATGGCCACCAGCCTCATGGCCAGGCCCACAACAACAAGAAACTGAAGACAGACAATGCAGGCCTATGGCAAAAAGCACACTGCCTGGCTTCAAAATGGCCGCCAGCCTCATGGCCAGGCCCACAACAACAAGAAACTGAAGACCGACAATGCAGGCCTATGGCAAAAGCACACTGCCTGGCTTCAAAATGGCCGCCAGCCTCATGGCCAGGCCCACAACAACAAGAAACTGAAGACAGACAATGCAGGCCTATGGCAAAAAAGCACACTGCCTGGCTTCAAAATGGCCACCAGCCTCATGGCCAGGCCCACAACAACAAGAAGCCTAGGTCACAAAGGAAACACATGCAGGCCTATATGGCAAAAAAGCAGCACACTTAATACTCCCACCAGAAATGGCTACCAGCCACATGGACACTCACAAATCAGAAGCAACAAGCAGGAGGCCTGGAAAACAATGTACTGAAAACAGACCTATAATAGCCATGCAAAGGATGCATGGTAAACAACACTGCTTTGCCTGTAATGCAATAAAATGCAAAAACGAAAATCCACAGGGCTAAACAAGGCCTGCAGCACACCACACACAACTAAGGCATGCATTTAGCACACAGCACAAAAACGGAAATACACCCAAAAATACACATTTTGCAATTCAATCCAACGCCATCCATGCCCCCTAAATGATGTTTGAAATTAAAAAATACATCACACAGCAAAGGAACAGTTGTTTCATCATGTTTCATCATGCACCAACCCATGACTAGCTCTGGGCCTACTGGCTACAGTGGCTACCCACCACTATATTTATTTTTAAAAATGATGAAAATAAAAAATTGTAATTGCAGCAACTGCAATGACCCAATCAAACAACACCAACTTACTTGTAAAATCTCAAATCCAAAAATCCTCAAATCAAATCAAATGATAATGATGCAGCAGACACAAACAGTGATCCTTCCAGCTCAAATCCAAGTGGAAAATGAACAAGAGATGGAGAAAGCACTGGGAGGAGCCTGCTGGAAAGGAACAGGAAGTAGTAGACTCTGTGGCACTTCCTCCCTCTCCCCCGCCCACAAAATGAAAAAAAAACACACCCAAATATCAATCTGAGGTTTTTTTTCCATGGAAATCATCAGTTTATAGAAGGTTTTATGCTGCTCGCGATATTATTCTTCTCCAGATTGAAAATTTTGCGTGTTCGGGATCGCAGGTTTACAAAGATTCCGCCGGAAATCCGATGGCGCGCCCGAATGACGTGTTCGCGACCGCAATCTCTCTCGTGGTGCACGATGGCGCATACGAATGACGTGTTCGCGATCGCACACTCTCGCGTTGTCCGATGGCGCATCGAATGACGTGTTCGCGATCGCAAACTCTCGCAGGATCGCGCGGCCGGCTACCGAAATCTCGTGGCGCCCGCGAACGAATAGGAAAACCCGTCGGCGAACGCAGGAATCCCGGTAAGTCATAATCGCGCACGCTAGAATGCATTTTTAAAGCGCGAACAAGAAAATAATTCCGCCTCGCCGCGGATCGCGGAATTGATGGCAGTTCCGCGCTCTCCGCGGAACGCGAAATTGTCCAACTTCCGCAAATTCCGCGAGCGGAGCGGAATTCAATGCCCAGGCCTACTGTGTACCCGTTCGGTATACAGGCTCCCATGGAGTTCAATGGGAGGCCGACCGAAACAAGTCAGTCAGCATACGGATGCACCGTACTCGTTCGGTCGGTCATCACTCTGAGTGCAGGACAGTCAATATATGATGTGTGCTGATCAGTTGATCATTGCTACATGCTGCGGGGGTGAAGGCAAAATGTGGATGACAACTGCACTGTGAAGATCCTGAATAAAAGCTCCAGAATATTGCTTGACCATAATCTCAGGATCATAATATTGTGATTACAAAAAAAAAAGGAAGGGAATATTAAGGGTAAGTACATTGTTTTCATTTTCACAATAATATAGATATTTAAAATATTGATTGCTAAAGTACTGTGGCTGTTATTATCAACTTTAATAAGGCATTTAGTTAATTTTTTTGTTGAATATGTATTGTAAATAATAATATAACATATTTTATAAAAAATAAGTTTTGAATTTGTATTTTTCTTCAGGTTCAGTATTTTTTGGGTGATGTGGGGTGGGGAGTGTTTTATAAAAAGACATAATTTTCTATGTACTTCTGCTGTTTCAATTAATTATGTTAATTATTAATAAAGTATTATTTGTTTACGTTTTTAATACTTATATATAAATATTGATTATTGTATTAATTTCTAATTAATTTGCTTGTATTTTTTCAATTGTTTTTTCTTTTATTAGGGAAATATGGTGGTTAGTAATTTTAAATAGATTATTTAAATAATATGAACTCATTATACATTTTTATATTATCTTTTATTAAATATATTGGTGTTTTTTAACTTGGAAATAATTGACCTAATAACTAAATAATAATTAATTTGAATATTTTTTTCAATCAATCAAAAATATTTTATTTCGGCCACTTGGGCCATAAAAGTGCTTCAAGAAAACAAACAATCAATACGTCTATCTTTAAAAAAATTGATAAATACTCGCATGAAAATTCATATACATTAATCAACTCTCAATAAAAAAGTGGGAACACAAACACATAGCACATGCCTCATAGGGGCGGCAGGGATGGAGATTATCTATATAAAACATAAACAGTTGTAATACAACCAACCAGATAAAAAAAACACTAAAAAAATCACATCAAGATACATAAAAATGTCCAAGCAATAAAATCTTGAGCTAAAATCTTGTAAAAATAGAGCAGTGGGGGTAAATTGGAGGGCCGGGAACCATAGCAAAAACCTACTCACCCATATCACAAATTCCCCCAAGCCCCAGTTGTCACTTTATATAACCCCGTCGGATGAGCCACATACAATTTAAAAAACGCGATACAGCAAAAACAATTGTGGGATGGGTATCATATTTTAAGACTCTGTGCGCCTCTGTGGCGCGCTCAAACCCTAAATTTTTACACAGTTGGATTAACCAGCGCTGATGTGGCAGCCGATAAGCGGGGCAGAGGAGCAAAACATGGATTTCAGACTCCAACCTGTACTTACACGCAGGGCATTCACCGTTTTGATCCTTCAGCCATTTGGTAGAGTATGCTGCAAGTGGAAGAGTCCCCATCCTCAATTGCATATACAGTTTCCTTGCAATTGGGGGTTCGACAAAGTCCAAAAAGGTTTCCCTACTATATACATCCTTTATTAATAAAAACTCTAGGGTTAAACGACCACTTGAGGCACTTTCTCGGATGGCACTCAGCTTTACTGCTCTATATGTATTAACTAAATCCAGCCTTGAGAGCTTAGCACACGAGATCTCAGGCGTGTTCCAAAGGTCCGGCTTACCTATCCTACGGGCAAGATCCCTTATATGGCAAAGCCATGTGATTTTCTTTGTATTACTCATAGTTAAAAACTCAGACAGTTCATCCCTAAAAACAGACAACTCCGGTGTCACCCACATCCTCCGCCAGAAAACTAGGGGTCTTATAGCAATTTCTTCATCCAGCGGTCTCAATCCGAGGTCCAAACGTAGGGGAATTAACGGGGTGCTACGGGGTAAACCTAGGACTTGTCGCATGAAATTATTCTCTACCTTTGTCAGGCTTCCAGTGGGACAATGTCCCCACAACTCTACCCCATAAAGTAGTCAAGACTATATTTTTTTCAATTATGTTTCTTGTTTCCATTATTAGTGGTACTATTTGTATTTGTTTTAAATATTATTTTTAATTTAAAATAATATAAGAAAGAAATTAAACAATTAAAGAAGTATATACTTAAGGAGGCCTAGTCACAAAGTGCATTTTGTAGTAAGTTTGTAGAACTACATTAGTAATACAAAAGGAATACAAAATGCTATTCACAAACATATGTGTGGAGGTTTCTCCTATCCTATCTTGCAGAGAATGCCGCCTTAACTTCAGTCTCCCCACATGTAAGTTTACATTTAAGGGGCCGATTCCAATGTCATTAGGAAGGCCTCCAGACGGGTTCCGGAACGTGCGAAATCGAATCGGAGCCTAAGTTTCCGACCAAATCGTCCCCCTTTCCGAATGACCAAGTACAATGCGAAGATCTCGTCCAAGTCGACCGAATTGTTTCCGAACCCGATCCTGTCCATCCGACTCATTCGCAGCCGCATCGTGCCGCGCAATGGAGCCGGATTCCGAACGAGCGAGTACGGTGCACCATTCGGACAGCCGTATCGACTGTGTTTCAGCGAGATGAAACGGCTGTGGGAATCGGACTTCGGGGGGCTGTAGCAGGCCCCCCTTCACCCGGGGCCCTCCGAATCGGTCACGGGGGGTGCCCATGGGTCCCCCTGATCAAAGCGTTCACAGTGTGGCGGGCATCATGGGGTGCCCACCACAGGGTGTATGCTTTTCCCCACCCACCCCTTTTTGCTATGGGAGCCTGTGGACGCGTTCGGTATACAGGCTCCCATAGAGTTCAATGGGAGCCTGACCGAAACGAGTCCGTCAGCATACGGATGCATCGTACTCCTTCGTTCGGACTCTTACAGCGCGATTCGCTAGGAAAGCCCTCCAGATCCGAGTCATACGGAGGGCTTTCCTAGCGAGATCGGAATCGGGCCCTAAGTAGTAAATGTGTGAGAAACAGGATGGACTGGCTGGAAAATGAGTTATACTTCCTACTAAAGGAGAGGGGTTTAGGGAGGAATAAGGAGGGGCTAAGTGAGGTTTAGCAAGCTGTTTGGGGAGGGATGTGTACCCACCCAAAAAAAAGTAAGCCATTGATATTCACAAACTGCCCTTCTAAAATACTGCAGTCAAAAAGGGACCCAACACTGTAGTAAATTACTCCAGCGGAGAGCTGAAGTAAGTCCAGCACCATGCATGGCCAACGACTGGTGCTGCAACACCCTGCCAGAGAAGTCAGTGGGGGTAAGGACTTAAAATAAAACCCCATTGTAAATAATGTTATTTCCATTTAAATTATTTAAAATCGTTAAACATATACATAAATATAATTTAATTTAAAAAAATCAAAAATAATAAATATTTGTTCATTAATTATAATAACTCTTAAACTTTATTCCATTAAATAACTCATGTACCACTTTAAATAATTAATCTTTTTTTTTTTACTTTAGGTGAGAATGTATTTTTTAATTTAAACTTCAGCAAAATAATTTTCATTTTATATATTTAAATTAATTTAATTTTTAATTCAAAATTAAGTTAATCGTGCTGAAACATTTTTTCTTTTGTACTACATTTACAATAAATATATAAAATTAATGTGCATTAATATTTAACACAACAATATTTTTGTAAAATGTTTCCAAGTTTAAAAATATTTTTACTTTGCCCTATCCTTTACAATGGGGAGATTCTATTGTTGGGGCGGATATCTCCTTATGGTAAAGTATAGGGAAAGTTCTGTATATGTTACAATAGGAAGATTTCTGCAGGTGGGGCAGCAATCTCCATATGGTGAAGAACTGTTATACATTCCCTACACTTTACCATAGAGCGCGCTTCGCCCCAGTGATGGAGATGTCCGTATGGTAAAGCATAGGGAAAATTTCAAAAGTTTAATAGACTTCTAAAAAGTTAGTAAAACTATTTTTATGTTAAATATTACTGTTATTTAATTGTATATATTTATTTTAAATGCAGGACAAAAAATGCTACCCCACTATTACATTTATTTTGATTCAAAATGTAAATTAATTTAAATATATTAAATGTATATTATTTTGCTGAAGTTTAAATTAACAAACACATTCCAACCTAAAGTATTGTTTTATTAAGAATTAATAATTGGTAAAAGTGATTGATTAATATTCTATTAAAATGTAATCTAACATTATTTTTTAAATTAAAAACAAATTGTTAAAATATTTTATAATTAAATAATAAATATTTATTAATATTGAATATTTTTTAACATTAAATTATGTGAATTTATATTTTTAACTATTTAAAATAATTTAATTTAATAATATTTCCTATTTGGTTTTATTTTAAGTAACTTCCTGTGCTGATTTCTATGGGACAGTGTTGCAGTGCCAGGGGTTGGCCATGTGTGGTACTGGACTTAATAGTGTTTCTTTTTTGGCAGTAGAAACTTACACTCATAAGTTCGGCTTCACTCCCTTTTTCAGGCGGTGGATCTATGTAAGCAGGGGCGGCTGGTATTCAATGGTAAAAGGTGTGTTGCCCTACCACCATAGGAGAAGGTATACACTGAGCAGTGTCAGCAGCTCTAAGGAAAGAGCTGGCTGCTCAATCATGAAACTGTTTGCTACAGTGTTTTGTTTTTTTTGTTTGTTTTTTTAGAACACAAGGCGAAGGCATGACGTCAGACTGATGGGTGCAGCTGATCTGAGTGCCACTGGATATGTTTGTCTTAGGGCGATATCAGCTTTGGCCATGGGAGGGGTTAGCAGACTGCCAGAGCGCGATGTAGTTAAAGGGCCAGAGGCACGGCTGGCCAATGGGGAAAATGTAATGGTGTGTGGACTAATCAGCAGCAACCAAAGCAAATTGCTAGTTTGTTTTAAGTTGGAGGAGTGGAGTTGGGGAGGGGTCTGCCAGCCTCTTGTTCCGGGTTCTGGAGTTTCAGGAAATTGAGAAGTGCGCATGTTAAAACTTTACAGACAAGCCAGTGTCCTTGCCTGGTGGCTTTCATCCCTAGTACAGGAGCACCGGAGTGGAGAGCATGAGGTGCCTGGTGTCACGTTTGACACCAGCTACCATTGTCACGCATCGCTTATTTCCATCCAGGCATTACGCTGCAGGAACAAGGAATGTGCTTGCATGCCTGCACTGTGCTATCTCAGCCCAGACTCTGCTTACCACCTCAGTGTCAAACATTACTGACCTTGATTGATGCCCAGTCCTGTTGAAGCCTCACCTTTCAGGCCTCGACTGCCTGCAGTAGAAATGAACACAGTTTCCTGCCCCAGACTGCACTCTCCACAGGGGTCACCATCAGTGCTACCATCAATGGCTTTTAGTGCTGCTCCAGTCTGGCCTCTCTTTTACACCCATATGCCCTGAACTATCCCTTTTTGATTGTACTGGACTTGCCTTAATTGGCACAGAAGCCAGTCACAGTAAACAGTAACATATCACCTATCCATCTCTGTCCCCTATCTCTCCTTTTCATTGCTCCCTCTTACTTATCATCCCCTTATCTCCTTCCCATCCTGTCTATCCTTGCTAGCTCTCCTTTTTCCCATTTTCTGATTGCTCCCTCATACTCATACCCCCAACCTCTCAGTTTTATCTAGTCCATCCCACTCCTTTCATTTCCTCCCCCTTGGCACCTGTGACCTCTCCTTCTCTCTTCCCAGTTTTCTATGATTTCTTTCCCCATGCCACCTTATCCCCTCTTTCTCTCTCCCCCAAACCCACCGCCCATCCCCACCTCTCTCCGTGCTATCTCCCTCTCATCCATCATTCAGCATATTTTCACCTCTTATTGCTTTTTATGACAACCTTCCATCCACTTATCAACAACGACCCTTCTTTGCAGCTAGTTCTCTTCCTAGAAAGGAGGTAGATATAGGTGCATAGTAAGAAAGAGGCAAACTGTCAGAAGTGTGGGAAAAGGGGGATTGAAGTTGGAGAAATCAAAAGAGGACAGGAGTGTTAGAGGAGGAAAGGGGTGGAGGAGATGAGGGAAAGGCAAAGGCATGATGAGGGTGTGAGGGAGGACATTAAAGACATGATTGGGTGGGAAGAGCAGGTACAGAGAACAGACGTAGAAAATGGAGCCAGATAGAGGGGGAGAGAGAGATAGGAGTTTAATTTGAAGATTAGACCATAGGGGTGTGATTTACAAAGACATCAGAGGAGAAAGTGGAACAAGGAGTGGATTTAAATGAAATAGAAACTTAGACAAGTGTATTGGTAAAATATGAGGAATAAGAGGAGAGGACATAAGATATGGGGGATGAACAGTTGAGGAAAGGACAGCAGAAAAGTGTAGACGTGAAGAAGAATAAGGAGAGAAGAAAAGAAATTATGACGAGAGGTAAAGGAACATGAGGGATATTGAAGAGAATATAGAGTGGGTGGGTTGAGGATCATGGGAGCAGGAGGGCAATTGAAAGTGCCTCCTGTGACTCCAACTGGTCTCTGCCCAGGAGTCAGCACTGCCCCCTGCCCACTAGAGCTGCGGAAACCTGGCCTGGCTGGCATTTTTTTTAACACCTATGCAACCCACACTGTAGAATCCCCCTGACTTTTTCCACTACTGGCAGCTGCATGCTGTAGTGCCCAAATGAGCTGCTCTGTATGTCTATCTGCCTTCTCAGTTGTTTGAGTGTCCATATACCAGAAACTGTTATTTTCACTCACTAGCCCCACCCAGTGACCCCAGGGCAATACGTCTGTAACTCCGGGTGTCACCCCATTTCCAATGCTCATACTATACTGTGTCTCAGTAAGGTAGCATGCCTAGAGCTGCTAGAAAGGGATGAGGCCAGACTACCATACAATGCAATGCTAATAATTCATTGTGCAGCTTGAACCAGAACCAAGGACAGCAATTGAACTGACTGTCAAGACCTTGACACCACTGCTGATCTGATGCATCTTACCCTAACTGTGCAAAGCTGTCAGTCAGTATCCACCCCATATCCATGTGGCCTCTGCCCATCTGGCTCCCATTTCTCCCTGAATGAGAGTGACTTGGAGGCCAGTCTGACTAAACCACAGGCTGTGGATAGAATGAATCCGTCCAGACGACCACAATTCGCACCATAGCAGGACCATGATTGTGACTCCGCTTGCGAGCCTGAAGACAAGATCAGTCATTCAGGTATGGAGTTGGACAGGGGAGGCTTGTTTATGCACTGACTGTATAGACAATTAAAATGTTTTGTTTGTCCACCACATTGGCAGATGTAATGGGTTATATGGAAAAACAATCTTCAAACACCATTTGGGTGCCCTTCACATTTTGCAGTCTCTTTTTGTCTTTGGTAATCCAATGTAAACATCCATTTGCAAGTTATCTTGAGAACACTGTCTGCCTTGAAGTAATTTGTATATACATTTTTCCCATGTTTCCACAAAAATTTGCAGGCGTGTGAGAATGTTTCCTAAATCAAAGCCACTGATACAGCAGCTCAAGTGCTCCATCTTCTCTTTGAATGTAGAGCAACTTAATCTAAATGTGCAGGGTACAGTTCACAGGTGGTAAACAGACTGTGTGCTTGTTTGGGTAGGTCTGGGCTGGATGTGGGGTTGGTTTGTAGGGCATTGCGGAAAAAGATAAATTTGGTATTATGCCTAAGGAATGTTTTGGCTGTAAAATGCACCATTTCTGCCCCTTACCTTTAATGTTGTATTAAGTTTTCAAGAAATCTAATCTACACTTGTGAGTAACTTTACACTTGAATTTTGTGACTAGAATAAAGTACTAAAGTTACTGAAAAGTGTAAGAGTAACTTTCATGTGTAAATTACTCACAAGTGTAAATTATGTTTGTGAATAGCCCTCAATGTGCATATAATGTAATATGACTAAATCTATTTTTTAATAAAAGTGTTACGATTTAAAGGTTAATAACATCCATCTATTAGTGTCATTTTGGAATTAGAATTTTAAAATTAATGTTTCAAAAAACAAATTTTGAGATAACATTTGAGAAAATTGAATTTTACTATTAATTGTGGCATACCAAAATGTTTGAAAAAATAAGAAAAATTGAATAAACATAGCAGTTAAAGTGAATATAAATTTTGAAAATAAAGTTGTTTTGTAGAATTTTGTGTAATAGGAATGATAAAAGAAACTCATATCCCTTCAGATATATGCACTTTGCCCAGTGTTTGTAGGTTTTGAGTTAGGATAGTAAATATGCCCTCCCTGTATTAATTTTGTGTATTTCCCCAATTTGTGAAGGATTGGAGGACAGGTCTCCTCCATTGATTTCTATGGGAAGGTGTTTCAGTGCCAATGGTTGCCCACGTATGGCTCCATCCCCTTTTTAGGTGGTGGAGACATGCACGTCTACACTTGTAAGTAACTTACACTTGGATTTTGTGAATGGAACAAATTAGTAAAGTTACTGAAAAGTGGATGAGTAAATTGCAAGTGTAAATTACTCACAAGTGTAAGTTACCTTTCTGAATAGCTCCGAATGTGTTTAAAATATAGCATGAATAAATCTACTTTTTAATGAAAGTATTAAAATTTGAATTTTAATAAAATGTATCTATAAGAGTAGTTTTGGAATTTAAATTTTACAATTAATGTTTTAAAAATATATATTTTAAATGTAACATTTGTGGTAATGTAGTTTTGATATTAATTGTGACATCCCAATATCTTTGAAAAATTAAATAAACATAGCAGTTAAAATAAAGTTAGTTTTTGAAAATAAAGTTGTTTTGTACAATATTTATATAATAGAAATTATAAAAGGAACTCATATCCCTCCAAATGTATGCACTTTCCCAAGTGTTTGTAGGACAGAGGCTAGAATAGTTAATATACCCCTCCCCCCCATTAATTTTGTGCTTTTTTCCAATATTTATTGGATTGAGTTAGAATAGCAAATCTGACCTCCTCCAAATACATGCACTTTTCCCAATCTTAGTGGAAGTGGGGTAAGTATAGTAAGACTGACTCCACAAAATATATGCACTTTCCCCAATGTTTGTAGGGCTGGAGTTAGAATAGTAACTATGTACCACACACCTTTGACTCTCCCCCACCCGTCCCCCCAATTATAGGCACTTTCTCCAATGTTAGTTGGTCTGGAGCTAGAATAGTAAAAACTTATATACCAAAATATATTTACTTTCCACACCATTTGTAGGACTTAAACTAAAATAGTAAATATGGCTCCCCCCACCAAAATGTTTTGCATTTTCCCCAATGTTTGTAGGACTGAAGTTAGAGTATTAAATTGAACCTCCTCCCCAATGATATGAACTTTTCTCAACCTTGGTGGAACTGAAACCAAGTTCATAAGCCTTATTTCTCCATTTATACATTTTAGAGTTAGAATAGTAAGTTTGCCCTCTCTCAAATATGTGAACTTTCCCCAATGTTTGTGAGATTGAAATTACAGTAGTAAATCTGACTCTCCCAAATATATGCACTTTTCTCAGTGTTTGTAGGACTGGAGTTAGAGTAGCAAATGTCACCCTCACATCAAAAAATATATAATCTTTTTAATGTTTTCAGTACTGAAATTAATATTTTATATTTTAGTACTTGTTACAACTTTATTTTAAGTTATTTTGTTGATACCTGACTTTTAAAATATGTTAATGATTCTAATGTTCACCAAATAATTGATAACGTTTGTTATTTAATAAATTAGTAGTTGATTATTTATTTTGGTTGAGTGAATATTATATTTTGCGATATATGCATTTCATTATAAAAAACTTTATTAAAAAATAAATATTTACATATTTTTGCTGCGTTCTTTAAAATATAGTAATTATTTTTTATTAACATTTTTCTTTATTTATAATGATATTTAGTCAGTGACCAAGTACTTCAACAGTTGCACATTACCATCATGAACTTTCACAAAATGCCTAGAATAGTTTACGCCCACATGTCTTATTGCTCTTAGATGCTCCAAGATTCTCTTATACTCTCCAAATATAGTACCCCACACATAAACTTTGCGACATGGGCATGAGAGGACATATACTACATGATCAGTTCTGCAATATAGACTCTTATTAATACTTTTTGGTCTTGAATAGATTAGGGATTGATAAAATTAACCATTAGTTCCATAATTGCTGACCTTCCATCTGGAGCATTTACAAATACTTTACTCATTACACAGCTATATTGTGTTCTTAGACTCGTCTAAGTGACTCTTGACCACCTCATCTTTTAGAGGCAAGAGAGGGTTAGCCTGTCTAGAAATGAACTCTTATGGTCTAAGAGGTCAGTTATCTGGTTTCAATATATCTTAAGATGGTGGGGATCTGTACCGTGGTAAATTGATGTGTCCCTGGCATTTCATGGATATATTTGTAAGATCCTCACCCACAGGTACCACCAGTCACATGCTTCTTCATAGGATCCTCACCCACTGCACCTAGTGTGAGTGGATGGGCTCAACGCAGTTTGTAAGCTGAGCTCTTTGCCTAAGAGAAAACAAATGCCTTCAATATCCTAAATCCTGTTTAGTAGCATGGTCCTTTGGCGAGAATAAAAACAGTGAGATGTTTAGTCGGTATAATGATCTCAAACATTAATGGATCAACATGTTTCAGCCTGTATCTAGTGCCACCAAGGGTAAATAGGCTTTCTTCAGGACCAGAAATGTACGTAGCATCCCTACGATATATAGTTGGTAACTACCAACTCTGAGTAGTAGTTTGTATAAACATCATGAAGCATGCAAAAATACAGACCAGAGTGGACCTTTTCCTGTAATGGTCTCTAAAACAAAAAAGCACAATTGTATTTCTGTTAGGGGTAATTCTGACCCCTTGATATTGTATTGTCTCATGCTCAGGCACACCTTGGTTGATGTGTGTGACAGGGCATGCAGACACGTACGTTTATCCTCCAAAACATCAGACATGACATTTATATACACATAAAAGTGCACACAGAAAGGAAAATAAAAGCAAGTCACATTTGTAGATAGTGTTCTGCATCCCCAAGTGGATCATTCAAAAAACAAAAAAGGGCGAGAAACCAGAATCGAGATGCACTTCTGGAAACTCTAGTAAATTAAAAGACAGAACCACCATTGGTATGCATTCCCACATACAATATTGCCTCAGATAACGTTAAGAAGATCATCAAACACAATTGGCGTATCTTCAACACAGGATCCAGATATTGGGATTACCCCCTCTTTTCCAACAAAAGAACAAAAAACCTGAGAGATACACATACCAGACCTAAACCTTAAGCAAAACCAACTAACACCATCCACAATGCCCTAGGTCTCCCAGGAGTAGTAGGTCACTACCAGTGTAGTGTTTGTCATCTGACTGTACCCACTAAAGAAATAGATTTAGGTATACACTCCCCATGCGCCCATGCACATCTTCCCGATGTGAGAACCACGCACACAACCAGCAAATTATGCACTCTCAGAGCAAGTTATTGAGATCGTATTTTTAATGTTTTTGGGAACTTGCAGCACTTTACATATACACAAAGTTTGTGATTTTAGACAAACAAGTCCATTTACCCCCTTAAGTAAACTCTGTAAATCATACTGAATGGCATTGTCATTCTGAGACAAACATGAGCATTGGTATGACAGTGTAAAGTGCATTCAGGAATTAACTAATAACATCCCTTCTGGGGGCTTGAGGTGACCCCTCAACCCGTTGACATCGATTCTCCAAAATACCAGAGATAGTGAAAGTGAGAACACACGCTCTTCGACCCCCAGTGACATCAAATGGTTAACCCACTGTCCCACACTTAGCTACTAAACAGCCTCCTACTTTCTTCCCAGTGAATAAGAGAAGAACAAGTAGTTGAAACTACATAAAGTAAACATGGTTTTTAGAGCCCTGGTTACTTTCTCTTCCTGCCACTGCCTTCATGAAGCCTCGCGCAATGCGTAGCAAGTGCAGGGCCAGGAGTAGCAAAGGACAAGTAAGGGGGGGCAGCCCTAATCACGTCCATGAGACACCCTTATTGTGCCTCCACAATACCTTTTCGATTGCTAATGTTTCCAATGCTCATACTATACTGTGTCTCAGTAAGGTAGCATGCCTAGAGCTGCTAGAAAGGGATGAGGCCAGACTACCATACAATGCAATGCTAATAATTCATTGTGCAGCTTGAACCAGAACCAAGGACAGCAATTGAACTGACTGTCAAGACCTTGACACCACTGCTGATCTGATGCATCTTACCCTAACTGTGCAAAGCTGTCAGTCAGTATCCACCCCATATCCATGTGGCCTCTGCCCATCTGGCTCCCATTTCTCCCTGAATGAGAGTGACTTGGAGGCCAGTCTGACTAAACCACAGACTGTGGATAGAATGAATCCGTCCAGACGACCACAATTCGCACCATAGCAGGACCATGATTGTGGCTCCGCTTGCGAGCCTGAAGACAAGATCAGTCATTCAGGTATGCAGTTGGACAGGGGAGGCTTGTTTTTGCACTGACTGTATAGACAAGTAAAATGTTTTGTTTGTCCACCACATTGGCAGATGTAATGGGTTATATGGAAAAACAATCTTCAAACACCATTTGGGTGCCCTTCACATTTTGCAGTCTCTTTTTGTCTTTGGTAATCCAATGTAAACATCCATTTGCATGTTATCTTGAGAACACTGTCTGCCTTGAAGTAATTTGTATATACATTTTTCCCATGTTTCCACAAAAATTTGCAGGCGTGTGAGAATGTTTCCTAAATCAAAGCCACTGATACAGCAGCTGAACTGCTCCATCTTCTCTTTGAACGTAGAGCAACTTAATCTAAATGTGCAGGGTACAGTTCACAGGTGGTAAACAGACTGTGTGCTTGTTTGGGTAGGTCTGGGCTGGATGTGGGGTTGGTTTGTAGGGCATTGCGGAAAAAGATAAATTGGGTATTATGCCTAAGGAATGTTTTGGCTGTAAAATGCACTATTTCTGCCCCTTACCTTTAATGTTGTATTAAGTTTTCAAGAAATCTAATCTACACTTGTGAGTAACTTTACACTTGAATTTTGTGACTAGAATAAAGTACTAAAGTTACTGAAAAGTGTAAGAGTAACTTTCATGTGTAAATTACTCACAAGTGTAAATTATGTTTGTGAATAGCCCTCAATGTGCATATAATGTAATATGACTAAATCTATTTTTTAATAAAAGTGTTACGATTTAAAGGTTAATAACATCCATCTATTAGTGTCATTTTGGAATTAGAATTTTAAAATTAATGTTTCAAAAAACAAATTTTGAGATAACATTTGAGAAAATTGAATTTTACTATTAATTGTGGCATACCAAAATGTTTGGAAAAATTGAATAAACATAGCAGTTAAAGTGAATATAAATTTTGAAAATAAAGTTGTTTTGTAGAATTTTGTGTAATAGGAATGATAAAAGCAACTCATATCCCTTCAGATATATGCACTTTGCCCAGTGTTTGTAGGTTTTGAGTTAGGATAGTAAATATGCCCTCCCTGTATTAATTTTGTGTATTTCCCCAATTTGTGAAGGATTGGAAGACAGGTCTCCTCCATTGATTTCTATGGGAAGGTGTTTCAGTGCCAATGGTTGCCCACGTATGGCTCCATCCCCTTTTTTAGGTGGTGGAGACATGCACGTCTACACTTGTAAGTAACTTACACTTGGATTTTGTGAATGGAACAAATTAGTAAAGTTACTGAAAAGTGGATGAGTAAATTGCAAGTGTAAATTACTCACAAGTGTAAGTTACCTTTCTGAATAGCTCCGAATGTGTTTAAAATATAGCATGAATAAATCTTCTTTTTTAATGAAAGTATTACAATTTGAATTTTAATAAAATGTATCTATAAGAGTAGTTTTGGAATTTAAATTTTACAATTAATGTTTTAAAAATATATATTTTAAATGTAACATTTGTGGTAATGTAGTTTTGATATTAATTGTGACATCCCAATATCTTTGAAAAATTAAATAAACATAACAGTTAAAATAAAGTTAGTTTTTGAAAATAAAGTTGTTTTGTACAATATTTATATAATAGAAATTATAAAAGGAACTCATATCCCTCCAAATGTATGCACTTTCCCAAGTGTTTGTAGGACAGAGGCTAGAATAGTTAATATACCCCTCCCCCCCATTAATTTTGTGCTTTTTTCCAATATTTATTGGATTGAGTTAGAATAGCAAATCTGACCTCCTCCAAATACATGCACTTTTCCCAATCTTAGTGGAAGTGGGGTAAGTATAGTAAGACTGACTCCACAAAATATATGCACTTTCCCCAATGTTTGTAGGGCTGGAGTTAGAATAGTAACTATGTACCACACACCTTTGACTCTCCCCACACCCGTCCCCCCCAATTATAGGCACTTTCTCCAATGTTAGTTGGTCTGGAGCTAGAATAGTAAAAACTTATATACCAAAATATATTTACTTTCCACACCATTTGTAGGACTTAAACTAAAATAGTAAATATGGCTCCCCCCACCAAAATGTTTTGCATTTTCCCCAATGTTTGTAGGACTGAAGTTAGAGTATTAAATTGAACCTCCTCCCCAATGATATGAACTTTTCTCAACCTTGGTGGAACTGAAACCAAGTTCATAAGCCTTATTTCTCCATTTATACATTTTAGAGTTAGAATAGTAAGTTTGCCCTCTCTCAAATATGTGAACTTTCCCCAATGTTTGTGAGATTGAAATTACAGTAGTAAATCTGACTCTCCCAAATATATGCACTTTTCTCAGTGTTTGTAGGACTGGAGTTAGAGTAGCAAATGTCACCCTCACATCAAAAAATATATAATCTTTTTAATGTTTTCAGTACTGAAATTAATATTTTATATTTTAGTACTTGTTACAACTTTATTTTAAGTTATTTTGTTGATACCTGACTTTTAAAATATGTTAATGATTCTAATGTTCACCAAATAATTGATAACGTTTGTTATTTAATAAATTAGTAGTTGATTATTTATTTTGGTTGAGTGAATATTATATTTTGCGATATATGCATTTCATTATAAAAAACTATTTATTAAAAAATAAATATTTACATATTTTTGCTGCGTTCTTTAAAATATAGTAATTATTTTTTATTAACATTTTTCTTTATTTATAATGATATTTAGTCAGTGACCAAGTACTTCAACAGTTGCACATTACCATCATGAACTTTCACAAAATGCCTAGAATAGTTTACGCCCACATGTCTTATTGCTCTTAGATGCTCCAAGATTCTCTTATACTCTCCAAATATAATACCCCACACATAAACTTTGCGACATGGGCATGAGAGGACATATACTACATGATCAGTTCTGCAATATAGACTCTTATTAATACATTTTGGTCTTGAATAGATTAGGGATTGATAAAATTAACCATTAGTTCCATAATTGCTGACCTTCCATCTGGAGCATTTACAAATACTTTACTCATTACACAGCTATATTGTGTTCTTAGACTCGTCTAAGTGACTCTTGACCACCTCATCTTTTAGAGGCAAGAGAGGGTTAGCCTGTCTAGAAATGAACTCTTATGGTCTAAGAGGTCAGTTATCTGGTTTCAATATATCTTAAGATGGTGGGGATCTGTACCGTGGTAAATTGATGTGTCCCTGGCATTTCATGGATATATTTGTAAGATCCTCACCCACAGGTACCACCAGTCACATGCTTCTTCATAGGATCCTCACCCACTGCACCTAGTGTGAGTGGATGGGCTCAACGCAGTTTGTAAGCTGAGCTCTTTGCCTAAGAGAAAACAAATGCCTTCAATATCCTAAATCCTGTTTAGTAGCATGGTCCTTTGGCGAGAATAAAAACAGTGAGATGTTTAGTCGGTATAATGATCTCAAACATCAATGGATCAACATGTTTCAGCCTGTATCTAGTGCCACCAAGGGTAAATAGGCTTTCTTCAGGACCAGAAATGTACGTAGCATCCCTACGATATATAGTTGGTAACTACCAACTCTGAGTAGTAGTTTGTATAAACATCATGAAGCATGCAAAAATACAGACCAGAGTGGACCTTTTCCTGTAATGGTCTCTAAAACAAAAAAGCACAATTGTATTTCTGTTAGGGGTAATTCTGACCCCTTGATATTGTATTGTCTCATGCTCAGGCACACCTTGGTTGATGTGTGTGACAGGGCATGCAGACACGTACGTTTATCCTCCAAAACATCAGACATGACATTTATATACACATAAAAGTGCACACAGAAAGGAAAATAAAAGCAAGTCACATTTGTAGATAGTGTTCTGCATCCCCAAGTGGATCATTCAAAAAACAAAAAAGGGCGAGAAACCAGAATCGAGATGCACTTCTGGAAACTCTAGTAAATTAAAAGACAGAACCACCATTGGTATGCATTCCCACATACAATATTGCCTCAGATAACGTTAAGAAGATCATCAAACACAATTGGCGTATCTTCACCACAGGATCCAGATATTGGGATTACCCCCTCTTTTCCAACAAAAGAACAAAAAACCTGAGAGATACACATACCAGACCTAAACCTTAAGCAAAACCAACTAACACCATCCACAATGCCCTAGGTCTCCCAGGAGTAGTAGGTCACTACCAGTGTAGTGTTTGTCATCTGACTGTACCCACTAAAGATATAGATTTAGGTATACACTCCCCATGCGCCCATGCACATCTTCCCGATGTGAGAACCACGCACACAACCAGCAAATTATGCACTCTCAGAGCAAGTTATTGAGATCGTATTTTTAATGTTTTTGGGAACTTGCAGCACTTTATATATACACAAAGTTTGTGATTTTAGACAAACAAGTCCATTTACCCCCTTAAGTAAACTCTGTAAATCATACTAAATGGCATTGTCATTCTGAGACAAACATGAGCATTGGTATGACAGTGTAAAGTGCATTCAGGAATTAACTAATAACATCCCTTCTAGGGGCTTGAGGTGACCCCTCAACCCGTTGACATCGATTCTCCAAAATACCAGAGATAGTGAAAGTGAGAACACACGCTCTTCGACCCCCAGTGACATCAAATGGTTAACCCACTGTCCCACACTTAGCTACTAAACAGCCTCCTACTTTCTTCCCAGTGAATAAGAGAAGAACAAGTAGATGAAACTACATAAAGTAAACATGGTTTTTAGAGCCCTGGTTACTTTCTCTTCCTGCCACTGCCTTCATGAAGCCTCGCGCAATGCGTAGCAAGTGCAGGGCCAGGAGTAGCAAAGGGCAAGTAAGGGGGGGCAGCCCTAATCACGTCCATGAGACACCCTTATTGTGCCTCCACAATACCTTTTCGATTGCTAATGTTAATAATATATTTTGGTCTACACCTGGAGAGTGCCTTCTGCTTTCATAAGAAAGTTGTGAATAATCTCATGTAAATATGCATGAGAGGGTCCACTGTCTCAAATCATTTATTTAGCGCTGTGAACTAAGAAAATCAAATTTTAATTAAAGGAGATGAAATGCGGCTCTTTTATTGTGAATTAGAAATGTTGACACTCCTGTGTGTTATCATGACAGATCAGTCTTCTCTTCAGCTCCCATACTTTGCATGGAGCCCCAGGAAAGAGCTCTGTATCTTCTGCGACTGTGACATCAATCACCTCTTCTGGGCGCTGTAACTCTACACCAATGCCAGCCATGGCCGCATTGTTCGCCCCTTCTTCAGACTGTCCCAATCTCCGCATGTGGACACTGCTTCATGAAATGAGACCATCACAAAACAGCGCCATCATACATACATATTTGTGAACATTTTTATATTCACCATTTGCCATGGTGGTTTTAAGGTTGTTACATTGGGGTGGGGGGGGAGGGTGAGGCACTCTTGGCAGAAGTGAGGACACTTCCGATCTTAGGAATGGGGCTAAAAACCTCCGTACCGTACACTGTGTTTAAATATAATACAAGGTACTGCTCTCCTAAACCTTGTCATGTATCACATTTTATATATTAGTTTCCTTTCGCTCATTCTTGTGACCCATCTCAAAATTGGCTTGTGCACCTTCAAATAATGCACCTTCTTCCCGCTGAGGGCAGTTTTAATAAAAATAAGTGAAACACAGGGTAGCAGCCAAAGTTGCTGTGCTGCATTGCGCTAAGGGGGAACTTAGCAGTTCAGATTCATATCTGCTGTGATATGGGGCTGTTGCTCTGTAGCCAAGCACTGGTTACAAACAAGATGCATAGCACAACACACACATCTTTGCACGTGTCTGTGTGATGTCTAGCATAGGTTTTGACCTGAAGGGTACCTTTCCAGTACAAAATACCTTTTTTAGACTAAACTTTTCACATATTGGATGTGTGTTGTACAGTGCAGGCAATGTTAAATAAGGAGAAATAAAAACATGTATCCTTTTTAGTGCCTGCCTCAAGCAGACGTTATTTTTTGGCAAAGTTCTGTCTACCAATTTAATAGGTAAGGCATGGATCAGAAACCATGGTTGGTAGCATGTGATGTCTAGCATAGGTTTTGACCTGAAGGGTACCTTTCCAGTACAAAATACCTTTTTTAGACTAAACTTTTCACATATTGGATGTGTGTTGTACAGTGCAGGCAATGTTAAATAAGGAGAAATAAAAACATGTATCCTTTTTAGTGCCTGCCTCAAGCAGACGTTATTTTTTGGCAAAGTTCTGTCTACCAATTTAATAGGTAAGGCATGGATCAGAAACCATGGTTGGTAGCATGGAAATGGCCGATCACAGCGGACTGAGCGCTTCTCTTTACCAAACGGATTCGGTTTGCCTACACTTCATGTGCAAGGAATGATCCCCTGGTGAAGGGCCTAGCCCGAAATGCATTGGGTTCTCTTACACATGGATGATAAAAGATTGACCATTAATGTAATGTGTCTTTGAACATTACGGGGCAGATTTACGTTTCCTGGCGCATCCCTGCAAATCAGCAGGGATGCGCCAGGAAAGATGCGTGATGCAAGTTTACCCTTGCGCCACCACAGATGCGTCGCATTTACAATGCGGCGCATCATGGCGCAAGGATAAACAGATGCGTGTCGCATCTGCCGGCGTAAGGTTGGCGCAGTGCTGGAGTTGTGTCGCTGACGCGACGCAACTCCAGCACTGTTCCAACCTGGCCTATCCTCAACATGGTGTGTCACGCCTTACGCCTGCTTCAAGCAGGCGCAAGGTTTTGACGCAGCGGCGTCGGAAAAGTGACTAAGTGAAATCTTGTAGATTTCACTCAGGCACTTTCTGAGGCGTTCCTGCGACGGAACGCCCCCTGCGCCAGAACGCCCACATGAAACCTGACGCAGGTTTCATGTGGCGCAGGGCTTTACAACGTGACGCATCTCCCTAGATGCGTCACGTTGTAAATCAGGGCGCAACGTGGCGCATGGTTTACGCCGCCGCTGCGTCACAGAAGTGACGCAACAGCTGCGCAAATGTGGCGCGCGGGGCTCGTAAATCTGCCCCTACGTATTTTTTTAACAAACAGTGAAGATTAAATAAGAAGTGAACGAACACTAACTTTGGTTGACTGACTCAGTTCATTAATTGAATATTAAGGTGTGCCAGGTGGGGACATTTTGGCCTTTTTAGGAAAACGCTTTGTTTAATAATGGCCATGAACCACCCATGGGACGTCCCTTTGAAGCAAAGTAGCACAAAGCACTACTTGAATTACGTTTAAGGCTACTTCCCAGCACAAAAAAGGTTTTTGCGCTGGAAAATAAACACTTTACTCCACTTTGCATGACTTTCCAGCAGTGCGAAGTGTTGATCAATCTTCTCCAAAATATCTTTTGAGCCACCACATTGGAAAATGCCCTTTTTCACGTCTAATCAAACATCATTTACATCAAAGCATCGGTGTTTGAGCACTGATAATTTAAGACACTCCAACAGCAAGATTTGATAAAGCAAGACTATATCACAAGGGTGTACCGTCGCCATGTCCAGTAGGGTTATGCAGCCGCGGCTTGTGCAGGTAAGATCGGTGGGGCCGGGTTGGGGGGGATTCGACAGACGACTACAAGGGGAAATTAAATAAATAATTAATTTTCCCTCGTCGTCTGTCGAAATCTCCCCCACCCGGTCCCACCGCCCCACCGCTCTTACCTGCACGGGCTGCAGCTGGGGTTATGTGAAAAGTAATAATTTCCTCAGGGAAAATTTAGTTGACGAGTTATAAATGGTTTTTACTCGATAATAATGCTGCAAATCACTTTGTGGACTCTGGATTACATATAAACACTGAAAAAAACAATGGAAATCAACTAGTTAAATACAAATATTAAACGAGAGTAACACACCATATTAGAGATCAATAACCCGTTCCAACTGGCATTGACTAGAATTTTCCGTAGCAGTTCAACATGTTAACAAAAATCGTAATACCAACAGCTTGGCCTAGTAGAAAGAATTTCTAACTGATGAACTGTAATGTTCAGAGTTTACGTTTATCGACCACGTGTAAGGTATCCATTAAGAATGAATTGTTTTGTTTCTTTTGGCCTCTTTGGGTCAGTTTCTAAAAATGCATTCTAAACATATTCAACTCCTACTGTTAAGTGATAAAAAAGTATGAAAACATGGAATGCTTTCCAAGTAGGTGAAGTTATACATTTGCAGAGGATTTCAATGAGTGGCGTGCGTTTGTGTGTGTGTGTGATCCATGCTGTGAGGACCAAACCACTTTATATCCTACCAGTAGCATCTGTTACCAGACGGGCTGGTGAGTCGGGGGCAGGGGCGGGGAGGAATGAAAAAAAATGAAAAAAGGACTTACCTTTAACGGCCGGCCGCCGCCTCTCCTACGTCCTCGTCATCTTCCGTCTTCCTGCAGTCTCGGCTGGCAGCAGGAAGCACTCGGGCACACAGGTTCCCCTGAGCCAATCACAATGCTGCAATGCAGTGTTGTGATTGGTCTGAGCACCATTGTTCAGCGCTCAGACGTGAACAGGGAGCCTGTGCATGTTCCTCACCAGGCTGTGTAATGCAGCCTGGTGGGGAAAATGCAAAGTGCGCATGAACTGTTTGGCAGGCCCAATAGGGCCTGCCAAACAGTTCATGCACACTTAGGGAGTACAAATCAACCCTCCTCTGTTCTGGGCAGCCCTGCCCCGCCCCGCCACTGACTGCAATAGGAAAAATAAAATGATAATAAAGATACGTTATTATAATTTTCTTTTTCATTTTGAGCAGTGGGGCGACACTCCTCCGCCTTAGCGGAGAAGCCGCCACTGCAGCCTACCCTACTATCAAAGAGCCTGTGGAGTTAGAATAGTAATTGCACACTTCATTGTGATCAATGGCCGGTCCTCATAATGATAGGTATGGGGGGGGGGGTTTGTGGTGTGTGATTGTGTGTGTGTGTGTGTGTTAGTGAGAGAGAGAGAGGAAACGAGAGAGGAATATAAGGGAGGAAGGGAAAAAGAGAGGGAGAGGGAGAAATAGAGAAGAGCAAGAGAGACAAAGAGAGATCCCGTCTCACCTCCAAGCAGAAGCTTCCAAGGTCATGCTTGTGTGCATGTAAAAGTGCTCCCCTCTCTCAAGTTCACTACTAGCAGAATGTACGAGACAAAACCCTTACCCGCTCTAAAGCTGGCATGATTCACTAGTCACCCGATTCAAGAAACATGCCAGAAATAAAACTTGTACAATGCTTGACCTTTAGGCCGGGGTAGTGCGTGCACATAAAACGCTGAGCTAGAAAACTGTCAGATAAAATATAGAGATGAGATAATAGCTGTGAGATAATGTTAAATGGGCTCCTAGTTGGCTCAAGCGCTCATGTTTCTCTGAAAAGGCATGTGACCTTACTGAGGTATCAATTGTCTCTGTGTTTAGTCTTTGTCGGACAGCATGCCATGCAGGGATACTGCCATCTGGTGGTGGGCCGCTGTAAAGCAGTACTCAATCAGTAATACCTATTTTTCTTGCCTTTTCAACGCAATACAGGTTTTCAAGAGTTTCATTTCAAATTTGTCTAAATGATTTATTATGTCCTCACGGCACGGTAGAGCCTGGTTTATCACAATGCTGCCATGAATACACTGTTAACAGGCTGCAGGATTTTAAATAAGCCTTGAGAAGACGCTTTGTACACAGAGTCTTAACTGTGTGCACCAGTGTATTTCAGAGGCTATGGATTCAGGGAATAAATTCAGAGCTTGAAACAGTAAGAAATACATACATGCAGAACATCCACCGCAGTGCTACTTGTTTTGCTCCATCGTGTTTTTTCATAATGGTCTGTGGAGCTGCCACAAAGGTCCAGGGTTGGTTTAGAAAATGCACACGGTGTCAAAACTCCTCTAGTAATTCTTCCAGTACTCTTAAATGCTTTTGTGAACCGGGCCCAAAGCCTCTAAAATGGGATGACCAAGGCACTATTCATATAGAATTAGTACAAATACAAATGACGGTGCCCTTATTTGCACGTTCACTAATAGGGGGTTGGACATTTTTGGTAAAATTCATAAAGGCATTGATGAGTGCATGAGGAATGGCTTCACACCCATACATGCGTGCCGGGGCTCTTGAGATGAGCCCCAGAGAGATGGGGTGGTTCTCACTGGATAGGCAACGCCACTCGTAATGCTTTATTCACAGCCAGTCACAATTGCACATAAAATAAGGGGCCAAACTAGCATCCTCGCCCTTCGTGGCTCATCCCTAGTGTCCACTTCCTTTTTTCTAACTCCTGTCTCCACCTGCTGGGAGGCAGTGACCACCAAAAAAGGGCTAGACACAGTAGCAGCTGCTACTTAATGAAGGTGGCGGGACGCTGGGGCACGGGGGAGGGAATGAAATAAAAAGAATTCAGTTACCTGTGTGCCGCCGCCTCTCTGTCCTCTTCGCCCGCTTCCAGGACTTCAGGGCAGGAAGCAGGAACAGGAAGCACCCAGGCTTCCAGACTCCCCTAGCTAATCACGACGCTGCTGATAGCAGCGTTGTTATTGGTCTGAGCGCCGTGGTTCGGCGCTCAGAGAGGGACTGAGAGCCTGGGCATGTTCTCCACCCAGGCTTTAATACAGCCTGGGTGGAGAATATGCAAAGTGCGCATGACTGTTTGGCTGACCCACGACGGCCGGCCAAACCGTCATGCGCACTTACAGAGTACCACCACGCCTCCCCATGTTCCTCTGACACTGGCCAGCCCTGCCCCACCCCTAACCAGCTGAGCAAGGACGAAAAATAAAATGATAATAATAATGCGTTATCATTTTATTTTTATTTTTTCACCTACTGGCAGAGCAGTGGGGCGACGCTCCTCCCCCTTAGTGGAGGGGCCGCCCCTGGTCAGACAGATTTCTCTAGGGTTCTGTTGCCCTGTTCGGGTTATTAGAATGCAACAATGCTTTTTTTTATTTTAAATTAGCCACTATTGATGCTTATGAAAACCTCCATTCCCTCAGATGTAAATGCTGTAAATGTTACAGCTTAATTGTCCCTTCTAAATGAAATACGTCTGTGCCATATAGAAGCATGAAATACACATCTTAATGATTTTTCATGCGCGTTTAAAACATTTTACAGCTAGTCCATTTGCTAAAACAGTTGATGCTTTTCCGTGGTTACCGAAGATAACTGCTAATTCAGCTATTCTTTATCAGAGATTCCAGGAAATGGATGGCACTTTTTTTCTCACTACACAATTTTTGCTCACACCATGGAAGATTTTATATCAGCATATCTCTATCTACAAAATAAAGAGCAGAAAGTACACTGGTTTTCTATATCCAATTTTTCATTTTCAGTAAAATGAAAGATAAATCAGTCTGGAAGTGAACACCATCAGTTGGCAGCAACCAATGCAAGTTATGCACTCAGTGTAGTTTGTCCATTCGCCATTGTTTCATTTTACTAGCTAATACACTGGTGCATAACCTGACGAGGGGGGTGAGGGGGTGCTCACTTCTCCAGGGACCCCGGTCAACAGAAGACATTTGTGTGTCTGTGAAGCGGGCAGGCTTAGGGCCTTAGCACAAGTTTGGAGGTCTGACCGCCGTAGGACCGCATCCGCCCCCGCCAGCAGCCCACGGCACTGGTGGTCCAAAGAACGCTGTATTATGATTTGACCACAGGGCCGGCGGTGTGGAAGCCGGGATCTTGCAGCAGTGGTGAGTAATTTTCACAAATATATTGATGCCTGTGTGTGCATTTCAACTGCAGATTTGTTGAATGCACACATATGCATGATATATGTGGAAAAATATCATATACCTATTACCGGGGTTCAGCCATATGTGGGCAGTCCTGGCAATGGGTATATAGTACAAAAGGGACTCACCTGTAGATCATTGCAAACTGAGTCGTAATCCTCGGGGTGAAGATCCTGATGTGAAAGGGGGACCTAAAGAAAGGGATCTATATCGGACTCTGCTGGAAGAACAAGAAATGGGTGAGTACGCACCCCAAATGCTTCACCACTGCCACCTTGAAGCAGGCGGTCAGACCGCTGTGGTCCACTTGTTGAACAGGCAACTCATAATATGGACGGCAGTGCAGCTCCACTGTAACGCCCTATGTCGGCTGCCTTTTACTGACCGCGAACCCTGTGGTCAACGGTCTGCTGGCAGTCTCAGCAGTCCAGCGGCGGTCGTCGCAAAGCCGATCTGCCCAACTCGTAACGCGGCGGTCGGACCGCCAAGCTCACCACCATGCTGAGACCACCACCACCAATACGGCGGTCCATGGAACTGCCAAATTCGTAATAAAGCCCATAGTACATTTGGAAAGGTTGTGGTGTTATTTGATGATACATTATTATAAATTCCCCAACTGATGTAAGCACACTTGGGCCTTGGGATATTTGGTCAGCCAGATGTCTTTCATGAAAGAATGTGGAGTGACATTTGTATACGAAGAGATATCCACTTTCTGCACTCTGTCTCTGATGTTTCAGTGAAGCAATAGTAAATATCAAGTAATGTCTGGATTTGAAAGGGGTTGCCTACGGTACAAACTCCTGCACCCACACCTTAAATTGTGATGCATTCTATTGAAATATTTGCATATTTTTGTTAATTGCAAGCATCACAAATAGGGAGCAGGTACAATCACCAGACCTGCCAACTAAAAAAAATCACCCTGCCGAGAAGTACCAAGGGCAGAGGTCTTTTTGATTCCGAGACCACCCTGTCAAAATTCTATAGGCATAAAGACCCCTTCTTGACAAAAATTTCTAGAACCTGGTACTCCTCATCATCAACTATCAGCAACCATAAACACCCCCAATTCCCACAGCAAATCATTTTTGCAGTGGGGAAATAATATTAAACAGTGTTTAGCAAACCAAAGGTCAGTGAGCGTGGGGGCATGGTCAAAGGCGTAGCAAAAAACAAAGGGCGTCATTTATGAGGAATTGGCGTAGGGCAGCGCCACAAGTCTTCTTGCAGCGCTGCACTATGCCAATGTGAAAGGGCAGGAATGCACCGTATTTATGAAATACGGTCCATACCTGTACTTTACCCCTACGTTGGTGCACACATTGCTGCCTAGCGCCAATGTACGCAGAATTGTTGTTGTGCAGGAAAAGGCACCTTCCTGCACAAAAACAATCCTGAGAGGCGTTTTCGTCATTTTATTAGTGCTACAGAATGCAGCACATATGGAAAGTGGAAAAAACAAGGAGAAATTAAAAAATTCTTCTTGTTATGCCTGCTGTGGGAAGGCGTAAGGTTTTTGCGCTGCCCCAGGTTTATATGATTTTGTAAATCTAGAGCAGCGTCAAAATCCATGGGTGTTGTGTGTGGACGCCCATGGAATGCCTCCTAGGCGCAGAGTAAGGCAGCGCAGCAACTTAGCTGCTTTGTCTTACTCCATATCTACGGCTCATAGGAGAACCTTAACAGCAGACCGCCACCTTGACAGTGCCTGCAGCAAGTTCCTGCACGGTGTGGCATGCACCATGTCATGCATGCCATACCGTGCAGGAACGGGGGTGAAATTCCAGTGGGGCACAGCATGTGTCCCCCTGCATGCCCCCCTGCATGCACCCTCAGGCCCAGAAGCAGCAGGGGGCCCTGATAGGGCCCCTGATTTCCATGTCCGCCAACCCTTTTTATGACGGGCTCACCGCCATGGAAAGGGCAGTGGAAAAGGAAGTTGGAATATGCTTGGCAGTGCCACCGCCAGCATATTCCTGCCCATTTCCAGACCGCCAGCGCAGTGGGATCCTTGATTCCAGTAGAGCCGGTGGTCTTGTGTCGGTCCAACTGCCACACTCATAATACAGCGGGCGAAACGCCAGTGTGGCGGTGGTCAGACCGCCACCACAAGTACGGCGAACCTGTGGACTGCCGTACTCGTAATAAGGCCCTTAGTAACTAAATGCCTGCTTCTTGGAGAGAAGTGCTGTGCCAGTAGTCTTCATTTTAGGGTATGACAGCCCAGCAAAGAAGTATTATAACTGTCATTAAGATAAGATACCCAGCACAGACATGACCATACTTTCCTATTAAAGGCATAAGACTCCTGCATAGAAGTACTGGCACTGTAATACTGAAAGGACACCAAGCCTGTGAAAAACTGCTGGCATGACCGACTAAAAAATATAGAAGCTGGTCAGAAGAGCCATCCCCTTAGTACAATAACAATCCTGTAGAGAAGTGCCAGTACTGTCCATCAACTGTATGGAGGCCCCATTGAAAAGTACCAGAACTGTTCATTAGAAGTACCGCTGTCAAGAGGTGAGTAGTACTGTTCAGTACAGTACAGCATATCTTGCAAGGTGAGCTGGTATGTTACTAGTACCCCAGCCTAAGAGGGAAGCTTTGTTAGTGTAACCTGAAAAGTTCAGCAGTGGGGTTTTGGTGTGTCAGTACCAATGCAGTGGTACATGATGGGATCCGGAGGTATGTTTTATCTATGCCACCCCTTAGCTGCTTGTCCCTGTGATCTATTAACCCCACTCCTAGCCCCTCCTTGCCTCTAAACTTTTCCCCTGCATGGTGGTCAATTCCCTCAGGATACTTCCACTCCCAGCACTGCAACAAGGACCTCCCGGTCGACTGATTTGTCATTCAGCAGTGGTAAAGGTATTGAAGGAATTACAGTACATATTTTCACCAGCTTTAGGAAGACGCTGTGTATTGTGAACACATTCAAATTTCCCCTAATGTAAAATAATACTAACATAAAAAAGAAGCTCTTTGACATTTCGGAATAGGACAAATTCTTGTTCGATGTCACTGAAGTTAAGGGGCTTAATGCACAAAGATCTTTCTGCGAGTGTTTGTGACTTACTCTGGACTTTTGAGGAGGAACGCGCACCTACTCATGGAAAACGGGTTGTCATCGGATAACAAGTGAACATATTAGTCCTGGGTGAAGCTTGCAGAGTATGCCATGCGACTTTGTGAATCACGCTGTGAGATTCTGTATTTGTGGAAACGCTCTAATTAGAACAGAGGCCCTAAAAAGTACACGTGAAAACACACCTTTAAAGGGTAGAAGAGGCTTAGTGGAGGAAGGCATAGGGTAAGGGAAAGGAATACAACTGAGGACGAGACTCGAAGGTGGAGATTCTCACAGCATATTGAACCCCGCAGCAGCAAAAGGGCTTACTGGGATAATGTTCATGGTAGAGATCTTCTTGTCATCCGCAGGTCACGGGTTTGAATCCCGGCAGGGTTGGCTCAGCCTTTCATCATTACTATTTGGAAAGTTCTTTAAGAGGCTGACTGGTCTAAAGGGAAATTGGGAGAGTTCTCCAGATATTGACTGCAATGTACTCTGTCTCAACAGCCTTTCAGAGGCGCCAGCTGTAGGAGAATCTCCCAAATTTCCATTAGGCAGTCCCTTTCTGGTTTCCCGACAATCCAGTGTTACTGAATAACATGTTGGTCTGGGGCAAGGTCAATGACAATAAAGCATACCTGACTCAGCTTTTCCTCCATCTCAGCTCATTAAAATAAACTCAGACAATTAACTCACTCTGTCTCATAGCTAATGACCTTCTGAAATATCAACCTGTTAGTAAACTTCTGCATTGTTAACCAGGACATCCATTGCTTTGTGTCGGGCCTGTGAGCTGTGCAGAATCCCTGGGAAGAACAAAAGCCAGAACACCCCCTTACAAAATGCTAAAACGCCCTCCCCCAACACTACCCCATACAAAATGCTAAAACGCCCTCCCCCAAAACTATGGAAGTTAAATTTCCCAAAAGTAGTCATCCCGTAAATAAGTATGCCCCCTAAGCACTGTAATTAAATACAATGTGCAGAGCTACATGGCTGGCGTATGCCCGATTTGATAAGGTTATCATTGGTATCGGAAACGGTCCAGCTCTCATGGGACTTGGCTGATTCTCGCAAGAACGGCAGCCATCTTGGGAGCAGCCAGGCCCAAGCTGTGGCAATGCCTACTATTCCAGAACTTAACAAGAGCAAAGCTTCCCGTCCTGGAAGTTGTTCAGTGAACATTTGCTTTGCAGTTAGTCCTGAATTCTGCATCTTGGGCAGCCGAAAGCATCTTGGGCAACTTCAGAAAACAAGAACGCAAGCAGGGAAATAAGAGAGAATCACTCAACTGCACAACGCTGAGTTTTGGGAGAAAAACGCTAGTTCTAGTGTTGCTAAAAGGAAAAAGATGGGAAACATTAGACTTACCTGTTGTCGCGAACAATCGGATCACGTATCTGCAAAAGAACAAGCGAGAAGGTTACTCGGAAACAAGTACTGTTGCGAAGCATGCACGCATTAATGATTAATGATTATGGTCTGCATATTGCTGTAAAGTGTGCACGCATTAATAGATTGAATTTTGAGCATCATCGTGAAGTGAAAGAGCATTAGGATTTGCAGCCTTGCAGGTGTTGTAGAGGTTTCCCCCCAGTTTCTAATCAAAGTACTCCCAGGTATGCAATAACGTTCCACAAGAAAAGTCCTAAGGAATCCAAATATCAGACCATGTTTGCAAGCTGCCTATAACGGTGACTAATGGGCGTTTTCTTGTAGGGCAGGAGTTTAGATCAATATCAATACAAGGAAAAATCATCTTTTGATGTTACCCATCAGAAGGGTGGAAGAGAGAATTCCAGGTAAAGGAATTGAAAGTAAGGGCAGCGAATGAAAGGAATGTTGGGAACTAGAAACAGAGTCACAAACCAGCCTTCGCTCTTTACCCCAAAGATAGGCTGAGGGAAGCTCTTGACCATCAGTGACGAGGACCGAGATGCAGTAATGAAGTGGAGGCACCGTTAGAGTCCACAACTGGTACTGAAGAACTCTCTCTCACCCCCTTCCCCTATCCCATCGGCTCCTGCATCGACTGCATCTGACATTGGCCAGTAGTCGATGTGTGTAATCTGGAAGTGGAATTTGGAGCTCTCATCACTGGAATCCATCTCACTGCCACAGCACCAGGCACCCAATAGGTTAGAGCACATGATTTGACATGTTAGGCAGATATATCTCAACTCAAACTTTGCATATGCTGCCAAAGAAGGATGCTCCTACCCACATTGGCCCACTCTTAGCTGTCCCTTCCTTCAGAAAACTTCGCATTAGCAATACCGCTTTCATGGTGCACACAGGCAGGTTCTAGAAGTCTTGTATGACCTACGCCTGAGTGGGTCATAATCCTGTTAACAGTCATGTCCTTGCTGCTCTCCAGAATTCAAGCTAGTTTTGAAGGGTCAAAAACTAGCAGGGTACGACTTCATGCCAGACAGTGACAACTTTGGGGCTAATTACAAGTAGTGGCGATGCAGCTTCTGCCGCACCAGCGGTCCAACTGCTGCATTACGAGTTGGGCGGTTGGACCACCATAGGACCCCTGCCACCGCCAGGGATCCACGATCCCTGGCGGTCTTGCAGTTGTCTGAGGCCCGCAATATGCTAAGCTGTGCTGCTGCGACACCGCCAAGCATATTGTGAGTTTCCTCACTGCCACACTTTTCATGGCGATGAGTCTGCCATGAAAAGTGTGGCGGTGAGGAAACTTTTGGGGCCCTCCTGGTGCCTAAGTGCATGGGGGTGCATGCAAGGAGGCACATGGTGTGCCCCCCTGTCTGTATGCACCCCCAGCTCCAGCAGGGCATGGACTGCACAGTCCATGCCCTGATGGAACGTGCTGTGGTGGTCCCACAGCGCTGCCTTTCTAAGGCTCATACGATCCTTTAAAAGGCGTCACCGGGGGACTGCCACCGCAGGACCGCCCGTCAGGATTCTACTCGGAATACGGCGGGTGGTCTCCATACGGGTATGGCGGTCTTGGAGCTGGGCGCTGGTGTGGCGGCCTGCTCCAAGACTGGCAAACTCGTAATCAGGCCCTTAGTCTTTCACGCTTCTCATGTTGTAAAAACGAGTGCTCTTAAGCTTAGCAATATTCACATCAACATTAAGCGCCAATAGACGAGCCATTGTCCAAAAAGATTCAAACCACTGGCTTACAAATTTCAGTGGTTTGCAGATTTCAAATAGATCCCTGCGGTGATTTGTAGATTTCCAATTGATGTAAGCACCTGCTACCTACCCGAGTGAGCTAGTTAGGGGGGGTGTCGTGTCAGATTTAAATAAAGGATTACTTTTCATCTTGTTTCATTTCTTTCCTCCTGCGACAATTGTTTTACAAACCTGAAATTGACACCCTGCCTCCTGCGAATGGCCTTTACTTCTGTTTACCTCCTTCTGTATAATTCTAGGTATTCCTCTCTTCTGGCTCAGCATAAAGGCCAACCACACACTTATCTAAGATCTCTCATCCGGTCTCCTTCCTCCTAAGCCGCGCATGACGTGCAGAGCCTGCCAGAGCCGGGGAAAGACACACAGGCCGTGAAAGACAGACAGGCCGGGAAAGACAGACAGGCCGGCAATCAGACAGAGGAGTCTGACTTTTGCATTAACGATTTTATACAGAAATACACATTCACAGACATATTTTCAGAATAATAAAGAAAAACCTTTCCTAAGGCACATCAACATACATGTTTGTAAAAATGTCATCATTTTACGGTCCTCATGCTTTACTACAAAAGGTTTACATTTACCTCTCTCGTTATATATATGCTTCAGCGACGATAAGAAGGCACGAGGTGTGAGGAGCACGTAGCACGCCAGACACCTATCTCACCTTTCAGGGCGCAGTCGGACCCATCTAGCTACAGACGAACCGATGCATGTAGAATTAGTACTGGAAATAACCTACAGTTCCTAAACATGCCTCTTCAAAACAAACAAAATACCCCCATTTGTTTAAGCTTGACTTATAAGCTCTAGTCTAGATACTGTTTCTGTAAATAACTAAGTTTAAAGTTTATTGCGTTAATGTCAGGGCTTCAATAAAGTGCCCGGATAATCCTGGAGAACTTTACTAGGTTGGATGACTGCTGCTCAGGGTGAAATATTACCCAGTCAACAGCACATTCCCTCCTTTGGGTCTGACTCTGCACTCACAACCACCTCACTTCATCTGCCCTCACACCTGGACTCTGCGCTCAGAACCACCTCACTTCATCTGCCCCACACCTGGACTCTGCACTCACAACCACCTCACTTCATCTGCCCTCACACCTGGACTCTGCACTCGAACCACCTCACTTCATCTGCCCTCACACCTGGACTCTGCACTCAGAACCACCTCACTTCATCTGCCCCCACACCTGGACTCTGCACTCACAACCACCTCACTTCACCTGCCCTCACACCTGGACTCTTCACTCACAACCACCTCACTTCATCTGCCCTCACACCTATATGACTCACTCAGCTCGCAGTGCGTTATGATGGAGCTTTATGAAGGAATCTGGTAATCTTTCCTTTCCCCTTTTTCGTATTCTTCACTGCTTCTGTTTTTAAGTCTTGTCCTTCTTAAGGCACTTGCGCTACCTTTGATTCCTTAATTCATGTCTTTTTCCAGGGTGAAAGTTTGTTCTCAGCAAATAATCAGGGTGACTACTGATGGAGCAGGATTTCGCAAAAAGAAACCTGCTCGAATTAACACCCCCATAGTACGTACTAACAGTGTGCAGTGACAGCAGGGCTTTAAGTGGGCCGGGTCTCACCGGTGCTGAGCACTGGCAGTTTTTTAAAGGGGGGCTCGAAACGGGTCTCTATCGGGCTCTGTTTCGTGCCCTGGCACATGTGGTTCGGTTTTTTCCGGGACTGCAGTGACAGCAGGCACATCCATGTGCGCGTGCTCACACTGCTCACTAATCGATAGTGTGCGCTGCTCACTTATCACTAGTGGAGAAGTTACGGTCATGCCAGGTGAGCGTTGTAGGGGAAGGGAAATCCTTCAAAGAGAGTCATTTTCTCCCAGGATTTCCCTTCTCTTTTTCAAATTCAGGAGCAGCATCATTGTCGTGGTGTCACCAGGGCTTTAAGTGTCGGGCGGCACACTATGCTAATATTTTTAGCATAGGTGCTTTAAAACCACGCCCTTAATTACATTGGCCACGCCCCTTTGAGAGACCCCCCCAGTTTATTCATCCCACTTAAAGCCCTGAGTGACAGTTTAACATACACATTACATAAACACGTGGGAAACCGCTTTGCGCATACGTGTACTAATATGAACTAATGCATGAAAGAACTAGGCCGCACTTTACATTGCGCTTCTAAAGAAACAGAACTAATGCATGAAACAACTAGGCCGCACTTTACATTGCGCCTCTAAAGAAACAGAACTAATGCATGAAAGAACTAGGCCACATACTAAAATGAGTTTAGAAAGAAACAGAATTAATGCATGTTAAGCTGCATTTTATATTTCACATCTTGCATCTTGCTTTAAGTTTAATGAATAATGCCGCTTTTGCCTTAAGCTTCTGCTAGGAAAACATGTAACAGGGGATAGTGCAAAGGTGGGTGGTATACAGTGAAAAATGCATTTCTATGTAATTAATTAATGCTTATGTTCTATTTGCCGTAGTGAGCTGAAGTGAGCCTCCATTATTCTTAAGTTGGACAGATAGAGGAGGGGCTGGAGTGAGAGCAAAAATGTCATGACAATGCAGCCAGAAGTGCTGAACGCTGCGGATGATGAACACTGGTTCAAGGCTAAAGCAGCACAGAGAACATTGATTGCCTGCCAAAAGCATGTGACTGACCTTGGGACCAAAGACTGGTTCTGCGGACATTGTGGAAAAGATGTGTGAAATTGTATCAAATGTATCATATAATAAAACAGGTGAACGAGTCAGTATTGGGTAATGAGAAAAAAATGTAGAATTATATTCACGAGCAACTAATGAATGAAATCACAGTGGTGTGAGGCACCACCTCCCTGAGCATCCAATGAACTGTCGAGTTTCGTGAAATGTTTCAACTAATGTGGGTTGGACATGTAGGTTTTAGGGTATAACTGGGGTGCCTTTAGGGGTGTGGTTGAGAAGGAGCGGTAGGAGATAGAGAAGGGAGATGCATCGCTGTCCGTCGGTTTGCAGAGAGGCCTAGCTGTTTCCTGTCCCTGTTCTGTTCCTGTCTCTGAAATATTTGTAAAACAAATATTCCCTTTATATTATATTTATCTTGATAAAGATGGAATAATAATCAAACCCATCGAAACGCGTCGAGGCATCATTGTACATAATTCAAGGGAAAATTTGGACCTGCAGATATGAAAATGAGTGTATCCAGGCCAGGTTTTTAAACTGTCCCATAGGATATGTTTCTTTGAAAGACAAAGTACACTGTCTAATCATTGTTCTCTTTTTACGTTATGGTATATTGTGTAAATTGATTGTAATTGGGGATTTTACATTAATTGTTTTTATGAGTTGTTTTTATCAATTGTTTTGCATAAAACTGTGATAGATAGGATGTGTATTGAAATTTTAAAATTGTAACTAGTTTTTTAATAATAAAAGATTTTTGTAAAACTTCAGTGCTATTTAGCAATTGATTCAAATATTAGGTGGGATTTTCCTTGATGAGTTGTATTATTATGTGCCTTGTGAAGTCCGATCTAGTTGTGAGTTGAACTTTGTATCCTGTTCCTTTCATAACCCAAGGGAATATTTGTTTTACTTGTCAAGAGTACCCTACTCCCTTGGCTACAACAAGGGGTCTCTCTCTCCTTTTTACATATCTGAAATCTTTGTTCCTTGACTCTAGTTCGGGTAACCCACACTGTCCCCTCGGCCAAGGGGGTGGTATTTCACAGATCCTTTGGGTTTGTATTATTCTGACTCGTACTTTGCATAATTGTTGCAAATGTATTTTTGTCTCTGAAACTTATGTCTCTTCATCTATCCACTCCGTCATAAGTATATTGTTTTTGCATAATTTTTTCTGAAACTTATGTCTCTTCGTCTATCCACTCCCTCATATGCATATTGTTAATTGGAATGAGTTTGATATTGTTTGCATTGCTGCTTTATTTTCTCTCCCATGTGTGAAATTCTTTGTTTGCATTGTGACCTGTGTACTAAGAGCATAATCCTTTAATTGAGATAAAACTTTGTTTAAAACTTATCGAGAGTTTGTAGTTATTCAGTTGATTAGATAGTCAGTTAGTCCTATTATTACCATCAACTTCTCAACTAATTGGTCCATCGACCGAGAGGAAAGAGAGTTGATATAATTGTCTAGTTATGTATTTAGAATTGTTAAACATGAATCTGGGAAGGAAACATTTTTCACGTCTTTTAAACTTGACCCCCATTTCATCAGGGATTTGGGTGAATGTATATGGGCCATTGTATGAAATATTGCTGAGTATTGACCCCTGATTAAGTGTTGCACTGGATCACTACCTTGCATAGAGGCAATAATATGGGCAGTAATTGTAAATGTTCAGGACAAGGGCTCAAAATTCAGGACAAAAAATCTGGAAAATGTTCACGGACATATCAGAGTAGGTCAAGAATATAAAAGTAAATAAACAGAAAGCAGGCACAAGTTCTAGTTAAAATATGTCTGTGTTCTTTGTGTACATGTGATCATATTTTACATTGTCTTTGTTTCAATAGCTTTGTGAGTTACTGCTGCAGAAATATATGTGTAATCTAGGTGTGATGCAAGTCACGGGTTCCAATCCTGGCAATATAGCTCAAACTGCACAAATGTATGTAGCACCTGAAGATGGTAGGCTTTAATCGCAGAAAGATGAGAGACTCCTGAAGAAATGTATATGAAACCAACATGTCACAACTTGCAAGGCCACAAAGGTAGCTCAATGTGCTAATTCTTGAACTGCAGAGATCGGTACGTAATGTGCAGATGAAAGACTTTACTGCAGGCAGTGGCATGTTGGCCTTTCACCCTTCTAATGTTGTTAAACGAGTGCTCTTAAACGTAGCAATATTCACATCAACAATAAGCACCAATAGATGAGCCAGAGTCCAAAAAGATTCAAACCAGTGGCTCACAAATGTCAGTGGTTTACAGATTTCAAATAGATCTCTGCAGTGACTTGCAGATTTCAAATAGGTGTAAGCACGTGCTACCTACCTGAGTGAGCTAGTTAGGCGGTGTGCAGAGTCAGATTTAAATAAAGGATTGCTTATCATCTTGTTTTATTTTTGTTTGCTCATACGACAATTGGTATAGAAACCTGACAACCTGGCCAGCATTGAGCAGTATTGAGCAAACATTCACATGTAATTCGTTTTATTTGAAGATTAAAAACTAAGAAACATATACACACCAAGCAAAATTTGACAGCCAACATAAGAGACAGTTGCCACATATTTGGATTGTATTATGAGAAACCTGGAGAGCACGTATGTGTGTTTGAATTAAGGCCTCCAAGGCTTTGAAACTACCCGTGGTGTTTCTCAAAGACTTTCCTGGTGTCTATATGGGTTTCAGAAGCTTCTTTGAATCAAAGCCCAAGCCAGAAACCCTCAACCTCCGTCTAATACAGCAAACTGCAGCTCATGTAAAACCATGGTTCACAGAAAGTGCAATAATTCATTGTACAAACTGTGAACGGTATGCATCAAGAGTTTGTTCATATGCGTCCATTCATCCATCTATCCATCCATGCACCCACCAAGATCCACCCATCAAACTATATACATCCATCCACCGACCACAACCCTTTAATCCACCCAGGTCTATCTATCCATTTAAGCACCAACCAATCCATCCTTCTGTATATCCATCCATGCACCCACTAGGATCGATCCATACAACTATCTGTCCATACATCCATCAAGATTGATTGATTGATTGGTTGATTTTGCCAAATATCAAGTGCAGCGATTACCTAAAATGGTGTCCTGGTGCTGAATGGAAATGGCTACACTATCCATAGGCAGAGCTCTGGTTAGTTAGTAGATTGAAACAACCAGGTTTTAAGCCTTGTCTGCAAATGAAACAGATCAGTGACCAAGAGGGATAAAGGCAAGTCATTTCAAAATTGAGCGGCCTGTACAGAGAATGCTCTCCTGCCTGACCGGACAACCTTGAATTTCGGAAGCGTCAGCAAATCGGCATCTGAAGATCGCAGACATTGAACAGAGTGGTAATGGCGAAATTTGACCTGAACATAATCAGGAACAGTGCCATGAAAGGTTCTGTGCACTATGCACAAGGACGTGAAAAGGATCCTTTTAGGTAACAGAAGACAGTGCAATATGTCCAAGGCAGGAGATGCAGAAGAATGGCGAGTAACAGAGCTAGTCGAACTATGCACTCTGTATTCTATAGAGACGTTTAAGCAGGACTTTAGAGGACTCCAAAAGTTGGGTGTGACTATGGCACCAACACAGTTTTCCACTTAAAGAACTGTATTATTAAAACATCATTTGGAGACTTTAGTCAACAGATCCTACAAGTCATGTGTACAAAGGGTGCACAAGGCCGGTGCTAAGACACAGCCTGGGTTCACTGCTTGTGTCAATTTAATTGTGTAATTCCTTATGTAAATGTGCTGGTTCCGTTGGTCCTAAATCTCACTTCGGTTGTCATCTTGCTGTAAAGGTTCATTATTGTGACCCTTAAGGTTTAGATCATGATTGTGTCTTTCACTTTCAACCATAATAGTACATTGGCATACTTTTCTTCATGACAAACTTGCCTAGTAAGTGGTTGGTCCCAAATACTCTTTCTGTTATTAACAGGCCTTCTTGGAAACGTCCTTGAGATATCTTCTTCTGCTTCCTCCTTCCACTTTTGTATCAATACCAATCAGGCTTATAATGGCACATGGTCCTGAATCTTTTTTTTCCTCTCTTTTTTATATCGGGGTGATTATGCTGCTCATCCTGAGTTTCTGGAAAGGTTGGTCAGTTATGAAGATGTTCAATGCCACAATTAAGATTGGTATTCATTAGTCATTTGGGTTAGTGATGCATGCAGAGGGCTTTCAATCTTTCATCACTATAGAAGCTATATTGAACTACTGTAAGGTCTCATTAAGTTGTTGAATTTAGTAATCTTTCTTGTTTGCTACATTTATCATCTCTTGCCAATTTCTTATATTAAAATCCTCTTTCTTTTTCATGACCAGGTTCCTGAATTGGCCTGTTATCTTGTTTATGGCTCTTTCATGTTTTAGTTCTACCTTTTGATATAAAGGCTTATCAATTGTGGTTTCAGTCATGTTAGCTGATCGGTATGAAGGCTTCAAGCTTTTTTACTCATAGTTTTAACTTCTCAATCTGCTTTCCACAGCCTTCTTTCTGTCAGTTCCGTTCTTCCAACTTCAGTATCTCAATGCTCTGCTTATATTCAATAAATCTTTCTTTATTGATTCCATCCTAGTATTGTTCTGTTCCTTATCACTACCACCACAGTTTCCTTTGCCCTTGTGCATGATTGGATAATTCCTTCCATCACCTTTATAATACTTTATATGTCATGGTTGCTTCAACTTATTTGCAAAGCAACACGTTCTTAAAGCCTTACCAGGTTTCCAATGTGATTAACTTATGTTCAATGATGGGCTCATGAAATTGCTCATGGAAAGCTGGTGTGTTTCTAAGTTGGACTGTTCTCATGAGGAGTAGGCTCTGTACTGATTTGCATAAGGAAGCCTTTTCTAGAGTGGTGCAGTGGGCAAAAAAACACTTCTGTGACATAATATCGAAGTTAAAAATGTTTCAATACAAAACATTGCGGCAAAAGTATCATGGACAATAATATGGAATATACATTCCTATTATTAAGAATAACGACCTCAAGAACATTATGAACAGAAAATATGGAAAATACATTGTTATATATTAACGTATTTAATATAAAAATACCTTAAAAAATAAATTTACTTAAAAAAATGTTTAAAATGATACATAATATAAAAAGTAAACATTTATTTAATAAAATGAAATATGTAACTTTAAATAAAATGTAAACAAAAATATAAATATATTCAAAATTAATGGATACATAAAAAAATAAAAACAAAAACATTAAATATACTAACATAAATTATTAAAAAAATATATGTTTAGATAGATAGAGGGATAGATAGATAGATAGATAGATAGATAGATAGATAGATAGATTTCAAAAACAATATCCTCAGTTTTCTCAAGGAAAGATGTGGCACTCCATCGTTGGTTCACATATTTAGTCATGCAAAGTTCTTTGCAAATGTAATAAATACTTAACAATTAAATAACAAAATATATCCAAAAATACTAAAACAAATACAAAAATAATTCAACAATCCACACAAATAATATTGCTTAAACAATAATCACAATTACTAGTATAAATAATATCCTGAAAGCAAAAATAAAAATACATATAACTTAAAAACAAAAAGAATACATACAATTCTCACTTCATGCCACAATAACGTAAGCGACAGTAGGGAAAATATAGAACTTTGCAGGGGTCAGGTTTATTATTCCCACTCCAAACTGAGGAACAGTAAGGAATGTGTTTGCCTTTGGCATGGTCAGATTACCTATTCCCGCTCTAAAACTGTGCAACAGTAAGGAAAGAGTTAACTATGTCTTATTCCAATGTAAGCAAAAGCAGGGAAAGGGTTGATCTTTGGAGGGGTTAGCTGTACTCTTCCTACTCCAATCTAATCAATACTCAGGAAATTGCTTGCCTTTAGAGAGGTCAGATGTACTATTCTCACTCCAGACTCAGACTTTGGTGAGGTTAGATGTACTATTCCCACTACAATCTAAACAACAGTGGAGAAAGTGTTGGACTTTGAAGAGGTTAAAGATACCATTCCCAATCCAACCAGACCATCAGTAGAAAAAGTGTAGGCCTTTACAAAAACCCACAGTTGCTAGTACAAAACCTAATTAATAAAAAGTTACATAAAATCAAGGTAAATAAATATATAAAAATATATATTAAAGTGAAAAAAGTAAAATATAATAACCACTCAAAATATAACAAACTTAATACCTAAAGTGATTAAAATAAATATATGTACATGTAAATATAATTTACATGTTACCACTGTCACAAAATAAAAAATGTAAATAGACAAAGCATAACAATAAGCATAATTGAAAGTGCTGGTTTAAAAATATGTAAACAGAAACATATTACAATTTTTAAAAAAATTAACAGAAATGTATAAAGTTAATATAAATTATTTAAACATCTAGTTTAAACATTTTTGCATGATTTTACCAATTAATAAATACAATTTAAAATTAATAAAAATATATTTAAAAACACTTCCACCATTCTACTGTACAAACCAAATACCCTATCAAAAATAAACAGTTAAAAATGATTATTATAAAGATCACACATAATAAACACAAGCAAAAAAAAATCCATGCAACAAAATACTTTTAAAAATGTACAGTTAGTAAGCAAATTAACTAATGAAAAATTAATTAATTATTTTAATACTTTAAAAATACATAATTAAAAATACTCCCCATCCTACTGCCCTACAAATCTAATGGCCCACCAAAACATTTCAAAACATCATTAAACAAATTCTACCATATATATGATATATAAATTACAAAATATTACACAAAATAATTAGTAAAACTTTTGTACATTTAGGGGACGATTTCGATGTCGGGCAGAATTCCTTCTGCCCGACATCGACTCGGTCCTGGGACCAACCGACAACCGGTCGGCGGTCTCGACCGCCTCAATATGATTCGGTCGCATTCCTACATTTACCTATGGGAGCATGCATTATGGCCTTAAACCAGCCGTAATGCATGCTCCCATAGGGAAATGAGAGGTGTGGTTCATCCCTGCACCCGTGGCAGGCACCTCAGGGTGCCTGCCACGGGGTGCAGGGGTCAACAGAGGGGTACCATAAATGCCCCCTCGGCCACCAACTGGAGGCCGCACACCCAAGGAGGCCATGCTGGGGGCCCCCAGACATGCTTTCCAACATGGTTTCCATGTCGGACAGGCCAGCATAGAAACCATCCTGGAAACCGTGCATCGTAATCTCAAGGGCGGAAAGCCCTGCCCTTGAGATTACTGGCCACCTTCCGACTGGCTGACGGGCTCTCAGAGCCCGTCCGAAGCCAGCCGGAATGAGCAGCCGGTTTACTTTCTGATCGCCTAGTTCATAATTAGGCGGTCGGAAAGTAAATCGAGCGGCCCATTACAAAGCGGCCCTGGGAGCCTTTGCAGGCCGCATCATAATCGGCCCCTTAATATATAAAAAATACACACATTTACATATAAAGATTTATGAATTAGATAAAATAAATAATAATTGAATTAACTCATTAAAGTTTAATAAATTACAAATGTATAAAATATATAGTTTCAAACACCCAGTTTCATACACTTCCCACCCAGTCCCCCTACAAACCCAACAACCTATCATTAAGTAAAAAAACATTTTTCATTGAAATATAATTCATTAATAGATTAGCAAGCCCCCTAAAACCTGTACTAAAAAATAATTACAAGTAAATAATATTAAAATAATCATAATTACTTATAGCGCTATAACTAATAAAGCATTACAAAAAATCAAAAATAGATATATACAATATTACATAAAACGATATTGCGTAATTCAAAATTATTAACAAAGTAAAACAAATTATAGTCTTACCTGCGATACTATGTCCCATGATATTATTGTCATCACAATAATTTTTTAACAAAATTAGGGTTGAAAACTCAAAAAACAATGGTATGGAAGACTACCCTTTACAAGCATTCTTTCCATCATGTGTGATCGAAGTGATGCCTTAAGTGGCCAAGGGCATGCCCAGACGTTAGTCACTTGCTCGTTATGCCACAGTATCCAAACTATACCTCATTGCTGATGCCTAATATTGCCAAAAGCAGTCTGGGGTTGCTTGTGTTCTGTTAAGGAGGGGGCCTCTCCTTGTCATTCGGGAGTACTGGTTTGCTTAAAGTGGGACTTTGTCTAAAGTGGCACAGTGGGTGAAAATGATGTGTTGAAATGGTAACCATAGCAATTGCCAGTTGTTAAGCTATTTGCAAGCATATATTATATCACCTTTTGTGTGTTTGGTGTTTCTAGGTGTCTCTGCTAGGTAGTCATTAGCTGAGACCAATTGCCATTTTGCTATGAGACCTACTATGAAGCATTTCAACCAGGTTTCCCAGTATGCAGCCAAAACACTGAGGCAGGGCCGTCACACAGAAGTGAGCCTTTCACAACCCCTCTAACATATAAGGAACATAAAGAACATTTTTTGAGGGAGCTGTACGACCATGCGCATGTGCTACTATACATATGTATGCTGACAAGCATTCTTAACTTAGGGCCTAATTACAATGGCTGTCGGTTGGACGACCGACCACCATCAAAGCGGGAATGGGACCGGCTGACAAGGAGTCGTGGTCCCACCTGCCATATAATGATTAGACTGCTGTATAGGTGGTCAGAAACTGCCTTTTTCTACTGCAGCTTGTGCTGGGACCCAAGAAAAGTGCAGCAGCACAAGCCGCAGTGGAAAAAGGCAGTTTGTGCACATCCATGCACAATGTGCCAAGCACCACACGGTGCATGGATGTGTGGGGGGCACTACATGTGCCGGCCCCCAGGCCACTTAGCAATGGCCTCAGGGGCCCTGCTTGGGGCCCCCAAAGTCCCTTTCTGGCTGCCAGAAAGGGATATCCTAATCCCTATGGAAGTGCCTGCACAGGCATTGCCTCCATTGTAGGGTTATGAATCGGACCGCCTGTCTGAGGCAGCGGTCCTACCCCCGACCTTTGCGGTCAGACTGCTGGTATTATAATCTGGCGGTAGGAACGATTCCCAGGATGTCAAATGGACCGCCGCCGAGGGCCTCTCAGTGGTGGTCCGCTCGATATCGTGATGAGGCCCTTAGTCTCCACATGCTAAAGAGTGAAGCCATTGTTCACAGCTCTGTCCAGGTTTTCCGAAGCCTGAGGCAGCCGAGCCCTGCATGTGATACAATATAAACATTAATAATATCAAAAGCAAGCACTCCTGAGAAAAAAAATCTACATATGTGAGTTTGGAAAGGTAAGTAATAAATAGTGTTGCCTTGGCGAGAGTAGCACTGCCCAGTGCATTCTCTTTGATGCACAATACTCACTCTGTTCACTCTGTTTATCTGAATCCCACATTGTTTAAACAAGTACATTTTTGCCTCAAAGTGCTCTGAAGAGGCTGTTAGATGTGAAGTTTGCATTTATTAAGACCCCTAAACGACATAGGGGCCGATTCCGATCTCGGCCGGTAGGGCTCCGAATCGGATTCGGCTTAACCGGACCCGATTCGGAGCCCTATTTCCCGACCGATTCGTACGTGCGTCCGGACGAGCGAGTACAATGCGAAATCGCCGACCGACTCGTTCGGGCGTCCCAAACGCTCCGACCGACTCGTTCCCGGGTCGAACCGCACCGACCGACTCGCTCGGACACGACTCGCACCGCGCAATGGAGACGTTCCCCGGCCGGGTAAGTACGATGTGCGCCGCGAGCAGTCCGACCGACACGCGCCGTCCGGCTCGAAAGAGCAGTCGGAGCCGTACCTCGGGGTCCGTGTCGGACCCCCTGTACGCAGTAGCCGCGCGAGTCGCACACAGGGGGACCCATGGGTCCCCCTACCTGTGCGTGTACGGCGCGAGTCGCTTCGCCGCGTACCCGCTGTAGGGGCGCCCTTGTTCGCCTCGCACCCATTGAGGCAATGGGAGCCCGCGTACGCGTTGTACAACTGGGTCCCATTAACTTCAATGGGAGTCCGACCGACTCGAGTACGATAGCATACGGACGCATCGTACTCATTCGGTCGGGCTGCACGGGTCCGATTCGGTCGGAAATCTCTCCGGGTCCGGCTCGGTCGGAGAGATTTCCGGCCCGAATCAGAATCGGCCCCATAGTATTTGACCTGGCATCCTTGGCGTGGTTTCCCCTGACATTTTGCCTTCTGACCTCCTGCTTTTGCTGACTTCGTTTTTGCTTTAGGAATCTAGGCTCTTTACTACTGCTAACCAGTGCTAAAGGGCATGTGCACTTTACTTAAAACATGGTAACATTGGTTTATCCACAATTGGCATATTTAATTTACTTATAAGTCCCTAGTAAAGTGCATTTCATGTACCCAGGGCCTAGGAATCAAATGCTACTAGTGGGCCTGCGGCACTGATTGTGCCATCCACTTAAGTAGCATTTTAAACATGTCTCTGGCCTGCCAGTGCAGAGCCTGTGTGTGTGTATATAGTTTTAAACTGCCATGTGGACCTGGCAAGTTAACCTACTTTCCAGGCCCAAACCTTCCTTTTTATTACATATATGTCACCCCTAAGGTAGTCCCTGGACAGCCCTTGGGTAGGGGGCAGTGTATTTAAAAAGTAGGACATGTACTTTCAAGTTGAACATGTCCTGGTAGTGAAATACTCTTAAATTTGTTTTTCACTACTGCAAGGCCCATCTCTCCCATAGGATAACATTGGGATTGCCTTATTATATTTTATAAGTGTAGTTTCCAATTGGGAAGAGATGAGACCCCCAAATTTGGTGTCTCTGGACTCACAGACTAAAACCACAACTTATGGTGAAGTTGGTTTTTAAATTGCAGTTCTGAAAAGGCCAAAGTTTGCATTTTCTTACTTAAACCATTTGGTGCCTTCTGTCTGTCTCAGGAATACACGTCTGGGGAGGGTGACAGCTGGCTTCCTGCATTCCCCCTATACAACCACACACAAAGGAAGGGTAGATGTGACTGAGTAGTCATCTGCATGCTGATGGGTCATCCTGAGCAGGATGGGAGGGAGGCGCTAACACTTTACACTGGAAAGGGCTGTGTCCTGTCCCCACACAAAGGATTGAATACCCCCCTGGAGTGAGTCTGGAGTCAGGGCAGGAAAGGCAGGGTTGTGTGCACTTCAAAGCATCTCTTTGAAATCACCATACTTCAAAGGCCCAACTCGGTATAAGTACTGGGCCTCTGACACCACCAACTCAGAACACTTCTGGAACTGAGAACATTCTACCAGGAAGAAGGACTACTGTGCTTCCAGGAGGGACTGCCACTTTCCTGAAAAGCTTTGCTGTGTTGGCCTGCTGCCGGCTGCTTCTTGCCTGGGAGTGAGAAGGACTGGACCTGCATCTCTACGTCCCAGAACCTAAGTACTCTCCAAGGGCTTGTTGGCATGCCTCCTGTTTCTGAAGTCTCAGGGATATCAAAGACTTCACTTTCATCTTCAACTTGATGTAAGTCTTGCTCTTTCAAGTGGTGCCAATCCAGTCCAGGGCCCTTGGAAGTGAGTTTGAAGTGCTGCATCTGCCGGAACCTGCGCATCGACACCTTTGCACCGACGTATCATCTGCTGCGAGATTTCTATCAACGCATCATTGCTGTTGCAGGTACCGAACCGGCACATCACACTCGGAACCACCGCATCCCTTCCAGAACCACCACTTTGGAACCAACGCATCACCACCACTGCGTGGAGAAAATAGACGCATCGCCTTCGGCACCGCCGCACTCTGAACCGGTGCTCCATTAAACGGAACCGACGTATCGCTGCAGTTGAGTGGAGAAATCCGGAGCAACACCCCAACTGTGTGGGGATCATCAAAGCATCTCATACTGCGACAAGGATTAAGGTACTATTGCTCAGCGGGCCCTGCGTGGGTCCTTAGCCAACCTGCGCTCCATCGAGGGGGGCCTGAACACTTGACTTTGTCCCAGTCCAGCGCGACCAATTGATTCTTTGAGCGCTATTTGCTTCTAAGCGCTATTTTTACATTTAATCTTTGAAAATTCTTATTGGACTTTTGTCATTTGGTATTGTCTTATTTATAAAATAATAATCTGTTTTTCTAAACTGGTGTGGAGTCTTTTTGTGGTGTTTTCACTGTGTTTCTGTGTGTTGTGTCCACAAATACTTTCAACATTGCCTCTTAGTTAAGCCTGAGTGTTCTGTGCCAAGCTACCACAGGGTGAGCACAGGTTAATTTAGAGTGTGTTACTGACTTACCCTGACTAGGATTGTGGTTCCTGCTTGGACCAGGTGCATACCTCTGCCAACCAGAAACCCAATTTCTAACACGTTATTACTTCTAAACTGTAAATGATCATCTAAATTGAGAAATAAAAAAATATCTGACTGAGGTGTCCAATCTGGCAATTCCAGGAAGTATTGATCACCAATCAGGAAAGATATTTTTCTATAAATATTCCTTTACTCCATCATTTATTCGTTCACCCTCTGTTCATTCTCCACTTCAGACATGGTGCCGGGCTTTTGATATAATGTTCAGGATGTCCCCTCTGAGATCCCTCTAGTCCTGGACACATAAGTCCAGATGTAGGCCCCAGAACTAGACATAATGGGGGGGATTTAGTAAGATTTTAAGCCATGTTTGCGTCACAAAAGTGATGCAAATCGGCGCAAAATCTTTTTTTCTGATTTACTTCCCAGCGCTAAACTTGCTTAGCACTGGAAATAACATGAAAGTAATGCGAAGCAGCGCATAGCGCTGCTTTGCATTACTTAGCGCAAAGGGGGCATACCATGGGTGGAGCATGGGTGTTCCCATGCAACTACCCATGGTTTCTGATGCTAAACCCTATTTACTAAATAAAGTAGATAGGGTTTAGCATCAAAAACTGCGCCTTTTTGAAGTAGATGCAACAAAGGAGAAATGCGTTCATTTCTCCTTCCTTTCTCTGACTTTGTACGTGTGCTGCACTTTGCAGCACACATACAAAGAGGGAAAAGGTTTAAAGTCAGTCTATGCATAGTATTTTGTACTGGAAGGGTACCCTCCCAGTACAAAACCTATGCTAGACTCACGGAGACACCATTGTACTATGGTGCAAAGGTATCTCCGTGGCACACGGCAGCAGATTTCAGCGCCAGCTCTAGGGAAAGGGGGGGAGAGTGCCATATTTCTGTAAATATGGTGCTCGCCTACTCTCTCTTTTTCACACAGCGCAGCATTTGTGGCTGCTATACTGCCCTGCATGAATAAGTGGTAAATCTGGGCCAAAGTGCCAAAGGTGGCAAGAGAACTGACACAACACTCCAGATGAGGCTTTCAGTATAAAACACAATGCAAAAATATAGCCTGGAGGTTGGGACACAGCATACCAGGGGATGGCCTCTAATGGTAGTAGAGATATTCCATGCAATGGTTAGAGACCTAGACAAAATATTCTGGTGAGCTCTTCAGACCTGTACAGAATACTCCATGGGAGACCACATAAGCAAAGGTTACATTGCATAGTTGTAACACAAACTTTCTTTTATGTTGAATTTATCCTTTCTCACTCTGCACCTCAACATTTCTTTGGTCTCCCTGCAACCTTAACCGCTCTCACATCTTTCGATATGGGTATTCAAATATGCTCAAGGGAAAGGGAAGCTTTCACTGCTGCCAGATTTTGGTGTATGTGAGAAAGGCATGCCAGAGAGCTTTGCATCTGCAAAGACCAAAAATTGGCAGGATCATCAGCCATGATGCATAAAAAACAAACTGCTTGGATTTGCCAATGCTTGTCTTCCCTTGCCTGCTGCAAAAGTCTACTCCTGAAATGCAGCTGTATATTCCTCAAACAGCAGTTCTGGACTTTACAAAGCAACAGACTGTGGAAAGATTGGACCACATCGGCCGCAACCCAAATTGAGTCTCCTACACTTTGCAAGCTTTTTATAGGAATTGCAATCACAGTCAGCTATACTCACTCATCCATAAACAGAGTTGAAAATTGCACACTAACTACCACTTGACATCTGAATGCAGATTTTCCCTGTCTGCATGAAGTGATAAGGTCTCAGACAGAGAAGTCTTGGAGGTCAGATTGGCACAATGCTCTGTATATGGAATGTAAGAAAATTGTGTTAAGAGCTTGTATTAGAGATGGATTGTGAACCTCAAGGGAGACTGGCAAGGGAAAATAAGCAGTGGAAAATCCAATTATTTTTGGTTTCTATACTGTAAAGCTTTGATGTCATGATTTAAATTTTGTTCTACATTTAAAATAAATATTTTAAATTAAGTTATATTATTATTTATATTAAATATATCTTTACTATTTTTTAAAAATCTTTGATAAACTTTTAAACTTTTCCCTACACTTTACCATAGGGAGATCTCCACCCCAGTGATGGCGATCTCTGCTGAGGTGTGAAATGTTACTACTAGTAACTTTACCCTTTAATCCATCTGGATTCTAGACACTTATGGCCTTATTACGAGTTTAGCGGTCTTCGGCTGGGACCACCTCGGTCCCAGGAAGACCGGCAAGACCGTGGTGCACCTGCCTGCCGGATTACGAATGTAATCCAGGGTGGGCGGGTGGTGCTGTGGCAGTCTCATGGCAGCAGTATGTTAGGCTCATAGGAGAACCTAACAAGCATACCACCGCTGTGAGAGAGCCTGCAGCATGTTCCTGCACGGTGTGGCATGCACCATGTAATGCATGCCACACCATGCAGGAACGGAGTTGCAATTCCAGGGGGGCACTACATGTGCCCCCCCCGCATGGACCTCCATGGCCAGATTCGGCTGGGGCCCTGTTAGGGCCACCTTACCTGCATTTCTGCCACCCTTTTCATGCTGGGGTCCCCGCCATGCAATGGGCAGTGAAAATACAGCTTGTAATAAGCTCAGCAGCACCGGCATCGGCACTGCCAGCATATTCAGGCTCTTGAAGACCGCAGCGGGATCATTGATCCCAGCGAAGGTGGGGGTCTTGTGGCGGTCCCACCGCCACACACGTAATACAGTGGACGGGTGGTGGCGGTGGGACCACCACTGTGAGTGAGTTTAGCAGTCCTAGGACCGCCGTACTTGTAATAAGGCCCTTACTCTTTAATCCACCTGAATACTGGACATGTCGAACCAAGCAACAAATGCTGGTTTTATTCAACATTTGTTGCTTGGTTCCCCATGTCTGTAGCCTATACATGGGAGGAATTGCTGAGAAGTAGTTATGCTGTCATTAGTGTCTTGATTGACCTATTCAGAAGGGTTATGTTATCCTCCATATTTGGATTGAAGATGGATTATAAAAAACATAAAAATGGAATATAATGTGACGAGGAAGACGGAGGAGGAAGGTAATTACTCAGTTACTTACCGGTAATCTTCAATACTCCGAGTCATAGTCTTCTTTGTCACAGTCCTGTATCCGTCCCTCCCACCCTTGGGAGTTGGAGGACGAACAAAAGAGAAAAGGGTGGGACTCATACAAGTCAATGGGTCAGAAGATGAGTCTCATTTGAATTTTCTCTTGTAAGTATATTTTTTGGTCTTTTTGATTTGTTAGGAATTACAGGATGTTGGATTGGCTTTGCCCCACCCTTGAAGGTCAGGAGACAGGAACTTCCTGTCAGATCGCCGTTTTGGGTGGGGATTTTTTTCTGTGGGGGAATGCTGTGCCCCAAACACATAGGGGCAGATTTTCAGAGAAGTCCCGCAGCGCAGCAGCCAGAAACGCTGCACTGCATTGCGTGACAGGGAGGGAGCAGGAGAGCGCCATATCTAAGATATGGCTCTCTCCTCCCCTCTCCCTAGCGCCGCTGATGTCAGCTGCCGTGCACCAGGTACACACCTTAGCGCCATAGCACTAAGGTGCATGTCAGAGTCTAGCATTGGTTTTGTACAGGAAGGGTAGCCTTCCTCTACAAAATACTATGCCTAGACAAGTTCAAACACTTTTCCCACTTTGTATGTGTGCTGAACAGTGCACCACGCATGCAAAGTAGGAAAAGAAAGGAGAAATGAAAACATTTCTCCTCTTAACACCTCCTTTCAGATGGCGTAAACTTTTGGCGCTAAACCCTGTCTACAATTGTTTGTAGATAGGGTTTTGCATCAAAAGGCATGGGTGGTTGAATGGGAAATACCCATGTAACGCCCACTTGGCACTCAGTAACGCAAAGCAATGCTTTGTGCTGCTTTGCGTTACTTGTAGGGTACTTTCCAACACAAAACAAGTTTTGCACTGGAAAGTAAATTGGTAAAAAAACATTTTGGGTTTGTTAGAGTCACTTTTGTGATGCTAACCCAGTGCAAAATATTTGAAAATCTACCCCATAGTGCTCAAAGGTCAGGACTGTGACTAGGAAGACTATGCAGTGGCGGCTGGCAGGGAACCGGGGTGGAACAGCGGGGGGTATTTGAAAATAAAATATTTTAAAAAACAATTACCTTTTCACAACCGCTGTCTCTCCATAGCTGCTTCTCTTCCGGATGAGTCCCGGAACCAGGAAGCACCCAGGCTTCCCTAAGCCAATCACAATGCTGCAATGCAGCGTTGTGATTGGTCTAAGCGCCGTAGTTCGGTGCTCAGATGGGGACTTGCAGCCTGTGCATGTTCTCTACCCAGGCTGTGTATCGCAGCCTATGGAGAACATGCAAACTGTGCTTGACCGTTTGGCCGGCCCAAGATGGCCGGCCAAGCCGTCATGTGTACTTAAGTGCATGAACCACTCCTCCCCTGTGACACCAGCCCCGCCCCGTACCTACGAAAAATCAAATGATAATAATGGTGGTATTATCATTTTATTTTTCAGTTTTCCACTGCTCTGAAAGCAGTGGGGCGACGCTCCTCCGCCTTAGCAGAGGAGCCACCCCTGAGACTGTGACTCAGAGTAACGAAGATTCTCGGTAAGTATCTGAGTCAATAATGTTCACAAACGAATGCACTGCATTTCCACATCAATATATTGCATAGGCCGCAAACAAGGTGTAAAGAGGTTTCCCTCATACAGAAAAGGCTAATTACCGATGTAATTTGGCAATGTATGAAAACGAAGTAAAGGGCAATTATTCGAGATACATTAAAAAGTTTGATCGTGCATGTCACATTTTTGACCTTGTGCTAATCTTATCACCACTCTGAAGTGGCTTCTTGATTACATATGCGCTTTACATAAACACCAAAAATTTAATCACACAAAAATGCCAACAGAACATTTTTGATTTCAGTAGTACTTTTTATAAATCACATGTGCACTTTAGTAGCGCTCTGAAGTGGGCTACTGGCAGCAAGTGCGCTTTACAAAAACAAAAATGTTATCACACAAAAATGCCAACACAACATTGTTGGTTTCAGCCTTACTTTTAACACCTTCGCCGCGATCGGAATTCCGCTCAGGTGCTGGACATTCCGATCGCGGGCGTGGTCGTGACGAGCTCAGCTCGTCATGCGCACACGCCCACCGCGCAGCATGACGAGCTCAGCTCGTCATGAGCATCAAAGGGGTTAATAAATCACCTCAGTTTTCTACATATCAATATGTAACAACTCAAAGTGGAAACCTTTTTAAAAAGATTCGTGGCATTTTGTAATTACATATTTAAACTGCTTTCATCTATATACAAAAAGACACTAGCACGTTTCAGTTTCCTCTTTCGCGTTTCCTTGCTGCTGGTGTTGTTTCATCACCATTAACCAACAAAGCACCTCACATTCCTGATCGGTTACTTACCGGTAATATTCATTACTCCAAGTCGTAGAGCTCCCCGTCACAGTCATTACCATATGAGCAATAGCTCCTCCACAGAACTGCCAAGCAAAAACTCCTTAGCCCATCCCTACTCTCCAGGCCACTCCCGCTTCCTGTGGCATATAACCATTGACCCATGTAAGCACATCCTGTACCCCCAAACACAGGAATCCAAACAGGGAGGGAGGGATGGGAACCAGGACTGTGATGGGGAGGTCTACGACTCGGAGTAATGTATATTACCGGTAAGTAACCGGTCATTACCTCCTCGTCACACCTCCCCATCACAGTCATTACCATATGAGCAGATACCAAAGCAAGAATCGGCTTCAACAGAGATCAGGAAACAGACTTTATTAATACAAGCAGAAAGTCACACCACCTGAACAGAATACAACACCGCGCCCCCAAATCCAGCCGACCCTGTCCCACGCACAACCAAACGATAATGGGACATAAAGGTGTGAGGAGCACTCCAAGTAGCCCCCCTGCAGATCTCAGCCATAGACGCCCCCTGAAAACAAAACCAGGAAGCAGCCATACCCCCAGTCGATCTACCTTGCACCGACCCAGGCGCCAGCACGCCACAAGCACCATATGCCGCCCCCCCCAGCCCACCTCAGCCATCGACTGGGAGTAGCACCAGAAGGCTTCAGACCCTGACCAGACAGGCCAAAGGTTACAAAAAGCAAATCCACCTTACGAAAAGGCTTAGTACGCACCAAGTACACCTCAAGAGCCCACCTAACGTCCAAACAGTGCAGCCGCACCTCATCCTCCGAAAGAGGATCAGGACAAAACACGGGCAAAGCCAGATCATCCGAGCAGTGAAACGAGGAAGGAACTTTAGGAACAAAGGAAGGATCAGGCTGGAGAACAACCTGATCCAGAAAAAAACGCAAAAAGGGTTCAGAACAAAGCAAGGAACCCAACTCCCCAACCCTCCGGGCCGAGGTAATAGCAAAAAGAAAAACCACGTTTTTCGTCAAAAAACGCAGAGACACCTCACCCAGAGACTCAAAGGGAACCGAATGCAAAGCCCTTAGCACCAATGGAAGATCCCAACTAGGCCCAAAGGACTTAACCAAGGGTTTTTGGAGAAAACAACTCTGCAAAAACCGGGACACCAACGGAACCACAGGCTCAAAGGCCAAACCCCTAAAGGCCCTCACAGCTGCCTACTGAGCCCGCAAGGAGGACACAGCCAGACCCAAGTCAAATCCATCCTTCAGGAAATCCAAGATACGCACAGGATCCACCTCCAAAGCAGACCAGCCCCCGATCTGCACACCAACCCTGAAAAGACACCCAATGCCGAGCATAGGATTTTAGAGTCGAAGGGCGCCGGGACTGCTGGATAAACTGAGCCACAGTAGGAGAACACCCCAAAGCCACCAGGTTCATCCTTTCACTAGCCAACCCGCCAGCTGCAAGTGGACGAGACAATCCCGGGACAGAGGGAGAAACGACAGGGGACAATGAACCACTGGCAACCACCAGCAAGGACCCACCGCCAACCTCAACCACAGAGGGAACCAAGGCTTCCAAGACCAAGCAGGAGCCACCAGGACAACTGAGGTCTGATCCAACTTGACTTTCAGCAGGACCCTCAGAATCAAGGCAATCGGGGGAAAGGTATACATCAGTCCCCCCTCCCACTGAAAGGACAGCATCTCAACCATCCAAACCGAGTCCGACCTAACCAGAGAGCTAAACCTCTCCCTTAAGACTCTCCTCGGGGCAGCAAACAGGTCCACCGCCGGGACCCCGAACCTCTCCATCAGGCCCCCAAACACCTCCTGTGTCAGGCACATGTCGGACAGGGAGGGAAACAACCTGCTCAGGCGATCCGCCTCTGAGTTCAAAACCCCTGGCAGATGCAACGCTCTCAGAGACAACAAGTTCAACTCTGCCCACTGTCAAATCTGTTGCACTAGCAAGTTGAGGGAAGCCACTTTTGCACTCCCCTGGTTGGTGACATAACACACCACCACAGTGTTGTCCGACTGCACCAGCACATCCCTCTGCAGGACCGGAGGAAGAAAATGAGTCAAGGACAACTGCACCACCAATTCAAAGACATCTTTGCCTCCTGAACTGACCAGATCCCTTGAACAGATCCCTGGGCCAACACCTCCCCCCAACCCAGCTCGCGGGCATCTGTTGACAGCATCAACCTCTCCTGGGACACAAAGGGAGAGCCCTGCAAGAGGTTCCAATCCTCCAGCCACCAGGACAATTCCCTGTCAATTTTCACACCCCCCGGAATCAACTGTTCGTAATTCTGAGACCCTGCACTCTAATGCCCCAGAACATGAGTCACCAGGGGGTACAAGTGCAAATGGGCCCAAGGAACAATCATCACGGTAGCAGACATTAACCCCTGAACCTGTAACCACTGTAGAGCTGTGGAAGACTAGGCTACCAACACCTTCCTCAGCTCTCGCACCAGAGTCAGTCTGCGAGGTTCTGACAGGAAAACCCTCCCCATCTTGGTGGTGAAGACCCCCCCCAATAAACAGCAGTTCCTGAGTGGGGCACAGATGGAACTTCTCCAAGTTTAGAATCCACCCAAACTGCTGAAGGAGCCGGCAAACCTCCTGGGTATGTGCTTGAGCCTTAAGGAAAGAAGAGGAAGAGATCAACCAGTCATCCAAGTAAGGAAACACCTGGTTCCCCTGAGCATGCAACAACCCCACCAAGGATGCCAACACCTTAGTAAACACCCTAGGCAAGGCAGACAGCCCAAATGGCAATACCTGGAACTGGTAATGATTGACGCCCACACAGAACCGTAGAAACCTCTGGGAAGCCACGTGACCCGGCACATGAAAGTAGGTGTCCCTGAGATCCAGAGAAGCCAGGAAATCCCGCACGGACAGGAAGGGCAGAATCATCTGTAGCGACACCATTTTGAAGGACCGATAAGGACCGATGAGGGATGCACAAATTCACTGCCTTCAGATCCAGAACAGGACGGAAGTCCCCATTTGATTTTTGGATCAGAAACAGGATCAAGTAAACCCCCTGACCCTGTTGACTCACAAGGCACCCTCACCACAGCCCCTTTGGAAACCAGGTCCTGAACCCCCTCCAACAGAGCCTGACACTTGACCTGAGATCCGGGAACAGGGGTAGCCCAGAACACATCCTCCGGTGGAACCCCAAATTCGATCTGATAACCCAGCTTGACAATCCACAGGACCCACTGATCCCGAACGAACTCTTCACAGACCAGAAAAAAAGCCTTGAGGCGACCCCCAACCGGCGTCGCTTCTGAACCCCTCACATGGTCATGATTTGGAAGGCCCCAAAGAAGTGGAGGCACCTTGCTACCCCGGGACTTGTAGAAGGAAGGGAAACCCCGGCCATGTCCCCTTCCTCGAAAGGGCTGTGCGGCCATTTTAGATTGAAACGCCTGCTCAAAAGCCCGCTTATAACCAAATTTCCCTTTCTGTGAAGAGCGGACCGGAGCTAACAACTTTTTGTCCTTTGCTGTCTTTTTAATCAAGGTCTCCAACGGATCCCTAAATAGTTTAGAGCCCGTGAAAGGAATCTTCTTGAGGGCAGCCTTCTGCGCCGCCTCTGCTTTCCAAGGATTAAGCCATAACTGTCTCCTAGCCGCCACTGAGGCCCCAGCTCCACAGCTGCAGCACTAAGGAAATCGAAGGACAAATCAGCCAGGAAGCGCAATTGCTGCTTGAACATTGTCAAAGACTCAGAGGGGTCCTCATCCTGTAAGAGTTGCTCTGAAATACCCTAACAGTCCTTCAGAAGAGACTGAACCAGGTAGCCACACAACGAACCGCAAGGTTAGAGGCTGCAAAGGACCTCTACAAAGCCCCTTCAACCCTCTTGTCCCTAGGATCGGAGGGAACCGCATCCTCGGAAACCACCAGGCTCTGAGATGCAAGGCCTGCCAGCAGGGAATCCACCTTCACCACAGGCGGAAACTCCTCAGAGAACCCCTGCAAAGGATATCTCTTAGCCAGAAACCGGGGAAAAGTATGCTTGTCACCATTCCCCTTCCAATACATTCCTCACAGATTTATGAATGGAAAGGCACTCAGGCTCCTGAGGTTGATAATTGGCAAAAAAGTCCTCCGACTCATCACCTTCCGAGGGATCTGGGCACCCCAAATTGTCCCGCACATGCTGCAGAATACTTCCCCTTGGACAAAACGACCCTTCACCTCCTCATCCGACTCCCCATCAGGATCAGGGACAGCCGGGGCATCCAATTTCTGCCTCTTAGGCCCCTTGGATTCCCCAGCTAGAAAGGCCACTGCCACCACGGCTTTAATAGTATTCTGCACATCTGACAAGGAAGGCGCTGTGGAAGGCCCAGCAACCAACACCTCCTTCTCCTGGAGCCCACTCATCTCTGACCGCCTCCCATCCATGATGAACAATGGCCAAAGTATATATACCTATAACTACTAATCAAATTATGACCCAGTAAGGGCCAATCCCAGGCAGCCCCCAGCGAAACCAGCCAATACCACCAGACCTGGAGGCCAACCCAGAAGACAACCAATCATGGTGTCCTAAATCATATAAAACCCATGACTTAACTTGGCCCAGGCTCTAAGGGCCCAAGGCAGAACACCAGATGCAACCCCTATGCAGGTCAACCTCCGAGGGATCTAACCCCTAAAACCAGTAAGTAACACCCCTTGGTATGCCAAACATAATGACCCGCAAGCTTCCTGGACAAGTGTGTGATTTGTGTAAAAATGCCATAAGTTAATCTTATAATTTTACCTCCGAAACCACAATCATTGAAACACCAGGTTTGAACACATAACTTTTGGCGTAAGAGTCAAAGACCTTAACCACTGGGCCACAGTGACGAATTCCAATTTAATGCACTCCCGCTGCCTAGGTCAGCAGTAAACACGGAAATGCCTAATTACGTACTCCCTGCAAGTAACACCGCCTCCCGCAGACCGGCCTAGCAACCGGTCACGGTTATGAAGCCGTAGGCAACACGCCTGCACCCTGCTTACAGGTGCCGGCAGCAAGCCATTTTCATAATTACAGAGCCAATGCAAACCCGCTTCTGCCGAGACCCACGCTCTGAAATGAAAGCTCGCCCTCCTCAGAGGAGGAGCCGTCCCGCCACGCCCCAGGTGTGCCTTGAAAGCGCTGCAACGCATTCAACAAATCCCCTACATCCCCCAGGTGGTCCCGGTTACAGCGGGGGATCGTACCCAGATGAGGGGAACCATTGAAACACCAGGTCTACAAAAGAACTACGAGGGCAAGAGGTGGTGAGTCGTAAAAACGACAGCACAGTCCCGCTACAGCAGGGACTTGACCCCTAAACCCACACAACGGTCGCTAAAGCAGACCACCGCACACTCACCTGTAATCAGTTAGAGTCTTGCAAGGAGTAGTTCGCAGAAAAAAAAAACAGGATGTGCTTACATGGGTCAAGGGTTATATGCCACAGGATGTGGGAGTGGCCTGGAGGTTAGGGATGGGCTAAGGAGTTTTTGCTTGGAAGTTCTGGGGAGGAGCTATTGCTCATATGGTAATGACTGTTACAGGGAGGTCTGACGAGGAGGTAATGCCTCATTCAGGGCTGGAAGAAATAATGGTGTACATTTCTCGGTCATTCAGAGTTAAGTTAACCATAGATAACCCCATCCTGTGCCATCTCACGTAAAAGCAGAAGATGTTGTCAGGTGGAGTGGCGTGTGTTAAAAACACTTGAGTCCACATTACAAGTGAATACAATGACGTACGATGTTTGCACCACTAACACCTTCAAGCCTGCTTCGCTCTGGGCAAAGGGAACGTGTCCGCTCTCTGAAACTGGTAGGAGGACTCCGTCTACTTCCGTCCACCCTTAACTTGTGCCCTACCTGTTCTGTGAGCCTATCACTCCTCTTGCATTGCGAGTGGCTCAGATACAATAACAACACCAAATGATTATTACACTTAGAGAAAGTACACTAATCATTTAGCTACACAAAAATTTCAATAGCTAAATACCAAACAGCTTAAACATCCACACACTAATGCTTAACACTATGAAAATCCAAATCCGTTGGCGTTGACAATTCTTGCTTTTTTCAGTCTTCGTGGAATGCTCTCAGAAAAAAGTAAGCCTTGCAATACATAAAATACATTCGCATGTGCTGGGGTGGTTACAGTTTTCAAAACTTTCAGCTGGCAACACTAAGAGGTATTTGCAAAACCACTAAAAAGGTAACAAAATAGCTCATTATTTGATGTGCCTGAAGGGACGCTCACCCTTCACAAGAAGCGACCTGTCATTGTGCTACGAGAACTTCCTGGACGCAGAGTAGCCCCGAAGATATGCTTCATCTCACAACAGCTGGTCAGAGGGTAACTCCAGCACAATAGATGTGAAGCCTGGGCGGAAATTCCCTCCCTTTTGTTCCCAGTGGCATTCACTTTTGGTAGATATATTAATGACTAAAACATTCATGTTAACGATTGATGAGGACGCTGCTCTCAGCCTAGGGAGCTGTGTATTATCTTACTCCTGCCTTTCCATACCAGTGCAGCCTAGGGGTTTCCATTTTCGTTTAAAATTCCATTGCCCAAAGAAACCGCTTGATAGTCTTTGAGGGTCTGGTTTCCAAGTCTAAAGACAGCTTTTGAATTATTAGTTTAACGAATCTAATGCAGGCAACTTCAATTCAGTACCCCGTTCGCTGGAGACTTCCATTTTGCTGAAGCTCTATTTCGGGACGTGTCAAGAAAAATCTCAGTATTGACTGACATGGAAGCCCAAATCCGGAAATCTATAGGGAGTCAACAGCACTTTCAGAGCACTTTGGTCATGGACACATTTCCAGGGTGGTGGTGATCGGAAATGAAGAACAGGCTCATGTGTATCCCAGATTGTGCCCCAGCCGCACGTGCAGACTCTTACTCTCATCGTGCCTCATGTTGAATTTTTAGGTAAAGCAGATTGAGTAAATTCTGGTCCCAATACACGGAACAACCTATGTCTCAATTCTGCCTACAGAGGCCTGAGAGTGGCAGACTGCTGCACACAGTAACCAGTTTCCCCAGAATTCTAATAACCAATGCCTCCATTATGGCTCATTTATTACTGCTGTTAATTTTGCAACCAATAGGTAATGATACCCTGGGATTCCTTATTTATTGAATGTGATAAATAACGGCAATTGTCCTAAAGATGGGCCTAATGTGTAGATGTTGATGCTTACTGCACAAAAGTACACAAGCCCCCCTATTGCCGGGCATTTCCACCCTGTAGTTTTTAAGAGGTTTGACCTGCCAAAATTTATCAGGTGAAATCCAGCAAATTCATAATTCCAACACCTGTGCCATCAGGATTTAAACAAATCCCTGACAAATTATTTTCCAATGCCTATAAATGAGTTGATGATGTTTAACATGAGATACTACTGCGCTACTTGATAGTGTTGCTGCTGCACTATCATTGTTTCTATGTGAACGGGTTTGGTTTGCTGCCTGACCCTGTTGTGCCCAGTATGTCTGCATGGAGAAAATAATTACTGCTGACTGCCTATATGGAGATAACTTTATGTTTATCGCTTTCTTGAGAAGATTGACTTCATAACTTGCTGTCTATGAGTGGATGTGGGAGCGGAGGGAGGTAAGGGGCAAGGTACCCTGCTGGTGACAAAGAGAGACTGAAATCTGCCACTGACCTTCTCTGCATCCTCCTCCTCCTCGCTCCTGCTGGGTATGTTAGTGGGGTGGGGCGCTATTGTGTCAAAGGTCAGGCCACCTCTTACCCTTCACCTCAATGACCTGTTCTGGTGCTAAATTACAAGTGACAGGCAATGGGAGGGGTGCGAGGTAGATGGACGGGGAGGAGAATGGAGGGACATCAAGGGGACAAGATAAAGTACCAGCTCCTGAAGAGAATGAACAGGCAATGGGAACCTGGAAGAAAAGGTAATGAGTAAATGCAGGTTTCTCAGAAAGTTCAGTCTTACACTCTGAAATTAGGCGCACTGGGCCTCGACTCAGCCCGTCAGTGTCTAAACCGGCCCTGCTCATGAGCGTGGAGCCATCCTTGAACGCACCCTGTTGCTTTTGGGGTACTACAGGATCAGTGTGCCTTTGAAAATCTTTGCTCATGGAGAGCACACTTTTAAGTCAACCCTTGGGCTGGTCTAAAACCTGTAACTTGCAAATAAGCTCCACCCACCATGCAAATACATTCCTTAGTAGCAGGGCTTTAAGTGGGCCAGGTCCTGCCGGTGCTCAGCACCGGAAGTTCTAAAAAGCAGGTGCTGAGACGGGTCCCTATCAGGCTCACCCTCAGAGCGAAAAAATTTTTTTATCTCTGCAGCAGTGCCACCCTTCACTGCCTCTGATGTAACCTCAATGAGACTCATTATAGTACTTTCACAGTCTCACTATTTCAGAACTGAAGCATTTTCAATGTTATATACAATTAAGCTATAGTTGCTTATTTGTCTAATGCAACTAACAACCATTGATAAAGCCAATTGTCCTGGATTGTTGTAGGTGCAATGTTACTTGTAGTATTATATATCTGGTTGCAATGACAAAAGCAGCAAAATACCAGTCATACAGGGCACTATGCTAAGCACAGATATTTAGCTTATGTGTTTTTAAGCCACACCCTTAATTACATCAGCCACACCCCTTTGAGAGACCCCCCAGTTTTTTCATCCCGCTTAAAAATCTGCCTAGTAGAGAGAGACAGTGCAATAATTCTGGTAATATTAAAAAATGGGTTCTCACAATGGTTGTAAATCAGCTTTTGAAAACAGCACATTTTAATGCAATAGGGTTGGGGACTTCTGCAAAACCTGTATACAAGGATCATCTGCAATATGAACATATTCTGTTGAACGAGCTTGATCCTACGAGTACAAAGGACCATTTTATCTGAAAGGTAAGGAATCTTCTACGTCTCAAGGGCATAGCCATATTCCTGGCAGGACCTTCACACTTCGACATCAATAAGATCACTTCCATCTCTAGCAAAACTGACAATTCCAGCATCACAGTTTGTCAATGAGACAGAAAAATGCGTGTGTGTATACAGACTTTCATCAATGACATCACTGCATCAGCCGTCTGCCCCTAAAATACTCTCAAGTACTTTCATTATTTATCTTATGTTATAAACAGAAGATTAACGAACAAGAGGTATGCTGTTCCTAATAAAAGTTTACAGAGTCAACTACAGGGAACTGCTATTACGTGATCAAGAAAGGAGCAAGGATGGGGATCTATTCTTATGGAATTTGGGGCCCTCACACACCCGGCTGGGTGTCATGCTTCATCATAGGGCTGCTCCTCGTCAGGTCGGCGCTACAATACCTGACGGGCTCCCTATGAGGGGCACTTTAGCGGAGATCTTTTTTTCAAAGGCCGTTTGGTGCCGTGGGGGTGAGGAGCCTAAAGAGTGTAGATGATCAAGTAACAATGTGTAATGTGAAAGTGAGTTAAAACAGGAGTGAAAGTACCAGCGACAGCAATTTTAATCAATGGGTCTCCCACCCTGATTAAAAAGAAAAACAAAGGCGCAGGACTGAGGTAAGGTCTCAGATGGGGCGCTCTATTGTGTAATCGGTCAACATGTTTCTCGCCTAGTCATAAATCTGGTGGCGATTCGTCAGGACCTAAAGAAAATAAAATCTATCTACACATAGGTGGTACTGTGGTGAGAACTACCTCTATCGACCACCCGAACACATTCCGTGTACAGTACCTGGTAGTACTTGATCTACCTGATGGAGAGAAGTTATCACAACTGTTAATGAGATAGAAACAAACAGAATAGGTAAAAACTCTTGTGTGCCCTGTGTGACAAACTCACAGCACACAGTGGTGATGGCTAAAAACATATAGAACATAGGTGCCAAATAGTGTAACTCTCACAGACATTATCTCGTGAAAACAGGCACCAATGGCGAAATCACCACCGTAGTTGCAGAAAGAAATTAATAGACTCACCCTAATTGGGTTTTCTCAATTGCTTCATCAATACCCGGCAGGTCATACATAAGGAACTTCCTCATGTACTAAGTGGGTATATAGATGAAAGAACAACATGTCACTTAGTGAAAATGGTAAACGCAGTCAAAGTATTGATGGTGCTTTCAAAATTAATTACAAGGAGCCAGTAATGTAATTGGGGGGCTCAGTCCGTCTGGTGGTCACTTGGCATTATTAGTAACGGTGTACTCAAAAGGGCCCCGTGTGTACAAAACAAGGAGCAAGCTGTATGCTAACCAGGTGGACACCTATTTTGGCACACCTAAATTTAGGTTGGTGTCTATCTCTTATCTTAGTTTTCAGCCTTCTTTTTTGTGAACTTAAACCTCGACACCATGAAGGAACAAGGTCTCAGTTTTGGAGATGATCTAGTCGCAGAAATCTTGAGAGCACCATCCATCCTAGGAGCAGAAAGTGTTGCAGCGACAGGTAGTCAGTCGGAAGACTGGCAATCTCTTACATCTATGAAACGAGAATGGGTGAAAATAACATTACACAGTGCGCTTATGACGGAATACCTGAGGGCAAATATAGCACCTGTTAGAACTGGGGGTCTCTAGTTGGCAGAGGTAGGTACCTTTGTCCAAATAGGGACCCTTGCTTCTAGTCAGGGTAAGGGGGATACACTACTAAAATAACTCCTGCTCACCCCCTTGGTAGCTTGGCACGAGCAGGCAGGCTTATCTCAGAGGCAGTGTGTAAAGCATTTGTGAACACATACAGTAACACAGTGACAACACTATAGATGGACACCACACAGGTTGTATTATAAAAATAAGTATTTTTATATAGACTTAACACAAGACCCAAAACAACAAAAATCCACAATACACTATGAAAAATATGACTGTCAATGGTAGAAAATAGTTCAGTTCAATAAAGATGGTAAATGCGACACTCAACGTTCAATGTACCTTTGGATGCGTAACGCGATACAAACAAAAGAGTTGCAGGGAAGGTGATGCGTCAGTTCCTTACACGCAAGAACGGTGATGCGTCGGTTCCTTGCTCCGGGGGAGGTGATGCGTAGGTTCCCTACTGCTGCGTAGGGGACGGTGATGCGTCGGTTCCTTACCGGAGAGGAGGTGATGCGTCGGTTTTTCACCGCATGGGGAGGTGTCTTAGTGCGCTTCAGTGGCGATGCGACCCGCAGCGCCGCGATGCGATGACGACCCGGTGCAATGAAACAAAATGGCGTCTTCTTCTTGATGCGACACGAAGGGGGCGATGCGTGCATGCCCGACGGCCGTGCGGCGTCTCAGTGAATCTTCTGAGCCGCGACAGGCCCTGCGACACGCTTCTCCAATGATGCGACGGCGTCTGATGCGACGGCGACACTCTTCTCCGGTGATGCGAGGCGCTTCGGTGATGCGATGGCAGCACGCTTTCTCGGCGATGCGACGACAGCGGCTGCGGCGGCGACACGCTTCTTCCTCGTGAGTCGCGCTTCTAGCTCCCAGCGACACGCAGTCTCTCAGAAGGCCCAACACAACAGTAGGCACTTCAAATTCCCAGCAAGGGAATTCAGGAGAGCTGGTTGGTGAAGTCTTGTATCCCTGAGACTTCAGCAGGAGGCAAACTCAATCTTCAAGCCCTTGGAGATGTTCTGCAAGATGATGAAAGTAATCACAAAGTTCCTTTCTCCTTTCTTTGGCAATCAGGCAACCACTGCAGGCCAATTCCTCAAACATCACACAGCATAGGGATAGTCTCCTCCTTCAGTTTCTCTGGTTCCTCTCCTCAGCAAAGGTTCTTCTTGTTTGCCAGAAGTGATCTAAAATCTTGGCGTCTGGGTCCCAATATTTATACTAGGAAATCCTTTGTCCTCTGAAGGCAGAGGGTCCTGTACCTAGTCCAAACCAGTTCTGGGTGCATTCTGCCAGTGCACACCTTCTTCCTTTGTCAGTGTGGGCCAGGGACATCAGACGCACCACAGGAGGTGGAGCCAGCATTGTGGAAGGCAGGCACAGTCCTATTCAGGCCCAGGTGCTACTCCTCCCACCACTCTACATGCAGATAGGTCTATTCAGCCCTGTGCTGACTCACCTGGTCTCCTGGAGTCCCCCAGCCCCTGTCACTCACAAACCCAGACACATAATACACATGCTAGCAGAGGCAGGCTGGATGGTTAGGCAAGAAAATACCTACTTTCTAAAAGTGGTATTTTCAAACACAGAATGTTAAAACCAACTTCACTAAAAGATGTATTTTATCATTCTGAAAAAATGGAAGGGAGACCCACGCCAAGGATGCCAGGTCTAACACGTGTCCCCTCCAGCTGAAATGTGGGGAGAACTATCCTACCTCTGGGGAGTTCTCATCACTAAGGCGGAAAAATCTGGACAGACCATCAGCATTGGCGTGTTCTGTACCAGGGCGGTGTTCCACCGTGAAGTCCAACCCCTGTAGGGAAATGGACCACCTCAACAGCTTTGGATTCTCACCCCTCATCTGCATCAACCATCTGAGGGGCCTGTGGTCTGTCTGAACCCGGAAGTGAGTCCCAAACAGGTATGGTCTCAACTTCTTCAGTGCCCAGACCACAGCAAATGCCTCACGCTCAATAGCACTCCACCTCTGTTCCCGTGGAAGTAACCTCCTGCTGATGAATGCTACAGGTTGGTCTATGCCCTCCTCATTTAACTGTGCCAGAACAGCTCCTACACCATGCTCTGAAGCGTCTGTTTGGACAACAAATTCTTTTGAGAAGTTGGGCGCCTGAAGCACAGGGGCCGTGCACATGGCAGTCTTCAAGGCGTCAAAAGCTTTCTGACAGGTGTCAGTCCAAATCACTCTCTTGGGCTGCTTCCTGGAAGTCATCTCTGTCAAGGGTGCACCGATGCTGCCATACCCCTTGACAAATCTCCTGTAATACCCGGTGAGTCCTAGAAAGGCTCTCACCTCTGTCTGGGTCTTGGGGGGTTCCCAAGCCAGAATGGTATCAATCTTGGGCTGTAGGGGTGCCACCTGGCCGCTCCCAACCTGGTGTCCCAAGTACACCACAGAACCCTGCCCGATCTGGCACTTACATGCCTTGATGGTGAGGCCTGCCCTCCGCAGCGCCATCAACACTTCCCAGAGGTGGCGCAGATGTTCTTCCCAACTGGCGCTGAACACTGCGATGTCATCCAGGTAGGCGGCACTGAAATCTTCCAGTCCAACCAACACCTGGTTGATCAACCTCTGAAAGGTGGCAGGGGCATTCTTCATCCCAAAGGGCATAACCCGGAATTGGTAGTGCCCATCTGGTGTGGAGAATGCGGACCTCTCTTTGGCCCCATCAGTCAAGGCGATCTGCCAGTACCCAGACGTTAAGTCAAACGTGCTGAGGTACCGGGCAGCCCCTAACCGATCAATGAGCTCATCAGCTCTGGGGATGGGTTGCGCGTCAGTCCTGGTGATTGAATTGAGTCCTCGGTAGTCCACACAGAACCGGAGTTCGGGCGTGGCACCAGGCGTGGCAGCCTTTGGGACCATTGGCCTGGCCCAAGGGCTGTGAGAGGACTCAATCACCCCCAATGCAAACATCTTGGAGACCTCCTTGATGCAAGCTCTCACCCTGTCAGTCACTCTGTAAGCCTTGTGCTTGACAGGAGGACTGTCCCCAGTGTCCACATCATGGACGCACCAATCAGTGACACTAGGAGTCAGGGAAAACAGGTCAGGAAACTGTCCCAACAGTTGGCGACAGTCTTCCTGCTGCTCAGGTGTCAGGGAGTTAGAGAGGTTCACACCCTCCACTGACCCATCTTGCTCTGTTGCAGACAGGAGGTCAGGAAGAGGTTCTGTCTCCTCTTCCATTCCATCATCTGTTGCTAGGAGCATGCCCACTTCGGACCTCTCAAAATGGGGCTTTAGGCGGTTGACATGTAGGACTGGCAAAGGGTTCCTGGGAGATCGCAAGTCCACCAGGTAGGTGACGTTACTCTTGCGCTCCACCACCTCAAATGGTCCGGTCCACTTATCCTGGAGTGCGCAAGGCTCCACGGGGGCCATGACCCACACTTTCTGCCCAGGCTGAAACTCGATCAAAGTGGCATTCTGATCATACCATTGTTTCATCTCCTCCTGGCTGGCTTCCAGATTCACCTCAGCAAGTTGTCTGAATCGCCTAGTCTGGTTTCTAAAGGCCAGCATGTAGCTAAATACATCCTGGGGAGGTTTACTGGGAGCTTTCTCCCAGCCTTCTTTCACCAGACTCAGAGGTCCTCTTACCGGGTGACCATAGAGCAGTTCAAAGGGACTGAACCCTAAGGACTTCTGTGGCACCTCACGGTAAGCAAACAAAAGGTATGGCAAGAGGACGTCCCAATTACGCCTCATGGGTTCTTCCAGACCCATAATCATGCCCTTCAGGGTCCGGCTGAATCTCTCAACCAGCCCATTTCCTTGGGGGTGGTAAGGAGTGGTGAACTTATAGGTAACACCGCACTCCTGCCACAGGGACCTCATATACTTGGATATGAAGTTTGTACCACAGTCACTCACCACCTCCTTGGGGAACCCCACACGGGAGAAAATCCCCATCAGTGCACGTCCCACCAGGGGGCCGTCACTGTCCGAAGAGGGATGGCTTCCGGGTACCGGGTGGCATGGTCCACCAAGACCAGGATGAACCTGTTGCCCATGGCTGTCTTGGGGTCCAGTGGCCCCACAATGTCAATACCCACCCGTTCAAAGGGGGTGCTGACCACAGGGAATGGCTGGAGGGGAGCCTTTTGCTTCCTCCCACTTTTTCCACTTGCCTGGCAAGTCTGACATGTCCTGCAATGAGTGTCTGAACTGTTGCGCATCTGGGGCCAATAAAAGTGGGTGACAAGCCTTTCAAAGGTCTTGCCCTGCCCCAGATGTCCTGCTAAAGGCACATCATGAGCCAAACCCATTAGGAAGGCTCTGAAGCGCTGGGGTACCACCAGCACACGGGCTGACCCAGGCTCAGCAACCTTAGGCTCGCTATACAGGAGACCATTCTCCCAGTAGATCCAATGTGATCCAGACTGATCACCTGCTTCCTGGTTTGTGGCCTGTTGCCGCAAACCCACAAGAGAAGGGCACTTGTTCTGCTCCTCACAGAACTCCTCCCTGGAGGGTCCTCCTTCTTGCTGCCAATGGGTCAGCTCAGGCAGGTACCCCAGTTCGGCCACTTGTTCCCCTGTAGGTTCCAGAGCATCCCCCTCAGGTTCTGCTTCCTCCTGGACTGTGGGAACTACGGGGGCCGGTTTCCCATGCCCCCTGCCTCTTCTCTTCAAGGCAGGCACCTGGGCCCCCCCTCTCAGGCTCCAGGTCCTCTTGAACACCTCTACTGGCTGCCATAGACCAAGTGGTCGCGCACGCCCACTCAGGCAGACCCAACATCTCTAAATGAAACCTTCTCTCCACCTCTGCCCAAGGTGAACTTTCTAAATCGTTGCCCAACAGACAGTCTACAGGCATGGCTGGCCTCACAGCTACTTGAAAGGTACCTGAGACCCCCCCCCCCTACTCAAAGGGAACCTGAGCCAATCTGCAGTGGCTCTCTGAGTTGTCCGCGGCAACTACTGGGCAGAATGCATTGGGGATCACCTGCTCTTCAGACACCAGCTGACAACTGACAGCTGTCACACTGGCTTCGGTGTCTCTCAGAGCCTCCACCCTTTGGCCATTGATGGTCACCCACTGCCTGTATTTCTTAGTGTTATCAGGCAGTTGGGCCCTGGGGACCATCTCACTGTCTCCTAAAGAGACCAAGGACATTGCTACGGGACCCCACCCACCTTGGGCACCCATCTCCTCCCCTAGGACTACAATAGCTACCTGCCAGGGTGGGGCACCAGTGGGTGCTGATTGTCCATACAAGGGACATCTAGTCTCCCAGGAGCAGTGGCTCACTTGACCACACTTAAAGCAAGTCTTGGGCCCCTGTGAACAGGCTTATCTGTCGGGGCCCCTGGCTTCTTTTCAGGGGGAGGCTGGGAACCCTTCCCTTGGTTCCCTTGGGGATTACTTTGGGGCCCTTTCTGTAACTCCCTCTGTTTACCCTTGTCCCCCCCACTCCTTTGCTGGGGACCCTGCCCACCTTTGGCGGAGTCTCCCACGTGACCCTTGTGGACCCGGGTGCTCACCCAGTGGTCCGCCTCCTCAGCAAGCTTCCTAGGGTTAGTCAGCCTACTATCAATAAGGTGCTGGCGTAGCTCTGGAAAACAATTTCCTGACAAGTGCTCCCATGCAATCAAATCAAAGAGCGCTTCAAAATCATTCACTTTGCTACCCAACCATCCAATGCTCTGCAAAAAAAAGTCCCATATTCTACCCAGGTACTGCCCTCCAACTTTTTGCAATTCCTGAACCTCTGCCTATACAGTTCAGGAGTCAACCCATACCTGGACATCAATGCTTCTTTCATATGACCATAAGAATTGTGGACATCAGAGGGCAAGTCTAATAGGGTATCCCACCCCTCACTAAGGAACCGCCCCCACAACCCCGCTCCCCAATCCTTCTCAGGGACCCGGTGTGAGGTCATAGCTACCTCATAGGCTTTAAACCATTGCCCAATGTCATCATTTTTATAAAACTCTTTGACCACATCTTTAGGTATATACACCCTGGCTTCAACAGGCATGGACGGTGTGCTGCCACCAGAGGGAGTAATCTCTAAGCTCCTAGCTTTCAACTCCAACTCCCTCAAACTTCTCTCATGCTCCATTTGCATCCTCTTTTCCTCTAGGGCCAATTTCTTAATTTCCAATTCTAACTGCCCACCCATCTTAAGCTTGGTCAGCTCCATTTCATGCATCCTACTTCTCTCCCTGTCCTCCAGCTCTCCTGGGGACAGGCCCTTGGAAGAAACACTGCTACCTGCTGGGGAAGGTGCTCTCCTCCCCCCAGGACCCAGTGGCCCATCTAGCTGCCCTTCTGCATTCTCAGCCCCCTCCTCCTGCTCTTCCACATGCTCGGGGGTGCTCCTTGCTTCCACCCAGGCCCTCAGCGCCTTTTGGAACTCATTCTTCTTGGAGAGACCGGTCATAGCAACTTTAAATTTCCTGCAGAAGTGCTTCAGCTGTTTCACAGTGTAACTTTCTAGTTTCTCTTCCTCAAAATCAAAATCAACAGATGCGATGGACGCTGTTTTGCTCATGGTGACTAAACTTGGCGGTTCTTGGCAAAAATAGAAATCCCAGAAAAAAACAATCTACCAAAAATGTATGTGGTTGCGTTTGGTCTGCACTCACTAGTAGTGTACACCAATTACTGTATATGAGTCACAAATGCAAGTCCAGAATCCTCACCGCTGACCACCAATGTTAGAACTGGGGGTCTCTAGTTGGCAGAGGTAGGTACCTTTGTCCAAATAGGGACCCTTGCTTCTAGTCAGGATAAGGGGGATACACTACTAAAATAACCCTTGCTCACCCCCTTGGTAGCTTGGCACGAGCAGGCAGGCTTATCTCAGAGGCAGTGTGTAAAGCATTTGTGAACACATACAGTAACACAGTGACAACACTACAGATGGACACCACACAGGTTGTATTATAAAAATAAGTATTTTTATATAGACTTAACACAAGACCCAAAACGACAAAAATCCACAATACACTATGAAAAATATGACTGTCAATGGTAGAAAATAGTTCAGTTCAATAAAGATGGTAAATGCGACACTCAACGTTCAATGTACCTTTGGATGCGTAACGCGATACAAACAAAAGAGTTGCAGGGAAGGTGATGCGTCGGTTCCTTACACGCAAGAACAGTGATGCGTCGGTTCCTTGCTCCGGGGGAGGGGATGCGTCAGTTCCCTACTGCTGCGTAGGGGACGGTGATGCGTCGGTTCCTTACCAGAGAGGAGGTGATGCGTCAATTCTTCACCGCGTGTGGAGGTGATGCGTCGGTTTCTTACTGCGCTTCTGTGGCGATGCGACCCGCAGCGCCGCGATGTGATGACGACCCGGTGCAATGAAACAAAATGGCGTCTTCTTCTTGATGCAACACGAAGGGGGCGATGCGTGCACGCCCGACGGCCGTGCGGCGACTCGGTGAATCTTCTGAGCCGTGACAGGCCCTGCAACACGCTTCTAGGATGATGCGACAGCGTCTGATGCGACGGCGACACTCTTCTCCGGTGATGCGAGGCGCTTCGGTGATGCGATGGCGGCAGCGGCGGCAGGATTATCGGTGTTGCGGCGACAGCGGCTGCGGCGGCGACACGCTTCTTCCTCGTGAGTCGCGCTTCCATCTCCCAGCGATACGCAGTCTCTCAGAAGGCCCAACACAACAGTAGGCACTTCAAATTCCCCGCAAGGGAATTCAGGGGAGCTGGTTGGTGAAGTCTTGTATCCCTGAGACTTCAGCAGGAGGCAAGCTCAATCTTCAAGCCCTTGGAGATGTTCTGCAAGATGATGAAAATAATCACAAAGTTCCTGTCTCCTTTCTTTGGCAATCAGGCAACCACTGCAGGCCAATCCCTCAAACAGCACTCAGCATAGGGATAGTCTCCTCCTTCAGTTTCTCTGGTTCCTCTCCTCAGCAAAGGTTCTTCTTGTTTCCCAGAAGTGATCTAAAATCTTGGGGTCTGGGTCCCAATATTTATACTAGCAAATCCTTTGTCCTCTGTACCTAGTCCAAACCAGTTCTGGGTGCATTCTGCCAGTGCACACCTTCTTCCTTTGTCAGTGTGGGCCAGGGACATCAGACGCACCACAGGAGGTGGAGCCAGCATTGTGGAAGGCAGGCACAGCCCTATTCAGGCCCAGGTGCTACTCCTCCCACCACTCTACATGCAGAAAGGTCTATTCAGCCCTGTGCTGACTCACCCTGTCTCCTGGAGTCCCCCAGCCCCTGTCACTCACAAACCCAGACACACAATACACAAGCTAGCAGAGGCAGGCTGGATGGTTAGGCAAGAAAATACCTACTTTCTAAAAGTGGTATTTTCAAACACAGAATGTTAAAACCAACTTCACTAAAAGATGTATTTTATCATTCTGAGTTCAGGCATACTAAATTCGTTTTTCTACCATGTTCCCTGGGTCAGTTAGGATTATAAGATGTTATAATCAAACTGCCCATTCTGGCCTATGGTGACAGGTAGCCTTGCAATAGTGAAAAACGAAATTGGCTGTAATTCACTATCAGGACATGCCACACACACCAAGGCATGTCCTACCTTACACATACAATGCACCCTGCCCTAGGGCCTACCTTAGGGATGACTAATATGCAGGAAAGGGAAGGTTTGGGGACTGGTAAGTGGGTGCACTTACCAAGTCGACATGGCAGTACCAGACTCCACACAGGCTCTGCAATGGCAGGCCTGAGACACACTTTGCAAGCCGCTCCTGTGGGTGGCACAACCAGTGCTGCAAGCCCACTAGCAGCATTTGACTCACAGGCCCTGGGCACAAACAGTGCACAGTACTAGGGTCTGACAGTGAATCAAATAGGCCAAACATGGAGTCACTAATCCACACATTAATTTATCATAGGGAGCACTTGCACTTTGGCACTAAATAGCAGTGGCAAAGTGCCCAAAGCATCTATACCAGCAAAAACAGGTCAACAACAGTGGAGGCATAGTGAAAAAATAGAAGGGAGACCCACGCCAAGGATGCCAGGTCTAACAGCACCCAACGGGCTAATGGTAAAAAACTTCCCTCGACTGTTCTTAGAGGACGATGTATTTAAGAAAGAATGGTCCCTAGTGGAGTGGAAGTGTACTAGGGATCTCTTAATCCTGATAATCAACACAGCCAAGAGGATAGCGGATACACTGTTAAACAGAAAATTGCGAAATTGCAGAAAGATATTTGCAAATTTGATAAGGAGAAGGTATACCCGTACCTTAAAGCAGATTTCGTCCCCCCTGGTAGTAACATCTCTTCTGATGCTAGCTCTAACTCTACTAGAAGGGGTTCATCCACTAATAGTGACTCTAGTACCGAGAACTGGGGCAGTAACAACACAAGAAGGGGTAGCCGTCAAGGCTTTCCAGTGTTCCAAGTGCCTCAATACCAAGGGCCGACATTTTGGCAATACCCAATGTCCCCCCAGGGCCCACCTCAGATCTACCCACCTGGCAACAGCCAAACTTTTTTAGACAGAGGTTGGGGCAGAGGGCGCGGGCGAAGAAGAGGAAACCAACAACAGAAAAGAGTACAGTGGGAGGAACCCCAACAGAATATAGTGGAAACTCGGAGTCATACCAAGAGGAGAATTTGATAGTTAATCTTTCTCCTAGAAACCTGACTGACATTGAGAAAAGAGTCCTACAAAAAGGTTTGGGATATGTACCTACCCCTAGAATTGACAAATTTCTAGAACATTGTGAACTTCAGAAATTCTTCCATAAGGTACGCCTCAAGGCATTTTTTAATGATACATCCACACCTGAAACTAATGACTCTGGTTTACACAACCCTTCTACTTTCACCCCCAACAGCAGTATGGTGCCTAACAAGGTATTGACCTTTGAACAGGCCATACTAAAAGACTTAGACAAGGGTTCTATCCCTAAACATTTTTGTAACATCTCCAAGGGAGAATTGGCGGCTGTCAACTCTCTTGCTAACGACACGTCTATCACCATCAAACAAGCTGATAAAGGGGGTGCAACCATGATCATGTCTACCATAGACTACGACATTGAGTGCCAACGGCAACTAAGTAACCGACAATACTACACACCAATTGTTAGTAGCCCCATGACACGTCTGACCAAGACCATAACAGCGATGGTGTTCTCTGCTGAGAGTCAGGGTTGGTTGAGTAAGAAGGAGGCAGACTTTCTGATCAAAAAAGATCCCAAAATACCGTATTTCTATATACTGCCGAAAATACATAAGGGTATCTCACCAGTCCCTGTGCGGCCTATAGTATCAGGCATTGATGCCATACTCGAACCACTGTCGAAGTTTTGTGATCATTTTTTACAACCGCTGGTCAAACAAACACCCTCCTTTCTGCAGGACACTGCTGACGTTCTATGTCTCATGACAGAGATCCAACATACAAAGTGATATCAACCTGTTGGTCACCTTAGATGTGGAGGCCCTCTACACTAACATTCCCCAGAGGTCTACCCTAGGAGTGATAGAGGACGTCTTCAATACAACTGATTGGGATTCACCTACACCAAACAGTTTTGTTTTAGAATGTGCTACTCTAGCACTCACTGAAAACTTTTTTGAGTTTAAGGGCCAACTCTACCACCAAACCCAAGGTACTTCCATGGGGAGTACCTTTGCCCCTAGTGTAGCATGTTTGTACATGGCAGCTTTTGAGAAGAATTTGATCTTCAATGATTCCAATCAATACCACGCCAACCTGCTCCTTTGGAAAAGGTTTATAGATGATATCATCATCTTCTGGGCGGGTGACTTAAGAACGTGCAATGAATTTTGTAACTGGATCAATACATTGAATCCATACTTGAGATTTACAAGTTCTATTTCGCACAGTCAGATACCCTTTCTTGACCTCACCATTAAACTTGATAATGGTAATTTGAGCACAACGATCTACAGAAAGCCTACAGATCGCAATAGCTTGTTGCTTTTCAGTAGCCATCACGCACGAGCTTTAAAAGAGAATCTCCCCTTCGGACAATTTTTAAGGTTGTGAAGAAATAGCAGCAGCCTTGAAGATTATAAAACTGAGGCAGAGGTATTAGCTACTAATCTGAGTAAGCGTCAATATCCACCACGCAGTATTGCACTCTCCAAAAAAAGAGCGAGGAACAATAACCGGGAGGCCCCTTTGGAACCCAGAGAAAAAGTAACAACAGATACCCTGACATGTGTTACGACCTACACACCTGTCTCCAATAAGATCAAGAATGTGATAAAAAAGCACTGGGGTATACTGAACACTGGGTCGATGGAACTAGAAATGCCTCGGTTTGCTTTCAAGCGCTCCAGAAACCTCAAGGACATGTTAATACACACAAGGCCAAAAGCACGAATAGAGGGTTTACAATGACAATTGTGGGACCTCCCACCTGTTCAAGGTCATTTCCCCTGCGGCACTTGTACTGTTTGTGCTTTTACAGATGTGACTAAAACCATAACATTCACTGAGTCCTTTACATGGGAGTTGGGCTCACACACAAATTGCAACACGTCTACTGTATCTATATGATTACATGTCCGTGCAACCTGAGGTACATAGGTATGACTACTAGACCTGTAAAAGTGTGAATTACAGAACATCGCAGTAACTTTCGCTGCCACAGAGTGAATACCAAAATGTGCACACATTGTTGCCAACTACGGCATTCACCCGACTCTTTGAGATGGGTGATCCTGGAAGATTTCACTAAGATAAACAAAGGGGCACTCCTGTTAAAAGAGTAGAGATGGGTTCACTGCTTGTCCTCTAATACACAAGGACTGAATGAGGAAATACCGTGGAGTATGTTGAACATCTGACACTCCTGAATAACCCCCTCTACATTTTCTTCCCTGCACATGCTTGTGAAAGATTACACGAATTGATACTCCAAATGAGTAATCCAGGCGGGTGGGTATAGTTTGGGCTGGTAAGAATGATCCTTAGACACATACTAGAAACATAGCATGTTACATGCAGTAGGGTTTCTATTGAGTCCCTCTTACCCCATACCGACCTGAGAGGATAGCTTCCAACATTGATTTTGGCACCCCCTTTTTTGCCTAATTCTGACTCTAAACAGGGTATTTTAGGACGTTTTACATAACGATCACCATGGGTTCTGGTGGCACCTTATTGAAGACATTCGTTGATGCTACTGCACCAATGTAAAACGTCTAGACATTACCATACCACCTCGCGCGCAACCACTGTGGGACTCATTGAGCACAACTTACATATTTCACCATGCTAAGATGGCGCCCATCTTTACTAAAATGACCTGTTCACTCAATATGGCCACAGCGTTAGCCGCATCAATCTTGTGTGTTCTAGCGTTCAGAGCCTGGTGTTGCTAACTTCCTGCTACTAATTACCCAGTTCCAACACGTATTTAAACTGAGCGGCACCGCAACACTACACCTCCTGGTCCCGGTAGAAGTGGGTAGGTCTGCGGGTGTGTTGCGTACTTCGCAAACGTGAGTATTGTTCTCCCCTTTGCATATGTGGTGCATTTAGTATTTTATAGGAATACGATTTCACAGCCCTGAGAGCAGCATCTCGGGACTACAGATAGTATTTTACCTGCATAAATAGTCGATATGTGGACTCCACAGTTACACAAGTGCATTAAGCAGCCGCAAGCACTTATTGCTTTTTTATTTTCACGTTATTGAGCCGTCGAAAGCACCTTTAAGTTTCAGTCACCCCGCTAACGAGTTGGACGCGAGTACTCGACAATTGTCAAGAGGGTAGCCTCCCATGGGGACGATAATGTTAATACTATGAACATGGAGCCTTTTAGCACTCGACGTGTACTTCCACTTTGTGGGAGGACACCACCGGGTTAGCATACAGCTTGCTCCTTGTTTTGTACACACGGGGCCCTTTTGAGTACACCCTTACTAATAATGCCATGTGACCACCAGACCGACTGAGCCCCCCAATTACATTACTGGCTCCTTGTAATTAATTTTGAAAGCACCATCAATACTTTGACTGCGTTTTCCAGTTTCACTAAGCGACATGTTGTTTTTTCATCTATATACCCATTTAGTACATGAGGAAGTTCCTTATGTATGACCTGCCGGGTATTGATGAAGCAATTGAGAAAACCCAATTAGGGTGAGTCTATTAATTTCTTTCTGCAACTACGGTGGTGATTTCGCCACAGGTGCCTGTTTTCACGAGATAATGTCTGTGAGAGTTACACTATTTGGCACCTATGTTCTGTATGTTTTTAGCCATCACCACTGTGTGCTGTGAGTTTGTCACACAGGGAACACAGAGTTTTTACCTATTCTGTTTGTTTCTATCTCATTAACAGTTGTGATAATTTCTCTCCATCAGGTAGATCAAGTACCACCAGGTACTGTACACGGAATGTGTTTGGGTGGTCAATAGAGGTAGTTCTCACCACAGTACCACCTATGTGTAGATAGATTTTATTTTCTTTAGGTCCTGACGAATCGCCACCAGATTTATGACTAGGCGAGAAACATGTTGACCGATTACACAATAGAGCGCCCCATCTGAGACATTACCTCAGTCCTGCGTCTTTGTTTTTCTTTTTAATCAGGGTGGGAGACCCATTGGTTAAATTTGCTGTCGCTGGTACTTCCACTCCTGTTTTAACTCACTTTCACATTACACATTGTCACTTGATCATCTACACTCGTTAGGCCCCTCATCCCCACGGCACCAAACGGCCTTTGGAAAAAAAGATCTCCGCTAAAGTGCCCCTCATAGGGAGCCCGTCAGGTATTGCAGCGCCGACCTGACGAGGAGCAGCCCTATGATGAAGCATGACACCCAGCCGGGTGTGTGAGGGCCCCAAATTCCATAAGGATGGATCCCCATCCTTCCACCTTTCTTGATCACGTAATAGCAGTTCCCTGTAGTTGACTCTGTAAACTTTTATTAGGAACAGCATACCTCTTGTTTGTTTATTGACTTTGGGCATGTATGCTGGACCTGTCTAAAAAAGCCCACTGTCCCTCCTTTGTGAATTGTTATCAGCACGGGTGAACCCCGTGGGACCTGATCTTGTGTCACCGTGGGTAAACATTTGTTTTTCCCTGGACACCTATTTTGGCACACCTAAATTTAGGTTGGTGTCTATCTCTTATCTTAGTTTTCAGTCTCCTTTTTTGTGAACTTAAACCTCGACACCATGGAGGAACAAGGTCTCAGTTTTGGAGATGATCTAGTTGCAGAAATCTTGAGAGCACCATCCATCCTCGGAGCAGAAAGTGGTGCAGCAACAGGTAGTCAGTCGGAAGACTGGCAATCTCTTACATCCATGAAACGAGAATGGGTGAAAATAACATTACATGGGGCGCTTATGACGGAATACCTGAGGGCAAATATAGCACCCAACGGGCTAATGGTAAAAAACTTCCCTCGACTGTTCTTAGCGGACGATGTATTTAAGAAAGAATGGTCCCTAGTGGCGTGGAAGTGTACTAGGGATCTCTTAATCCTGATAATCAACACAGCCAAGAGGATAGCGGATGCACTGTTAATCAGAATTCAATTAGCAGAAAGTGCGTTCAAGAGCACAATTCAGACAACTGCCTTTAAATCTAAGTTGTCCGAGTTAAACAATGAAATTGCAGACCATAAAGAATATCAGATGAAACAGAAAATTGCGAAATTGCAGAAAGATATTCGCAAATTTGATAAGGAGAAGGTATACCCGTACCTTAAAGCAGATTTCGTCCCCCCTGGTAGTAACAACTCTTCTGATGCTAGCTCTAACTCTACTAGAAGGGGTTCATCCACTAATAGTAACTCTAGTACCGAGAACTGGGGCAGTAACAACACAAGAAGGGGTGGCCGTCAAGGCTTTCCAGGGTTCCAAGTGCCTCAATACCAAGGGCCGACATTTTGGCAATACCCAATGTTCCCCCAGGGCCCACCTCAGTTCTACCCACCTGGCAACAGTCAACCTTTTTTAGACAGAGGTTGGGGCAGAGGGCGCGGGCGAAGAAGAGGAAACCAACAACAGAAAAGAGTACAGTGGGAGGAACCCCAACAGAATATACTGGAAACTCGGAGTCACACCAAGAGGAGAATTTGATAGTTAATCTTTCTCCTAGAATCCTGACTGACATTGAGAAAAGAGTCCTACAAAAAGGTTTGGGATATGTACCTACCCCTAGAATTGACAAATTTCTAGAACATTGTGAACTTCAGAAATTCTTCCGTAAGGTACGCCTCAAGGCATTTTTTAATGATACATCCACACCTGAAACTAATGACTCTGGTTTACACAACCCTTCTACTTTCACCCCCAACAGCAGTATGGTGCCTAACGAGGTATTGACCTTTGAACAGGCCATACTAAAAGACTTAGACAAGGGTTCTATCCCTAAACATTTTGTAACATCTCCAAGGGAGAATTGGCGGCTGTCAACTCTCTTGCTAACGACACATCTATCATCATCAAACAAGCTGATAAAGGGGGTGCAACCATGATTATGTCTACCATAGACTACAACATTGAGTGCCAACGGCAACTAAGTAACCGACAATACTACACATCAATTGTTAGTAGCCCCATGACACGTCTGACCAAGACCATAACATCGATGGTGTTCTCTGCTGAGAGCCAGGGTTGGTTGAGTAAGAAGGAGGCAGACTTTCTGATCAAAAAAGATCCCAAAATACCGTATTTCTATATACTGCCGAAAATACATAAGGGTACCTCACCAGTCCCTGGGCGCCCTATAGTATCAGGCATTGACTCCATACTCGAACCACTGTCGAAGTTTTGTGATCATTTTTTACAACCGCTGGTCAAACAAACACCCTCCTTTCTGAAGGACACTGCTGACGTTCTACGTCTCATGACAGATATCCAACATACGAGTGATATCAACCTGTTGGTCACCCTAGATGTGGAGGCCCTCTACACTAACATTCCCCAGAGGTCTACCCTAGAAGTGATAGAGGACGTCTTCAATGCAACCGATTGGTATTCACCTACACCAAACAGTTTTGTTTTAGAATGTGCTACTCTAGCGCTCACTGAAAACTTTTTTGAGTTTAAGGGCCTACTCTACCACCAAACCCAAGGTACTTCCATGGGGAGTACCTTTGCCCCTAGTGTAGCATGTTTGTACATGGCAGCTTTTGAGAAGAATTTGATCTTCAATGATTCCAATCCATACCACGCCAACCTGCTCCTTTGGAAAAGGTTTATAGATGATATCATCATCTTCTGGGCGGGTGACTTAAGAACGTGCAATGAATTTTGTAACTGCTTCAATACATTGAATCCATACTTGAGATTTACAAGTTCTATTTCACACAGTCAGATACCCTTTCTTGACCTCACCATTAAAGTTGATAATGGCAATTTGAGCACAACGATCTACAGAAAGCCTACAGATCACAATAGCTTGTTGTTTTTCAGTAGCCATCACCCACGAGCTTTAAAAGAGAATCTCCCCTTTGGACAATTTTTAAGGTTGCGAAGAAATTGCAGCAGCCTTGAAGATTATAAAACTGAGGCAGAGGTATTAGCTACTAATCTGAGTAAGCGTCAATATCCACCACGCAGTATTGCACTCTCCAAAATAGGAGCGAGAAACAATAACCGGGAGGCCCTTTTGGAACCCAGAGAAAAAGTAACAACAGATACCCTGACATGATGATGGATTAAACCCAGATCAGTTGACTGGGGGTGAGTGTTTGATTTGCTCTAACGCTCCGTCCATCATCCCCTTTGGTATCACTTTGTTCGCCCTAAGTTGGCAGGGTATGCCCAGACGTGGGTCCCTTGCTCACTTTGCCACTGGATTCAAGATATCCTGGCTGATGAGGGTTATGAACCCGAAACCGGTCCCAGGATGCTTGTTTCCGGTCCAGGGAAGACATGGCTTGGCGGTTCGGGCTGGACTGTTCCCATGAGGCACAGGGTCAGACTGATTTGCATATGGCCATGTCTGAACTGGGGTGGTGGAGTGAGCTGAAGAATGATGATGGATTAAACCCAGATCAGTTGACTGGGGGTGAGTGTTTGATTTGCTCTAACGCTCCGTCCATCATCCCCTTTGGTATCGCTTTGTTCGCCCTAAGTTGGCAGGGTATGCCCAGACATGGGTCCCTTGCTCACTTTGCCACTGGATTCAAGATAGCCTGGCTGATGAGGGTTATGAACCCGAAACCGGTCCCAGGATGCTTGTTTCCGGTCCAGGGAAGACATGGCTTGGCGGTTCGGGCTGGACTGTTCCCATGAGGCACAGGGTCAGACTGATTTGCATATGGCCATGTCTGAACTGGGGTGGTGGAGTGAGCTAAAGAATGATGATGGATTAAACCCAAATCAGTTGACTGGGGTGAGTGTTTGATTTGCTCTAACGCTCCGTCCATCATCCCCTTTGGTATCGCTTTGTTCGCCCTAAGTTGGCAGGGTATGCCCAGACGTGGGTCCCTTGCTCACTTTGCCACTGGATTCAAGATAGCCTGGTTGATGAGGGTTATAAACCCGAAACCGGTCCCAGGATGCTTGTTTCCGGTCCAGGGAAGACATGGCTTGGCGATTCGGGCTGGACTGTTCCCATGAGGCACATTGTCAGACTGATTTGCATATGGCCATGTCTGAACTGGGGTGGTGGAGTGAGCTAAAGAATGATGATGGATTAAATCCAGATCAGTTGACTGGGGGTGAGTGTTTGATTTGCTCTAACGCTCTGTCCATCATCCCCTTTGGTATCGCTTTGTTCGCCCTAAGTTGGCAGGGTATGCCCAGACGTGGGTCCCTTGCTCACTTTGCCACTGGATTTAAGATAGCCTGGCTGATGAGGGTTATGAACCCGAAACCGGTCCCAGGATGCTTGTTTCCGGTCCAGGGAAGACATGGCTTGGCGGTTCGGGCTGGACTGTTCCCATGAGGCACAGGGTCAGACTGATTTGCATATGGCCATGTCTGAACTGGGGTGGTGGAGTGAGCTAAAGAATGATGATGGATTAAACCCAGATCAGTTGACTGGGGGTGAGTGTTTGATTTGCTCTAACGCTCCGTCCATCATCCCCTTTGGTATCACTTCCATGGGGAGTACCTTTGCCCCTAGTGTAGCATGTTTGTACATGGCAGCTTTTGAGAAGAATTTGATCTTCAATGATTCCAATCCATACCACGCCAACCTGCTCCTTTGGAAAAGGTTAATAGATGATATCATCATCTTCTGGGCGGGTGACTTAAGAACGTGCAATGAATTTTGTAACTGGTTCAATACATTGAATCCATACTTAAGATTTACAAGTTCTATTTTGCACAGTCAGATACCCTTTCTTGACCTCACCATTAAACTTGATAATGGCAATTTGAGCACAACGATCTACAGAAAGCCTACATATCGCAATAGATTGTTGCTTTTCAGTAGCCAACACCCACGAGCTTTAAAAGAGAATCTCCCCTTCGGACAATTTTTAAGGTTGCGAAGAAATTGCAGCAGCCTTGAAGATTATAAAACTGAGGCAGAGGTATTAGCTACTAATCTGAGTAAGCGTCAATATCCACCACGCAGTATTGCACTCTCCAAAAAAAGAGCGAGGAACAATAACCGGGAGGCCCTTTTGGAACCCAGAAAAAAAGTAACAGCAGATACCCTGACATGTGTTACGACCTACACACCTGTGTCCAATAAGATAAAGAATGGGATTAAAAAGCACTGGGGTATACTGAACACTGGGTCGATGGAACTAGAAATGCCTCGGTTTGCTTTCAAGCGCTCCAGAAACCTCAAGGACATGTTAATACACACAAGGCCAAAAGCGCGAATAGAGGGTTCACAACGACAATTGTGGGACCTCCCACCTGTTCAAAGCCATTTCCCCTTCGGCACTGGTACTGTTTGTGCTTTTACAGATGTGACTAAAACCATAACATTTACTGAGTCCTTTACATGGGAGTTGCGCTCACACATGAATTGCAACACGTCAAACTGTACCTATATGATTACATGTCCGTGCAACCTGAGGTACATAGGTATGACTACTAGACCTGTAAAAGTGCGAATTACAGAACATCGCAGTAACTTTCGCTGCCACAGAGTGAATACCAAAATGTGCACACATTTTTGCCAACTACAGCATTCACCCGACTCTTTGAGATGGGTGATCCAGGAAGCTTTCACTAAGATAAACAAAGGGGCACTCCTGTTAAAAGAGCAGAGATGGGTTCACCGCTTGTCCTCTAATACACAAGGACTGAATGAGGAAATACCGTGGAGTATGTTCAACATCTGACACTCCTGAATACCCCCCTCTACATTTTCTTCCCTGCACATGCTTGTGAAAGATTACACGAATTGATACTCCAAATGAGTAATCCAGGCGGGTGGGTATAGTTGGGGCTGGTAAGAATGATCCTTAGACACATACTAGAAACATAGCATGTTACATGCAGTAGGGTTTCTATTGAGTCCCTCTTACACCATACCGACCTGAGAGGATAGCTTCCAACATTGATTTTGCCCCCCCCCCTTTTTTTTGCCTAATTCTGACTCTAAACAGGGTATTTTAGGACTTTTTACATAACAATCACCATGGGTTCTGGTGGCACCTTATTGAAGACATTCGTTGATGCTACTGCACCAATGTAAAACGTCTAGACATTACCATACCACCTCGCGCGCAACCACTGTGGGACTCATTGAGCACACCTTACATATTTCACCATGCTAAGATGGCGCCCATCTTTACTAAAATGACCTGTTCACTCAATACGGCCACCGCGTTAGCCGCATCAATCTGGTGCGTTCTAGCATTCAGAGCCTGGTGTTGCTAACTTCCTGCTACTAATCAGCCAGTTCCAACACGTATTTAAACTGAGCGGCACTGCAACACTACACCTCCCGGTCCCGGTAGAAGTGGGTAGGTCTGCGGGTGTGTTGCGTACTTCGCAAACGTGAATATTGTTCTCCCCTTTGCATATGTGGTGCATTTAGTATTTTATAGGAATACAACATCTTAGCCCTGAGAGCAGCCTCTCGGGACTACAGATAGTATTTTACCTGCATAAATAGTCAATATGTGGACTCCACAGTTACACAAGTGCATTAAGCAGCCGCGAGCACTTATTGCTTTTTCTATTTTCACGTTATTGAGCCGTCGAAAGCACCTTTAAGTTTCAGTCACCCCGCTAACGAGTTGGACGCGAGTACTCGACAATTGTCAAGAGGGTAGCCTCTCATGGGGACGATAATGTTAATACTATGAACATGGAGCCTTTTAACACTCGACGTGTACTTCCACTTTGTGGGAGGACACCGCCGGGTTAGCATACAGCTTGCTCCTTGTTTTGTACAGACAGGGCCCTTTTGAGTACACCCTTACTAATAATGCCATGTGACCACCAGACCGACTGAGCCCCCAAATTACATTACTGGCTCCTTGTAATTAATTTTGAATGCACCATCAATACTTTGACTGCGTTTTCCATTTTCACTAAGTGACATGTTGTTCTTTCATCTATATACCCCCTTAGTACATGAGGAAGTTCCTTATGTATGACCTGCCGGGTATTGATGAAGCAATTGAGAAAATCCAATTAGGGTGAGTCTATTAATTTCTTTCTGCAACTACGGTGGTGATTTCGCCACAGGTGCCTGTTTTCACGAGATAATGTCTGTGAGAGTTACACTATTTGGCACCTATGTTCTGTATGTTTTTAGCCATCACCACTGTGTGCTGTGAGTTTGTCACACAGGGAACACGAGAGTTTTTACCTATTCTTTTTGTTTCTATCTCATTAACAGTTGTGATAATTTCTCTCCATCAGGTAGATCAAGTACTACCAGGTACTGTACACGGAATGTGTTTGGGTGGTCGATAGAGGTAGTTCTCACCACAGTACCACCTATGTGTAGATAGATTTTATTTTCTTTAGGTCCTGACGAATCGCCACCAGATTTATGACTAGGCGAGAAACATGTTGACCGATTACATAATAGAGTGCCCCATCTGAGACATTACCTCAGTCCTGCGCCTTTGTTTTTCTTTTTAATCAGGGTGGGAGACCCATTGATTAAAATTGCTGTCGCTGGTACTTCCACTCCTGTTTTAGCTCACTTTCACATTACACATTGTCACTTGATCATCTACACTCGTTAGGCCCCTCAGCCCCATGGCACCAAACGGCATTTGGAAAAAAGATCTCCGCTAAAGTGCCCCTCATAGGGAGTCCGTCAGGTATTGCAGCGCCGACCTGACGAGGAGCAGCCCTATGATGAAGCATGACACTCAGCCGGGTGTGTGAGGGCCCCAAATTCCATAAGGATGGATCCCCATCCTTGCACCTTTCTTGATCACGTAATAGCAGTTCCCTGTAGTTGACTCTGTAAACTTTTATTAGGAACAGCATACCTCTTGTTCGTTTATTGACTTTGGGCATGTATGCTGGACCTGTCTAAAAAAGCCCACTGTCCCTCCTTTGTGAATTATAAACAGAACATTGCCTCTCTTCTTTAAAAATAGTAAGTGCAGTGCTAAATTTGAGCCGGTGATTTCCTCTGCTCAGCACCAGTACTTAATTGTCAACAACGGCACTTATGACAGTCTGCCACATGGTGGAGCTGTTTGTCAAATTTAGAGAGGAGTACAACAACAGTTGTTTATTAATTCAATACATATTACAAATGAATAATACCTGCTTCAAAAGCCATTCTTACAGCCTTGGGGGCCTGGAATAGTCTGAATTGTCACACCAATGGGTGTGTGATGGTTAGTAGTTGCGTTGGTACTATAACTGGCAGCCCTGGTAGGGGGTATGCATGGTGCAAGCTGCAGTGGCCTCCTGATAAGAGCCCTGACGTTTTTTTTGTTTTACAAATTAAGCACTGTAAGTGGAACAGTTAGTCTCATTTTCATGTTGTGCCGTTGAGATTGGGCACAAGCCTGGACCCTTTCTGGCCACCGACTGGACAGCTCTTTTTGCTGGATGCAGAGAACAGGAAGTAGTGGCACCAGGGAAGACAGCATCTGGATAACAAAAGGAATGCATGGGTGGAGGGTGGCTCCTCAAGGGGTATTAGAACCACTGTACAGGAAAGAGTTGTACAAATAAACCATAGCTAACAACAAACTTGGCTCATGCTTTTCTTGTTTTATGGCTTTCTCAGGGCACTACCTATAGAGTGTATAACTCTTATACATTTTCTAAACTCTAATCTTCAAACCTGCTGGACTCTGGACGATTGTGCTGAGTCTTTGTTGCTAAGTGCTGGGAACTCCCAAAAATGTAAAACTACAAAAAACAGCTACACTGCAGAGAGTAGCTGTCAATACTTTAAGTCTTGTTTACCATGCCTCAATAATGACACTATTGTCAGTAAGTGCAGCAAATGTGTTTCTGCCTCCGAGTTTTTTCAGGATGGAGTTTGGATGGCATTTGGGCAAACTCTGCCAGTAATGGGACTATGCACTTCTAAAAAGCTGCCATGCATAACTTTTCTTCCAAAACCTATACCGATTCATCTTAGTTATCATAGCTTTCACGTGTTTTCCCACAATGAAAATTGCAGATGCATGCTGGTACATGTAGTGCTATTGTTCATAATCTACATTTTGTCCAAGCAACTTAAACAAATGTTCAGCATTATTAATATGTAAGTAGCATATAGGCATATCTCAGTTTGTCTCTCGAAGTGTGGTGTAGGACAGTTCATCATCTTGGCTGAGGGGTCTGAAGACTATATTTGACTGCAGGGCCCTGCAGCAGTCCATGCAGGCATGGGTGCAGGGAACACCTCCGCTGGAGAGTTACTTCTGGGCTGCAGGAAAATGTCAAACGTCTAAAGCTCTGGAGCTGCACTCACGGAAGTTGTTTAAATACAGTGTTTCTTGTCTGCCATGCCGCATTCATAAAGATATTGTCTCCAAGTGCAGAGTGTTTTCGTTTAGTTCAATTCAAATTTACTTTATTCGGCATAACAAAAGAGCCATAAAAGATCCACATGTAAAAACATCATGGTATCATGTACAAAATATCACATCAATATTAAAAACAGCAATAAAGGAAATTTGTCAAGTGCAAAAATCAAATTTCTTCTTCAGCCCTTGCCCCCCATAATGAACATGGCCATCATAATGCATCTAGCCCTCCATTGACTTTCTGCTCCTCGCTGCTGCTTTAACAAAAAGCACAAATGCTATAACAGACATCATGACTATCTAAAAGTTGAAGAAAATATACAGCATCCTACACTTACGTATCTTTAGTGATTTTAAAATAGGCTTCATAAATGAGATAAAATGCATCTTATAAAATCTGCAAAAGAACATAAAGTGCATTATGGTCTGGTCAGATAGTGCATTGCGGGGAGCTGAAGACCCCGAAGAGCCACCAGAGCATGGGAGGTTCAAAAGTCGCACCACCGAACCAGCCCTAAAACGAAATAACAAAGATCTCTCCCACCGAGTTATGGGATTAGCCAGAAAATGAACTTCCTCCTCGGATGTATACAGGCTAAGGTACTCCCAAATAGTGCTGTTACTAGAGTCCTTTTGTAGCCTCTGGGAGGGACAATGCTCCAGAAACTGATGCTTTACCAACAGCGTATTCCCTTTTTTATAAAGTGCCTGGTGCATCAAATAAATCAAGGAAATGTAATACTATGAACTTTTTCTAACATATGTCAACCAGGGGATTGTTAGACGTCTATCCATTTTGAGTCAATCTATGATAATATCTCTACACAGACTAGGTTGAATATTGGCCCGCACACTAACCCATAATAGGAGGGGAGCTAACTTTACTTTGTCAGAAATGTATTGGAGGTTAAGCTCCGAGTGCATTATAAAATGTGAGCTTGGGGGGGCAGATGCAAAAGCGACCTACAAAAGCGATTTTCCTTTAAACGTATACCCCATATTTCTAATCCATAAAGTGCAGCCGGCGCACACAGAGTTATAAATATTCAAAAAGGGTAAGACAGTCCCCCTACCAACTATCTGTGGGGGGTTAAATAAGGCACCCACTGCCCTACTGATCTTTAGTCCTGATTGATTAATCTGTGGACGCCAAGAACCAGAGTGACTAAAGACAACACCCAACTAGTTAAAATCATTGACACAACTCAAAGTTTGTCCCTTCACCCTCAAAATGGACATATTTTTTTCCTTGGTCTCAACGCCATTATGTGCGATTTTCCGAAATTAGTGCATAAATCTAAGCCGCTGATAAAAAATATAAAAGATTCCACAAGCATGCAAAGAGCTCCTAGGTTTTGTGCCATCAACACCGAAACCTCTGCGTAAAGCAGCGCCAGTACAAATACTTGGACAATCCTTGGGATATCACTAGTGGCTTTAATCAAGGCAGGACACGGTTATTAATATATATAATAAAAAGCAAGGGGGCCAAAATACATCCTTGTCACACCGCATGAGATAAATAAAGAGTCTGTCAATTCAAGCGATTGGCCTTTCCAAACCCTCGCTTCCAGATTCTCATGAAGAGTGAACAAAAAAGTTAACCAATGTGACCTCCACTCCCAGGTTCAGCAGCAACAGCCATAACTTGGCCGTGTTAACACAGTCGAAGGCTGTTGGCAAATCCATAAAGGCCAGGTTCAGGGACAGCGCTCAGCTATCATATATTTACCAATGATCAAATTCAGGTTTAAGCACTGTTCCACTGTACCTAGTCCCTGTTGAAAGCCAAAATGGAAGGGGCACAAAATATTATTAAGGTTAGCTCATTCCTTCACCCGGCTGAATATTACTCGCCCAACCACCTTGACCGAGCTACCAATAATGGAGCTCGGATGATAGCATCTCGGTGACATATGATCTTCCTTCTTGAAGATCGGTACTATTGTGGAGAGCCATCATGAGGTAGGGATTTTGGTGCTTAGGGAATTCTTAAACACGTTTGTTATCGAGGGCCCCCAAAGATCCGTATTACACTTAATTCGATTCATTGGGTCACCACCCTGCTCTGGAGCTTTGCCGTTCGGACTTTGCCTAATCGCTGCCACAACTTCCAAAGAGTGATGATCGTAGCTAATTAATGGAGTCATTTTGCCCAAAGCTCTTCCATCAGGGACCCATCTTCTGCCAGCTGATAAATTGCACTAAAGTGCACAACTTAAGCGGTGCTTGGGACACTGCAGTTCAAAAGGGGATTGGGCAAAGATTCTCTTTGTTTAAGCTTATTCATTGTTTCCTAAAAAGTCTTGCTGTCCTTAGCCACCGCTGCACTTCCCAGAAGCTCCCAATCCTTCTTGCACAAAGCTTTCTTTCTAGACTTCAGGGTGTTTTTATAGAACTTGCGGGCTTTGAACAGCACAACAGGGTTATTTGGGGTACTGGAAAGGACTTTCCTTAAGTTCCGATTACAGCGGAACAATGGGAATAAAACTAGCGTGGTTTCTGGTACCTGCTTTTAATCGGCTGTATTAGTAGCCACAGGATGTGTAGATTTTAACACTGGTAGGTGACCAACTACAAACAAGGCATTGTGATCGCCTCATTCCGTTAATAATATGGCACCATACGAAAACCATAGTGACAGTTTTCTAGTTGAAAAAATATTGTCAATAATTGAGGACCTACCATGCCCTCTGTATGAGGCCAAGGTCATCCCATCCGAGTTAAACAAATCAATAAGATCAACAAGATCATGTACAGCAAGGAAACTACTTAGCTCCTCCCCCTCCTATCTGAGGGTACCAAGCTGTCCATTCACTATGCCTTGTGTTTAACCCCTAATTTAGCATTGAGTGTTTTTGTTCACTTTAAGCTTCCTCAAGATGGGAATCAGTATTTGTAGGGATATGCTTCTATTTGCATGATCATCCGATTTTTTGGACGAATGCTAATGTTTTTTTTAACTCTGTGCACTGGTACTCTGCTAATCAGGCCCCAGTGCATGTGCTTTGATCCTTAAAACTTGTTGAAATTGGCTATATTGGTAAATGGCATATTTAACTTAACTGAAAGTCCCTTGTAAATGGTACTAAGTGTACCCAGGGCCTGTAAGCTAAGTGTCATTAATGGACTGCAGCACACATTGTGCCACCACTAGTGTCATAAGGTTTCTGCACATACACAGAGCTATGCACAGGAAAATGGGACCCCGGAATACAGTGGTTTGCCACCATATACCGTAGCACCCAAAAACCCCAACCCAACTAGCTTAGCATCCCATTAGCACCCAAGCACTAATGTTTGGACAACCCAGAACACGGTATCTTTATCTCAGGACTCACAGAAGCAAGAACACTCTTTCGTCACTCACTCGTACTTGTCCACAAGGTGCGTAGGAAGAGACACTGGATAGGTTAAAATGTTTATTCCAACTTACGTGCTCTAATGTACAGTACACGTGTCAGTACTAATAGCATAATGCATATGACTAATATAAGCAGCATGGTTACAATTCCATAGAATACAAACGGGGAAAGCATCTCAGAGCTCAGTGGATAAACGTTTAAATAACATTACCACCCTCCCCTTGCAGTAAGATAGTTTATTATAATAATAGAAGACCTCTGGGCTTTGACTAGCGAACCCCCATACCTCAGTCACTAGATGCAGAATTACATCAGCAGGACATCATAGCTCTTCTCACTGAAAGGGATTTCTCCAAGTGTCTTAATCGCTAGTAAACCACAGTATTAAAAGCATACTAAATTCTTCATGGCACTTGCACCTAATGTTATGTCTGGGTGCGCGAAACTGGCCATATCAGGAAGAACCAAAATACATTGTTATGCGACCTTGTACATGTTTGTGCAGACTGAGCCCAAAAAGGTGAACAACAGAAAATGCAGACAGTGCAAAAGAACTTGGCACGAGCAAAGGGCGAGGGAGGCCCGGCTCAGTGTAACGTGCGCAAAGAAAAGCAGCATGGCAGCCAGGCCTAGGCCAACATAACAAGGCAGGTAACAATCCACAAGACACTAGGTTGGCAGTGCAAAGCATGACTGAAGGCCTACCTGTGCAGTTTTAAAAACTGCAAATTCGACCTGTCAAAATATCCACTTCTGGCTTGGCTAAATCTTCCTTTTAAATAATAATAAGCCACTCCTAAGTAAGCCTTAATGCCCAATAAGGTAGGGTGCATTGTATTTAAAATAGGACATATAAAAGTTTGATGTAAAACATGTCCTTACAGTGACAAAGACCCAAAAGCTATTCTCACTGTAGCAAGGATAGCTGTTCCATACGAAAGAGTTTTAATGCATTATTAAAATTAAATATGTTATCCCCAATTAGGAGACAGCTACAAAAGTTATTCTTGGACTTTTTAAAATATTTATTAAAAGTTCAATTTATTAGTAAAGTCAGATTTGTATAAAATATTTTTTTAAGGTAATTTTAAAAAGTCACCTTTTGCTTGTCTAAAGCCTCCTGAAGCCCATTTGCATGAGCTTCAAGCTATCACCCAGTATGTGAATGACTCCTTTGATGAGATGTGAACTTGCTAACAGAGCTGAGCCAAAGGCCTTGGGTATGGGGAGATGTTATACTCCTCTGACAGGATGAGCATCTGGGCAGTGTCTAAGACTTAATTAACTTCAAAGAGGCCTAACCTTTCACAGGCAGATGTAGCTAACACCTGGGCCTGCCCCCTCCTTTTCCCCTCTAGTCAGTGAGGCAGGGATTCCAGTGCAAGAGGAGCTGCTTCAAGAATAGGTTTGGAGTGTCCATAAAGGAGGTGTTGCTCATTACCCAGGCCATATCTCTAGTGTGGGTACAGGAGCTGTGCACATGGGAAGAAAGGTACTGCCATGTTGGATTTAGGTAGAGAGGGCACTGTGGGATTGTTGCGGTAGGGCACACAGAAACTGCTGAAAATGTGTGTTGGGTTCCTCTGGGAACTTTATATATATTGTTAGTCAGGGGCCAGGAGTCACCCCGCCCACAGGCTAGTGCCAAGCATAAATATGGCACACTTGGGCAACCTCTTCAGAACACTGTTGGACCTGTGGAAGACAGAGAAGAAGGGTTGCACCTGCTGTTGAGACCTGTGAGGAGACCTGAAAGGCTGGTCCTGCTCCCACTTATACACAGGACAAGGAAGTAGACTCCAAGGGCCAATTGGCTGACCTACTGTTAAGCTACAGGGACACAACAAGCTGCTAGAAGCCCCTTTCCTAAAGATCCCAGCTGGCTTGTTACAACTGGATCTGCCCTGGGCCTAATGGTGGCTTCTCCTGGAGGGAGTCTTAACTGCCAAGTGCTGCTGCTGAGGCCCTGGGACCCTTGGCTATGTCAAAGTGTGCTCCTTCTCAGCCTGAAAAACTTGTGACTTACAAACATTTTGGCTCCAAAGACCTCTGGAGAACCGGGACAAACCTGCCAAATCAATCTGACAAAGATGCAATGCCACTGAGCCAGAGATTAAGGTTACTCCTGCTCAGAGCTATTCTGCAGCATCAAATCCATAGTAGCAGGACGATGTGGCAAGGCTATCCAAGGTCATGAAGCTCTGTGTGGCTACAGCTTTCAACCTGGCCCTGCTGAAGGATTCTGAGCTCCAAAAAAGTGACAAAATCCGTAGGTAGAAATTTTCACCAGGCGCAGGGGGCAAAAGTATTAGGCTGACAAGGGACATTCCTTGTGCTTGAATTTTGAATTTCTCCAGCTCGGAGCTTTCCCACCAATAGTCAACGACTTCACCGGGGCCTCGTCTAATGTTTATCCGGCCTCGTGGATCCCTTCTCAGCCACATCCTACTGCCTTGCCCGCTGACGAATTTTGACTTCCATTTCAGAGAGGTAAAATGGCCAACCATGATGAACTTGGTTTCTGTAACTGACCCGCTCTCCATTGTGGTCTGCCTTAAATCATGTCTTGGTCCTGGTCAGGTGCATCCAGATGATAAGGGTTGACTCAACACTTTTTGGCACTTAAAAAAAATAACATCTCCAGTTCCCCTTATTGGATTTTTGTCATTTTTATGTCATGCTTGTTCATTAATTTAGCCTCTATTTTTATAAATTGGAGTGGGATTTTTATTGTGTTGTGTTCTTTACTTTATAACTGTATTGGCACTTCTAAATGTAGCCTTACTTTAAGCCTTTCTGTTCTCTGCCATAGCTACCAGAGCTTGGGCTCAGGTTTAAATTACTGATACCTTTACTGGACCTAACAAATATAGTGACATTATTACTTGTGGTGGACTACCATCCACCCTAACTAATAATCCACGTTCTCACAGTATTTACAGAACATGGCTTATTAAACATGGGAAGCTATGTCTGGAACACCTACAGATGCACCACTAGTTCCATTAGCAGCACCTTAGAAAAACACTTAACCATCCTTTCTAAAATTCAACCACTCTGAGAGACATAGTACTCAGAAGAAGGAAGATAATCAGAAAATGAATGTCTGGTTTCTTACAGGAAGAAGGATGACTTTGACCACTTTGAGCCAGCATTCTCTCATAGCTTTCTCCACCATCGTATGGATTTGCTGCTGAGAGACTCAGATAGGAATCTCAGAGGACACTTTCCCAGCAGTTTGATGCCCCTGCCTATATAATTTAAAATGCAGCCTCTGTCTCTAAGTCTTCCAAGGAGCAGACAAAGAGGTGGGAGAGCATGAACATGAAATCTCTGTGGTGGACTCTGGCTATGAGACTCAACACAGATATTCCAATTGTTTTTTTTTGCATGGCATGTTCCATTGAATGAGTATTCTTGTTTGTGAATCAGGAAAAACAGCAAATAAGCATTAACCACAAGAGAAAAAAAATTCCCATGGTTGCACCAATTTGAAGCACTATACTGAAATTGCAATGTAACGTAGAGGCCAATTACGAGTCTGGTGGCCTTTGCCCACCAGACTCGCGGTGGCGCAGCGTTGGCGGTCCTGCAGCAGCTGTATTCCGAGGCGGTCATTCGGACTGCCATTGCTGCGCTGGCTGTGCCAAGGAACCACCGCTCCCTGGCGATGGGACAGCGGACAGGGGTATACAATATGCAAGGTGGGACTGCCGCGGTCAGCAGAGCATATTATGAGTTTCTCCACCGCCAGCCTTTTCATGGCGGTAAACCTGCCAGGAAAAGGCTGGTGGTGGGGAAACAAAGGGGGCCCTTCAGGGCCATCATGCCCCCGCAGCCATGGCGATGCATTAAGGTGGGCACCATATGTGCCCCCCTGTTTGCATGCACCCCAAGTTCCAGCACGGCTTGGACTTCACAGTCCATGCCGTGCTGGAACTGCTTTTGCGTTCCCATTGCGGTGCCCGTTTTCATGGAACTGCCATGGAAATGGCAAAAGAAAAGCCCACCAGACAAGAGTTGAACTCGCAATCTGGCACACTGGCCATGCACAGCTTTGGCAGTGCTGTGCCGGCACACAGCTGGCGCAACACCACCAAAGTCGTAATCATGCCCCAAGTTCCTTCTGAACTCCATGTTTCTTCCTCTGTACCATTGACCAGAAGTCAGCAATAGATGCTGAACTGGCTGGGAGGGTCGAAATGCTGCTTGGGATTTTCTTCCTTTAAGCAGCTAATAGACGTGAGAGTTAAGAAATCACAATACATTTACCCTACACATCCCAAATTCTAAAGCCATTATTGAACTTCCCCATGTCAACAAATCTTGGACTAGATGATGCAAAGGGATGTGGTCCAAACATTGACCAACAATTCTGGCAGGGGTCTATTGATGCATTCATCTTCAAAACACCAAACACAAAATCCTGTCTCTCCTCACCCAGAAAGAACCACAGGAATGAGTAAACCTGGAAAAAAACAAAAGTCCAACCGAGATGTAAACAAATAAAGGGTCACTGTAAACAGCAGGTATCAGACCTCGGTGTAAAATGAGAGGATCTAAATGTAGCGGTTATGAGTAAGGCTAGGATAGGATAGGATATTTATTTATAAAGCGCTCGAATGCCGTGGCGTCTTGGCGCTGGGTGGATATGTGGGAGGACTGGGCCACCTAGCTCCAGAGATTTAGATTGAAGAAAATAGCCAAGTCTTTAGCGACTTCCTGAAGATAGACCGGTTGGATTGGAGTCGCATAATAGGTGGCAATTGATTCCATAACTTGGCTGCACAATAAGAGAGAGTCCGACCCCCCCACCTTGCTCTACGGATTTTTGGGGTGTGGATGAGGCCCGTGTTTGTTGATCTGAGGGTTCTTATGGGGGAATAACATGAGAACACCTTCTGGATCTCCTCCAAGACCCCTCCATATAGAGCTTTGTGCACCAGACAGAGGGCCTTAAATTCCACTCTTTGCTGGACAGGGAGCCAATGTAGCATCCTTATGCCAGCCGAGGTGGAATGGCCTTTCGGAATGTTTAACAACAGTCGGGCAGCTGTATTTTGCAAAGATTGTAATTTCCTCCTCTGAGACTTGTCAATACCCATAAAGAGCGCGTTACAATAGTCTAGTTTTGAAAGAAAGAGCGCTACTACAACAGTTTTTTGAAGTTCTTGCGGGATGAAATGAAAAATCTTCCGCAGACTTTTCAGAAGAAAGAAGCAAGAGGAGGTCAAACTGTTGACCTGGGCTGAAAAGTTGAGCTGATCATCGAAGATCACTCCCAGGTTCCTGACTTTCGTGGATGGGCGGGGACATTCACCCGCCTCAGACGGCCACCAGGTGTTGTTCCAAAGTGAAGGGCCTTTGCCGAACTCCAAGACTTCTGTCTTGTCAGTGTTTATTTTAAGGAAATTTCCACTCATCCAGCTCATAATTTCCGTCAGACAGGCATGAAAACTGCAAGCCACGGTCTCTGGTTGTTTGGATACCGATATTATGAGCTGGGAATCGTCCGCATACGAGATCAGGGTGAATCCGTGCTTCCTAATAAGACTAGCCAGTGGGGCGACATAAATATTAAAGAGCGTTGGTGACAAAGCGGAGCCTTGTGGTACTCCGCACGGGAGATGGAAGGTGTCGGACTGAAGGCTCTCCCAATGGATGTTCTGCACCCTTCCTACTAGGAAGGAGGAGAGAAGGGCCAGAGCGGCATCCTCAATTCCCATGTCCCTCAGCCGCTGCACTAACACCGCATTGTTTACGGTGTCAAATGCTGCTGATAGGTCTAGGAGAATGAGTACCGCTCTGCCCCCCTCATCCATCACCTTCCGTATCTCCTCGGTGGCCATTATCAGGGCCGTCTCTGTAGAGTGACGGGGCCTGAAGCCATGCTGTGTCAGATCAAGCAAGTTATTGGATTCTAGGTATTGTGTTAACTCCTTGTTTATGGCTTTTTCAAGAATTTTAGCTACTATTGGTAACCCTGAAATTGAACGATAGTTTTTAGTTTCGGTGGGATCAAGGGCTGGCTTTTTGAGAATTGGCCTGATGCACGCTTTTTTCCAGGCGGAAGGGTATGTGCCGGTTTCTATGACTTGGTTTAAAAGGGGGGTTAAATATGTGCATATATTTCTAGAAACTAGGTGCAATGTGGCTGGGGGACAAGGGTCATTCGGTGAGCCTGACTTTATGGATAGGAGGCAATGATTGGCCTCCTCGTGAGATAACTGCTTGAAACAGGTTAGCTGGCAATGGGCTGCCCTCTCCACCATAGGTGGGGTGTTACGGCCAGCCATAGCACCAGGCATGTTTAAAAGGTCGTTATAAATCAGTTGCACTTTACTTTGAAAGAAGGTGGCCAGCTTGTTACAGAAGGCTTGATCAGGTCTGAACTGATTAGCCTGTTGTGGTTTAGCTAACAATTGAACAGATTTAAAGAGTTCCTTGGAGAAGTTTCTGGCAGCCTCAATTTTTGTAGTAAAGTAGACACGCTTTGCTTCAATAATTGCCTCTTTGTATTGTTCTAAATTTAAATTGTATGCCGCTTTGTGCTCCTTGCTGTAATCGGATCTCCAAATCCGTTCGCTTCTCCTACATTTAATCTTTACACGTTTGATGTCAGGTCCGTATCATGGTGCGGTTTCCGAACCTCTTTTAACTAGGATTGTTGTTTCGGGGGCAACATGATTTGCAGCAGTCCAGATCCAGTTGTCAAACTGGTTAGCTGCTTCATCATTGCCCCTGGCTAAAATGGGTGGGCAGGAGTTAAGGGCAGTTTCCAAGTCCCTTCCTTGTATCTTATTCCACCACCGAATCTTCACCCTGAAGGATCTACTAGGATTCGGGCGACTGAGCTCAGTTGTCCTTAAATCAAAAAAGACCGCCTTATGGTCTGTCCAGGTTAGTGGTAGGGTCCTGTTCATAGTGATGTCAGGGTCATTGGTAAATATCCCATCTAACGTGTGCCCGGCTAGATGCGTGGGTTCAGACACTACTTGCGTAAGATTGTATGCTGCAAGATTATCCAAGAGTCTGGCCGGGTTGAAGTCGCCCAGAATGGTGAGTGCGGGAGAATCAAGACAGGACTCAAGAAAAGTCAGAAGGGCTTGGGAAAAAGCCGCTCTGGGCCCCGGTGGTCGGTAGACCAGTAGACCTTGAAATGTGGAGCTATTACTTAGCTTCAAGGAGAAACGCATCACCTCTGCGGGGAGCGATAAAATTGCTTCAACTCGCAGCTTTAAGTGCTCTCGGTGAATTATGGCTATACCACCTCCTCTATTTCCCGTCCTGTCCTGTTTGGTCACTGCATAGCCAGGGGGGAGGGCCATGTTCCAATCAGGATCAGAGGTTTAATCCGTCCATGTTTCGGTCAAAAAGACAATGTCCGGCTTGTCCACCTGTAAGAGACATTCTAGTTGAAACTTGTGTTTGACCAATGATCGTGTGTTTAGAAGCATACATGTCAAGGTCAGTTCGTGCCCCAGTGTAGCTGCGATGCCCGACCGACCATTGCCGACGCCGAAGTCCGGCGATGGACATACGCAGTGACTAGGACCTACCCTTGTACCACATTTACACTTATCCCCGTGTTCCCTATCTTAGCAGCGCGGTCGTCACTCATGCCTCCTGGGGTGAAACGAAAATCACAACTTGTACAGTTATACTCTACAAGCTTTTCCCCCACTTGCAGGACCTTTGGGGTACAGCACTCACCTCTCCTGAGGTCGAGAAGTTGCTTTCTTGTGAAACTGCAGAACTCAAACTGGCCAGGAGTTCTGGCGCTAGGCGCGCTCCGGGCGCCGCCTTCGGCGCGAAGGCGGCGCGGTCGCGCCAGCGCGTTTTTTATAGCCGGTGACAGCGGAAAAACTAGAGTGCTAACCCCTGGTAGGCGGGCTCGCTCTAACAGGCGAGCACCGCGGCTCGGCGAACAGTTAAATAAACCAACAAATTTTTCTACAGATACAGTTTTAAAAACATTAAAATGTGCAAAAAAGCAGTTTAGCAGCAATATATCTGAATTTACGGGCTCAAGCAACCCACATACCACACACAGTAAGAGCTGGTCCTTACATGGAAGCATCCTGGAATGGGAAGAGCTATTTCCAACAAAATAATATTATTAATGAAGAGGTAACAGGTGCTTGAATCTAGGATAGAGGTGCAACTCTTGCAAAGTAAGGAGAGAGAAATACGAATAATGAACATTACAGTTAAGAATTGACCACTTCAATGTAGTTCCAACCTAAGGTGCCATGCCATAAATAGGTTTAGAAACATAAGTTGTGCTTTATTTAAGTAATATGTTTAGTTAATATTTTATTGTTCAATAATGAAATGTGCAGTTACCGCTTTTCAGTTGGTGTTTGTTCTGTTGGACAGAGCAACTGACTCCTCTTGCCTTTGGCAGGTTTGTAGGTGTATTGATTGTTTTATTCCTTCTCTGTCTATACACCTTTACAATGCTTGTGTATTTGTTCATATTTGTTAACTGTTGCACTTTTGAATGTGCTTTATTTAGTAGTTATCTTTTTTCAATTTTTGGGTTATTCCTAATTTGGTGAATACTATTTTATGTTTGATATTCTACTATTATTTTACGGAAATGAAACTGGGATCCTGATGACCTTGTGCTCGAAGTCCAGTACAAAAAGAAATGAAAATAATACTTTACCATACAGTTGATGGAAAAAATGGTGGACCAATTAAAATGAAAACTAGGTTACTAATACATTAGAGTCATGGTAAAAATATTTCTATTATTTCATGTTAAAATTATAATCCATATAAAGGGCCCGATTACGATGTCAGGTGGCCCTCCACCGACAGTCTGTTGGTGGCGGCCCGCCCTACATCCAGGGTATCGGTCCGACCTCCGGATTACAAAACCCAGCGGTGAGAGCGATTTGGGCAGGGTGAAAGACCACCGGCTCCGACAGGCTTAAGAAGCCCGTCAGGGCTGCAGTCTGAGGTTAATCCCTACAATGGAGGCAGTGCCTGCGGAGGCACCGCCGTAGGGATTAGGATGTCAGTTTCTGACAGCCTTTTTATGAAAAAGCTGTCAGAAAGGGACTTTGGGGGCCCCTAGCAGGGACCCCATGCCCTGTGGGCCTCCGCTATATGGCCAGGGGGACACATATGGTGCCCCCCCCAAACATCCATGCACCGTGTGCCAGGCACCGAATGCTGCCTCCACACAGTGCATCGATGTTTTCAAAATGCTTTTTACTATTGTGGCTTTTGCAGCAGCCCTTTTCCTGGGCCGCTGCACAAGCCACAATAGTAAAAAGCATTTTAGACCGCCTTCACGGCAGTCGTATCGGAAGTGGGCTGTCGGGACTGCCGACTCGTCTCCTGCCCAAAACGATGGCAGTCGGATGCTCGTCTGACCGCCACCGTAAAGAGCCCTGAAATATCTACAAGAATATCATGACTGCATTTATTTTATAATGTGCTTATAAAAATGTAAAAATATTTTCTTGGCTAAAAACATTTTACTTTGAAATCAGTTAAAAAAATGTCTTATTAAATGTTCTGCAAAACATATTACCCATTCATTTTGTTTGATGTCTTTTTGTTTATCTAAATGTATAAAATATATAACGTACACACACTTATTTTTGTCTATTTGTATTTATACATTAAGCAAAAAAGTTATGTATTTAGTCATTTATTTTGCTATTGATTTATAGGTTTTCCTTCTTATTACATGCCGAATGCTTTAAATTTAATTTTTACAAATGACTATCGTTTTTATTTATGATCAGAAATAAAGAATGTCCAAAGTGTTAAAATATGTTATGTGCTATTGAAAAACATACATTAAGAAATTATTCTTGTATTAACTTTTCTGTTAAATATTTTTCAACATATGTCCATATTATTTTTAAATATATTTTGGCATAATCGCTAAGGCATTTTGAAGCTGGTGGAGTAGTACTCCTGTAGTACTCTTTGACATACATGCATTTATAAATTTGCCACAAACATCGAAAATTAGAATAAAATAGGAATATTTCTCAAACATTCATATAACATTCGTACAAATAGTAAGGACTCTGCCCTCTTTGGACTTATACTAATAGAGATTTTGAAGTTTATGGGCTGATTCACAAAGGCAAATACAGATAAAAAAGGAGCACTCTTGTAGTACTACTTCCCATACTCACAAACGCTTTTATGAATCAGTCTCATTATGTTATTAGTAGCCGCTTCACCTTCCAGTTTGCCACAGAGGGGAGACAGAGGAGTCTACGGCCATGCCTGGGGGGGGGGACTACGACTCCCGGCATTCCGAGCGCTTGCCGATGCGCTCATAGCTGATACGCCAGCCCGTGGCGAGTGTAGCCGATTCACCTTCCAGTTTGCCACAGCGGGGAGACAGAGGAGTCTACGGCCACGCCTGGGGGGAACTACGACTCCCGGCATTCCGAGCGCTTGCCAACGTGCTCATAGCTGACCCGCCGGCCCGCGGCGAGTGTAGCCACTTTACCTTCCAGTTTGCCACAGCCGGGAGACAGAGGAGTCTACGACCATGCCTGGGGGGAACTACAACTCCCGGCATTCCGAGCGTCTTGCCAATGCACTCATAGCTGACACGCCGGCCCGTGGCGCGGGACGCATGCGGCGACGCGCCTGGGCCGTGCCCGGGCAAAGCCCGGGCCAAACGCGGGCCCGTCCACCCCGGTCGAAGCCCGGAGAAGGCTGGGCCTCCCCTCTAACAGCGGGTCAACGGAAAGAGATCCCTTAGCCTTCAGGTACCGTGGTGTTTTTTTTACGCATATTGACTATTTATATCTGTCCTTAACTAGGCGTCTTCCTGCCTGAGATCTGAATCCACAATGAGCAAGCGTAAGGGCCGGCCGGAACGCACAGGAGTAGCGGGAACCTTGGATGCCTTTATCACTAGGGCTGAATCAATGCTCACCCATGAGATCGAGCTGACGGAGCGGCAACTTTCACTAGATCCACTTATTTTGCAGAGACGCTCTTCGTTAGGCTCCTTCACCTTGGGAAGTGTCCAGCAAACCACCCTGTCTGCCCCTGCGCTACCCCCTGTGCAAAACCCGTTTCAGCCCCCTCCTGTACCAGATCTGGATGCTCCTACTACTGATATCCCAAATGGGCCTAGTACAGGTACGAGGGGCCTGTTTTCCATAGTCCCGCATTGACGACAACATGAGAGAACCACCGGTGAAGAGAAGGAGGGGTGCGGGCCCTCAAAAACAAAAACAACCAAAAGGGTCCCGACTTGTTAAACCTAAGGGAAATGGTGAACCGGAACAGGGGATAACCCAGGCCCCACTTAGTCCTTATCAGGCAACGTTGCCCTTTTTCCCGGGCGGAGAGGAGTTCTGGAAAAGGATGGAGACTATGGTCACGGTCCTATTAAGCCCCAAGTTCTCAGAAATTGAAGAAAGACTATCCAAGCTAGAGGGCTTGGGCTCATTGGCCAGACTACACACATTACGTGAGACGGAGGGGGCTCACTAGCTTTAACAACGGCCGGAGCATATCCATCTCACCCACCAACTCACTCACCCACCTCAACTGCAACTTCACCAGAATAAGAACTCGAGTATTCCCCCCCGCCGCTCCTCACCGGCATGGCTATGGGTATATCATCACAATGCAAAGTACTGAGTGAATTGATATGCACGTCATCTATTCCTTCTAGAAATGACCTGGGTAGATCGCTAAGTAACTCACAGACATCTAATACAGAGGGGGGAAATGTTGATATCGCAAAACAGAGGAATAATACTGTGGGGAGGCCCAGGTTCGATCACAAACGTTGCATCTACCCCCCACAGCGGCTCCTCTCGTATTGGTTCTTGGAAATGTCCCCACCTTGAGGATGGACCAGATTGAAACTACTACTCAGTTAATTGATCAATCAATCAATGCATTTATAGAGCGCGCTACTCACCCGGGAGGGTCTCAAGGCGCTGGGGGAGGGGGGAGTTACTGCTCGAACAGCCAGGTCTTGAGCTGCTTCCTGAAGGAGAAATGGTCCTGGGTTCGCCGAAGGTGAGTGGGGAGGGAGTTCCAGGTCTTGGCTGCCAGGTAGGAGAAGGATCTTCCTCCGGCGGTGGCTCTGCGGATGCGTGGTACGGTGGCGAGGGCGTGGCTGGTTGATCGTAGCTGGCGGGTGGGCGTGTAGAAGGTCATGCGGTCGTTGAGGTACTTGGGGCCCAGGTCGTGGAGGGCCTTGTGTGCGTGGGTGAGGAGTCTGAACGTGATTCTCTTGCTGACGGGGAGCCAGTGCAGGTCTTTCAGGTGTCCGGTGATGTGGCTGTGTCGGGGATGTCCAGGATGAGTCGTGCGGAGGCGTTCTGGATGCGCTGGAGTCTTTTTGAAGTTTGGCTGTGGTTCCGGCGTAGAGGGTGTTCCCATAGTCCAGTCGGCCGGTGACGAGTGCCTGGGTGACGGTCTTCCTGGTTTCAGTGGGGATCCATCTGAAGATCTTGCGGAGCATGCGCAGGGTGTTGAAGCACGAAGATGAGACGGCGTTGACTTGTCTGGTCATCGACAAGGAGGAGTTCAGGATGAAGCCCAGGTTGCGTGCGTGAGTCCGTTGGCTTGGGCGCGGTGCCCAGGGCCGGGGGCCACCAAGAGTCGTCCCAGGCGGAGGGTGATGAACCCAGGATGAGGACTTCCGTCTTGTCTGAGTTCAGTTTAAGGCGGCTGTTCCTCATCCAGTCGGCGACGTCTCTCATCCCGTCGTGTAGGTTGGCTCTGGCGGTGGTGGGGTCGTTGGTGAGGGAGAGGATCAGCTGGGTGTCGTCGGCGTAGGAGATGATGTTGAGGTTGTGTTGGCGTGCGATGGCTGCGAGGGGGCTCATGTAGACGTTGAAGAGGGTAGGACTGAGTGAAGATCCTTGTGGAACGCCGCAGATGACTTCGGTGGCCTCGGATCTGAACGGGGGAGGCGGACTCTCTGGGTTCTTCCGGCGAGGAACGAGATGATCCATTCCAGTGCTTTCTCTCGGATTCCGATGTTGCTGAGGCGCTTCACTAGGGTGCGGTGGCAGACGGTGTCGAACGCCGCGGAGAGGTCCAAGAGGATGAGGGCTGCTGTTTCCCCGTTGTCGGTTAGGGTTCTGATGTCGTCGGTGGCTGCGATTAGGGCGGTCTCGGTGCTGTGGTTGGCCCGAAACCCGGACTGCGAGGGGTCGAGGATCCATTCGTCTCGAGGAAGGCGGCAAGCTGTCTGTTGACGGTCTTCTCGATGACTTTGGCCGGAAACGGAAGGAGCGAGATGGGACGGTAGTTCTTGAGGTCGGTGGGGTCCGCCGTTGGTTTCTTCAGGAGGGCGGTAAGCTCGGCGTGCTTCCAGCTCTCCGGGAAGGTGGCGGTGTGGAAGGAGGAGTTGATGATGTCCCGGAGATGGGGTGCGATGGTGGCGTCGGCTTTGTTGAAGACGTGGTGTGGGCAGGGGTCGGTTGGTGATCCGGAGTGGATGGAGTTCATCGTGCGGGTGGTGTCTTCGGTGCTGATCGGGGTCCAGTTGCAGAGGGTGGTGGTGGCGGGCGTTGGTTCGGCGGTAGGGTGCGTGGTCTGTGCGTCGAAGCTGTTATGTAAGTCGGTGATCTTGCGGTGGAAGAACGCGGCGAGTGAGTTGCAGAGGTCTTGCGAGGGGTGATGTCGTTGTTTCCGGCGCTGGGGTTGGAGAACTCTTTGACGATGCTGAAAAGTTCCTTGCTGTCGTGGGCGTTGTTGTCCAGTCGTTCTTTGAGTGCCGACTTCTTGGTGGCACGGATCAGCTGGTGGTGTTTGCGGGTGGCGTGCTTGAGGGCGGTCCTGTTGTCTGTGGTCTGGTCGAGTCGCCAGGCTTTCTCGAGAGTGCGGCAGTTCTTCTTGGATTCCTTGAGTTCGTTGAGTGAACCAAGGGGTTTTCTTGCTTCCGGGTCTGCTGGGAGGGTTTTTAGTGGTGCGAGGTCGTCGGGCGCAGGCGGTCAGCCACTTGGCGAGGTTGCTGGCTGCTTCGTTTGGGTCCGTTGTGTTAGTGGGTGTGTTCTGGCTGAGGGAGGCGGTGAGCTGCTCGGCGGTGATCTTGCTCCAGCTCCGGCGGGGAACCTGTTGCGGGTGGTGGTGGGTCGCAGTCTTTCTGAAGCTGAAGTGGACGCAGCTGTGGTCGGTCCAGTGGAGTCCGGTGGCGTGGCTGAAGGAGATGTGCTTGCTGGAAGAGAAGACGGGGTCAAGCGTGTGGCCGGCGTAGTGGGTGGGCGTGTTCACCAGTTGCTTGAGTCCGAGGTTGGCGAGGTTGTCCAGCAGGGCGGTGGTGTTTCTGTCGTTGTTGTTCTCCAGGTGGAAGTTGAGGTCCCCTAGGAGGATGTAGTCGGCGGAGGGCATGGCGTAAATCTCTTCACTGGCTGACTGCCCATACAACAGGTTTGACATGGGGGGATCTTGGCTAGCCAATCATATCATCATGGCAAGAAGGGTAGGGAGGGTGGGACCGTCCCTAAAAACTCTGGAGGGCGACTGTGTGGTACTGAATTTCAACAATCCATCAACACTGAGATCCCTTTTGTTCCAATTACACAGAGCTCTACCTAAGGGTACCCAGATTCTTGCACTGACGCTTGGTTACTTCTATTCCCCTCCCCCCAGATGGATCGAATAGGCCTGAAACCACCTTTGCATTATAGGGAGGACTATGCAAATTCCATCCCACTGGGATATTCGGGTTTATCCCTTACAAATAGATTTGCACCTCTCTCTGGTTTGGACCTGTGTGATTGACTATCCCCAAGCCCAGTTGAGGGTCCCTCCCTATCTGAAATCGCACTGCCCGAAACCAGTGATCCCCCTAGGTCTGCCAAATGGAAGACGGGGCAGGCTAACTCATTTTTATTAGCAACCTGGAATGTGGCAGGTATAGCAAACAAACTGGGCAATGATCAATGGGCAAAAATCTGGCAGAAATGCGATTTAATCTCCCTCCAGGAAACCTGGGCAACGGACCCCATTTTTGTTAACGGCTATCGATCCTTCCAATCAAGGGCAGCTCCAATGTCAGCAGGGAGGGCTAAGGGGGGTCTGCTAACACTGATCCCAAATATGTCAGACCTGAAAATAAAAAAGTTTATAGATAATAGCCTCTTCTTCCATATTCTTATCCTTGAGTTGGCCAAACTAGGCTCTTGGCTCTTAATAAACTTTTACAACAACAATTTTGGCCCTAATATGCACCTGGCCGTAGAGGAGGTAAATAAGGAACTGGATGTTATTCTACAATCACAAAGGCTTAAGGAACCCATATATGTTATCTGGCTCGGAGACTTTAAAACCACCCCTGTAGACACAATCTAGAGAAAGTATGTGGTTTGACAGATCTTATGGGCAACCCACGATATCACTTTTATCATAGCACCTATGGTAATAGTCTGAACTGGACACTCTCGGCTAGGGACATGGTGATTGTGAACAAGCTTTCCTCCTCCTCTGATTCCCTACCAAAAACCTTTCGACATTTTGAACATGAAACACCTATAGACTTTTTTATGGTGTCAAACTCCCTCAATGAGAGCTGTATTCACGCTGATGCCCAATTTACATCTTTTAGCGACCATGCCATTTTAACCTGTGAGATCCGTTCTGCCCCCAGAGAAGTGCCTAGACAGCAGGAAATAGCTCCACCACTAATCTCAAGGAAAAACGGATATCAATTAAAGTGGGCCCAAATTGACAGTGCCAAAACTCTGTCTGAAACGGTCAGTAACTCTTTAGCTAGCATTGAAACATGTTTGGATTTAAATAGCTCCCCCGTGTTACATTACTAGGTTTTACTAACCTACTGGATAATATAAAAAAGGCATTAACACAGTATAAGGCTGATAGACCTAAAAAGGCCAATGGCTGGTTCGATTCCCATTGCTCAAAATCCAGAAAGGCCCTGGTCACAGCACTAAGGACACAACCTAAGGATGCATTATTAATCGCCTCCTTGCGTAGGAATTATAAACTAGCAAGGAAGTCTAGGGAAAGGGTAATGAGGGAGGAAATCTGGGCCAGCTAAGAGGGAGCCTCTGTATCAGGAAATAGCAAAGAGTTTTGGGATATAATTAATGCTCCTTATTTTAAGACCCAAGAAGACCCTGTTCTAGACTCGTATATAGGTGAAGACGATTGGGTGGCACACTATTCAAGCATTTTTTCCCTCACTTCTCCTCTCCCCAGTCCCTTCAACTCAATAGGCCCTAATCCCCATGAAAATCTAGTGTTCTCTCTTCTAGAGGTAAAGCGAGGTCTAGAGGCCTGTAGCACGGGGAAAGCGCCGGTCCCAGATGGGGTCCCAATAGACTTTTTTCAAGCGGATCAAGATCTTTGGGTCCCCCTGTTGACAAACGTTTTTAATAAGATAGTGCTATTGCCCCCCCCCCCCATTGTGGAAGAAGAGTTTAATTGTCCCAATTTATAAAAAGGGAGATAAGGGTAATCCTAAAAACTACTGACCCATCTCCCTTATTGACACAACTGCCAAACTGATGGGACGTCTCCTTTTGTCTAGGCTTGAATCCTGGGCGCGAGGCAGGAATCTTTTAATGCAGACCCAGTATGGATTCCAACAGGGGAAGGGCACTGTTGATCAGTGCCTGAATCTCTCTCTCATCACGGATAAATATGTGAGGGCTAAGGGTAGGAAACTTTATTTCGCTTTTATGGATTGACTGCGTTTCCCACCCCAAGCTCTGGAACATTATGGCAGAGATGGGAATGGACCAGCCCTTGATTGACTTCATTTGCCAACTGTACTCTGACGTCTCTGCATCCGTTCAGTGTGGGAAGAATGGGGAGCGCTCCCGCCCCTTTAAGATCTCAAGAGGAGTAAGGCAAGGCTGCGTCCTCGCACAATTTCTATTCTCTATCTACACAAATGGTTTGGAGGATGCACTGGCAGGTGCATCCCTGGATGTTCCTAAATTTGACTCGCAGCGGCTCCCTATCCTGGCATACGCCGATGATGCCGTACTGCTCTCTAGAACGCGTGGGTCTCCAGCGTCTGATTACAGCATATGCGGCTTTTATGAGTACGCTGGACCTAAAAGTCAATCAAGCAAAGTCTTTTATCCTAATCGCAGGGGCATGGAAAAAAGAAAAAATACCACACTTCCACATGGACTCAATAAAAATTGAGGTGGTTAATTCTTTTTCATATTTGGGAGTCCTCTGTGATAAGAACTAATCTTGGACACAGTTGGTGGAAGCAAGGGCCATGGCTATGGATAGGAGCTTAGCGGCACTAAAAACATTTACAAGGAGGTTGGGTGCTAGACCTCCTGGCCCCATAAAAAAGATCTATCATGCCAAGACAGTATCAGCTGCGGCATATGGGGCAGGCGTATGGGGCTTTGCCCCCATTGAACCATTACAGACAATTGAAAACAAATTTTTCAAATCTCTAACCTCCCTTCCACAATCATATTCAAATTACATCTCTCATATAGAATTAGGCCTTCCTCATATTACCGACTCAATTCGCTCAGCTCCACTCATGTTGTGGTTGTCGATTTGGCGTAGGGACACTGTCCCTCTTAACCAAAGGATTATTATAGACATACTTAAAATGGAGAACCACAACAGGAGTGGATGGTTAAACCATGTTGAGCAGGAATTTAGCGCCTTAGGTCTGTTGCATCTTTTCAAGGAACCAACAACATGCCAGAATTTCCCTAAGCTGAGGCTGGCTGAGATTTTTAAGTTGAGGGCTCAACACGACCGCAAAGAGAAGAATCACGGTGCGCAGATGGTCTGGATGTACCAACTAACACCCCCATTAGTTGAGGGTGAGTTTTCTTACTTAGCAGAGGTCCCACTCTCACAACACAAGTTTATCCTTCTGCGTTTTCGCCTAAATCTGATCCCATTGATGCTGGGGTATCCGGCCAGAAGATTTAGGCACTCTGATTTAGCTTTGTGCCCTTGTGATCTTAACTCACCACAAAACGATTTGCACTTGGTACTTTTCTGTAGCATGTTTGCTCAGGAAAGAAAGAAATTTATCATACCGATTTTAAAGAGACACAACTTTTGTCTATGCGGGTTGCATTATATTTTTTTAAATCTCTCTCTTCCGAACCCGCTTGTCTGTTATGCAGTAGCATCATTTTTGTGGGCATGTATGCGTAAAAGGAAATTTGCGGTTCATTAATGAATTATGAGGATTTTTTATTGTCCACTGTTTTATTATCCTTTAAAAAAAAATACTTAGTAATTTTTAACTCAATGTATCTTTTTAAGTGTGTTTTATAGGGATATTCATTGTAAACCTGATCAAGGGGGGCTCTTTTATGAAATGAACTGTGATTGATTGAGATTTTATAGGTCTGTTTTTATTTACCTTTTATGTACTTTTATGATCTGAACAAAAAAGATCGAATAGAGTTTCAAATGGAATGGAATATTATTTCTAAAATCAATTTATCTTCAGTTACAATACTTATATATTTTATTGTTACTTTGCAGTTTTAGAATTTTTTTAAAACAAATTATAGAAGTTAACATATATTTTTCGGATCACTGACATAATATCGACAACAAAAATATCGTATTGACAAAATATCATCGTCATAATATCGACTACAATAATATCGACTACCAATACTTATTTAAAAAAATACAAAAATATCGAGTACACAATATAGTATATAAAAAATATCGTACACCACAATATCGAAATACAAAATATCGTTAAATTAAATATCGTTTAATTTTAAAACACATACAAAATATCAAAAATATCGAATACCAAAATAGAGACATCAATATTATCGACTTTTTAACAATATCGACTATTGAAAAACTGGTCAATTAAATATATGTTTAGCACCAAATATAAATTCACATTATAAAACAATATAAAACACTTAAATAACATAAAATAATCATTTGCAAACACATCAATATATAAAACTGAAAATTTTTTCTAAACGAATAATTACAGTAATAAAATAAAAGCTTTAAAATATATAATGCTTGCATCATGTCACATTCAAAACAATGTTTAATATATTATGGGGAGTATTCACTTACCTTTGGCTGCTCTAACTTCCTCGTTGCACGCTCTGTACGCCCTGGTGGGATAGGAGTCCCAGGGCCAACATCTCCTGTGCCAGGCTTCCCGCGAGGGGTCCAACATCGCGGAAGGGGACTACAGGTCCCAGAACTCTTTGCTGCTGCCACAGGTGCTGCCGTGAGGGGGAGGCGCTTGTCATCGCGCTTATAGCGCTGCCTCTCCCACCGCAGCGCGGGACGCGCGCGGGATGTGGCCCGGTCGAAGCCCGGGCCAAGGGCGGGCCCGTCTGAGCCCGTCAGGGACCGGATAAGGCCGGGCTGGGCCACCCCTCTGACATTTAGTTTGTGTGGCTGTGTGGGTTGGAGTAGTGAGTAGGGTAAGTTTAGTTGTGGTGCTTGGACATTATGAACAAACGCAAACCTACAGCGGGTGTGGGGGTTGTGGGGACTCTTGATGCATTTCTTACCAGGGCAGAATCAGTGTTAAATCACCAAATACAGCTCACTGAACGTAGGCTATCGCTCGAACCAGTAGTTTCCGTCAGTATCCCTGGACCTTCCCCACTTCTCCCGTGCTGTGAGTTAGTTGCCATTGAAGCTACTGACCAGCAGTGCGGTTCGTCTCCCCTACCTCACAGCAGTCAAACGATATCTCTCTCCTCTAACTTAGGAAATGTGGAAAGTCCTCTTAATACCTCTCTGGTTACTACCAATGGTCAGAAGCCTAGTCATGTCATTATTGTTGAACCACCGTCTAAAAAGCGGAAAGCCCGAGGACCATTAAAAAATAATCATATGCCCCTTAGATCTGGCAAACGTAAAGGGGAGCCTATCGCGAGCATTAGTTACATGATGGCTAGTAGCGGTTTAACTAGCCAGCCTCGCCCAGTGGATGTATGTGTTTCCTCCCACTTGAGTAACGAGGGAGATCTTTGTACTAGGATAGAACTTAAATTATCGGCACTGATCGATCCCATAATAAAGAAGTTGTCCCTGATTGAAGAAAGACTTGGCAAAATAGAGATGGGCATTGTTAATCTCCCCCTAAACAATTCCAATGGGACAACGGTGGGTGGGCTTCCAACACAATTGAATGAGAGGTCAGTGGGAGTATCTAGGGGCTTGGCCAGCAGTGCAAGTTGCTCTCCATCTTTGTCAGGTATTGTCACTAAGGTAACACAACCTGACAATCGACCTCAAATCATAAAGCCCTTATCTTCTACTAAGAGGCAGGTAGAGAGACTCACTAGCCCGAAGATACATCAGCCCCCCATTTCTAGTCCTCCGAGTACCCAGACCTTTCTACATCTACCCCCGGAAGCCACGCCAAATACAGTTGTTCTGTCCAACGTCCCAGTGCTCCCTTCTGGAGTGCAGGAGCACTGGTCTACGCTTAGAAATAAGGCACTACATTTGTTGAGTGTTAGGACCGGCATCAAGGAACCTCTTTTTCGTGAGTTTAAGATGGTTCGTAGAGTTCCTTGGGTGGGTAAATCCTACAAGTCTCTCCCAGGTGATTGTGTGGTTCTTAGCTTTAGATCCCCCAGATTGGTTCAGCACATATTGGAGAGGGTGGGCAATTGTTATACCAAGGAGGATGATATCAATTGTGTCCCGCTGGGCTTTTTCTATAAAACAGAAGGGAGTATTGGTCATAGAGCGACGAGGGGCGAACCAAACTTGTGTGGTCAACATACTTTTCAGATTTCCACTTGCAACCGATTTGATGCTTTAACTTCCACGGAAGAAATAGATTGACTTAAAGTTCCTGGCGGCCCGACTAAAACAGGAGCCCTAGCTTATACACGGTCATTTCGTACTTGGGATGTCTCAGTTTCTGGTTGTGTCTATCGTAGTCGTGCCGACCCTGGGAATGTTTGTGGAACTGGGATGGTTAAAGCACTGGAGGAGAGGACGAGGGAATCTATTATTACCCCCTCGGCTACCCCTACCCCCTATAGCGTTTTCCAACAGTACAACAGTTTTCCCAGTAAGTCAGTGGTTGTGGGCAATAGTAGTACGGGTGCAACTGACCATCTTTATACTACTGTAAAACGGCTTGCACAGCCATCAATGTCTTTTTCTTCCTGGAATGTAGCTGGGTTGTCTACCAAAACTGTCTCTACTGATTGGGCAGTCTTTATAGATAATTATGACATTTGGTTTTTTCAAGAAACTTGGTCTTTGGCTCCCATTTTCTTCCCTGGTTATCTTAATTTCTCCAAACCAGCGCTGAGGGGCCAGAAAGGTAGGGCGTCTGGCGGACTCACATGTTGGGTCAGGCAGTTAGATGGATGTGTGGTGCAGGAAGTTTACATTGACAGTCCCGACATAATGGTATTGTGGTTACGGATGGCTGACGCGTTAGACGTTCTGGTAATTAATGTCTATGCCAGAGGGTCGCCTGGGGGTAAAGCATCATCTGTTGTCGCCCACCTTGACAAGTTTTTAGGTAGTCTGGGGGGTGGCTGCAACCTGATAATAGCGGGCGATTTTAATTGCACTTTTGAGCCCCTCGACCATGAAGACGGTAATCTTAGTCTGGAAGAGGATGCACAATGGAACATCCCGCAACTAAATTTAAGCCCAATTAAAAAGTGGACTGAGGCTGCACTACAGCTCAAAGGGTTGTGTTTGGAAAGGAGACTCAGAGCAGCCAATGGGAGGACGCATTCAGATAGTGAGGGTACTCACACTTTTGACAATGGATCAAGAAGTAGTCGCATTGACTACATATTTCTTAATGTGGAAATCTGGTCTTTTATGTTGGATATGGTGGTCCAGGAGCGGAATGAAAGTGACCACAACCCGCTGATTCTAACCTTAAAGATTCCTGGCCTTTCTAGTAATGACTCTAGGGCCGCTGAGGACAAGTTAACCGAGGCCATACTTACCAATGATATGAGGAGAGTTAGATGGGCTAGGCTGGTGGATAACAAGGGTGATGTGGCTGAGATGAAATCCTTAGTCATCCGCTCACTCTCTATTTTACATGAATGCGCCTCCCAAGAGGCGGTAAACCACATTATCCCCGAGGTCCACAATGAGCTCTTTGGGAAGTTAAAATGTTTTTTTATTAAACCAAATAAACAAACGAGGGCTCCATTCATTAAGGTAGCCTCCTGGTATAATAAAGCTTGTAGAGAGGCTTATGGGTCACTGGCTAGGGCTATTAGATCACATGTAGCGAGGGATATAAAAAAAGCTAGAGCTAGGTACAAGGCATCCCAATTGCAAGCGAAGAAGGACTGGGATGAGTCCCGATGGCAGGACCTGCTTGTAGCAAGCAAAGAGCGAAATTTGACGCATTTCTGGCAACTTGTTAAATGGGGCAGTGGAGTTATATCCCAAGTTCCCACGAACCATGTTGCTCCAGAGGTGTGGGTGTCCCATTTTGAGGCACAGTTTTTAGCCACTAGTTGTAGTGCTCTTATCAACCCCCTACCTGTTTTGGATACCAGTGCCTCCTTTTCCTGCCTCGAGGTGGGAAAAAGTGCTAAAATCGATCCCACGAGGTCGGGCCCCAGGTCCAGACTGTATTCCGGCTGACCTGTTTGTATCGGACAAAGAGAACTGGGTCCCCTATATTAAATATCTTGCAAATGCAGTAGCTAGTGGCGCAGCTATTCCGGATACTTGGTTCGGTGCTGAAATTTTACCTATATTTAAGAAGGGTGATCGTTCCCAGCCAGGCAATTATAGGCCAATAAGCCTTTTTGATTCCATCCAAAAAATAGTCGCAAGGCTCGTCTTAGTCAGAATTCAGGCCTGGATAGACGAGATGGACATTTTGACCCCCCTACAGGCAGGGTTCCATCCCCACATAAGTACCATCGATCAGGTGTTTAGGTTTGCTCTTGTTTATTGGAAGGTAGTTGCTATTGGTGGTGGCACGATTTACGCGGCCTTTGTAGATCTTAAGACCGCGTTCGATCTAGTTCCTCGTGCCAAAATGTGGAGTGTATTTCAGGCTCTGGGGATGCCCTACGAACTACTAAGGGGTCGATTCCGATTCGGGCCGGAAAAAGCACCGACCGACTCGGATCCGGAAATAATACCGACCGACACGTACCTATGGCGCCCGACACGCCAAGTACGATGCAAGGCGTGCAAAATCCGACCGACACGTACCGAAACCAAGTCGACCGACCGAGCCGCAGGGAAAACAGCAATCCGGTCGGAAAAACACGCGAATCCAACCGACCGACACGCACCCGGAACAAATCCGACCGAACCGTACACGCGAACTCCAACCCGCAAAGTACGATGCAAGGCGCGAAAACCACGAGCGAGTCGGACGGAGGCCAAGCCGTACGACCGACACGCATACAAAACCGAGCCGAAGCAACACAAAACACCGCGACCGACGCGTACGCAGCATAGAAAACTGCACATACACAGCGTGAACGAAACGGAGAACACCGTACGAGACAAATGCAGGGTCCGACTCGGTCACAAGAACGTTTCCAACATACACAGACAGTACAAAGGAAAATTCACCCAAAAAAGGCCAAACAAGCAATTACCAAGCCAATAAATACTGGGGGGTGGGGACAGAGAACAAAGACACACCCACAACTACACCCATATAAAGGACACAAATCACAACCATGAGCCTTTGCAAATGCCATTCCACTGCCAGCACCCAAGAGAAAGCAACCACACACCCACAGCTCATCCCTCACACAAGCCACACACCATCAGCACACCAACAAATACCTACCTCACATACACCCAGCAAAACACACACTCACACACCCTCACCTGCACACCAACACACACATCACTCACCATCACCACCCATCACCATGCCCCCCAAGAAGAATCCCAAGTTCCTAGATTGTGAATTGGAAGTCATGGTAGACGAGATCCTCAGGGTAGAGCCACAGCTGTTTGGCACACTGGTCCAACAGACCCCCATCTCCCAGAAAACCAAGATGTGGGAGAGGATCATCAACAGGGTGAACGCACAATCACCATGTCGGCACACAAAGAGCGACATCCAGAACAGGTGGTATGACGTGCGCAGGAGGGTACGGGACCTGCTCAAAAAGACTACATCAACAGCCAACACACCGGCAGTGGCCCTCCTGCCAAGCCAATATACCTCAGGCCCTGGGAGGAGAAGGTGCGGGCCATCCTTCCGCCAGTGAGCGTATATGGACTAGAGGACATCCCAGAGCCTGGTGAGTACACAACAAATGTACACAATATACTGCCACAAAACACACACACATCACTGTCAAGGGAGAGTCAAACCATGCACTCATAGCAATTACACAGCAACCAGAACAGAATCATCCCAAAATGTGTATGTCAGTCAGATAAACACAACACATGCCATCAAAAAGTCACATCCAACTGTGCCATCACATGTACAAACACAACTACAACTACAGCTAGGCAGTGGCACAAATAGAACTAACAAACACATCCAGACATGTAGCCACCACAACAACACCAACACACAGTGAAGACCACTCAAAGGAAGGAATTCTGTGTATGCTGGCCAAGTCAGTGTAGCCAATAGCATCATGGGAGTCGCAGTCACACATATTGCCCCCCACAACTGTCCCATCAACACCACCATGAACCATGCGCACATCACAGGGAGTGGAGAAGGACTCACAAGATGGCTGACACTGGCAACTGCTGTGGGGAGCACAAGGCCCTGCTGGCAACTGTGCACCAACAAACAGCAGGACACCACTGACTGACATCCTGAGAGACAACTTCCACTCCCTGCAATGCAAGCACGTTCCATGGTGGGATAACTGGCTGGCTGGGTGGGTGGGAAGGAGGACTTGCAGCACTAACCATAGTCACAAGCACCTCCCCTCACACACCCCCCAACACAAACTCCACAGAACCCACCTGGTAGAATGCAATGCCCCCATCCTAACACAAGATCCCACAAAGAACCACCACCCTGGGTTATGTTGTGTGAAGCACAGGGACACTCTTGGGACTTTTAGCCAAACAACTGCCAGGACAACACTCCCAGCCATCCTGTCAGCACAGCCAGCCCACCCCACAGGGAAGCAGAGTCAAAAGGAAGGAAGCATGGGGATGCTGGGAAGGGGGGTGGAGGCAATAGCATGATGGGAGTCGCAGTAACTGATATTGGTCACCCCCACAACTGTCCCATCAACACCACCCTGAACCATGCTCACATCACAGGGAGTGGAGAAGGACTCACAAGATGGCTGACACTGGCTACTGCTGTGGGGAGCACAAGGCCCTGCTGGCAACTGTGCACCAATAAACAGCAGGACACCACTGACTGACATCCTGAGAGACAACTTCCACTCCCTGCAATGCAAGCACGTTCCATGGTGGGATAACTGGCTGGCTGGGTGGGTGGGAAGGAGGACTTGCAGCACTAACCATAGTCACAAGCACCTCCCCTCACACACCCCCCAACACAAACTCCACAGAACCCACCTGGTAGAATGCAATGCCCCCATCCTAACACACGATCCCACAAAGAACCACCACCCTGGGTTATGTTGTGTGAAGCACAGGGCCACTCTTGGGACTTTTAGCCAAACAACTGCCATGACAACACTCCCAGCCATCCTGTCAGCACAGCCAGCCCACCCCACAGGGAAGCAGAGTCAAAAGGAAGGAAGCAAGGGCATGCTGGGAAGGGGGGTGGAGGCAATAGCATGATGGGAGTCGTAGTCACAGCTCTACATCTCCCACCACATGGCCCAGCAAGCTCACACTCACGCATGCACATCCCACAGAGAGTGGAAAGGCCCATCAAAGATGTCTGACACTGTTGCTGTGTCGTGGGGAGCACAAGGGCATGCTGGGTACTGCACACCAACCAACAGCAGGACACCACTGTCAGCCATCTTGCCATTGCTCTCACACCCACACACACTGAACTCCCCACAAAAGCAAGTAAGTATGGGAATGCTGGGAAGTGGGGTGGAGGCAATAGCATGATGGGAGTCGTAGTCACAGACATAGCTCACCCCCACAACTGTCCCATCAACACCACCCTGAACCATGCTCACATCACAGGGAGTGGAGAAGGACTCACAAGATGGCTGACACTGGCTACTGCTGTGGGGAGCACAAGGCCCTGCTGGCAACTGTGCACCAACAAACAGCAGGACACCACTGACTGACATCCTGAGAAACAACTTCCACTCCCTGCAATGCAAGCACGTTCCATTGTGGGATATCTGGCTGGCTGGGTGGGAAGGAGGACTTGCAGCACTGACCATAGTCACAAGCACCTCCCCTCACACACACCCCCAACACAAACTCCACAGAACCCACCTGGTAGAATGCAATGCCCCCATCCTAACACAAGATCCCACAAAGAACCACCACCCTGGGTTATGTTGTGTGAAGCACAGGGCCACTCTTGGGACTTTTAGCCAAACAACTGCCAGGACAACACTCCCAGCCATCCTGTCAGCACAGCCAGCCCACCCCACAGGGAAGCAGAGTCAAAAGGAAGGAAGCAAGGGCATGCTGGGAAGGGGGTGGAGGCAATAGCATGATGGGAGTCGTAGTCACAGCTCTACATCCCCCACCACATGGCCCAGCAAGCTCACACTCACGCATGCACATCCCACAGAGAGTGGAAAGGCCCATCAAAGATGTCTGACACTGTTGCTGTGTCGTGGGGAGCACAAGGGCATGCTGGGTACTGCACACCAACCAACAGCAGGACACCACTGTCAGCCATCTTGCCATTGCTCTCACACCCACACACACTGAACTCCCCCACAAAAGCAAGTAAGTATGGGAATGCTGGGAAGTGGGGTGGAGGCAATAGCATGATGGGAGTCGTAGTCACAGACATAGCTCACCCCCACAACTGTCCCATCAACACCACCCTGAACCATGCTCACATCACAGGGAGTGGAGAAGGACTCACAAGATGGCTGACACTGGCTACTGCTGTGGGGAGCACAAGGCCCTGCTGGCAACTGTGCACCAACAAACAGCAGGACACCACTGACTGACATCCTGAGAAACAACTTCCACTCCCTGCAATGCAAGCACGTTCCATGGTGGGATATCTGGCTGCCTGGGTGGGAAGGAGGACTTGCAGCACTGACCATAGTCACAAGCACCTCCCCTCACACACCCCCCAACACAAACTCCACAGAACCCACCTGGTAGAATGCAATGCCCCCATCCTAACACAAGATCCCACAAAGAACCACCACCCTGGGTTATGTTGTGTGAAGCACAGGGCCACTCTTGGGACTTTTAGCCAAACAACTGCCAGGACAACACTCCCAGCCATCCTGTCAGCACAGCCAGCCCACCCCACAGGGAAGCAGAGTCAAAAGGAAGGAAGCATGGGCATGCTGGGAAGGGGGTGGAGGCAATAGCATGATGGGAGTCGTAGTCACAGCTCTACATCCCCCACCACATGGCCCAGCAAGCTCACACTCACGCATGCACATCCCACAGAGAGTGGAAAGGCCCATCAAAGATGTCTGACACTGTTGCTGTGTCGTGGGGAGCACAAGGGCATGCTGGGTACTGCACACCAACCAACAGCAGGACACCACTGTCAGCCATCTTGCCATTGCTCTCACACCCACACACACTGAACTCCCCACAAAAGCAAGTAAGTATGGGAATGCTGGGAAGTGGGGTGGAGGCAATAGCATGATGGGAGTCGTAGTCACAGACATAGCTCACCCCCACAACTGTCCCATCAACACCACTCCTGAACCATGCTCACATCACAGGGAGTGGAGAAGGACTCACAAGATGGCTGACACTGGCTACTGCTGTGGGGAGCACAAGGCCCTGCTGGCAACTGTGCACCAACAAACAGCAGGACACCACTGACTGACATCCTGAGAGACAACTTCCACTCCCTGCAATGCAAGCACGTTCCATGGTGGGATATCTGGCTGGCTGGGTGGGAAGGAGGACTTGCAGCACTGACCATAGTCACAAGCACCTCCCCTCACACACACCCCCAACACAAACTCCACAGAACCCACCTGGTAGAATGCAATGCCCCCATCCTAACACAAGATCCCACAAAGAACCACCACCCTGGGTTATGTTGTGTGAAGCACAGGGCCACTCTTGGGACTTTTAGCCAAACAACTGCCAGGACAACACTCCCAGCCATCCTGTCAGCACAGCCAGCCCACCCCACAGGGAAGCAGAGTCAAAAGGAAGGAAGCATGGGCATGCTGGGAAGGGGGGTGGAGGCAATAGCATGATGGGAGTCGTAGTCACAGCTCTACATCCCCCACCACATGGCCCAGCAAGCTCACACTCACGCATGCACATCCCACAGAGAGTGGAAAGGCCCATCAAAGATGTCTGACACTGTTGCTGTGTCGTGGGGAGCACAAGGGCATGCTGGGTACTGCACACCAACCAACAGCAGGACACCACTGTCAGCCATCTTGCCATTGCTCTCACACCCACACACACTGAACTCCCCACAAAAGCAAGTAAGTATGGGAATGCTGGGAAGTGGGGTGGAGGCAATAGCATGATGGGAGTCATAGTCACAGACATAGCTCACCCCCACAACTGTCCCATCAACACCACCCTGAACCATGCTCACATCACAGGGAGTGGAGAAGGACTCACAAGATGGCTGACACTGGCTACTGCTGTGGGGAGCACAAGGCCCTGCTGGCAACTGTGCACCAACAAACAGCAGGACACCACTGACTGACATCCTGAGAGACAACTTCCACTCCCTGCAATGCAAGCACGCTCCATGGTGGGATAACTGACTGGCTGGGTGGGTGGGAAGGAGGGCCGGCTGTCAAGCAAACACAACCAATGCAGACCATGTTCACACCCCAAAAAATACATAGAAATGCCCAAATAATGCAGGACAATGTGCCACACCAATATCAACCCCTGACTGTGATGACTTAGGACAATGCAATGTACAGGCCCGCACCCAGAGGCACAGTCACAACTGTCATGTGTGTCAACCATTGATGCCTGCAGAAACATAACATACATTGTGTGTGTCTCCCAAAAACAGGTGATGATGGGGACACAGCAGCAGACGCTGAGGAGTCCCAGTCCCAGGCTCAAGAGGATGCGGAGCTCACTGGCGTCGTACAGCCTCTGTCCTCCTCGGACGATGAAGACCAACCTGGCACATCCGGTGCAAGTCTACATGCAGCACCAGCAGGACCACCAGCTGCAGCACCAGCAGGACCACCAGCTGCACCCCTGCACCCACCCATCCAACGACTGTCACCACAAATACCATCCCTGCCGACATGGACAGAACAAGGAGCAACACCAGCACAGGGACCCTGGACCAACCTGGGGCCATGGACACCACCACCACCACCAACCCCCAAGGTGGACCAGGGTTATCTGTGCGTGCCACTGCACACACTGCACATGTCAGCAGGGGTGGTGGGAGGGGTGGGAGACAGAGGTCGCTGCTTGCAGACGTTGCTGGTGTGCATGATGACCCACAACTGGTACGCATAGCTGATGCGTACCAGTCCAGCACCGGAGATCTCAGCCAGGTAGTGGGGCTCCTCAGAGACATGAAACAGCAGCAGGCTGCCCATCATGCCCGCTTGGACTCCCACATGTCCCACGTGGAGTCACACATGTCCCGCGTGGACTCACACATGTCCTGCGTGGAGTCCAAGTGGGATGCACTGCATGAGATGACGGCGGTGCACAGGGACATTTTACAATGCCTCCGCCAGATGAACAGCAACCAGTCCACACCTCCCTGTGTGCCAACAACATCTGGTGCCGAACAAACTGCAACTGCCACAGGGAGGGAGGATGACTCTGGCGGAGAGTCCCCTGCACCGCAGCAGCCTGTACTTGAGGGGCCCCCCAAGAAGAGGGGTCGTCCGAGGAGGGGCAAGTGAGAGGCCGATGGCCAAGCGCAACTCCCAGGAAGCCTGAACCTGTTCTGGATGTTCACCTTTGTGCACAGACTGTTCACCCTGTTGACGGCAACACTACTCCCACACATTGCATGGGGAGTACAAGTTGGACCAATGTGTCAGACAACTGTGGCCCCGATACTGGGGATTCTGTCTACCAGGACTTTCAATTCACCTAGGAACTTCGGATTGCAAGATTTATGTACAGCACTACCCATCCTATGCACTATTCACACAAATGTATCACAATAAACACACTAATACACCATACTTGCCTCTGTTGTGAGTCCAACGTGGGTGCTGTTATGGGGATGATGAACTGCAAAATTACACTGTGTATGCAAACTGCAACAGCAAGGACAACACAGGCATGTGAGTAAAGGCAACATGACACATATGAGGGAGACACACCACCAGGGCTACACAACACATACACACCTAGGCCATCTGACTCATTGCCTACACTGATGTTGCCAGGGAAGACGGTGCAATGCACAGACACCACACCCATTCCCAGTTGTAGTCAAGTAGCCAACAGGTGCAGTAAGCAAATGGCAGTCAAATGTGTGACCACAGACAACGCACATCACAAAGTGAAGCACAGGTTTATTACACAGTTGCAACATGTCGTAACCACTACAGATGCAAGGTAATCCCACCTGGCAGCGGGCACACAGTCAACAACTGTAGACGGAAGGAAGTCCATGGGTGTGGCGCACATCACCTGTAGGGACACAACAGCTACCAGCCTGGAAGTGCAATCACGTCGTCGGTGGACACAGTTGACCAAACGAATCTGAAAGTACCCTGTGAAGGACAGAAATGACACACAGTCAAAAGCAATGGAGTACAGGACAGAACAGCAAAACTCATGCACAATACATGTTACAAGATACCCACCCAGAACCAAGTTAGCATGTCAACACTGTTGGGGAGTACAGCCCACCTGTAAGCACACATCGCAACACACATCCAGTCAAGTAGCCCATGGACACACTCCAACAGCACCAGAGCACCACCTACACATCATGCCAACTCACATCATTGACATGACACCTCAGGATACTCACATTCAGCTAAAGAAGTTGGTGATGAGCTGTGTGCGGACATCACCATCATCATCATCATCATCGTCACTGGCATCGTGGTCCAGGCCAGGATCCTCCACAGGTGGCGGATGTTGGTCATTGTCATCCTGGATGAGAGGCAACTCCTTCCGCACTGCCAGGTTGTGGAGCATGCAGCAGACGATGATAATCTTGCACACTTTCGCAGGGGCATATGGGAGGGACCCTCCGGTCTTGTCCAGGCAGCGGAAGCGGCTCTTCAGGAGACCAAATGTCCGCTCAATCACTCTCCTGGTCCGACCATGTGCCTCATTGTAGCGCATCTGGGCTGGTGTCACAGGGTTCCTGAGGGGTGTCAGCAACCACGGCATGTTGGGGTATCCCGAGTCACCTACGGACAGACAAGTGCACATTAGCTGACTTGGAAAAGTGGGCGGAATACTACAGATCAGATCACACACAATGGCACAAAGTCAGTACACACCGACAAGCCAGGCACGCTGGTTCTGCATCTGTGCCATCATCCTGGGGATGCGACTACTCCTCATCACAAAGGCATCGTGTGCTGAACCAGGGAAACGGGCACACACGTGTGTGATGGTCATGTCTGCAAGACACACCACCAGTGCATTGACCGAGTGGTAGTGCTTGCGGTTCCTGTAGGCCTGCTCCTGGGCCTGTGGTGGTACCAAAGCCACATGTGTCCCATCAATGGAGCCAATGACATGCGGCATCCTCCCCAGGGCATAAAAGTCACTCTTCACGTCAGTGAGTCGTCGCAGTCTAGGGAAATAGATGTACCGGTTCAGGAATAGCAACATTGCCGCCAAAACATCGCGGAGCACACGGCTCAACATGGTCTGTGACATCCCACCAGCAGTCGCCACAGTATGTTGGAAGGTACCGGTGGCAAAGAAGTGTAGGGCTGCCATCACCTTCACCTTGGGGGTCAGCGCTGTAGGATACGGCCGGCCAGGCTGCAAATGTGGGGACAACTGCACTGCCAAATCCTCAATCAGCTGCCTGGTGAAGCGGTACCGTCGGATGCTGTCCCGTTCCACCATCGTTGCCAGGTCTGGGAATGGTCGATGGACAGCAGGAGCCCTGCAGTGCAGAGGAGAAGTAAGCAAGATTGTCAGTCACCCCACATATGCGGCATTGAACACACTCAATATCCCAACATACATCATTATGAGGCACAACTACATGAAGTGTGCAGTTCCGGAAGGACATGTATGGTACATACATGGCCAACATCTGTCAACACGGTCCAACAGGTGGCATCAATTAGTCCCAGGTTGGCCCATTGGATATCATGAGGCCGTGTCACAGTTCCCATCTCCTGCTGCCGTGTCACAATCACCCCCACAGTGACATGTGAGGACAGATGTGCCCCAGGCACCACAGCTCAACGACAGGTACATTCCCAGGGACCCTGTAATGCCACATGGACACTGGCATTACATGGAGTATCATGTATACACCACAGCAAAACAACCATGACCCCCACAGGTAGTGGCCCCACTTGCCACGGCAGGACAGACATGGACGTCTGTGACACACACACGCACAACATCAAAGTCCATGCACACACAACCTGGATGTGGAGACTGTCTCCCATTGTGCACATGAAATCAGAGACATTGTAAACACTACATGCACAAAGACTGTGGAGGACCATCACTATTGTGCCACTGGGACACCCTGGCTCAAACATACCGTCCCACATGGGACTCACGGGGTATGTGACATGACATACACATACACCACCGTGAAATGTGACCATGGCACATGCACAGATATGAACAGTTGCACATCACAGTGGTCATGTACACGTAACACCCAGGATCCTGTCCCCATGAACACGTGCACAGCCTGGGGGTGGCTGCCCACAGGTGACACCCACAGGACAACATGTACACCAACATACACACAATAGGAAATGCAGCCTTACATGCCTTATGATAAAGTTTGGACAGGCTGTCGTGATGTAGGTGTGCCCCTCACTCCCTGGGAGCTATCTGTGGCTGGCATATGTCCATCTGAGACAGGCATGCTGACATATGCCAGTCACATGTACAGTGATGCGTTGAACAGCAATGGACCGGTCGGTGCCCCCGGCCGGCCCAATGCATTCAATGTGTGCGGGTACGCGTTGTACCCCTGTACGCGTTGTACTGCAATGGACCGGTCGGTGCCCCTGGCCGGCCCATTGCATTCAATGTGTGCGGGTACGCGTTGTACCCCTGTACGCGTTGTACTGCAATGGACCGGTCGGTGCCCCGGCCGGCCCATTGCATTCAATGTGTGCGGGTACGCGTTGTACCCCTGTACGCGTTGTACTGCAATGGACCGGTCGGTGCCCCCGGCCGGCCCATTGCATTCAATGTGTGCGGGTACGCGTTGTACCCTGTACGCGTTGTACTGCAATGGACCGATCGGTGCCCCGGCCGGCCCATTGCATTCAATGTGTGCGGGCACGCGTTGTACCCCTGTACGCGTTGTACTGCAATGGACAGATCGGTGCCCCCGGCCGGCCCATTGCATTCAATGTGTGCGGGTACGCGTTGTACCCCTGTACGCGTTGTACCGCAATGGACCGATCGGTGCGCACCCATTGAAAATGGGCTTGCCTGGCAACGGACGCGTTTTCGAATTTCGAACGAGTCGGTTGCTGGAAAATCAGTTGGTCACCCACAACAATGTTGCAAAATCATGTATGTCATGAAGTTGAAGATTTGAAGGATGCTGTGGGCGTGTTTTGGTGCTGCTATTCCATGGATTGGCCAGATTCAGAAGATGCAAACGACTTGGACCTATCACTTTGGACACAAGGGACAGTATCTGCCTCTCAAGCACATATATATTGCTGGCTGTTCCCCTGAGAGCTCACTTGCCTGCACTACATGCTCCAGGACGACATCTGCCACTGCACTGCTGCTGTCTCTGCCCCTCTGGACCCTGCAATGGCACGTACTGTGGAGAGAGCCCCAGCCTTCAGCCTTGAAGAGAACCAGGCCCTGCTGGACAGCCTACTTCCACAGTACAGCAAGCTGTATGGGACACCAGGGGAGCAGGTGAGTGTTCTGTGCACTGCCTTTCTGATTGTGCATATTGTCTGACTAGCAAGGCTGAAAGTCTGCACGCCACTGGCTAGCAGGCTCACTGAGTAGTTGTCACCCCCCATAGTGTGTAGTGACATGCACTGGACAGGTATGGTGCAGTGACAGTGCATTTGAACAAGGTTTTACTTCCCATGCAATGATACCATGTAGTGACGTCTGGCAAACTGTCCATGGGCAGCTTTGCACTGCCTGTGTACATCATGTGCCCCTATGATTGAGACATGTATATGCAACTGTGTCATGCACGGATATGTTGCATGTGTAGTAATGGCCTTTTCACTTTGTCATCCTGACAGGTTAATGCCCATCGGAAGCAGGAGATCTGGAAGGACATCGTCCGGGCCGTCCGGTCCGTGGGGGTCTACAAGCGCCGGATCCGCAACTGCCAGAAGAGGTGGCAGGACCTTCGGGGCTGGACCCGGAGGATTGCACGGGTCCAGCTGAAGCTGTCGCCTCCTCGCAGGAGGGGCGGAACACGGACCCTGACCCCCACATGCTCCAGATCCTGGCGGTGGTGTTTCCAGACCTGGATGGGCAGCTGAAGGCCAGACAGCAGCAAGGAGGGGTGAGTCAAAGACTGCACTGTGAACTCTGTATTACATGCTTTGTGCCCTCCTCTGGCCTGGTTCAACTGCCACAGTGCAGCAGTCATGTTGTCCAGGAGCCATGTCCCTCTATTGTGCACTGCCCACTGCTCATCTGATACCCAGGTGTGGCCCTTACATTCAGGGAATTGTGTCACTTGGGACTGTGTCCTTGCAGTTTGCTTCACTAAAGGTGGGGGACAGCATCTGTTTCCCTAACTCTGTTGTGGGCATCATGGGTGGGTCCATTGTTCACACAACGCCTGTGTTCGGACATGTAATCTGCGTGTTGCTTTGATATGCGGTCCACTTGCTGAGCTGAGCCACCACATGTGCCTGGGGTATGTGGCACACGCCCATGCAGCGGGTGGGAACAATGTTTGGGCCCCAGGAGTGTGCAGATTACGTGTGTCACACATACATAGCCAGCTATCCACTGTCCAGGGCTCATCCCTCATTCATGTGGAGCAGGACAGTCATGCCTACTCCAGGCCATGCAATGCACTCTGTACTCCCACTCCCGTGTATCAGCTGACACATTGTGCGCAGTGATTTGACCCCTCAGGTGTCTGCCTCTGTGTCAGTGTGCTGTGGATTAGTTAAACCTGTGGATTACTTGCCAGGACTGCTGGGGTGTTTCTTGGTAGGGGCTCAGCATTCCCTGGAGATGTGACCATAGGAGACGATACTTGTGTGTCACATAGGTGTTTGATCAGCTGCCCGTGCAGACTGGGGTATGCGAATGTGAAGTTCAGGCAGCTGTTCCCCATTCACAGCAGATTGTGAGGGGCTCAGGTTCAGAGGGTAGTGTCACAGGTCTCCCATATGTCCAATAGGTATGACCTGGACAGATGAGGGTTAAGATGATGTGTTGTGTGGGGGATGTACATGTGCACTTGTGCAGCTCCAGGACTTGCATTCCCCATGACCTACTATTGTGACACAGTGCATAGTGTTGTTGTCTGGCTGCCAAGTCATACATCACTGAGACAGTGATGTATGACTTAGCAGTCATGCCTCTGCCATGGCATGTGTCAACTTATTGGTGGTCCTGCAGGGGAAGGACATGTGCTACATGCACACCATTGTGGCGATGGCTATCAGGACATGGGTGCATCATGGTGTCTGTCGCTGGTATGCATCACATGCATTTCCTATTTGACTCTGGGCATCCCTTTCATCAGGAAACCTGTACTGACTCAGTGGCAAGAGCTGTGATGTGTGCATGTCCACATGCCACACCGTGTCCTCTGCACTGTCCAACTACTGTGTACTTGGTGCATGTGTCCACACTGGGGTGTTGCAATCCAACAGACACCAGACAGATGGGTGCAAGGCCATGTGGGATGTGAGTGCCATGCTTGGCATCAGACTGACAATTGGGTTCTCCTGTTCAGTTAGGGCACTTTTAGCAATGTACAACTAATGATGCCAGGGCTTGCTCTGTAATGTGCTGTGCTCACAGTGGTGTGTGCGTTTGGTGCAGGTGACTGATGTCTGTCTGTTTCCCCATTGTTTGCAGATACATCCACGGCCAGGAGGAGCCAGAGAGCCAGACTGGGTCAGCAGCTGAGGAGTGGTCGGAGGGACCCAGTGGCACGGAGGGCGAGGGGAGCCACACCGAGGAGTCCTCAGCACCATCCACCTCAGCTGAGGACCAGAGCAACTCGGAGGATGACTCCCTTATGGAGGCGGGTGTCAGCAGCCACCACACCCCAGCTAGTGTTGCTGTCCCCGCCACCACCAGCACCACCACCGCCCTCCCATCGGCTCCCATTCCCCAGGTCCGTGGAGGCTCCCATGTTCGGGAGCGTGTCTCCTTTGGGCCAGGCACCGCACCCCCTGCCCCTGTGTCCCCTGCTGCCCTGAGTGAGGAGTCTGTGTACCTCCTTCGCCAGCTCCATGTAGGGCAGACAGCCATGCTGAGTGTCCTCCATGCGCACACCGCTCTGTTGACTCAGCTGGTGTCGTTCATGGAGGGCATCTCATCGGGCATGTCTGACCTACAGAGGGGCAATAGGTCCATGGACTCCTCCCTGACGGCAGCAGTGTCCCTCCTCAGACAGTCCCTCACCCCTCCTGCCTCTGCTCCATCCACACTCCCCAGCACCTTACCCGTCCCAAGCACACACACACCGGCACAGGCACACACCAGCACACACACGTCCAGCACACAGACACACACGCCACAAACAAAACGCACACGCACGCACAGTCAGGGGACTGAAACCAGACTCACAGGGGATGGGGCCCTGGTACACACACACGCATCCACGGGCACTGCGCAGTCCTCAGTTGCCTCTCCCTCCAAAGCACCCTCCCTTGCCTCACCTGCAACCCCAAAGACCCAGCGCCTCTTCCTCAGTGACCTCGGCCTCTTCCCCTCCGATCCAGCTGCTCCAGCATCCAGGGGGAAGAGGAAGCCCCCCACACGGAGCAGAGTGCCCTCGCCCCCGGACACCCTCCCCCAGGCGCAGACAGACTGAGGCCCCCACCCGCAAGTCCCCCCGGAGTGGTAAGAGCAAGACCCCGCCGCCGCCCTGCAGCTCAAGCACCAGGTCTCCTTCCTCCATCCCTCAGGCCCCCACTCCACTGGTGCCCCCACCACACCCTGCCCCAGGTTCCCCCACCCACAGATATACCATCCCCAAGAGGCTCCGGCCTTCTCCCCTGCCACTTGCTCTCCCGGCACCACACCCCCGCTGCACTTGTCTGTGCCACTGATGTGGTGAGGGTGTCCTCCCCCTCTGTCCAGCCCACCTTGCCTGTTCCCCATTCTCCTCCCCTGGTGGTAGGCACTGCAGTGGAGTCCACTACCACCCTGTCTGACTTGGGCACTGCAGTGGCGGACCTGTCCACTCCATCTGCAGGGTCCACTGCAGTCGTGCCGGCACCCACAACATCTGAGCCATGCCCCCAGTTGTGCCGGCACACACCATGTCAGACACCTCCACTGCAGTTGTCAGTGGCTCTCCAGCACCCACCACCCCTTCCCTGCTTCCTCCTGGTGAGCCCTGATCCTGTCCCTGCGGTGCCTGGCCTACCCCCGGTTGCCCCTCCTAGTGGATTGTCCCTGGTTTTGTTCAGGCATGTGTAGGGTGGCATCTGCCACTGTCACCCACTTGTGACTTTGTTGATGGACTGGCCATTGGCCTTTGTTTATTTTCTACTGGACTTCTACTTTTATTGCCACATATGCTGAATAAAGCAACTTTCTGTTCTCTAGTGCTTTTGCTTCTGATGTACATGATGTTGATGATGTTAACCATGCCCTTGCTGCAGTGATGGTGATATTTGGTCTCATGATAATGAAGTGTTACTGTGCAGGAACCCATGTGGTCCAGGGGGAATGTGTCCTATCCTGTGGTGTATCCATGTCATCCATAGCAGCATCTGAGGGTGTCATGTGTTCAGTATTTGGCAATGGGATTCCCTACTCAGATTGCCTATTTCACATCTGTGGCTTCCACCCCTGCACATCTGTTGTGCCTGCCATTGTTCAATTCGTCTACTTCCCTGACCGTGTGGCCATCTCCAGTGGACATGCAGGTTTGGGCATCAATGGGGAAGGACTCATCTGTGTTGTCAGTGCAACATTGCTATACAAGTGTGTTGGATCTGTGCTGATGATTCCGTTGGCACTTCCATGACCAGGCTGATGTTACGGGAGCCCTCATTTGGTGCTAATTGTTGATTGTGTGACCAAGTGCTCAGCTGACATGATGGGGCCCTACTGAGGCAACATATGGCACAGCTTTCCTCACACAGGAGTGGAGTCCCCTCATGGCAGTGTGTACTCCTGTGACATTGCCTGCGCCCAAGGTTTGTGTTGTATGTGCATGTCTGTGTGTTCACTTCCGTTTAGCTGTGCATGCTGTGATCCCTAGTGTTGTACCTGTTTGTGATGCTAGCTGAGTTGACCTATGTTCCCCCAAAGTCTTCGCCCTGGGTTCTCTGTGATGTGGGTGCATGGCACATTACTGGTCATCAGGGTGTCACCCATAGGTGTGTTTGCTGTCAGGGCTGAGTATGTGTGCAGACGCAGATGGGTCACAGTCAGGTTTCCCCTTGGCACTTGTTGTTTGCCCCTGTCTTGTGATTTCCAGTTTGTGTTATCTTTCAGTGATTGTGACACGTTGTGTGTGTGACTGCTGGCACTCCTCAGGGTCCGGGCTGCAATGTTGGTTGTTGTCTATGTGTGTTCTTTGTGGGTGACCTTGGCTTCTTCATTGGTGTGTGACTGTGGCTGGGATCCCATTGGTTGGTGTGGTATTGCCGTCATGTCCATGTACAGCGTAGTGTGCAGTGTGTCAGACATTCAGGAGTCTTGTTGAGTGTCCATGTGTGATGTGTTTCTGCACCTTGGTTCCCACCCACCACCCTGGAATAGTCATGGGTGCATGTGCAATGTCACCAGTGCATGTGTGCTTCACTGCTGCACATTGTTGGAGGTCGAGGGGTGTGGTGTTGAGTGTGTGCAGATGAGAGTTGTTGCCCTGCTAGGCCCCTGCCTCCATGTTGGCCTTGGCTTACTGGCCATGCTGTTTGATGTGTGCTTGTGTAGGTGTGATGGTAGTTAGTTGCTCAGGACACATGACTGTGGTTCACAGTGTGAACCACATTTAGCTTTGTCATCACAGTGGGATTGTAATGCAGCCCAGGGTCACCACATTGTGGGGGCCCTGGGGGTGGTGCTGTGGTGTGTCTGTGTCTTGCTGTGTCAGTTGCTGTCCCTACGTGCCTGTGTGACATGTGTGATTTGTGCTCCCTCTCATCTGACAATGCCTGCTTGCCCACATAGGGGATTTGGATCCATGAGTTACCTTTGTGTGGCACTGTATGCACATCTGTATGATTGGTATTCAGGTCTCCTCATGTGTTGTGTGGTTGCCTGGGGACACTGGCACCCCCCTCACCTGTTGTGTATGATGTGCAGTGTGGGTCTGCCTGTTTGTGTTTGTGCATCTGCACCACTGCATTGGCATATCTTGGGTGTGCCATTGGCTGTATGTAGTTTGGTGGCTTTCCCCTGCTGTCCCTGGGACTCCTAGGTCATCGGTCAGCACAATGATCATGGTTTGTGTGTCCCATTGCTGCCATGGTATGGTATCTGTTCACCTCACATCTGCAGTCTCCACAGGGTATCTGCATGTGTGTGCCCATTGGTGCAAATATGTGGGTCTGCATTCTGATGGTCACTTCTGTCATTGTGTCATTGATGATTGTTGACGGTGTCAGCCCCCATGGGTGTTGTTTGTCTGCACATGGCCAAAGGTATGTCTTATTTGCACTGCAGTATTTGGCTCCCCCAATTTATGTTGCAATGGGACACATACACTACTTTGCCACTGATGTGTTTGTTGTTCTGTGACCAGGAATCATCCATGCAGTTTGGCAGTTGCACCTCTTTCTTTGTCAACACTTACCTTTTGGTCACTGTGATGATGGGGGTTTGGACCCCATTGCCACAATGTTCAAAGTGTGCTTCAGCTATGGACCCCACACTTACCTTTTGGTCACTGTGATGATGGGGGTTTGGACCCCATTGCCACAATGTTCAAAGTGTGCTTCAGCTATGGACCCCACACTTACATTTTGGTCACTGTGATGATGGGGGTTTGGACCCCATTGCCACAATGTTCAAAGTGTGCTTCAGCTATGGACCCCACACTTACATTTTGGTCACTGTGATGATGGGGGTTTGGACCCCATTGCCACAATGTTCAAAGTGTGCTTCAGCTATGGACCCCACACTTACCTTTTGGTCACTGTGATGATGGGGGTTTGGACACCATTGCCACAATGTTCAAAGTGTGCTTCAGCTATGGACCCCACACTTACATTTTGGTCACTGTGATGATGGGGGTTTGGACACCATTGCCACAATGTTCAAAGTGTGCTTCAGCTATGGACCCCACACTTACATTTTGGTCACTGTGATGATGGGGGTTTGGACCCCATTGCCACAATGGTCATGGCCTGCTTAGCATTGTGGGTGCCACACACATATATGTGTGGCACATGTGCTAGGGGGTCACATTGTATGTTCAAAGTCATGTTCGGTGTTGTAGGCATTTGACACAGTCTACACACGCTTGTCATGGTGTTGGGGGATGTCTTCTTCTTGCATTCCCTAGGTTGTGGTGTGCTGGTTGTGTCATGCATTGTCCATCCTATGAGTGGGGGTGGTAGTAGTGGTAGGCATCCAGCCCCCCCTGGGTGAGGGTGGTAGTAGTGGTAGGCATCCAGCCCCCCCTGGGTAAGGGTGGTGGTAGGCATCCAGCCCCCCCTGGGTGAGGGTGGTGGTAGGCATCCAGCCCCCCCTGGGTGAGGGTGGTAGTAGTGGTAGGCATCCAGCCCCCTGGGTGAGGGTGGTAGTAGTGGTAGGCATCCAGCCCCCCTGGGTAAGGGTGGTGGTAGGCATCCAGCCCCCCTGGGTGAGGGTGGTAGTAGTGGTAGGCATCCAGCCCCCCTGGGTAAGGGGGTGGTGGTAGGCATCCAGCCCCCCTGGGTAAGGGTGGTGGTAGGCATCCAGCCCCCCTGGGTGAGGGTGGTAGTAGTGGTAGGCATCCAGCCCCCCTGGGTGAGGGTGGTAGTAGTGGTAGGCATCCAGCCCCCCCTGGGTAAGGGTGGTGGTAGGCATCCAGCCCCCCCTGGGTGAGGGTGGTAGTAGTGGTAGGCATCCGGCCCCCCCTGGCTAAGGGTGGTAGTAGTGGTAGGCATCCAGCCCCCCCTGGCTAAGGGTGGTAGTAGTGGTACGCATCCAGCCCACCCTGGCTAAGGGTGGTGGTAGGCATCCAGCCCCCCCTGGGTGAGGGTGGTAGTAGTGGTAGGCATCCAGCCCTCCTGGGTGAGGGTGGTAGTAGTGGTAGGCATCCAGCCCACCCTGGGTAAGGGTGGTGGTAGGCATCCAGCCCCCCCTGGGTGAGGGTGGTAGTAGTGGTAGGCATCCAGCCCCCCCTGGGTGAGGGTGGTAGTGGTGGTAGGCATCCAGCCCCCCCTGGGTGAGGGTGGTAGTAGTGGTAGGCATCCAGCCGCCCCTGGGTAAGGGTGGTAGTAGTGGTAGGCATCCAGCCCCCCTGGCTAAGGGTGGTAGTAGTGGTAGGCATCCAGCCCCCTGGCTAAGGGTGGTGGTAGGCATCCAGCCCCCCTGGGTGAGGGTGGTAGTGGTGGTAGGCATCCAGCCCCCCTGGGTGAGGGTGGTAGTAGTGGTAGGCATCCAGCCCCCTGGGTGAGGGTGGTAGTGGTGGTAGGCATCCAGCCCCCCTGGGTGAGGGTGGTAGTAGTGGTAGGCATCCAGCCCCCCTGGGTAAGGGTGGTAGTAGTGGTAGGCATCCAGCCCCCCTGGCTAAGGGTGGTAGTAGTGGTAGGCATCCAGCCCCCCTGGCTAAGGGTGGTGGTAGGCATCCAGCCCCCCTGGGTGAGGGTGGTAGTGGTGGTAGGCATCCAGCCCCCCTGGGTGAGGGTGGTAGTAGTGGTAGGCATCCAGCCCCCCTGGGTGAGGGTGGTAGTAGTGGTAGGCATCCAGCCCCCTGGGTGAGGGTGGTAGTAGTGGTAGGCAACCAGCCCACCCTGGCTAAGGGTGGTGGTAGGCATCCAGCCCCCCTGGGTGAGGGTGGTAGTAGTGGTAGGCATCCAGCCCCCCTGGGTGAGGGTGGTAGTAGTGGTAGGCATCCAGCCCCCCTGGGTAAGGGTGGTGGTAGGCATCCAGCCCCCCCTGGGTGAGGGTGGTAGTAGTGGTAGGCATCCAGCCCCCCCTGGGTGAGGGTGGTAGTGGTGGTAGGCATCCAGCCCCCCTTGGGTAAGGGTGGTGGTAGGCATCCAGCCCCCCCTGGGTGAGGGTGGTAGTAGTGGTAGGCATCCAGCCGTCCCTGGGTGAGGGTGGTAGTAGTGGTAGGCATCCAGCCCCCCTGGGTAAGGGTGGTGGTAGGCATCCAGCCCCCCTGGGTGAGGGTGGTAGTAGTGGTAGGCATCCAGCCCCCTGGGTGAGGGTGGTAGTGGTGGTAGGCATCCAGCCCCCTGGGTGAGGGTGGTAGTAGTGGTAGGCATCCTGCCCCCCTGGGTAGGGGTGGTGGTGCGCATTCAGGCCCCTGTGTGCATATGTGGCATTGGTGATGGGCATCCCGCCCCTATGGTGCTGCTGTTGCTGGTGTAAGTATATTCTGCATCCCTCTGTGTGTGTGTGATGTGTCGTGTACGTGTTGTATGTGTTTTGTGGTTGGTGTCTGGCTTACCTTCTGCGCCGTACGCGTCCGTGCCTGTTCCGGTAGTAAATGTAGAATATTGGTATGATCGGGACGAAGGGATTCATGGTTGGTTTGTGTCATTCGTCCTTCTCGTTGCTTCGCGTCGTCCTCGTCGCTTCGTGTCGTCCTCGTCGCTTCGCCTTGTCCTCGTCGCTGGCGTGTTCGTCTCGGAGCCGTGGATCGTGTTGTGGCGCGAATCGGAGCTTATGTGCGCCTCTCCCGGATGCTTTGATGTGCCGTGCGTAGCGACGGGTTCGGCGCGTACGGAAAGCGCATCGTACTCGCTCGGCCGGACGGAGCTGCATATTTCCTTCCGTGCGACTCGATTCGGCGTTTCCGGATTCGCCTCGGTCGGGGAACAGGACCTGGTTTGGGTGAGTACGGCTCGGCCGGATTCTTTGCTGTTGTGCGCATCGTACTTACTCGTTCGGTGTGCTGTACGGATCGGTCGGGAAACAGGCTTTCGCATGGCTTTTCTCCCGACCGAATGGTATTGGGTGCGCCTCCGACGGAGATCGGAATCGGCCCCTAAGTATCCTGGTTAAATTGCATGAAACCAATTATGCACAGGTTCGTTGGGGGAAGCAGGGGAATGTTACCGAAAGGTTTGCGGTAACTAAGGGGGTCCGACAAGGGTGTGTACTGGCCCCAACCCTGTTTTCACTCTTTATTAATAGGGTGGTCCAATACTTTACATCCCATTCCACTGATGCTCCAATGCTGGCAGGAATGAAGATACCGCTGCTCATGTTCGCGGACGATACCCTGCTACTTTCCAGAACTCAGAATGGGTTGCAAGTGGCACTGGAGCCGTTTTGGGGTTTTTTGTCGCGAGCATGAGCTAGTGGTAAATGTGGACAAAACGAAGTTCATGGTGTTCCATAGGTCAAAGGCCGTGAGGGGAGGGTGTACATGGATAATGCCCCCTTGGAGCAGACTGACACCTTCACCTATTTAGGGTTAACTTTGGGTAAGAAACTCAGCTGGAAATCCCAGATTGACCTGCTGACACTTAAGCATTCCCAACTCGCAGGTGCATTGCTTAAAGAGCATAGGCTCTCTAAGACCAAGCCCTTAGCCCCTGTGTTAAAGATATACAACCATAAAATAGGTTCATCATTGTTGTATGGGGCGGAATTATGAGGTTTTAATGATTTAACATCTTTGGGTGTCGCCCAAAACAAATTTGTGAGAGCTTTGACTGGCCTTCCGCAGTCTACTCCATTGCAGCCTTTATATTTGGATCTGGGCTGTAACAAAATAGCGGACCAGGCACGGTTTAGACCGGTAGCATTCTGGAGAAGGCTCTGGACTACTCCGGAGCTTACTCCGTACGCTCAAGCTTTCTCTGAAGTTAGGTCACTGGGTTGTACAAATAAAATCCCTTGGATAAGAAATCTAAAAATTACACTGTTTAGTATGGGGTTGAGTAAACTGTGGGAGGATCCAGCTGCTGCTATCTTCCCTGCGAAAAAGGATTTGAAAGCCGCTTATTGGAGCATGGTTAGATTGCAGCAACTGACACATCACCAATGTAGCTCCTTGACTCGGGTTTTTAATGAACATAAATTTGAGCCAAAACTCGAAACATACTGGGACATTATTACTAGACCTATTGATAGGAAGCTGTATCATCAGTTTAGGGTGGGTTCTCTTCCCATCAAAGTGTTCACCAGTAGTTGGCACCCCCTTCGGATGACAAATGTCCCTTTTGTCCAGCCGAGATTGAGTCACTAGCTCACATTTTCTTTGTATGCCCTGCCTATAGGTCACCCAGGCACAAATGGTTGAAACCCATTTGTAAGAATATGGGCATCAGAGTAGCTATGGAGGCTTTAAGGCTTCTGAAAACCAACACAGAGGATCCTATTATTATAGCAGTGGCCAAATTCTTGAGCTGGCTGTGGGTCATTCGAGCAAACAAGATGAGGGATTGTTAATACGGCTATTTATATTAAATTATTAATAATCTGTCACAGTTTTAGTATTATTATGTATCATGTTTATATTTGTCATTGTTTTTTGTCACCTGTTCCCTTGTGATTTTTAGCTATTTATATGATATAAGATCAGTTTTTTAGACAATCTGATATAATGTTATACCATATGTACCTTTTTCCTTTCTTTATTTTTTTTCCTGGTTATTTTAACTGTTTTTATGGGAACACCAGATAATGTGGTATTGAGTCAGTTTGTATGTTTTGCTGATGTACGTTGTATTTTATGATTTTCGATAATCGAAATAAAGACATAATTAAACTGAAACTGAACTTAATATATTTTAAAAAAGAAAAACGAAAAAATAATAACATTCTACTAACAAGTTCTTAATTAGCGTTTCCCTTATATGGAAACAAACAGCCAAAACAATAAAAACAATTAACTTGAACGAATCAAATACTCACATTTTAAAATACACCAATAACATAAAGCAACCAATTAAATAAACACTATATAAACATGAAATGTTTGCATCTCTTTTACACTTCTAACCTACAATAAAGAAGAAGGTGAAACTCTGCCCGACTGTTTCCTGAAAGAAAACTTTCATTACTGAAGAAATCTTTAAAACTGCACTAAGCAAGTAAAACTGTATTTAAAATATAACCATACTACTAGCCTTCAACCCTAATTATTTCTGAGACCTAATTTACTAATCTTTCATTGCTTACATTTATATCTGCTCTACAGATATCTTACAAAGCCAGAAAAATATTTTCAACATCCTCACCAATAAAAGAACAATCAATGTAAGTATATTATATTTTTTTCCAAGCTACCTAAAAATATTTTGCAAACGTAATTCACTAATATATATTTTATTTTTTATCTATCTCCTCTACAGCCAACTGCAAAAGCATCCAAAATCATTTTATAAACACTAACCAACTAAATACAATTAAAAAGTAAGTATATAATTTTCAATTATTAAACACCCTTAAATACCCACCCAAATATCCCTTTTCCCCTAAAATCCCTATCATCTACATACAATGTAATCAAATTATTAAAATGTTTGTCTTCTCTTCTCAACAGAAAATACATCAAGAAAATAGAAAATAAAGCTTAAAATCATTTCCTGGACGATTTTATTTACATCAAACTAAACATTGTAAGTATATTCACTGAAATGTAACTGTATTTAATAAATATGTGGTATTTATTATATTAAAAATTTGTTTTTTTAATTTCCCTAGCATAAGACAAAACAACATGACTGAAGGTGCAGAATTTGTAATGTCACAAAAAAATAAAGTGTTATTATGTTATATGGGGTATGTCTATACACAGGAGAAACAAATTGGCCTTAAAGTGTTTTGGAAGTGTAGCAAATACTACTCTAACAAATGCTATGGAAGAGCTACTACTCATGAAACTACTGTTCTTTCTGTAAAAGAACATAATCACCCCCAAACATAACAGAGATTGAGGTTAGAGATGCTCTTGAAAGTATTAAAGAAGCAAGCACTAGTACTGATAAACCAACCACCCAAATACTGAAAGAGCAACTATTAAAAGTACCTCAACATGAATCAGGACAATTACCCTCCATAGCTTCTTTAAAAAGAGCTATTGCCAGACAAAAAAAAGCAACTACAAGTACCATACCTGCCCCTAAAACGTTTGCAGAAGTAGTTATTCCCCAGAATTAAGCATTACTCACACTAAAGAACCATTTATATTTTTTGATAACAAATGCCCTGATAAAAGAATAATTATGTTTGCTACTGCAAACAATTTAGTTAAATTACAGCAATGTGACACCTGGATGATGGATGGAACTTTCAAAGTCTGTCCAAAACCATTCTACCAGCTGTACACAGTGCATGGATTGTACCAACATTCAAATATTCCATTCATCTATGCCCTATTACCAAATAAGCAGCAAACTACCTACATAGATATACTCACTAAAATAAAACAAGAAAGCAATAATTATTTTCCTTCAAAAATAATTATTGATTTTGAATTAGCCATGATAAATGCTATCCTGAAAAATTATCGACACACAGCAATTCAGGGCTGCTATTATCATTTTAACCGGAGTCTCTGGAGACATCTACAAAAATCAACCCTGAGGGGCCGATTCCGATCTCGGCCGGTAGGGCTCCGAATCGGATTCGGCTTAACCGGATCCGATTCGGAGCCCTATTTCCCGACCGATTCGTACGCGCGTCCGGACGAGCGAATACGATGCGAAATCGCCGACCGACTCGTTCGGGCGTCCCAACCGCTCCGACCGACTCGTTCCCGGGTCGAACCGCACCGACCGACTCGCTCGGACACGACTCGCACCGCGCAATGGAGACGTTCCCCAGCCGAGTAAGTACGATGCGCGCCGGCGAGCAGTCCGACCGACACGCGCCGTCCGGCTCGAAAGAGCAGTCGGAGCCGTACTTCGGGGGTCCGTGTCGGACCTCTCTGTACGCGTAGCCGCGCGAGTCGCACACAGGGGGACCCATGGGTCCCCCTACCTGTGCGTGTACGGCGCGAGTCGCTTCACCGCGTACCCGCTGTAGGGGGCGCCCTTGTTCGCTCTCGCACCCATTGAGGCAATGGGAGCCCGCGTACGCGTTGTACGACCGGGTCCCATTGACTTCAATGGGAGTCCGACCGACTCGAGTACGATAGCATACGGACGCATCGTACTCGTTTGGTCGGGCTGCACGGGTCCGATTTGGTCGGAAATCTCTCCGGGTCCGGCTCGGTCGGAGAGAATTCCGGCCCGAATCGGAATCGGCCCCTGAGTGTACAATATGCTACAGACAGTACTTTCGCCTACCAAATTAAAAAGCTAATAGCACTAGCATATGTACCTGTAACTGATGTAGCAGAGCACTACAATATTCTAATAGAGAGCCCCTATTACAAAAGGAACGAAGACAAAATAAGCCCACTACTAGACTACTTTGAGGACACCTGGGTGGGAAGACTGCATAGATCAGGGCATAGAAGGCAACCTAAGTTCCACATTCCTTGGTGGAATGTGTACCTAAGTACCTTAAACAAAGAAGCCAAAACAAATAATAGTGTTGAAGGATGGCATAATGCCTTCCAAGCAACAACAAGCAGAGGTAAACCTACCCTACAAAAACTACTACAATCTATACAAAAAGAACAAAGCTATCAAGAATTACGGATGGAACAATCTGTAACTCAAATATGTCCCAAATTAACTAAGCAAACTAAAAAAATGTTTGAGCTACTGCAAAGTCAGGTTACCCTATACCCATCAACAAGAGGCCTAGATTACCTATCCCTAATAGCCAAAAGCATATTATAAACTACATTTCCACAGCTATTATTCATTTTTTCGTTCACAAAACAAACACGTTACACACATATATTAATATTATATTTTCACAAATATTAATTAAGTGTCATATATTTTTTTAATTAAAAAAATATATTTACAAATAAATAATATTTATCAAAATATACTATATATCACAATTAATTATAACAACATTTCCCACCCAAATTAATACAAAAAAATAAACTTACGGTTTATGTAGCTGTAGAAGATGTATTCCAACAAGTAATAATCCTTACATCTGTCTGTTAATCCATGTTAATGTTTAAAAAAGCCCCCAAAAATGCAAAAATCCAACAGGTCCAATATAAATCCATCCAGGCCAAATCCAAGTAACAGAAACCCTCAAAAACCCGAAAAAGATATAAAAAAATTAAAATCGCTCCAGGAAATCCCGAAAATAAAAGAAAGTGTGATAATATTAGTTTAACAAACTAATACACACTTCTTTTTTTAAAACGCGTCTGTCTCTCCAACGTAAAGTTGATTAAAAGTAACCTGCAAAAATGTTGAAAGCATACCCACCCACACAAATACACCCAAATACATTCATTAAATACAATAACATTAATTTATATTAACAAAACAACACATATTTAGTCATATTAGCGTCTGTCTACACTAGGCCTCAAACACTAACTCACAACATCTCACTAAAATATAACTAACACCTACAACACATCAAAAACGCGACTAGCTAACAATAAATACAATATATACATCCTAACTAGACTCAAACATAAGTATTAAGGGGCCCATTAGGATGGCGGGTGGAAGCACCACCGCCGTGCTGGCGGATGCAAAAAGCACCAGTTACCGTCCGCCCGCCACAGCACACACGCCCGCCCAATTAGGATGTGAAAAGTCAGCCAAACACCGCCCGTAAGCCAGCTACGCCCTCCGCCATTAAAGTGCGCCCGTTCACGGAGCGGCGCGGCCTAATGGAGACACACCGCCCGACGAAATCACGTACCGCCCGGCGTACAAATTACGATGCCAGAACCAAACAGTTCCCCCGGCTAAGAGACACCGCACGTGAAAGCAAGGCGGAAAACCGAACGCACAGTACGGATAGCAAAGAGGCGGACCCCCCGAGCATGAATCCAGCACTGCAGGCCCTCCCCATGCTCTACCTGATGCAGCACCCAGGAGTCAACGCACCGCGGCGACGCAGGTAGGCAGACACACAACAGGGGCACGCAAACAGCGCACACAGTGCAAGGGCGGGAAAACTGTATATAGCCCCCCCCGACACCCCTGCGTGGACACGACACATCCACCACTGCACCCACACATGCGCACAATGCAGAGGCCTACGGCAGCGCAATGCATGTGCCGCACACAAACAACACAGGGTCACAACCAAACACCACACACACCAGCACCACCCAGAACGCACATGTCACGTGACAGCCCTGCCACAGTCATGTCCCCAACCGGCAATTCACTGTTGCCAACCTGACGTCACACAAGTGACCCGAACATGTCAGTGACGTCACGCCAAATTAGGACACACCCCTGTGTGCAAAACACGGCGAAGCACACAGCGGCAGCAACATTACCCAGCAGAATATGGACCCCGTCGGAAAAGGTACGCCAGTACCACACAGAAACACCGATGCCACCCTGCACCCAATAACAAGACATGCAATACGTAACATCAAAGATACCGGGGACAGACAACAGGTGGTACCAATTATAACACAAGGCCCAACGTATAGCGGAAACGCAGCCTGCCGCCCACACACGGGAGAGGAGACAGCACTGAATGACCTTCCATTCCCACTCTGAAACCACATCCCGACTAAACAAGCCGGAGACAACAGTCATTGCACCAAAAAAGCCCAACACAGGCATGCAGAGGGAAGCGGCCACAGGGCAGATAGCGCATAACACCAAAGAACATTCAGAACGGAAAAAGAAATGATAGCACTCCCCCATGTGGTTCACATGCAAGTTATCTGGAAGGAGTCAGACACCACTGACCTTGACCATTCAGAGAAGCATGTGGGATGAGGGCCCGTGTCCTCCGCACAAGCCAACATAACACAAGTCCTGCCTCCCTACGACCATTACAGAATTCCCAGCAACGTCGGAGGTTGCACCCTGCAGACTGCACAGACAGCCGGAGCACGCCACCACAGCGCCCTGCAGCAAAATGGCACTTGCACCACACCTACCCAACTACGCCGGACAGATTAAGCTGTACAAACATAACCTGATACAGATATTGGGATGTGACAATCTGGCCTTGCTGAACGTAAGTTACCGACTAACTTACCGCATCGCATTGTTCAGCTGCGTCATCCCCGTCTTCTACTGTCGGAGGTGTCCCTTCTACTATCCTGTGGATTTATGTCTCTCCAACCCGGCATGTCCAAGGGCGGACCTGCTACAACTATTCAACCCCCTGGACGTCCACGACAGGGTCTGTTCAGCCTATGGGGGCATGGCGTATGTGGCTACTATCGGACCCACACTGCAATGGGACCACTGTGCCTCCACACGATGGATAATGGATCACAGTTACATTGAATGTCATCCAACATGTCCCATCATGCTCCTACAAGGGACAACTCACGACCAACACCTTGACAGCCACCATCCGCTACATTGGATGGCATCCATGTCCTCCACCAATGCCATGGAAGACCTGCTGGAAGGTATTGCATACCTGACAACCTGTCAATTCGTCGGGCCCCACCGCCATACCCCCAATTGAGCAATGATGTCCCACACCGTACCCATGCATGGCCTCCGCACGGACTGGGCAGTTACCAGTACAACAACTATACCATACAACCTGCAACTGACACCACACCATCAACTACACTGCAATGACATCGGATATATTCGGGACATGCACTCTGTTCCTCATCACATCCAGTAACTCTGCATGAACAGGGGAGGCAGAGGCATGGGATTTGTGAATGGCAACCACATGGACAGAACTGCACGTACAACCATGCCATAATATGCATCCTGCGCCCATGAACATATGCACCGGTCAGTGGACAGTAATCGTCCGGCTGTAGTATGTGAGAGCTGTCACCTCACCTCCCCTGAACTTCCGTGCCAGGACCTTTGCATGGACAACAAGTGCATCCACCAACAACATGACCCCAGCGACTGTGACATGTCCAGTAGCCACCACATCACAACAACAAGTGGGACGCCGTTGCATGCACATAAGTCCATGCCCTGATGTCACCTCCACGCACGTGTGTATGAGTAACTATCACAGCAAACCTGTAACATGGAACTGAGATGCACTGTGCCCATGATGACAAGCGGACTGGTAGGCTAAATGTATACTGTCTGTGTCAAAGTCAGCAGCACCTCAGTAAGTAGCAAATGTACATTAGCACAGCAACGGCTAAGCAGTCGTAACTCTGAAGCCCACATCCCACAGTCAACAACTAATCACATCTACCCCTACACCCTATGTCATGTGTAATCATGCTGAGTATATCCTCCACATGCATTTTGCTGCCAGTAGTGTCCACTATACTGCATCACAGAGGACATAAGTACCAATACATGTCTAGAAGCAAAAATGTGTCTCTGCTGATTCATTTCACAAGTACGAATGAGAGAGGATGAGAGTGTGAGAAGTACACGGCAGTTGTGAGATGACCATGTAGTCCACTGTAATTGGATGTCAACGCAAATGAGTAGCACAATTGTGGAAGACACACATGTGTCATGTGAAGCGGGAGTCACGCATGGCTCAGGTGGGTGGGTGTGACGGGTAGGTGCGCACATGCAATGTTGAAACACGCTGTGTTGGGAGGATACAGGAACAGTACATTGGCGCTCTCCTGGGAATTTGTAAAGACCACCTGTCTGGGGATGAATGTGAACTCGTGTGTGCACAACAGGCGGGCACACGATCAATGCTGCATCAAGTGTAGACAGCAGCCCACCCTCCGTGGACATGCTGGATACTGCTGTGCGTCCGCAAGGCTCTTTCCAAGGCACTCACATCCCCTGTCGACCAGGTGTATCCACAACATTGTCCACCTGCACAGGCAATCCAGGACACGGGATGGCAGTGGAGCATGGTGGGTGAGAGGTCATGGCGCGCTCCTCCTGGTCACATCACGCAGGCAACACATCCCCAATGTGTAGTATGGCACAAGTCATATGGAAGTAGTGAGGGGACGCACACATCATGAGCAGTAGTGACGTCACGGAAGGTGGCTCGCACCATCCCACCCATTGCCTAGATCTCCACACACTTTACATTCCATTGCAACAGAGAAGCCAGCGCGTGCACAAGCAGCTCCGAGCTCGCCCCAGAGAGGCCAAAGAGTGAATGTGTGGGTCCATGAGCTCCAGTTGGACGCGGCCTGGGCCGCTAGGGCAGCTACAGCCTCTGTGTGTTGCAGGTGGTGTATCCGGACTGCGGAGCCTGTCATGCATTGTCAATGTTGCCCGGGTCTCGAGTCGGGGCACCACGCAGGTGGACGGCGTCCCGCCACATATCATACCGTGAGACAGACCACTTGTTCAACTGGACCCACACATACACTCCTTGTCCTCTCTGGGGCGAGCTTGGAGCTGCTTGTGCATGCGCTAGCTTCTCATGTGCAAATGCATATTGGTGTGAGCGAGGGGAGGCCATGAGGACAGTGTAAAAGATAACTGTTTGACTTTCAGTTAGTTTAAGGAATGCCCCTGATGTGGTCAGAAAAAGACGTGTCTCGTGTGTATTGCAACTAGTAGATAAGCCGATGACCTTCCCATGTCTTGCATGTAGCCCCGCACCTAGCCCCGCACACTCGACACATCAAAATGAGTACCAGCACCACATTCTTCCCATTCGAAGCACTGACTGGGGGTGACAACCATTGGACAGTCTTGTGTAGTCCACCCATGCGTACATGTGGGCCCTCCATGATCCATGTCACCTGCGGCAAAGTGATGTCATGGACAATGACGGTAGTGAGCAGAGCTGTCTGCCCCACGCACAGATGGTGCATCAGCTCAACAGACCCAGCACTGAGGGCAGCAGGGGTCACATGTGCAGGGGCAGCTGTGCCTGTTGTGAAGGCACATGCATATAGACAGCACATCGTCCAATGTGTAGTCTGCCCACATCTACAGTCCATTGTCAGGCGGACCTAGCAAAAGATCACAAGACAACACATCTGTGTGGGTGTACCCACTGTGACCAACACTGCGCAACAATCAACGTACCCGCCCTGTGCATGGCCCACCCCGCAACGGAGGTCACATTCAGTGCCACTATCTCACACACACATCCCTGTCATGAGGCATGGTGTGTCCAATAGACAGGACTGAGTGAGCGCCCATCCGGAGGGTCCTGAACAGGAGACACATTTAACCCACTAGGCAGTCTGTGTTGTCACCTACTGGCATTGTGCAGTCAATGTGAAGGCCAGGCCTGCTGGGACTGAGAAGGGCAGCATGGCCCCAGCCTGACATGCACACGACCAACAAGTGCACTGAGACCTGCATTGCCAATTGGCTGGGTCACTGGATGTCTGACATGAAGTTGCCATGTACCACCACTCGGGAGGGACAGACAGGTCAAAGCGCCCGAGAGCACACATACCCATGCCACCTGCAGTCAGCATGGTGAGCAGTGGATGTTTGAACACCACAGGCTCTGACTCATAGTGCTGCGGATCAACGACATGTGTGTCACCCACATGCACCCACACACACACTGCAGCTGTCTCCCACACACAAATTTTGCAAGGAATAGCCATGTGCAGTGTGCGTGGAGATCGGAATCCAGGATCTCCAGCTCCTCGCTGGTGAGTGGACCTGGACATGTCCTCAGCGTCATCGATGTGTAGGTGGAGAGGTGGCAGCAGCATGTGTTCTCGAGGGGTGCCAGGCTGCAGTTCCAGGTAGATGTGGTAATGCCTGTCCCACTCACACACACATATAACCCCTGGGTCAGTTACAGTGGGTCCAAGCTGCTGCAATCCGTGTACCATGTCTGGCAGCTTCAATTGCAGACGTAGGCCTGCTCCCAGCTGGCCCGGGACGCTTCCCTCCATAGTGGAACACGCAGGGTGCAACCGCGAGAGATATTGGAGTTGGCCGGATGGGCCTGGACCATGGCGGGTACAGTCCGCTGATGCCATGTGCACCACACAGTATGATGTGCGCACTGCATCTGCAGGTGTGGCCATGATTTGTGTGTGGGTGCAGGTGCACAATGGACGGGGCCACAACATGCTGTGTGCATAGGCAGGAACGGCCAGTGGCCAGCCTCCACATGTCTGTTGGCACATCATCATGTACACATTGGAATGGGTGCATGGGATATGCATATGCACACACATGCCATCTTTCACTATGTACATCTGCCACTTGGCACGTGCAATGTTACGTGTCACTTGTGATGTGTATTTGCAAGCACACAGCCGTGTTGGCAAGGGGCTGTCAATGTGTACACCTGTCAATGTTTCTGGAGGTGTGATCCGTACAGTGCTGTACATAGGGTGCAGTGGTGACACCAATGACTGTCTCATATCCCCTCGTGCCACAGGTCCCACTTGTTTTGGCCGCTCAGCCTGTGTCCATAGCGTTGTTGGTGTGTGCCATACTCACCCAGCCTCGGAAGCAGTGTGATGCACAGCAGCAAGTCATGTTGCCGCGGTGTTGCCGCTTGCCGAATATGCAGTCTGTTACCATCAGCATGCCTTACAAGTCATTGAGGCCTTGATCCCCATGTGCATGCTCATAGCAATGGTGTGTGTCACTGCCCATTGCTATTGGTAGGGGACCTGTGTAAGTGTATTGTGGCTGTGCTGTCCCTACTTGTCAGCTGTTCTGTGATTCAAGTGCTTGTTCAGTCATTTGTGTTTTGTGTATGTGAATATGCCATGTGGCGTCTTGCTTTGACATGTGTCCACTTCCATCCTTCCTAGGCGGAGACCAAACATTCATCGCCCCTACCAATTGCTGTCAGACATGGAGGATGTAGAGGTCATCCGTAAATATCGTCTGGACCGACCCACCCTGCAACGTATATGTGCCATGTTGGAACCCCACCTCCGTCCTCGCAGGGTGTATCCAACAGCATTCACCCCCACGGCTAAGGTGATGGCTGCACTGCATTTCTTCGCCACTGGGTCATTCCAACACACAGTGGGCAGTGGAGGTGGGATGTCCCAGCCCATGTTCAGCATGGTGCTGAGGGATGTACTGTCAGCTATGATGCTGTACAGGAACAGATACGTCCGATTCCCCAGGGCTCGTGAATTGGCGGCAGTGAAGGGTGCTTTCTATGCCCTTGGATGGATCCCCCATGTCGTTGGTGCTATAGATTGCACCCATGTTGGCCTTGTTCCACCACAGGCCACTGAGGAGCTCTACCGCAACCGGAAGCACACGCACTCCCTGAATGTGCAAGTGGTGTGCCTTGCGGACATGGTGATTTCCCACGTGTGTGCCAAGTTCCCAGGATCGGCACATGACGCGCACATCATGCGCAACAGCATCCTACCACGACTGATGGCCAATCTGCAACCGGACCGTGGCTGAATTGTCGGTGAGTATGTGGAGTAGTGTAGCGTGCTGGCTGTGCGATGCTGTCTTGTGTCCAGTTGGAATTGCAATGGTTCTCTGTGTCCCTCACACCCAGGTGACTCTGCTTACCCGAATGGGCCCTGGCTGCTCAGCCCATTGCGACGTCCTGGGGGCCCAGCTGATGTCCGCTACAATGAGGCACATGGGAGGACCAGACGTGTGGTTGAGCGTACCTTTGGCCTCCTCAAGTCCAGGTTCAGATGCCTGGACCGCACCGGGGTGCACTGGCGTACTCCCCACAGAAGGTGTGCCAGATAATAGTGGCTTGCTGCATGCTGCACAATCTGGCTATTCGCAAGCAGATCCCCCTAATTGTGGATGACGGAGATCAGCCAGAGCCCCAGCCTGCAGACCAGGACAGCTCGAGTGAAGAGGACAGTGGAGAGGAGGAAGCTGTGAATGTGCGTCAGCAGCTCATCGCCCGCTACTTCACTTGACGGTGAGTGTCCATGTACGACTGCTGATGTAGCTGTAGTTGTGCAGGTGTATGTGTGCTCTGTCACGGGGCCTTTTGTTCACTGAGTGCTGTGTGTCAATGGTCCATGTCCAGGTTGGTATGCCACTGGCAGCGGCTGTAGCAGTGTGCCCTGTTGCTCTGTGTGATGTGTGTACATTGCTTGTAGTTGGTGACAAGTACTGTGTGATGAGTGTGTGACACACTCATTGAATGTACTCTTGTTCTGTTTTTCACCCCTAGGTCCCTACAGCCTCTCCTGTCCCATCGACATACCACACAGCAGATGCATTTCTGCTCATGGTGGCGATTGCACATCGTTGAATAAACCCAGGACACATGAAGCAGATTGTGTTCAAGGTGTATTTATTTACAGCGGTGACATGTGATTGTGTGCAAGGTGATGACAAACGTGGTGCATGCTGTGACAATTAGTTGACGGTCATGGCTGCGTGATGGTCAGGGTGTACCCATGAAGTTCCATGTCCACAGTCCAACAGACACATGCCATTCACATGGCAGTGTGGGGTAGGATCGTAGTACAAGTCAATGCAGTAGGTGGTCAAGGTGGCTGGCTGACTCACTGGCGTTTGGTGCGTGCGAAGTCCTCTCTGGACACATGTTTCCTCTTCGGACGGCCCCTTCCACGTTTGGTAGGGGGTGTGTTGATGTGCCGCTGGTGGTGGCTGAGGAGTGCTCACTCGCTGTGGACGCAGGGGAACGCGATGCTGCACGCACCCTGCGCCACAGCAGGTGGTGGCGGAGGTGGTGTTGCTGGCCTTGCTTGTGCCCTCACCACCACCACCAGCTGGCCCATTAGGTCCACAAGTTGGTCCATACGGGTCACGAATTGTCCCATATGGGCGTCCATGGACCTCAACACCCCAAGGACCTCCTGCGTGTCGGTAGCCGACCTGGCCCATTGTCCTTGGGCCTCTTCATAGGCCCCAAGGACTCTGGCGATTTGCGGCAGGGCTTGGCTCCCAGGCTCAGATGGCGTTGGCCTGGACCTGCTCCTCCTACCAGTACTGCTGCCACCGACCTGCCCACTAGCCACATTGCTCACCACGGTCCTCGCTCTGGCTCCCAGGGTGGAGCCCGACGGCCGTGCCACCGCTTGCGCAGGGGCTGTGGCCAGGGATGTGGTGGTGGTGGTGGTTGCGGCGGTGGTGGTGGTTGCGGCGGTGGTGGTGGCCGCAACGACCGTGGCAGCAGGGGTCTGTGACTGGTCAGCAGCCCTGGGTGATGGGTTGGTGGGCAGGAGGGGCCCTGGGGAGCGGTTGTGCCCTGCCACTCCAGATGGGCCTGCTGGGTGGTCCGTGTCCGGAGAGGTGTCCAGCTCCTCTACATCTGTGAGTCCGGGTCGGGGGCTTGCGGACTGGCTGTGCTGGCTGCTGTCACCCTCTCCAGCATCCAGCAGTTCGGCACCTGTGGGGAGAATGAGATGGGTCATTGTGTTGCACCTAGCAAAGTATGTATTGGTTGTCTGACATTCACAGTTCGTGCACTGTCGTGCACAGGTTTCTCAGTGGCGTGTGTGTGGATGTACGATGTGTGTATGCGTGGGCTAGGCAATGGAACTGTGTGATGTGGACATGTGGCATGGGACGGATTAGCAATGCCGATGGGTGTGTGTTGCTATGCTCCTACATTTTGTGGCTCGGGTGTATGCGTGCTCCAGGACCATCGACGATGTTGGGTTGAACGATGGTTTAGGGGAAGGATGGAACGCTTAGGTACGCTGATGCCAAAAGGGGGTACAGCCCCTAAACGCTCTTGGGTTGAAATATGCTTTTGGGGTACATACTGTGGGTAATGGGTGGAGAACGTGACATGTGTTCTGGCAACATGACAGTGCATAGACAAAGGTGTGTGTCTGTCTCACATGCCCGGAATATCTGCTGACTGTTATCATTCATGGACATCACATTGGTAGCATTGTTGTGAGTTCGTGCTTGTTGTGTGCCACACGACGTATTGCAGATGGGCCAAATCCTTTGTGTGCGTGCTGCCCTGGTACATGTGCATCAGTGCTGTGCTCTTGGGGTGTTGACTATATTATGTGTGTTGTTACTCGCAGTGTGACGTGCGCTTCAGTCACTGCAGGCACTTGATTTGTCATGGGCAGGTATCTTTGCATGACTACTGTATGAGGGCCAGCTGTTCGGATGACATACCTTTCATGACACTGTGGCTGAGAGATGAGATGGATGATATGTTGAATGTGCATTGTGTGCCTGTGTGTTTCATGGGTCCAGTTGTCTTTGTGTGCAATATTGTGGTTCCAAGCTGTTACTTCTAGTACGGTCTGTCTTACGTGGGCGTTGTTGTACGATGTGTGGGTGACAGGCAGTGAGGACTACATGGACAGGACTTCGATGGTGTTGCTGATGTGTGTGATGGGTGGCACAGTGCCTGCCATGTGGGTCTGTGCTCCAGTGGGACTTGTGCATGCAGACGTGGCTCCTTAGGTGTGCTGTATCTGTGATAGGTCATGTGGGGTTTGACTCTGTTGAACATGTCCGTGTGCACATTGGTCTCATGATTGTGACTGGGAGCAGTGCTGCGTGTTCCTCTGCTACGTGACATGTCCCATGTGTCAGTCGTAGTACAGTCCTCATGCCTACAGACGCCCGCCCTGTACATTTTCCCACCTACAGGTTGTTTCTGAGTGCGCAATGCAATGGATGCCACATGGTACTGGGAGGGAGGGGTGCTCCACCTTGCTGGTCTGTGGTAGTGGGGGCCTGGTGGGTGTTTTACTTCAGCTGTCCCCCTCCGACCCACTGTCTTTGTGTTCCGGCTACTTACCTGTTACTTGTCGGTCAGTGCAGCTATGGCGGACACATGGATGTGGGGTGTGCTCCACCTTGCTGGTCTGTGGTAGTGGGGGCCTGGTGGGTGTTTTACTTCAGCTGTCCCCCTCCGAACCACTGTCTTTGTGTTCCGGCTACTTACCTGTTACTTGTCGGTCAGTGCAGCTATGGCGGACACATGGATGTGGGGTGTGCTCCACCTTGCTGGTCTGTGGTAGTGGGGGCCTGGTGGGTGTTTTACTTCAGCTGTCCCCCTCCGAACCACTGTCTTTGTGTTCCGGCTACTTACCTGTTACTTGTCGGTCAGTGCAGCTATGGCGGACACATGGATGTGGGTGTGGGGAGTGCTCATTCTGGCGCATCTGGAGTACAAGGGGACCTGGTGGAAGTTGTGGTGCTGGCTGACTGTACACATGCCCCCATGGTTTTGTTAGTTGGTAGCTTTGGGCTGAGTGTGTGTGAGTGTCTGTTGCATGTGTGGGTGATGTCTTGTGTATTGTGTACTGGACATGGGGGTGTTTGTCCCTAGGAGCTATGGCATGGTGGTAGTGCATGTGATTACATAGCGGTGTGCTGGTATACGTTTGTTTGTACTTACCAGCCTCCACTCCCCTGGTAATCCGGTGAGGATCTCCGGATGTATGATGACTCGCACCTTCTCCTCCCACGCCTTGAAGGTCTTGAATAGCGCGGGATTACCTCCGCCAGTCCTGGCAGCCAGCTCTCGATTTTTGCTCTCCTTCTTCTTGACCACGCTTTTGAGGTCGTTCCACCTTTTGTTGATTTCTCCTCTGTTGCGTGGAACGTTCCCGACTGCATTGACCTGGTCTACGATCCTGCTCCACAACCGGTTTCTGGTGGATAGTGGTGTCTGTTGGACCTCGTTGCCATAGATTTGTGGGTGCACCTTGACGATCTCGTCGACCATGACCGTCAGCTCGGTGGAAGTGAACTTGGGCATTCTGTGTGATGCCATGGTGTGTGTTTTGGTGTTTGTGGTGCTGGTGCGGTGTGTGGTGTGTGATGTGCAGGGGGTTTGTGGGTCAGGTGTTTGGTGGTGGTGGTGATGGGTGTGATAGGTGCGTGTCTGTGGTGTGCTGCTGTCCTTTCTGTCTCGCTGTGTTGTGTGCTTTCGTCCTCAGTTTGTAATGTTGCAGGGGGTTGTGGTCTGTGAAGGGGCTGGTTTTGTACTTACCTATGTGGGTGTGTCATGATGGTCTGTTGTTTTCAGGTGTGTTGTGGCTGGTGTTCTGGGATTTGTAGTTGATTTTTTTGTCCAGGGGGTGTGTTTCCGGGATGTGTACTGTGTTTGGGTATTTGTGCGTGGGTTGCTGTGTGGACTTGTTGGCCATATTGTGTGTGTTTGTTTTTGTCAGCGGATGATTTCTGTGCATGGACGTGGCCGCCAGGGCTTCCGCCGTGTCCATTTTCGTCACTGTTGTTTGCGCTGGCGGGCGGTGTATTTGTGGATTTTCCGCGCTCATGTCGGTACGATCCTAATTTCACGGGCGGTGTCTCGGTCGTCAGGGCGGGAGGTTTTGGGTTGTCGTGCGTCTTTTCGTCCGTGGCGGGCGGATGGACTTAGACTCGGACATGGGCGGGCGGTATTTTCTGTTTATTTTCCGCCTCCGGCGGTTTTCGGTTCGCGGCATCGTAATTGCTCGGTCGGTATTCAGACGATGTAGGCGGGCGGATTTTTACCACTGTGGTTGATGGCGGATTTTTTACCGCCCGACATCGTAATGGACACCTAAGTTAGATAAAATAATTAAAATTCCCCTTACCTTCCTCAACGCGACGCAGGTTCCAACCGCGAGCTTCTCCGGTCCTGAATGACCCAAAATAACAGTACGCGGTTACAAAATAGTCCCTGTGAAATAAAAATGGCTGCTTAAATAAATGTAAAAAAAGGAATAATGTTAAAAAAATGCATTATAGTAAAGTGTAAATGTTACATATATTTTTCTTATGTTGTACAATTTTTTCTCTATATTTAAAAATTTGTATATATTTTATTATACTTTGTAAAGTTATAATAATAATTAATATAAAAATATATTTATTATTATTATAATTATATATGTACTTTTTTAAATTATATTAATTATTAAAAATACATATTAATTATATACAAATGTAAAACGAAACTTACCTGTTTAAAAAAACTTTTCATGCAATACAACAATGTAATAATTAATATTATTAATATTTTATATACTAATAATATTAATTAAAATTTTACTTACATGTAATAAACTGATGATTTTTTGAAAATGTTAAAGAATATTCACTACAGCATTATAATGTTACAATATTAAATAATAATTAAATATACAATGCTTTATGTTATGTATATATATGCCAAAAATGTTTATATTATTTATATAAATATATTATAATGTTCCAACAACTCTTGTAAAATAATAAAAAATATGGTTTGTATATCAAAATATGAATACTTGTGTTATAAAATATGACTATATCATAAAATGTTCTTTTCCTTAAAAAATTCCATTAACTAATAAATGTATGTAAAATAATTTATGTTCCTTAAATAAAAATTTACATATTTTCTGTGTTTTTATTAATTTGTATTCCATACTATAAATAAAAAATAAAAAAATTGTCTTTCTACCTACTTATACAAAATAAAGGTTGTTTGAAAATAAAAAATGTCTAATTTCTTTTTATATGTATATATTATTATTCAATATTTTACTCAAATATATTAATTTGATAAATGTACCATTTTAATTTACTATAAATAAGCATGTTTTTTTTACTAGTAAATTATAAACTATACATCAATTACACAATAAAAATACATTATCACTGCACATAATAAAACACTCTTATATTTCTTCACATATAAAAACACATACTGTAATTTTCCTACAACTCTTTATATAAAATTAATAATTACACAGCAAATAACATATATGTAATATAAAAATTTTAGATAAATTATGAATAAATTAAAAATATATTTGTACATAAACATATATCACTCACTATTCCCAATACAATTAAACAATAATCAGGAAGTTGCTAAACATTAACAATATATAATTTACTCTTCCTACTGCAGTTAGGATTAAATCACAGAAGGTGCTGAACATTAACCATATATAATTTACTATTCCCACTACAGTATGTATTAAATAAGGAAAGGTGCTGGACATTAAACAAATATAAATTACTATTCCCACTCCAGTCAGTATTAAGTCAAAGAAGGTGCTGGACACTAAAAATATATAAATTACTATTCCCACTGCAGTAAATATTAAGGGGTCGATTCCGATTCGGGCCGGAAATTTCTCCGACCGAGCCGGACCCGGAGAGATTTCCGACCGAATCGGACCCGTGCAGTCCGACCGAACGAGTACGATGCGTCCGTATGTTATCGGACTCGAGTCGGTCGGACTCCCATTGAAGTCAATGGGAGCCGGTCGCACAACGCGTACGCGGGCTCCCATTGACTCAATGGGTGCGAGTCGGACAAGGGCGCCCCTACAGCGGGTACGCGGCGAAGCGATTCGTGCCGTACACGCACAGGTAGGGGGACCCATGGGTCCCCCTGTGTGCGACTCGCGCGGCTACGCGTACAGGGGGTCCGACACGGACCCCCAAAGTACGGCTCCGACAGCTCTTACGAGCCGGAGTGCGCGGCTCGGTCGGACTGCTCGCGGCGCGCATCGTACTTACCCGGCCGGGAAACGTCTCCATTGCGCGGTGCGAGTCGAGTCCGAGCGAGTCGGTCGGAGCGGTCGGGACGCCCGGACGAGTCGGTCGGCGATTTCGCATCGTACTCGCTCGGCCGGACCCGCGTACGGTTCGGTCGGGAAACAGGGCTCCGAATCGGATCCGGTAAAGCCGAATCCGATTCGGAGCCCTACCGGCCGAGATCGGAATCGGCCCCTAAGTCAGAGAAAGTGTTGGACACTAAAAATATATAATTTACTACTCCCACTCCAGTCAGTATTAAGTCAGGGAAAGTGCTAAACACTAAAGATATATAAATTACTATTACCACTCCAGTCAGTATTAAGTGAGAGAAGGTGCTAGACACTAAACATATCTAAATTACTATTCCCACTTCAGTGACTATTAAGTCAGAGAAGGTGCTGGACATTAAAGATATAAAAATTACTATTCCCACTCCACTGAGTACTAAGTCAGAGAAGGTGCTGGACATTAAGGGGCCGATTCCGATTCGGGCCGGAAATCTCACCGACCGAGCCGGACCCGGAGAGATTTCCGACCGAATCGGACCCGTGCAGCCCGACCGAACGAGTACGATGCGCACGTATGCCATCGGACTCGATTCGGTCGGACTCCCATTGAAGTCAATGGGAGCCTGTCGTACAACGCGTATGCGGGCTCCCATTGACTCAATGGGTGCGAGGCGGACAAGGGCGCCCCCTACAGCGTGTATGTGGCGAAGCGACTCGCGCCGTACACGCACAGGTAGGGGGGACCCATGGGTACCCCCTGTGTGCGACTCGCGCGGCTACGCGTACAGGGGTGTCCGACACGGACCCCCAAAGTACGGCTCCGACTGCTCTTTGGAGCCGGAGTGTGCGGCTCGGTCGGACTGCTCGCGGCGCGCATCGTACTTACCCGGCCGGGGAACGTCTCCATTGCGCGGTGCGAGTTGAGTCCGAGCGAGTCGGTCGGTGCGGTTAGACCCGGGAACGAGTCGGTCGGAGCGGTCGGGACGCCCAGACGAGTCGGTCGGCGATTTCGCATCGTACTCGCTCGCCCGGACGCGCGTACGAATCGGTCGGGAAATAGGGCTCCGAATCGGATCCGGTTAAGCCGAATCCGATTTGGAGCCCTACCGGCCGAGATCGGAATCGGCCTCTAAATATATAAAAATTACTATTCCCACTCCAGTGAATATTAAGTCAGGGAAGGGCCTGGACACTAAACATATAAAAATTACTATTCCCACTCCAGTGAATATTAAGTCAGGGAAGGTGCTGGACATTAAACATATATAAATTACTATTCCCACTTCAGTCAGTATTAAGTCAGGGAAGGTGCTGGACACTAAAGATATATAAATTACTATTCCCACTTCAGTCAGTATTAAGTCTGGGAAGGTGCTGGACATTAAACATATATAAATTACTATTCCCACTCCAGTCAGTATTAAGTCAGGGAAGGTGCTGGACACTAAACATATATAAATTACTATTCCCACTCCATTCAGTATTAAGTCAGGGAAGGTGCTAGACACTAAGGGCCCGATTCTGATGCGGGTTGGAAAAGCTTCCCGACTGAGGGCCTGATTCTGATGCGGTTAGGAAGGCCTCCTAATGGCATTTGCTCCTTCCAAATCGGATCGGGAACGTGTCTTCCCGACCCAGGGCCCAATTATGATGCGGTTAGGAACATATGCTCCCATTGAAGTTAATGGGAGTCCAACCAAATCGTATCTGGAAGCATCCGGATGCATCGTACTCCGTCGGTCAGACTCTCCCGATCCGAGTGGGTCGGAAACCATTTCCAAACCGATTCAGTCGGGAAGCTTTCCAACCCGCCTCAGAATCAGGCCCTAAGGGGCCGATTCCGATCTCGGCCGGTAGGGCTCCGAATCGGATTCGGCATAACCGGATCCGATTCGGAGCCCTATTTCCCGACCGATTCGTACGCGCATCCGGACGAGCGAGTACGATGCGAATTCGCCGACCGACTCGTTCAGGCGTCCCAACCGCTCCGACCGACTCGTTCCCGGGTCTAACCGCACCGACCGACTCGCTCGGACACGACTAGCACCGCGCAATGGAGACGTTCCCCGGCCGGGTAAGTACGATGCGTGCCGCGAGCAGTCCGACCGACACGCGCCGTCCGGCTCGAAAGAGCAGTCGGAGCCGTACTTCGGGGTCCGTGTCGGACCCCCTGTACGCGTAGCCACGCGAGTCGCACACAGGGGGACCCATGGGTCCCCCTACCTGTGCGTGTACGGCGCAAGTCGCTCGCCGCATACCCGCTGTAGGGGCGCCCTTGTTCGCCTCGCACCCATTGAGGCAATGGGAGCCCGCGTACGTGTTGTACGACCGGCTCCCATTGACTTCAATGGGAGTCTGACCGACTCGAGTACGATAGCATACGGACGCATCGTACTCGCTCGGTCGGGCTGCACGGGTCCGATTCGGTCGGAAATCTCTCGGGGTCCTGCTCGGTCGGAGGGATTTCCGGCCCGAATCGGAATCGCCCCCTAAATATATATAATTTACTATTCAAACTCCACCAAATATTAAGTCCAAGAAACTGCTGGACACTAAACATATATTTAAATTACTATTCCCATTCCACTGAGTATTAAATCAGGGAATGTGCTGGACATTAAACATATATAAATTACTATTCCCACTTCAGTTAGTATTAAATCACAGAAGGTGCTGGACACTAAAGATATATAAATTACTATTCCCACTACAGTCAGTATTAAGTCATAGAAGGTGCTGGACACTAAACATATATAATTTACTATTCAAACTCCACCCAATATTAAGTGAAAGAAAGTGCTGGACACTAAACATATAAAAATTAAAAATCCCACTCTAGTCACTATTAATTCAAGAAAGGTGCTGGACACTAAACATATATAAATTACTATTCCCACTCCAGTCAGTATTAAGTCAGAGAAGGTGCTGGACACTAAACATATAAAATTACTATTCCCACTCCAGTCAGTATTAAGTCAGGGAAGCTTCTGGACACTAAGGGGCCGATTCCGATTCGGGCCGGAAATCTCTCCGACCAGCCGGACCCGGAGAGATTTCCGACCGAATCGGACCCTAGCATCCCGACCGAACGAGTACGATGCGCACGTATGCTATCGGACTCGAGTCGGTCAGACTCCCATTGAAGTCAATGGGAGCCGGTCGTACAACGCGTATGCGGGCTCGCATTGACTCAATGGGTGCGAGGCGTACAAGGGCACCCCCTACAGTGGGTACGCCTCGAAGCGACTCGCGGCGTACATGCACAGGTAGGGGGGACCCATGGGTCCCCCCTGTGTGCGACTCGCGTGGCTACGCGTACAGGGGGGTCCGACACGGACCCCCAAAGTACGGCTCCGACTGCTTCTTGGAGCCGGACGGCGCGAGTCGGTCGGACTGCTCGCGGCGCGCATCGTACTTGCCCGGTCGGGGAACGTCTCCATTGCGCGGTGCGAGGCGCATCCGTGCGAGTCGGTCGGAGCGGTTGGGTCCCGCGAATGAGTCGGTCAGCGAATTCACACGCGCTCGCATCGTACTCGCTCGGCCGGACGCACGTACGAATCGGTCGGGAAAAAGGGCTCCGAATCGGATCCGGTTCAGCCGAATCCGATTCGGTGGCCTACCGGCCGAGATCGGAATCGGCTCCTCAATATATATATTTTACTATTTGAACAACCTCACCATTTTCCCCTAATAACCCAACATCCCAGTACTAAAACAAACATATAATTTCCATTTTTAATTAACTTTATTTCTTAAAATTAATTTCAATTTTCTAAATTTTAATTTAATAAGTAATTTTATAATAATATATAAAAAACACTCCCCTTCCTTATCCCCTAATAACACAACATCACACTCCCTAAAAAAAAATATAATTTCTTTTTTAAATTTCACTTTCTAATTTTTTTAAAATTGCAATTTTAAATTTTTTAATTAAATATGTCAATTCATATAATTATTTTTAAAACACTCCCCACCCTTCTCCCCTAATAACGCAATATCCCACTCTGAAAACAAAAATTTAATTTCAAATTTTAAATTTAAATTTCTTATTTTAAATTATTTTCAAAACTCGAAATTTTAATTTAATATGTAATTTTATACTAATATTTTTAAAACACTCCCACCCTTATCCCCTAATAACCCAACATCCCGCTCCTAAAACAAAACATATATTTTATATTTTTTATTTAAATTTCGTTTTTTTAAATAATTTCTAATTTAAATTTTTTTATTTAATATGTAAATTTATACTAATATGTTTAAAATACTCCCCACCCTTATCCCCTAATAACCCAACATCCCGCTCCTAAAACATATCTTACAAAAATTATTTTGAAACAATTTCAAAAAAATATTCATACAATTAAACTAATAATAAATTAATATCAATACAGAAAATTTAAATATTTACAAAAAAATGATATTTTACACTTTCTATATTTTTTTTGATATTTTTTACAACACTAACAAATCGATATTATCTACTAACGATATTACTTATTCGATATTTTATACTTCGATTTTTTTAATGAAAAAAAATGATATTTTTACTACGATATTCATGACTTCGATATTATGATACAATCGATATTACAACTTCGATATAACTGCAATTCGATATTTATAATTCGATATTATGTCCATTTACCATATTTTTCAAATAACATAACTACCCTTCCACAAAGACTTAAAAGGCATTTTTACATATTTTATTTACTATTTTAATTCAAATCCAACATAGAGGAAAGAGTGTATACGGGGGTGAAGCAGTTTTACTAGTCTAACTCTAGTCCCACAAACACTGGGGAAAGGGTATATATTGTGAGGGTAGGGTGGTCGGAATTACTATTCTAACTCTAGTTAGCACCATGGTAGAAAGTGCAGATACTTGTGGGGGTCTGGGGAGGGGGCAGAATTACTATTCCAGTCCCACAAACAGTGAGTGAATTGTTTATATTGGATGGTGTCTAATTTACTACTCTGACTGCAGGCCTGCTTACATTGGGGAATGTGAATATATGGGGGGAGGGTATTTACCATTCTAAATCAAGTCCCACAAACACTGGTGAAAGGGCATATATTTAGGGGTGTGATGCACTAGTGTAACTCCAGTTTCACTATCCCTAGGGCAAGAGAATATATTATGGGGTGGGAATCATGTGCACATAAGGAAAAGAATCGATTCTTTGAAGTTGGAGGCGGGTTCTTGTTAAATAACCTAACTACAAATAGGCAACATTAAGTAAAAAGATATTAAATATTGAGTAAATGTAATTTAATACCACATCATAAATCATATACATTTTGTGCAACATAAATTATATTTTCATACTCAATTAAATAAAAAATCATTTTTCTAAACATTAACATATGTGTTTCGTAATAAAACAATATTCAGTCACATATGTACAATTATTTATTTTAAATGTTGTTTTATTTTAAATTCCTCGAATATTTATCAATATAATAAAATACAAATGAAATGTAAATATCTTGTATTAATTAAACACTACCCACCCAGTGGCTATGGAATTATGTTTTTGAACATCAAGTTACAGATATAGTCAAATCATAGAATTGGCAGGGCATGGGATTCAACAATGTCAGGCTACGACTAGGTGTAAGACCTCCTGGTTTTTATTTCTATGTAGGTGTGCAGCAACATATTCTTTGCAGTGCTAGCTTGTATTGTTGGTAAGGTGTGGGCCTAACCTACACTGAACTACACCTGATTGTGCTTCCATGTAGGTGTAGAGTGCCCTTTTTGCAATGCAAGGCACATTTATGAAACCTTTTATCACAAATACACAGATACACAAAACAACTGCTAAAAGGTGTTTCCTATGTATTAAACTCACTTTATGAGTCAGTAAAGTTTTCCTGACTCCTAAAATGGGTTTTGTAATGGTTTATGAATCACTATTTAGAAGGAGCGTGCTGTTGGCGCATCTTCCAAACAGTGATTTAGTACCCTATCAATGGTTTGTGACTGGAATTCGGTCACACTCTATTGATAAGTTACTGACTCCCAAGTTTCCAAGTTTATGGTGGTAACTTACAAAAAGAAGGGGTTCTCTTTGGACCTCTTTTCCTTTGCGAATTGAGGTACAGGTTCCAGGAGACCACTGCCAACTCTCACAGAAACTTTTTAAAAAATAAAGCTTTCTTTTCAGGTAGCCCCTTTTAATTTAATACAATTGGGCTGCTTTAAAAATAAATTATTCTTTTTTTAAAAGCAATCAGAGGGATTGCCATCTGCTGACCCTTGCAGACCAACATCCCTGTAAATGGGGCCAACTGTAGTAAGTCTCAAATTACGATCTGCCTAATGAATGTTCAGTAGCCAGGGTGGTCTAAGACTCACTATGATTCCTTATTTTGCAAACCAACCTATTACTACATAGCTCAGTTCGCAAAGTAAATTTCTTGTCACAAAAAGTAGAGTCTCAAATTACGACCGCTTTTTGTAGCCAGAAAGTTAGTATATCTGGCTGGTAGTACCTTATACATATTGTTTGTGAACATCAAATTCTATGTACAGTTAATCTGTAGATCCAGCAGGTTGTGGGCTACTCCCACACTAAGGGGTCGATTCCGATCCCGGCCGGAAGCGCACCTAACAGTATTCGTCCGGAAAAAAAACCAGCCGAATGCGTGTTTCCCGACCGATTCGAACATTCGTCCGGACGAACAAGTACAATGCGTATAACAACCCAGTTTCCGAGCGAGCCGTACTTACCCAATTCAGCTCCTGTTCCCCGCCCGAGCCGGATCCGTAGAACGCCGAATCGAGTCGCACGGAAGCAAATACACAGCACCTTCCGGCCGGACTAGTACGATGCGCACTCCGCACGCGCCGAACCCGTCGCTACGTCCGGGACGTTTGAGCATCCGGGCGAGCCGTACATAAGCTCCGTTTCGCGTCACAAGACGATCCACGGCTACGAGACGAACAAGCCTGCTACGAGTACGAGTCGAAGACACGAGAAACCCGAACGAGACGATCCAAGCATGAATCCCATTGCACAGGTCCTACCTATACTCTACATCTATTACCGGGACCGGCACGGACGCGTACGGCGCAGACGGTAAGTCAAACACCAACAACACAAACAAACGACACGTACCCGAAATATGTCACACACACATAGGGATGCACAAATGAAGTACACTAGCAACATCAGAACCATAGGGGTGGGATGGCCATCACCAATGCCATACACACCCATAGGGGGCTGGATCCCTGCCACTACCACCACCCCACTCAGGGTGGGCTGGATGCCTGTCACTACTACCATCCCCACCCTTAGGGGGATGGATGCCTACCACTACCACCACCCCTACTCAGGGGGGCCTGGATGCCTACCACTACCACTACCCCTACTCAGGGGGGCCTGGATGCCTGTCACTACTACCATCCCCACTAATAGGGGGATGGATGCCTACCACTACCACCACCCCTACTCAGGGGGCTGGATGCCTACCACCACCACCACCCCTACTCAGGGGGCCTGGATGCCTGTCACTACTACCATCCCCACCCTTAGGGGGTGGATGCCTACCACTACCACCACCCCTACTCAGGGGGCCTGGATGCCTACTACTACCAGCACCCCTAATCAGGGGGGCTGGATGCCTGCCACCACCACCACCCTTACTCAGGGGGGCCTGGATGCCTACCACTACCACCACCCTACTCAGGGGGGCCTGGATGCCTTTCACTACTACCATCCCCACTCATGGGGGGATGGATGCCTACCACTACCACCACCCCTACTCAGGGGGTCCTGGATGCCTGTCACTACTACCATCCCCACCCTTAGGGGGATGGATGCCTACCACTACCACCACCCCAACTCATGGGGGACTGGATGCCTACCACTACCACCACCCCTACTCAGGGGGGGCTGGATGCCTACCACTACCACCACCCCTACTCAGGGGGCCTGGATGCCTACTACTACCACCACCCCAACTCAAGGGGGCTGGATGCCTGTCACTACTACCAACCCCACTCATAGGGGGATGGATGCCTACCACTACCACAACCCCTACTCAGGGGGCTGGATGCCTGCCACCACCACCACCCCTACTCAGGGGGCCTGGATGCCTACCACTACCACCACCCCTACTCAGGGGGCCTGGATGCCTGTCACTACTACCATCCCCACTCATGGGGGATGGATGCCTACCACTACCACCACCCTTACTCAGGGGGCCTGGATGCCTGTCACTACTACCATCCCCACCCTTAGGGGATGGATGCCTGCCACTACCACCACCCCTACTCAGGGGGCCTGGATGCCTACCACTACCACCACCCCTACTCAGGGGGCCGGATGCCTGTCACTACCACCACCCCTACTCAGGGGGCCTGGATACCTACCACCACCACCACCCCTACTCAGGGGGCTGGATGCCTGTCACTACTACCAACCCCACTAATAGGGGGATGGATGCCTACCACTACCACCACCCCTACTCAGGGGGCCTGGATGCCTACTACTGCCACCACCCCAACTCAAGGGGGGCTGGATGCCTGTCACTACTACCAACCCCACTCATAGGGGGATGGATGCCTACCACTGCCACAACCCCTACTCAGGGGGGGCTGGATGCCTGCCACCACCACCACCCCTACTCAGGGGGGCCTGGATGCCTACCACTACCACCACCCCTACTCAGGGGGGCCTGGATACCTGTCACTACTACTATCCCCACCCTTAGGGGGATGGATGCCTACCACTACCACCACCCCTACTCAGGGGGCCTGGATGCCTACCACTACCACCACCCCTACTCAGGGGGCTGGATGCCTGCCACTACCACCACCCCACTCAGGGGGCTCAATGCCTGTCACTACTACCATCCCCACCCTTAGGGGATGGATGCCTACCACTACCACCACCCCTACTCATGGGGGCTGGATGCCTACCACTACCACCACCCCTACTCAGGGGGCTGGATGCCTACCACCACCACCACCCCTACTCAGGGGGCCTGGATGCCTGTCACTACTACCAACCCCACTAATAGGGGATGGATGCCTGCCACTACCACCACCCCTACTCAGGGGGCCTGGATGCCTATCACTACCACCACCCCTACTCAGGGGGCTGGATGCCTGTCACTACCACCACCCCTACTCAGGGGGCCTGGATACCTACCACCACCACCACCCCTACTCAGGGGGCTGGATGCCTGTCACTACTACCAACCCCACTAATAGGGGATGGATGCCTACCACTACCACCACCCCTACTCAGGGGGCCTGGATGCCTACTACTACCACCACCCCTACTCAGGGGGCCTGGATGCCTACCACTACCACCATCCCCACTCATAGGGGATGAATGCCTACCACCCACACCACCCCTAAACATAGGACGGGAAATGCATGACACAACCAGCATACTCCAACATAAGGAATGTCTGAAAATACATCCCACCAACACCATGACAAGCGTGTGTAGTCTGTGTCAAATGCCCACAACACTGAACATGTCATTGAGCATACAATGTGACCCCTATCACATGTGTCACACATAAATGTGTGTGGGCTCCACAATGCAAGCAGACCATGACCACTGTGGCAATGGGGTATAACACCCCATCATCACAGTGACCAAAAGGTAAGTGTGGGGTCCATAGCTGAAGCACATTTTGAACATTGTGGCAATGGGGTCTAAACCCCCATCATCACAGTGACCAAAAGGTAAGTGTGGGGTCCATAGCTGAAGCACATTTTGAACACTGTGGCAATGTGGTCTAAACCCCCATCATCACAGTGACCAAAAGGTAAGTGTGGGGTCCATAGCTGAAGCACAGTTTGAACATTGTGGCAATGGGGTCTAAACCCCCATCATCACAGTGACCAAAATGTAAGTGTGGGGTCCATAGATGAAGCACATTTTGAACACTGTGGCAATGGGGTCTAAACCCCCATCATCACAGTGACCAAAAGGTAAGTGTGGGGTCCATAGCTGAAGCACATTTTGAACACTGTGGCAATGGGGTCTAAACCCCCATCATCACAGTGACCAAAAGGTAAGTGTGGGGTCCATAGCTGAAGCACATTTTGAACATTGTGGCAATGGGGTCTAAACCCCCATCATCACAGTGACCAAAAGGTAAGTGTGGGGTCCATAGCTGAAGCACATTTTGAAAACTGTGGCAATGTGGTCTAAACCCCCATCATCACAGTGACCAAAAGGTAAGTGTGGGGTCCATAGCTGAAGCACAGTTTGAACATTGTGGCAATGGGGTCTAAACCCCCATCATCACAGTGACCAAAATGTAAGTGTGGGGTCCATAGCTGAAGCACATTTTGAACACTGTGGCAATTCAGTAGAATCTTTTTATTAACTATGACCTTTTCTCTTGCCTTGCATGTCCGTAGGCGCTGGGAAACCTCCGGGTAGCTGTGCGCCATATAAATCTAATAATAATAATAATAATAATTTATATGGCGCACAGCTACCCAGAGGTTTCCCGGCGCCTATGGACATGCAAGGCAAGAGAAAAGGTCATAGTTAATAAAAAGATTCTACTGATTAAAAAGCCATGTTTTCAGCTCTTTGCGGAATTTGAGATAGTGTTCTTCAAGGCGGAGCTGCATTGGAAGGGAGTTCCACAGGGAAGGAGCTAGATAGGCAAAAGAACGTCCTCCCATTCTGGCTCGTTTGATCCTGGGTACCTGGAATTTTAGTTGATTGGAGGAACGTAATAAGCGTGAGGGACGATAGTGGTGTACCAAAGCATTTAGATAGTGGGGAGCTGAGCCTATATTTATTTTGTGCATATAGCATAGGGCTTTAAATTTGGCACGATTGTCAATTCTCAGCCAGTGTAGTTTACGAAGAGCCCCTGAAATGGAGGCCATTTTGGGTAGTTGACAGAGCAATTTTGCCGCAGAGTTTTGAACTACCTGCAGCTTCTGGAGTACTTCCTTACTAGCACCCAGGTAAAGCACGTTGGCGTAGTCCAACCTGGACGTTATCAAGGCCTGGATGACAGTTTTTTGTGTAACAGAGGGAAACATCTAAACCCCCATCATCACAGTGACCAAAAGGTAAGTGTGGGGTCCATAGCTGAAGCACATTTTGAACACTGTGGCAATGGGGTCTAAACCCCCATCATCACAGTGACCAAAAGGTAAGTGTGGGGTCCATAGCTGAAGCATAGTTTGAACAGTGTGGCAATGGGGTCTAAACCCCCATCATCACAGTGGCCAAAAGGTAAGTGTTGTCATTGAAAAAGCTGCAACTGCCAAACAGCATGGATGATCCCTGGTCACGGAACAACAAATACATCAGTGGCAAAGTAGTGCTTGTGTCCCATAGCAACATACATTGTGTGAGGCAAACAGTGCAGTGCCAATAAGATATACCTTTGGCCATGTGCAGACAAACATCACCCATGGGGGCTGACATTGGCAACATTCCTCAATAACACAATGACAGAAGTGACCATCATAATGCAGCCCCACATATCTGCACCAATGGACACACAAATGTAGATATCCTTTGGAGACTGTAGATGTCAGGTGAACAAATACGATACCATGGCAGCAAAGGGACATACAAACCATGATCATTGTGCTGACTGATGACCTAGGAGTCCCAGGGACAGCAGGGGAAAGCCAACAAACAACATACAGCCAATGGCACACTAAAGATATGCCAATGCAGTGGTGCAGATGCACAAACACAAACAGGCAGCCTCACACTGCAGATCAAACACAACAGGTGATGGGGGTGTGCCAGTGTCCCCAGGCAACCACACAACACATGAGGAGGCCTGAATCACAATTACACAGATGTGTATACAGTGCCACACAAAAGTAACTCATGGATCGGATTCCCCTATGTGGGCAAAGAGGCATTGTTAGATGAGAGGGAGCCCAAATTACACATGTCACACAAGCTTGTCGGAACAGCAAATAACACAGCAAGAGACAGACCCACCACAGCACTTCCCCCAGGGACCCCACATCGTGTTGACCGTGGCCTGCATGATAATCCCACTGTGATGACAAAGCTAGATGTCGTTCACACTGTGAACCACAGTCATGTGTCCTGAGCAACAAACTACCATCACACCTACACAAGCACAAATCAATCAGCACGGCCTGTCAGCCAAGGCCAACATGGAGGTAGGGGTCTAGTCGTGCAACAACTCTCATTTGCACACACTCAACACCACACACCTTGATCTCCACCAATGTGCAGCAGTGAAGCTCACATGGACTGGTGACATTGCACATGCACCCATGACAATCCCAGGGGTGGTTGTGGGAACTAAGGTACAGAAACCCATCACACCTGGCCAGTCAACAAGACTCGTGAATGTCTGACACACTGCACAGTACGCTGTACATGGGCATGACGTGAAATCCACCACAATCAATGTGATCCCGGACACAGTCACACACCAATGAAGAAGTCAAGGTCACCCACAAAGAACACACATAGACAACTTCCAACATTGCAGCTCTGACCCAGAGGAGTGGCAGCAGTCACACACACAACGTGTCACAATCACTGAAAGCTAACACAAACTGTAAATTGCATGACTTGTGTAACCAACAAGTGCCAAGGGGAATCCTGACTGTGTCTCATCTGCGTTTGCCCACAAACTCAGCCCTGACAGCAAACACACCTATGGATGACACCCTGATGACCAGTAATGTGCCATGCACCCACATCCCAGAGAACCCAGTGCGAAGATTTGGGTGGTACATAGGTCAACTCAGCAAGCATCAGAAACAGGAACATCACTAGGGATCCCAGCCTGTGGTGCAAAACGGAAGTGAACACACACAGACATGCTCACACAACACACACCTTGGGCTCAGGCAATGTCACGGAATTACACACTGCCATGAGGGCACTCCACTCCTGTGTAAGGAAAGCTGTACCATACGTTGTCTCTGCAGGGCCCTATCATATCAGCAGTACACTTGGTCACTCAGTCAACAATAAGCACAAAATGAAGGCTCTTGTCACATCAGCCTGGTCATGGGAGTGTCACCGACACCATCTGCACAGATCCAACACACATGTATAGCAAGTTGCACTGATCACACAGATGAGTCCTTCCCCATTGATGCCCAAACTTGCATGTCCAGTGGAGATGGTCACACGGTCAGGGAAATAGACAAATTGAACAATGGCAAGCACAACAGATGTGCAGGGGTGTAAGCCACAGATGTGATATTGCAAATAAAAGTAGGAAATCCCATTGCCAAATATTGAAAACATGACACCCTCATATTGCTGCAAAGGATGACATGGATACACACCAGGATAGGACACATTCCCCCTGGACCACATGGGGTCCTGCACAGTAACACTTTATTTCCCTGATATCAAAAATCACCATCAGTGCAGCAAGGGCACGGTTAGCAACATCAACATCATGTACATCAGAAGCAAAACCACTAGAGAACAGAAAGTAGCTTTATTCAGCATTTGTGTGTGAAGAAGTGAAAGTCCAGCTATATAACAAAGGCCAATGGCCAGTCCATAACAAGAGTCCAAACAGGGTGACAGTGCCAGATGTCACCCTTTGCATGCCTGCACAGCTACACATCATGGACATTCCCCTCGGAGGGGCATACGGGGGGGCAGGCCAGGCACCGCAGGGACAGGATCAGGGCTCACCAGAAGGAGGCAGGGAAGGGGTGGTGGGTGCTGGAGAGTCACTGACAACTGCAGTGGAGGTGTCTGACATGGTGTGTGCCGGCACAACTGGGGGCTTGAGTCAGATGGTGTGGGTGCCGGCACGACTGCAGTGGGCCATGCAGATGGAGTGGACAGGTTCCCCACTGCAGTGTACAAGTCAGACAGGGTGGTAGTGGACTCCACTGCAGTGCCTATCTCCAGGGGAGTAGAATGGGGTTCAGGTAAGGTGGGCAGGACAGAGGGGGAGGACACGCTCTCCACACCAGTGGCACAAACAAGCGCAGCGGGGGGGTGTTGCTGGAAGAGCAAGTGGTAGGGGGAGAAGGCCGGATCATTTTGGGGATGGTGTATCTGTGGGTGGGGGAACCTGGGGCAGGGTGTGGTGGGGGAACCTGTGGAGTGGGGGCCTGAGGGATGGAGGAAGGAGACTTGGTGGTTGAGCTGCAGGGTGGCGGCAGGGTCTTGCTCTTCCGGGTCCGGGGGACTTGCGGATGGGGGCCTCAGTCTGTCTGCACCTGGGGAGGGTGTCCGGGGGTGAGGGGCACTCCCTCTGTGTGGGTGGACCTCCTCTTCCCCTGTATGCTGGATCAGCTGGATTGGAGGGGAAGAGGCCGAGGTCACAGAGGAAGATCTGCTGTGTAGGTGGGGTTGCAGGTGAGGCAAGGGAAGGGGCCTTGGAGGGAGAGGTATCGGAGGACTGCGGAGTGACTGTGGATGCCTGTGTGTGTGTATGTACCCCATCCCCTGTGGGTGTGGTATCAGTCCCCTGAGGATGCCTGCATGCACATCTTGTTTTTGTAGTGGGTGTGTCTGTGCTGCTCGTGTCTGTGTGTTTGGGTGAATGTGCAGGTGTGCATGTGCTTGGGACAGGTAGGGTGCCAGGAAGTGTGGATGGGGCAGATGTAGGAGGGGTGAGGGACTGTTGGAGGAGGGACACTGCTGCCGTCAGGGAGGAGTCCATGGACTTATTGCTCCTCTGTAGGGCAGACATGCCCGATGAGATGCCCTCCATAAACGACACCAGCTGAGTCAACAGAGTGGTGTGGGCATGGAGGACACTCAGCATTGCTGTCTGCCCTACATGGAGCTGGCAAAGGAGGTACACAGACTCCTCACTCAGGGCAGCAGGGGACACAGGGGCAGGGGCTGCGGTGCCTGGCACGAAGGAGACACGCTCCCGAACACGGGAGCCTCCACGGACCTCTGGAATGGGAACCGATGGGAGGGCGGTGGTGGTGGTGGTGGCGGGGACAGCAATAGTAGCTGGGGTGTGGTGGCTGCTGACACCCGCCTCCACAAGGGAGTCATCCTCCGAGCTGCTGTGGTCCTCAGCTGAGGTGGATGGTGCTGAGGACTCCTCGGTGTGGCTCCCCTTGCCCTCCGTGCCACTGGGTCCCTCCGACCACTCATCGGCTGCTGACCCAGTCTGGCTCAGCGGCTCCTCCTGGTCCGTGGAGCTGTCCCCTCCTGTGGTCGTGGATGTATCTGCAAACAATTAGGGAAACAGACAGACATCAGTCACATGCACTGACCGCACAAAACCACAGTATGTACAGCACATTACAGAGCAAGCCCTGGCATCCTTAGTTGAACATTGCCAAAAGTGCCAAAACAGAGTAGGAGAAGCCAATTGTCAGTCTGATGGTCAACCATGGCACTCACATCCCTCCTGGCCTTGCACCCATCAGTCTGGTGTCTGTCGGATGGCAATACACCAGTGTGGACACATGCACCACCTACACAGTAGTTGGACAGTGCAGAGAACACGGTGAAGTATGTGAACATGCACACATCACAACTCTTGCCACTGAGTCAGTAAAGGTGTCCGGATAAAGGGATGGCCAGAGTCTATTTTGAAATGCATGTGATGCATACCAGCACCAGACACCATGATGCACCCATGTCCTGATAGTCAATGCCACAATGGGGTGCATGTAGCACGTCACTCCCCTGCAGGATCACTCTTAGGAAGTTTAACGCCATGGCACAGGCATGCCTGCAAAGTCATACATCACTGTCTCCAGTCACATGGGCAGGGCAGCCAGACAACAACAGTCTGCACTGTGTCACAACCTAGGTCATGGGGAATGCAAGTCCAGTAGCTGACAAGTGCACATGTCCATCCCCCACAAACCACATCATCTGAACTCTCATTTGTCCACGTCATACCAATTGGACATATGGGAGACATGAAACTCAACCCTCGGAACATGAGCACCTCACAATCTGCTGTGAATGGGAAACAGCTGCCTGAACTGCACAGTCGCATACCCCAGTATGCACGGTCAAGTGATCAAACACCTATATGTCACACAAGTATCGTCTCCTATGGTCACATCTCCGGTGGCATGCTGAGCCCTAACCGATAAACACCACAGTAGTCCTGACAACAAAGCCACAGCACAATGACACAGAGGCAGACACCTGAGGGAACATTTCACTGAGCACAACGTGTCAGCTGATACACGGGAGTGGGAGTACAGAGTGTATTGTATGGCCTGGAGTAGGCATGACTGTCCTGCTCCACGTGAAAGAGGGATGAGCCCTGGACAGTAGGCAGGTGGCTAAGCATGTGTGACACACTTGATATACATACTCCTGAGGCCCAAACATTGTTCACAACCGCAGCATGGGTGTGTGCCAAATACCCCAGGCACATGTGGTGAATCAGATCAGCAATTGGACCACATATCAAAGTAACACGCAGATTACATGTCAGAACCCAGGCATTGTGTAAGCAATGGACCCACCCATGAAGCCCACCACAGAGTTACGGGTACAAATGCTGTCCCCCACCTTGAGCTAAGCAATATGCAAGGACACAGTACCCAAGTGACACAATTTCCTGACTGTAAGGGCCACACCTGGGTATCAGATGAGTGGGCAGTGCACAATTGAGGGACATGGGTCCTGGACCACATAACTGATGTACTGTTGAAGTTTAACCAGGCCAGAGGAGGGCACATAGCATGTCAGACAAAGCTCACAGTGCAGTCATGGACTCACCCCTCCTTGCTGCTGTCTGCCCTTCAGCTGCCCATCCAGATCAGGGAAGACCACCGCCAGGATCCTGAGCATGTGGGGGTCAGGGTCCGGTGTCCGCCCCTCCTGCGAGGAGGCGACAGCTTCAGCTGGACCCTTGCGATCCTCCGGGTCCAGCCCCGAAGGTCCTGCCACCTCTTCTGGCAGTTGTGGATCCGGCGCTTGTAGACCCCCACAGACCTTACTGCCCGGGCGATGTCCAGCCATATTTCCTGCTTCTGGTGGGCATCAACCTGTGAGGATGACAAAGTGTAAAGGCCATTACTACACATGCAACAAATCCGTGCATCACACATTTGGATATACATGTCTCAATCACAGGGGCACATGTTGTACACGGGCAGTGCAAGGATGGCTATGAACAGTTTGCCAGCAGTTACTAAATGGTATCATTGCCTGGGAAGTCAAACCTTGTTTAAATGCACTGTTACTGCACTATACCTGTTCAGTGCATGTAACTACACACTATGGGGGGTGAGAACTACTCAGTGAGCCTGCTAGCCAGTGGCGTGCAGACTGTAAGTCTGGCTAGTCAGACAACATGCACATTTGTAAGGCAGTGGACAGCACACTCACCTGCTCCCTGGTTTCCCATACAGCTTGCTGTACTGTGGAAGGAGGCTGTCCAGCAGGGCCTGGTTCTCCTCAGTGCTGAAGGCTGGGGCTCTCTCCACAGTACGTGCCATTGCAGGATCCAGAGGATGCAGAGACAGCAGCAGTGGTGGTGGCAGATGTCGTCCTGGAGCATGTAGTGCAGGCAAGTGAGCTCTCAGGGGAACAGCCAGCATTATATGTGTGCTGCTGAGGCAGATACCGTCCCATGTGTCCAAAGTGATAGGTCCAAGTCGTTTGCATCTTCTGAATCTGGCCAATCCATGGAATTGCACCACTTACACACGCCCACAGCATCCTTCAAAAGTTCAACTTCATGACACCCATGCATTTGCAACATTGTTGTGGGTGGCCAACTGAATTCACAGCATCAGACTCGTTAAACTTTCGAAAACGCGTCCGTTGCCATGCCAGGCCATATCCAATGCGTGCGCACCGATCGGTCCATTGCTGTACAACGCGTATTCCGGGTACAACGCGTACCCGCACACAACAGATGCAATGGGCCGGCCGGGCACACCGATCGGTCCATTGCTGTACAACGCGTATTCCGGGTACTACGCGTACCCGCACACAACAGATGCAATGGGCCAGCAGGGCACACCGATCGGTCCATTGCTGTACAACGCGTATTCCGGGTACAACGCGTACCCGCACACAACAGATGCAATGGGCTGGCCGGGCACACCGATCGGTCCATTGCTGTACAACGCGTATTCCGGGTACAACGCGTACCCGCTCACAACAGATGCAATGGGCCGGGCACACCGATCGGTCCATTGCTGTACAACGCGTATTCCGGGTACAACGCGTACCCGCACACAACAGATGCAATGGGCCGGCCGGGCACACCGATCGGTCCATTGCTGTACAACGCGTATTCCGGGTACAACGCGTACCCGCACACAACAGATGCAATGGGCCGGCCGGGCACACCGATCGGTCTATTGCTGTACAACGCGTATTCCGGGTACAACGCATACCCGAACACAACAGATGCAATGGGCCGGCCGGGCACACCGATCGGTCCATTGCTGTACAACACGTACCCGCTCACAACAGATACAATGGGCCGGCCGGGCACACCGATCGGTCCATTGCTGTACAACGCGTATTCCGGGTACAACGCGTACCCGCACACAACAGATGCAATGGGCCGGCCGGGCACACCGATCGGTCCATTGCTGTACAACGCGTACCCGCTCACAACAGATGCCATGGGCCGGCCGGGCACACCGATCGGTCCATTGCTGTACAACGCGTATTCCGGGTACAACGCGTACCCGCACACAACAGATGCAATGGGCCAGCCGGGCACACCGATCGGTCCATTGCTGTACAACGCGTATTCCAGGTACAACGCAGCTCCCCGCACACAACAGATGCAATGGGCCGGCCGGGCACACCGATCGGTCCATTGCTGTACAACGCGTACCCGCTCACAACAGATGCAATGGGCCGGCCGGGCACACCGATCGGTCCATTGCTGTACAACGCGTATTCCGGGTACAACGCGTACCCGCACACAACAGATGCAATGGGCCGGCCAGGCACACCGATCGGTCCATTGCTGTACAACGCGTACCCGCTCACAACAGATGCAATGGGCCGACCGGGCACACCGATCGGTCCATTGCTGTACAGCGCGTATTCCGGGTACAACGCGTACCCGCACACAACAGATGCAATGGGCCGGCCGGGCACACCGATCGGTCCATTGCTGTACAACGCGTATTCCGGGTACAATGTGTACCCGCACACAACAGATGCAATGGGCCGGCCGGGCACACTGATCGGTCCATTGCTGTACAATGCGTATTCCGGGTACAACGCGTACCCGCACACAACAGATGCAATGGGCCGTCCGGGCACACCGATCGGTCCATTGCTGTACAACGCCGTACCCGCTCACAACAGATGCAATGGGCCGGCCGGGCACACCGATCGGTCCATTGCTGTACAACGCCGTATTCCGGGTACAACGCGTACACCGCGACACAACAGATGCAATGGGCCGGCCGGGCACACCGATCGGTCCATTGCTGTACAACGCGTATTCCGGGTACAACGCGTACCCGCACACAACAGATGCAATGGGCCGGCCGGGCACACTGATCGGTCCATTGCTGTACAACGCGTATTCCGGGTACAACGCGTACCCGCACACAACAGATGCAATGGGCCGGCCGGGCACACCGATCGGTCCATTGCTGTACAACGCGTACCCGCTCACAACAGATGCAATGGGCCGGCCCGGCACACCGATCGGTCCATTGCTGTACAACGCGTATTCCGGGTACAACGCGTACCCGCACACAACAGATGCAATGGGCCGGCCGGGCACACCGATCGGTCCATTGCTGTACAACGCTGTACCCGCTCACAACAGATGTAATGGGCCGGCCGGGCACACCGATCGGTCCATTGCTGTACAACGCGTATTCCGGGTACAACGCTGTACCAGCACACAACAGATGCAATGGGCCGGCTGGTCACACCGATCGGTCCATTGCTGTACAACGCGTATTCCGGGTACAACGCGTACCCACACACAACAGATGCAATGGGCCGGCCGGGCACACCGATCGGTCCATTGCTGTACAACGCGTATCCCGGGTACAACGCGTACCCGCACACAACAGATGCAATGGGCCGGCCGGGCACACCGATCGGTCCATTGCTGTACAACGCATATCCCGGGTACAACGCGTACCCGCACACAACAGATGCAATGGGCCGGCCGGGCACACTGATCGGTCCATTGCTGTACAACGCTTATTCCGGGTACAACGCATACCCGCACACAACAGATGCAATGGGCCGGCCGGGCACACCGATCGGTCCATTGCTGTACAACGCGTACCCGCTCACAACAGATGCAATGGGCCGGCCGGTCACACCGATCGGTCCATTGCTGTACAACGCGTATTCTGGGTACAACGCGTACCCGCACACAACAGATGCAATGGGCCGGCCGGGCACACCGATCGGTCCATTGCTGTACAACGCGTACCTGTACAGGTCAGTCGCATATGTCACCATGCTTGTCACTGGTGAACGTATGCCAGCCACATATACCTGCCAGAGACCCAGGGGCACACCTACAACACCACACCCAGTCCACACTGTTTCCTAAGGCATGTAAGGCTGCATTACCTTTTCTGTGTATGGGGGTTAACATGTGGTTTCTGTGGTGGCACTTGTGGGCAGCCACACCCAGGCTGTGCATGTGTTAATGGGGACAGGGTCCTTTGTGTGTTGTGCACATGACCACTGTGATGTGCAACAGTTCATTTCGGAGCATGTGGCATGATCACATTTCCAGGTTGTGTATGTGTGTGACATGTCACATACCCCCTGGGTCCCATGGGGGAAGGCATGTACGTCACAGGGTGACCCATTGCCACAATAGTGATGTCCCTCCACAGTCTGTGTGCATGTTGTGTTTCCGATGTCTCTGATTCCATGTGCACGATGGGAGACAGTCACCACATCAACGTTGTTTGTGCATGGACTTTGATGTTGTGCGTCACTGGCGTCCATGTCTGTCCTGCGTAGGCGACAGGGGCCACTACCTGTGGGAGTCATGTTTGTTTTTCTGACGTGTACATGATACGCCATGTAATGCCAGTGTCCATGTGGCAAGACAGGGTCACTGGGAATCTACCTGTCAATGAGCTGTGATGCCTGTGGCGCATCTGTCGAGACATGTCACTGTGGTGTGTGTGTGGAACGTGACAGCAGTAAATGGGTACTGTGACACAGCCTAATGGTTTCCCATAGCACAACCTGGAACCTGTTGTCCACACATGTTGTACTGAGTAGTCAGATGATGGCCATGTAGGTGCGAGTTATGTGCGAACAGAACGGCACACACATCAAGTACTTGTGTCTCGTAATGATGTATCATGTGAAATTGAGTATGGTGAATGGCACATATGTGGGGTGACTGACAATCTTTCTTTCCTCAACCTATGCACTGCAGGGCTCCAGCTGTCCATAGACCATTCCCTGACCTGGCAACAATGGTGGAACGTGACAGCATCCGACGGTACCGCTTCACCAGGCAGCTGAGTTCCTGAGATCCAGTCCAGGTCTTGTGAGAGACCTAGAGAGAGCGCGAAAAGCAGCAACAGTGGCAAGCGGCTAGCGGAGCAGAGCGGAGCCTCGGGGAGCCAGGAACCGCGGATCGCGGACCGCAAATTGAGAACTGCGAGCCGCTCCAGAGCAGAGCGGAGCCGCAGGGAGCCAGGAACCGCGGACCGCGAATTGAGAACTGCGAGCTGCACCAGGAACCGCCGAACCACCGCAGGGGGCTGCCAGGAGCCGAGTGGCGCCGCTGGGAGCTGGGAGCTGCGGGAGAATTGAGTGGTACCAGGTGGATTGGTGCAGCCTGTGGAGCTCCAGTGTGCCCTGCTCCTGCTCTAGTGGATAGTCAGAGATCATTTGCTGATCATTTGCTGACGCACTACGTGGTTTCCAGGTTTTCCAGGCTTCCCGGGCTTCCAGGGCTCCCGGGCGAGAGCAGCGAGCAGAGGAGGCGAAAGAGTGGAGCGGACAAGCGGGAGGTCCCTGCATCGGCCCCAGCATTGGCCCCAGCATCGGCATCGTCATCCGGCAGGCCGGCGGGGGGTTGCCTGTCCGAGCTCAAGCCTCTGCCTCAGTCGACGAGAGCAGAGGCGGGTGAAGGTGAAGGTGAGCGGAGCGGTGTAGGCGCAGGCAGTGCAGGCGGTGTAGGCGCGGACAGTGAAGGTGGGGCAGTGGCGATGCGAGCGGTCCTCCTGCTGCTCACCCACCAGCCTACCACCCAGCCACCCAGCCAACTAGCCTTCCAGTCGATCTGCTCTGCTCTGTATCTCTCTCAGAGTTCACGGGAGTAGACCGGTACTTCAGCAGCGCATTGACAGGGGCACCGCATACTGACAGGAGCCGCGGGAACGGCACGGCAGCTATAGGAGCCGCAGCGCAAAGCCGCGAAATTTTACCCACGCAGCGGCAGGAGCCACGTCATCCAACTGGCAGGGGTGAGAGGTGAGCGGCGGTGAGAGCCGGTGAGAAGTGGCAGCAGTGGTGAGGGTTATTCCCCCGCAGCAGTCGCAAGCTCTAACCAGCCAGTGCCAGTGCCAGTGGCGGCTTGCGGCATAGTAGCGGTGAGAGGATGCTAGAGGTCGTCACAGACTGTTGAATGAGTAGATGCTGAGGCTGGGAGGGCCTCCACGCTGCGGCTGCGAGGCCCACCCAACAGGAGCCGATAACAGCCATTCTAGCAGCACAACAGCGGCAGGTGTCGGGGATTACCAACCCCTCTGCAACAGTGACACTAACACCAACACCAACTACCCCGGATAGTCCCCAGACCCTGTACGCCAGGCCAGTTTGAGGGCCCTGGGACCTGCTCAAAAGACAGAACGCGCTCAGAACGCGCCCAAGGCACAAGACTCATTAAGACTGCAGGAAGCGCCCCATCTGGGCGAGAACAAGCACCTCGGGACCATTATAATCATCTGAGCGAAAAAGTCTCGATAAGGCGCAATAGATTTATGCTCAGATCGGAACCGGAGCAAGGCACGGATAATTGTGGACAGACACTGACTGGCCCAGTCCTGACCGGTCCTAAAGAGCTGCCCACTCAGTGGAAGCAGAGCGCAGGGGGAGTGTTGGCCACCATCAGACACAGCACCATAAAGCACACGCACTGTGAACAGTGCCACCTCACTCTCACCTCCAACCCCGCCCAGCTCGCCCAGGCATCCGCGGCACGACATGAGGTCGGGTCGAGTTCAGGAGACTAGCCGTCCTAAGATTTCAGGGCGCAGAAGAAAGGACAAGGCTGGTCCCTCCACAGCTCAGACCAGCGACAATCTTGCTCCAATCTCGACAGAAGGTGACCCAATTGCTGGCGGGTCGCTGAGAGAGAAACCTATAGCCCCCTAAATTCAACCTAAAATTTATACAAAATTCAGTTTCATAAAAGACATTGGCGCTGCCCTCTACTCAAACAATGCCACTGTGAAAGGTCTTCAGTCTCCTTTACAACCAGACCAAGTATCAGTCCAGACACCTGCACCAGGGCAGAGAATACAGTCAACTCACCAAAGCCAGCGGAAACAGCAAATAACAGCACAAGTCCATACTCAAGCTACAGCCCAATCCACTGAGATATTTACAACATCTTCATCATTATCTTCAACTATACCTATAATCACATCTTTGACAGTGGAATATATTAATGAAGTTTCTCATAATAAAACAACACAGAGTAACGCTCAGAATAATTCAGCAGTTGATTCCCCTTCAACTAGTCCCTTAGACAGCCCCACGGCGCAGCACAAGGAGCAGAACAAGCTGTTCACAGGAGACTCGCTATCCCCTGGAGGAATTCAAACATATTCTGCCTCACCAATAGGTGCTCTAGGACCTCATAAATCTCTGCAAGCAGAAGCCCAGCATCGAATAACTGCAGCCAACTCAATAACTGAATCAACACCAATTATAACATCAGGAGCACTCCAGACTGCGCAAGCACTGCCGACCGCAATAGGAGGAGGCCATACATTGGCAAAGGAAAAGGAACATCAGACCAACCGGAGCAAGCTGGCCGGGCTAAATTCATCTAGCCTAGACGATAAGCCGACTAAACACACCTCCCTACAGACAGCCGAAGGATTCGCCATTGGACCTCAGGATTTAAACTCACCTAGTGGCGTCATGGCTAATGTAGCTAAGAGTGAACTCAGCCCCATTAGCCAAGTCAGCCCTATGACGACTTCCCCGCCATCTAATCTAAAATCTCCAAAGCAGGACGAAGGAAGGGCCGTCCTAACCTATTTAGGAACACAAGAATGGGAGGACATGCTGGCAGCATATTCCCCAGACCAACAGGTGGGACCTCTCACGGAGGAGTTGAAGCACCCGCACCCGTCTTTAGCGGACAATCAGCCCTTGTGGGGCAAGAAGGAAGTGGGCCCCAATGTGCGGGGAGACTCAAATCCGCATGATGGGAGCACTTGGGCCTCCCTCCTAAAAACCATGCAATTGACTGTGGAGGCGTTACAATATCAATCAGACAAGATGGATATACAGGTCTCTTTACTAAACACTCTGGCAGTATTTACAACAGGGATTGACGAAAAATTGGGGGTCCTCAATGCACTAATAAGAAGGGCACAAACCGAGACATACCTTCATTGCGGGTGCAGCCAAATTGTGGACAAGCTGGCAACCCTTCCGACTATGCTTTCCACCGTGCTCAATGAGATGAAGAACAAATCAACTTGCTCCGCCAGCGCTAGTAGCTCCACTGACGGCTCCACTGCACCCCCGACAGCTGACAGCAATTCAAAGCAGCTCTGTAAAGGCACTAAAACCGATACACAACAAAGAGTGGGTATCATCGGCAGTGGCGATCCATCTAAGACAGCTTTAGTCACTCCAACTGAGACAAAAACCAACGCCAAACAACGTCACCAGCAGAAAAGAAAAGGTCGCAATCATAAACTACTCCTTCTCAACCAAGCAGCCACCTATTCAATTTTCAACAAACAATGCCCTAACTCAATAACCGCATTAAAAGAGGGGGACAAGCAAGATAACGATCAGGCTCAAATTAACAACCGTCAAGACACAGCAGTACCCTCCTGTTCCCACAACCTTGGAGGGCCTCCAGCAGGAACAGGGGATAGGATTTTAAAGCAAGCTGAGGTGGCCCCAGTGTCTGAAAGGGACAAAGCCGCCTCTAGCTCAGCTCTCGAACCGCTGCTACAAACCACCAGCTCCAACTCAAACTGGCCTGCTGGGCTCGTTGATCATCAAAAAATTACGACCCTAGCAAAGGATAGCAACCGGGAGCCCACCCCGCAGGAAACGGGGCAAGTCTCTACTGTCCCTCCAGCTGGAAACGACCAAGCATCATTGAAAATGATCTGTACAATCCAGACAGTGGCAACCTCAAGGGAAGTGATGCAAATGAGGACAGCCCCGGACCAACTGCCTCAGGCTTCTCAACCCTGGCTACAACAGAGCCAACCCGGATCTTTAACTTCAATAATAAATATGGAAAGAGATCCTAATTCCAGTAGAGCAGTTGTGCAGTCGGATCAGAACGAGCCTCATTGGCTAATACAACAAAACCCCGCAGCCAAATGGACGGGGCCACTTGAAATCACCACTTATCCCTCAAATGACCTGCCATCTGCCCCGCGGTACACATTGCTCAAACCAGAGTATATCTCAAAAGGACGCCACGATCTGTTCAACAGGGGCAACATTCTAAAATTACTTCGGGCCATACCTACCCTAGCAGACCTGAACACAACAGACTTACTTGCAATAGAGTTTCTTACACCAGATAACCCAGCCAAGCCAGAAATAACAAGGGCACTGTGGAAAACAGATGCAACAGCCCAGAGAGTATTAAATCATCACTTCACCTTCAAAGACTGGGGTATCCAAGTCACCCCCTACCATCCTCCAGCCTACCCAGCTCCGCTATCTAACTTGAGCCCAAGGACGGATACCAAGGACTGTCCAAGGCCCTCAACTTCTGTGTTAAGAGGGGCACTTGGCTACTCTGCGGCACGAAGGGTTTTCAATCAAGGCGCACAACATGGATCTCCTAGGGCTGAAATGCATCGCGGTTGCAACTCCTGGCATGCTGATCCAATTATAAGAACTATAAACCTTGCCACAGCAACTCAATGACAGCATGACTATCCAGACCCCGGCAATAATAGACAAAAAGAACCTGTGATACGTCTCTGCTCTTGGAATGTTAACGGCTTGGCTTCGAAAATTCAAGACCCAGAATTTCTGCAATATCTTAATAACTTTGATATTATTATGTTGCAGGAAACATGGCTCATGGAACCACTACACATACACGGGTTTCTCTGCTTTGATTGTCCAGCCGTTAGAAGTTGGAAAACAGGACACTCTTCAGGGGGGCTGGCAACCTACATCTCAACAAAATCCATACCAATAGCGGTGGCAACCGGACCGGAGACAGATGTAGCTTTAGCAGTCAAACTTACTCTCTCCTTGGCAGGGGTACAAAACTAAGTAACTCTTTTTAATGCATATATCCACCCAAAACGGACAGCAAGTGACTCAGCAAAGTTAACCGATCAGATAACTTCTTATCTAGGCAGTGCCGAAATTTCAAACCTTATATTATCAGGAGACTTGAATCAATACCTAATGGGAACATCCAAAGCAAAGGAAGTTTGCCTCCAATCCTCAAATTACAATATACCAACACAAGGAATCTTTACGCATGGGAGGCCTAACAGGGAAAACAGATTCCTTTTGGAAGAATTAGAACATCTAAATCTTAGGGCCCTTAACGGAAGAACAGCCGGCGATATTCCTTCGGTGGCAAGCTACTACACTGAACGAACAAGCTCACTTTTAGACTACACGTTTGTCAGTCTCTCGCTGTTTACACATGTAACAGGTTTTAGAATGGGTGACAAGGGGGACAGCGATCACCGTCCACAAGAGACTATTCTAGCGGCAACTGCTCCGTCTAGCATTCATCCTGCTCCACACTTAGGCTCAAGCTTTACGATAAATTATAAGAGGATCAAGTACACGGCAGAAAGCATAGAGTCCTTAACAGATACAGCAATCAATCTTTTACTCGCTCAACCGTTTGAAAAGAACCTGATATATACCTGGGAATGCTTCACCATCAACCTCAGTAATTTAAAAGCTACGGACCTAAAATGAGGAGTTCTCCGGTGCTTGCGCAAGAGAAAAAGATAACCAAGGATGAAAAAGCGCAAATAAAAGCCCTTAAGAGAATGATAAATGGCTCCATAAGATCTTTGCGTCACGATCCAGGGAATATACTACTCCTTTCTTCCCTGCAGCAACAAAGAACTCAACTAAAGAAGCTGAAATGGAACATCAGCAATAACCACGAACAGGACCTCTGGGCAAAACTCTTGTACAACTTAAAGCACAACGCCAGTGATCGCTTTTGGAAATCAGTAAACACAATTATCCACCCACATCATGGGGGACTTAATTCCCACATTTTGGAGGATACCTGGGCAAGCTACTTAAATTCCCACTTTAACAGTCAAAGCAATAGCCTGCTCAAACTGGAGCAGAGAGGAGCAGACTCGGACGGTTATGATACCAACACCGGAAGTAGGGATAGAGGCATCAACAATCTCACTGACTGCTCCGCTGCTATCCGATCAATGTCAAGCGACACATCCAAACCTCCTGTGTTAATCCATCATCAGGAGGAAAGGTGAAACGACACTGAGCATTTAACAATCAAGAAACAGATCAGGAAGGGAAGAAAGGATGGAGCGCCGGGCTCGAATGGAATCCCGCCTGCAGTCTTCAAACAAAGGCCGGAAGAATGGGCAAAAATACTCCTTCCATTATTTCTGGATGTAAGACGACTGGGCACCATTCCAGACTCATGGAAAGGCTCAACGATCATACCGATCCACAAAAACGGCAGTAAGGCCTTGCCAGCCAATTATCGGTTAGTCGCACTGATCGATAATGAGGCCAAATATTTTGCAGGAACACTGCTAGACGAATTAACATCCTGGGCAGAAAATAATGACATAATCCCGCTAAATCAGACAGGATTCCGAAAAAACTCTGGCACGATTTCTAACATCCTGGCACTCTCTCTGATAATGGATACAACAAAATTGAGGAAAACACAGCTGCATGTTTGTTTTATCGACTTCAGTGCCGCATTTGACAACGTGGAGAAGCCAAAACTGTGGAATAAGCTAGCCAGATGGGGTATTCCAAACACCCTTTTATCAATGATAATGCTTTTACACACCGACACCTGGGTACAGGTAAAATTAGGATCAGGGTCTCATCTGTCAAGAAAAATTAAAACAACGAAAGGACTTAAACAGGGCTGCGTGTTGGCACCTATTTTATTTAACTTATTCATGGCAGACGTACCACAGACACTTAATACATGTAACTCCCACGCGCCCAGACTGGGGGACACCACCTTGTCCAACTTACTATACGTGGACGACGTAGTCCTGCTTAGCCATACGGTAGTTGGCTTGCAACATCTTCTTAACGGACTGCAGGTCTACGCAGAAGAAAACAGCCTGACAATAAACTTAAACAAAACCAGGACGATGACAATTAACAGCAAACGAAAAAAGAGGTACCTATGGCACCTGGGCGGCACACATATTGAATCAGCGGAGTCTTATAAGTACCTGGGTGACTACTTCGATAAAGAAGGATCATTTACCCGCCAACAAGAAGAGATCAAAAGGAAAGGGATGATCCTTGCCATAACCATGAAAAGTTTATCTGCCAAACTAATGGGCCCCACGCTGAGCCCTCTCCTAACGGTAGCACGGGCTAAAATTCTACCCACAATCACCTATGGTAGCGAAGCTCTGCGAGGAAGAGATTTCAATCTTTTGGATAAAACACTTGTAAAAGCATACAGAACTATGTTTAGCCTCCCGAACTACACCTCCCCGGCGCAACTTAGACTGGAGTTTGGCCTGTTAAAGCAAACCTGGGCCAGATATGGAGCATACATCAACTGTTGGAACAAAATCAGAACATCAACACCTAATTCACTAAACCACCTCCTGTGGCAAGATCTCCAACAGAGGGAGAATTCACCCGCAAGATTGTATCTTCAGGAGGCACTGGCAAACACAGGTCTATTGCCCCTATGGAATACACAGTGCCATCATTTAACTATGAAGAAACAAGTCTGGAAGTCGCTGAAAAACAGTCACTGGTGGAGGATAAAGCTGCTTTTTCATCCAGAACACATGCCTGGATGACGCTGAATTCTTATAAGATTCTAGCCTCGCAACCATATTTTAACCTGGGCTATCCAAAAGCACAGAAATTAAAATTCCTAAAGCTACGACTCGGAGTGATACCATGCACACAGTATCTTCCACCATGGAAAAGGGTGCAGACTTTTACATCTTGCAGTTTGTGTAAAAACGGCCAGGGCGACATCATCCACACCATTTGCTCTTGCACAGAGATGCTTCAAGAAAGGAGGCAACTGCTAAAAATCCCCTTTAATCAAAGGGGAATTCGGACAAGGAGGCAAGCAGTTTTGGCTTGCTTCGATCCATCATCACCTCAATTGAACTCCAGACTAGTCAGATTTCTTGAAGCGGCCAGAGAAAAATGCCAATCTGCCACTAAAGCTGTTTTGGGGTAAAGGAGATTTTGGATTATCTATTTTCACGGGGTAGTAACAATCGCTGCAAGGACCGGTCAACTCATATTGGCTGCTCTCGCATGTTTAAATCTGTATTTTTTAACTTGTAATTAACAGAAGCGTTTTTATTTTAACTATGCTGAAATTTTATTATTGCGAATTAATATTTTACACATGGTTTTATTTTTCGCATGTATTGCATTGGTTTTAAGTAACTCTGCAAAATAAAAATAAACTGAAACTGATTGAGGATTTGGCAGTGCGCTTGGCACCACATTTGCAACCTGGCCAGCCGTACCCTACGGCGCTGACCCCCAAGGTGAAGGTAATGGCAGCCCTACACTTCTTTGCCACCGGTACCTTTCAACACACTGTGGCGACTGCCGGTGGGATGTCACAGACTATGTTCAGCCGTGTGCTACGCGATGTTTTGGAGGCAATGTTGAGATGCCTGAACCAGTACATCTATTTCCCTACACGTCAACAACTCACTGATGTCAAGAGTGACTTCTATGCCCTGGGGAGGATGCCACATGTCATTGGCTCCATTGATGGGACACATGTGGCTTTGGTACCACCACAGGCACATGAGCAGGCATACCGGAACCGGAAACATTACCATTCGATCAATGCTCTGGTGGTATGTCTTGCAGATATGACCATCACACATGTGTGTGCCCGTTTCCCTGGTTCAGCACACGATGCCTACGTGATGAGGAGTAGTCGCATCCCGAGGATGATGGCACAGATGCAGAACCAGCGTGCCTGGCTTGTCGGTGTGTACTGACTTTGTACCATTGTGTGTGTTCTGCTCTGTAGTATACCGCCCACTTTTCCTACTCAGCTAATGTGCACTTGTCTGTCCGTAGGTGACTCCGGATACCCCAACATGCTGTGGTTGCTGACACCCCTCAGGAACCCTGTGACACCAGCCCAGATGCGCTACAATGAGGCACATGGTCGGACCAGGAGAGTGATTGAGCGGACCTTTGGTCTCCTGAAGAGCCGCTTCCGCTGCCTGGACAAGACAGGAGGGGCCCTCCCATATGCCCCTGCAAAGGTGTGCAAGATTGTCATCGTCTGCTGCATGCTACACAACCTGGCAGTGCGGAAGGAGTTGCCTCTCATCCTGGATGACGATGACCAACGTCCGCCACCTGTGGAGGATCCTGGCCTGGACCACGATGCCAGTGATGATGATGATGATGATGGTGATGTCCGCACACAGCTCATCACCAACTTCTTCAGCTGAATGTGAGTATCCAGGGAGATGTAATGTGAATTATGTGAGTTTGCATGATATGTGTGGGTGGTGCTCTGGTGCTGTTTGAGTGTGGCCATGTGCTACTTGACTGGGTGCGTGCAGCAATGTGTCCTTACAGGTAGTATGTACTCCCCAACAGTTTTGACATGCTAACTTGGTTTTGTGTACTTGTCTTGTGACATGTATTGGGCATGAGTATTGCAGTTCTGTCCTGTTCTTCAGTGGTTTTAACTGTGTGTCATGTCTGTCCTTCAAAGGGTGCTTACTGAGTACTTTGGTCAACTTGGATCCCCCGACACCATGATTCAGCTTTCAGGGTGGCAGCAGTAGTTTCCCTACAGGTGATGTGCCACACACCCCTGGACTTCATATCTTCTGCACTTGTTGACTGTGTGGCCACTGCCACGTGGGTAAACCTTGCATTTGTAGTGGAAACAACATGTTGCAAATGTGTAATAAACCTGTGCTTCACTTTGGGATGTGCGTTGTCTGTGGTCACACATCTGACTGACATTTGCTTACTGCACCTGTGGGCTAGTTGACACAGACTCTGAGTAGGTGTGGTGTCTGTGCATTCCACAGTATTTCCTGGCAACATCACTGTAGGCGATGAGTCCGATGGCCCTGGTGTCTCTGTGTTGTGTAGCCCTAGTGGTGTGTCTCCCTCATATGTGTCACGTCACCATGACTCACATGACGGTGTTGTACTTGCTGTAGCAGTTAGCATACACAGTGTAATTTAGCAGATCATCATCACCATAACAGTATCCACATTTGAATAACAACAGAGGCAAGTATGGTGTAATAGTGATTTTATTTACAGAAATGTGTGTGTGTGTATAGTGCACAGGATGGTGGGTGCTGTACATTGGGATTGTGATCCAAAGTTCCCAGATGAGTTGGAAGTCTTGGTAGCAGAAATGTCCTGAGTGTAGTCCACAGTCATATGATACATTAGTCCAACTTGAACTCCCCATGTCATGTGGGAGAGTTGTGTTGCATTCGACAGGGTGAAAAGTTTGCACACAAAGGAGATTTTCCGGAACAGGTGTTGGCTTCCTGGGGGATGTACGTGGCCATCAACCTCTCAGTTTTCCTTCCTCGGACGACCCCTCTTCTTTGGGGGACCTCACGTGCAGGCTGCGGCGGTGCAGGGGAGTCTCCGCCAGAGTCCTCCTCCCTCCCTGTGGTGGTGTCAGTTGTTGCAGCACCAGATGTTGTGGGCACACAGGGAGGTGTGGCCATGTTGGTGCTAATCTGGCGGAGGCATGTCAATATGTCCCTATGCACCGCTGTGAGTTCTTGCAATGTGTACCACTTGGACTCCATGCGAGACATGTGTGTCTCCACACGGGACATATGGGAGTCCAAGCAGGCATGATGGGCAGCCTGCTGCTGTTGTATGTCCTTGAGGATCCCCACTACCTGTATGACCTCTCCGGTGCTATCCTGGTACGCATCAGCGATGCGTGCCAGTTGTGGGTCATCATGCAGTCCAGACCCCTCTGCAAGCAGCGACCTATGTCTACCACCCCTCCCACCACCCCTGGTGACACGTGCAGGACCTGCGGTGACACGCACAGGTGACCCAAGGCCCCCTTGGGGGTTGTTAGTGGTGTTGTTGTCCGTTGCTCCACGGTGGGCCTGGGACCCTGTGCTGTTATCATCAGTGGTCCTTGGTCTGTCCGTGTCGGCGGGGGTGGTCTGTGTGTTGGCAGTTGTTGGAGGGGTGGGTGCAGGGGTGCAGATGTTGGTCCTGCTGGTGCTGCATGATGACTCACACCGGAGGTGCCAGGTACGTCTTCGCCATCCGAGGAGGGCAGAGGCTGCTCCACACCAGTGAGCTCAGTGTCCCCTGGAGCCTGGGACAGGGACTCCTCCTCGCCTGCTGCTGTGTCCCCATCATCATCACCTGTATTTGGATGAGACACACATTGTATGTTATGTTTCTACAGGCATCAATGGTTCACACACCTGACAGTTGTGACTGTACCTCTGGATGCGGGCATGTACATTGCATTGTCCTAAGTTGTCACAGTAAGAGGTTGATATTGGTGTAGTACATTGTCCTGCATACCTGGGGCATTTCAATGTGAATGTTGAGGTGTGTCCATGGCCAGCATTGGTTGTATTTGGTGGACATCCGCCTATCCTTCTCCACCTAGCCCAGTTATCCCACCATGAAGCATGCCACCCTTGCAGTGGGTTCAGGTTGACTCTCAGGATGTCATTCAGTGGTGTTCTGCTGTATGTTGGTGCACAGTTCCCAGCAGGGCCTTGTGCTCCCCACAGCAGTACCCAGTGTCAGCCATCTTGTCAGTCCTTATCCACTCCCTGTGATGTGAGCATGGTTCAGAGTGGTGTTGATGGGCCAATTGTGAGGGTGAGCAATATCTGTGACTACAACTCCCATCATGCTATTGCCTACACCCCCTTCCCAGCATGCCCGTACTTCCTTCCTTTTGACTCTGCTTCCCTGTGGGGTAGTGTGCCTGTGCTGACAGGAAGGCTGACAGTGTTGTCCTTGCGTTTGTTTGGCTACAAGTCCCAATAGTGTCCCTGTGCTTCACACAGCATTACCCAGGGTGGTGGTTCTTTGTGGGATCTTCATTTGGTGTGTGAGGCATTGCATTCTCCCAGGTGGGTTATGTGGAGTTTGTGTTGAGGGGGTGTGTGAGGAGAGCTGCTTGTAACTATGGTCAGTGCTGTCAGTCCTCCTTCCCACCCAGCCAGATATCCCACCAGGCAACGTGCTTGCATTGCAGGGAGTGCAAGTTGGCTTTCAGGATGTCAGGCATTGGTGTTCTGCTGTTTGTTGGTGCACAGTTCCCAGCAGGGCCTTGTGCTCCCCACAGCAGTACCCAGTGTCAGCCATCTTGTCAGTCCTTATCCACTCCCTGTGATGTGAGCATGGTTCAGAGTTGTGTAGATGGGCCAATTGTGTGGGTGAGCAATATCTGTGACTACCACTCCCATCATGCTATTGCCTACACCCCCCTTCCCAGCATGCCCATACTTCCTTCCTTTTGAGTGGACTTCACTGTGTGTGAGTGTGACTGCAATGGCAAGATGGCTGACAGTGTGGTCCTGTTGTTTGTTGGTGCACAGTTCCCAGCAGGGCCTTGTGCTCCCCACAGCAGTATCCAGTGTCAGCCATCTTGTCAGTTGTTTTCCACTCCCTGTGATGTGAGCATGGTTCAGAGTGGTGTTGATGGGCCAATTGTGAGGGTGGGCAATATCTGTGACTACAACTCCCATCATGCTATTGCCTACACCCCCTTCCCAGCATGCCCGTACTTCCTTCCTTTGACTCTGCTTCCCTGTGGGGTAGTGTGCCTGTGCTGACAGGAAGGCTGACAGTGTTGTCCTTGCGTTTGTTTGGCTACAAGTCCCAAGAGTGTCCCTGTGCTTCACACAGCATTACCCAGGGTGGTGGTTCTTTGTGGGATCTTCATTTGGTGTGTGAGGCATTGCATTCTCCCAGGTGGATTATGTGGAGTTTGTGTTGTGGGGGTGTGTGGGGAGAGCTGCTTGTAACTATGGTCAGTGCTGTCAGTCCTCCTTCCCACCCAGCCAGATATCCCACCATGCAACGTGCTTGCATTGCAGGGAGTGCAAGTTGGCTTTCAGAATGTCAGGCATTGGTGTTCTGCTGTTTGTTGGTGCACAGTTCCCAGCAGGGCCTTGTGCTCCCCACAGCAGTACCCAGTGTCAGCCATCTTGTCAGTTGGAAGAAGCACCTGGCATGAAGTGATACATTCATGCATCAATTTATACTATCAACTCATGATTTCTTCAGATTGAGGAAAACTTCCCATGCCAATCACTCTAGCAAAAGTGTGCAAGTTACGCGCTTCATAAAAGTCGTGGAAGAAGATCTGAAAGTATCTGAAGAAACACAAGCCTGAAAGTGAAAACACTATGGCCCTGACTGCGAGTTGCACGGTATGTGTTTACTGTAAAATTGCCTGTGCAATTACAAGTTGAACCCCGTGGAATGGGGTGAGGATGATTTTTCCAATCAGAAAAACACATCGACTTTGCCATTTCATGGGGTTTTACCCCAAACATTTCCCACCTGCTCTAAGCAGTTGGCAAATGTGTGCTCAGGCCTGTGGGTAGAGTGGGGGTGAGCAAAGAGGGAGGAGTAGGGGAGGAAAGGCGATGCGTTTTACTAGCAGGGGGAGCATTGTATAGGCCCCCTTTAGAAAACATATGCAGAAGGAGGCTTGGCTGCTACTGTAGCCAAAGCCTAATGTGTTTTCCCAACTGCAGAAATCAGGTCAACTTCTCCCACACCTGGTAAAACAGTGCCTTGAAAAACCTAATAATTCATAATCAGGTGGAGCAAAATTTACATATAAAACATTTGTTAATTTTGTTCTACCTAACTTGTAATCAGGCCTTAGTGCAGACAGACTGTGGACCAGACACTTAATTTGAAAGTTTGACTCTTTTCCACAGCGAGGCAATAAATGCTAGCCAAGTGAGTGAATACAAAGGAATGTCGACTTGAACTGGGCAACAAGTGGGCTGAATATGAGACATTTAGGTAGGCCTAGACACATCTTGAACTAGGCAATCAGGAATGGTTTCACATATGGACCACAAAAGGGCTTGGATAACATATAAATATAGAGGTTTCTCTTCACCATCAGAACGACATGTAGCTGCCACTACACAGAATCCCTGCAGATGTAAGTTCAGGAAGGAGTCATTTAAAACCTTCTCAGTAGTCTATAACTTGCCTTTCAATGAACCGACAGGAAGGTTCCATAATTTGTAATCGTCTCAACATATGTTTTAACAGACTCAAACATTTTATTTGCTACAGTCAGGACTAAGAAGCTAAATTTTGGGCAGGTTGATAGCCGCCTGAACTAGCCTTCATCTCTGCTTGTTCTGGAAGTACTTCACAGTGCATGATGCATTGCAAGCTCTTGTCTTAACCTCAAGCCACAGAAATCCAAGGGACCTGTCTCTCCTGGTTTTGTACAAATGTAATTGTAGTGAACTTCCCATGAGCCACACTGCGCTTAAGCATAGATTAATAGTGACTGGTTGTTAGTCACCAGGAGCCTTGAATGTAGAAAATCGGTCAAAATCGAAATCAGATATGAGTCAACAGGGGTGTGAGCGGGGGCTTTGCAACTTTCATATTCAATGGTCACTCTCCGGCTCTCACCTCGGTGTGATCCCTTCCAATTTGATTACAACTGGATTATCCACACTATAACAGTCACAAAATGGCTGTCAACATTGATTCAGCACAATTGGACGCTGATAACCAGTCGATTGAATTTCATAAAATGGCATTCATCATTCACAAAAACCCTCTTCTTGGCCTTCCAGGCGATCTTAAGTACAAACTACGCCTCACAGGAGGGTTGAGTGACATCACAGGACCATCTAGCTTCTCCTGGAAAAACTGAAGACAAAAAAAATATAAGACAATGAATGAATCAGTCTCCTTGTTAAGCTTCAACACTCTGAGGAACAATCTGCCAGCGAAATTAATCCCTCAGTTGCTGTCTTTCTGGAAAAACCTGAACACGCATCTGTTCAAAAAGCATCTCAACATCTAACCCTGGTCTCTCCTGCTCGTCTCACCTCCATTATTGTGTATCTGGTCATGTGCCTCAAGTTCTTTACACAGATCTGATTGTTTAGTGTCCTCTATTGCAGATGTTTGTTCCACCACCTGGCACGTTTGGACACATTGTTCTGGTTTACAATGATTGTTCGCTGTACATAAGAGCTGCACCAGTCTCAAGATGGCCGTCTGTGTTGGGTAACTCATGTGGATGCACCTGGGAATACAGGTTGAACCAGAGCCACGGGAGCCCCTTCTGAATTTGCCTCTTGGATATGATTGAATGAAACGTGCTGTATTCATCTTAATTCCTGTCCTCAAACAATCTATTGGCAAGTTCATAGTTCCATCACCGGGCAAGGCTTATCCCGCCATTCAATTAAATAACTTGCCCACTTGCTTTAACAATACTGCACATGGGAATTCTTGAAAACCGGCAGAGGGCGGCATAAAACAGGCTCGTCGCTGAGATTCAAAGTCTGCTCGCATTTGTTTTTTTGCTGAACAGCCTCCGGTTAATCCGTGCCCATTTCACACATTGAGGTTTAAGATGATTTCTATTTCAGGAAACCTATTCATCAGGGGCGATGACAGCTCTCTGGCCCCTGCCCTAGCTGCCAGGGATTTCTTGGCATTATACAGTGTCTAATTGCAGGGCATGAGAGCTCCAAGGAATGAGGAGGGCTCACTGCTTTAAAATTAGCCAAACTACACGCAATATTACTGGGGAGCGAGGGGCGGGTTTAGAAGGGGAGGAACACATGGTATTTTCCACAGTAATGCGGCTAAGAGGATAGTAATAAATGAAAAGGGTTAGTCCGGCTCCCAGACATTAATGCTTTCGAGTTGTCATGTACTTTTACGGGTGGTCAAGAGGGTTTAAACAAGACCAGAGTGTCTATAACGTCTGGGACCCTACGATGATGCTTAGTGCACGTGCGCCCATGCACAGAAGGGAGCTTGCGCCAGTGCATCTTGAGACATTGCTTTGTGCAAAGCGGTTGTGCTAATGCCCTAACCCCAGAAGTCAATGACAGCGCAGTCAGCACAAAGAGGCAACCGCGCAAACCTGCACAGCTGGGGCATCTGATTACTGGAGAAAACAGGCGCAGTTTCTTATGTGTGCCTGGGCACAATATCCCGATGCCCCCCTCTATGGCTTTTATAATGGAACTGTGCTACAAAGTTCTAAAAAAAGTCAAGTGACAAGAATATAATTTACTCTTCGACTAATAGATACATTTAAATCAAGCCTTCAAGAATATCACATGCAACACTAAAGGCCAGATGTACGATGGAAAATTGCATGTGCAAACGGGTTTGCGACCCGTTTGCGCATGGAATTTTCCTCTGGGCCATGTACTAACACTATTTTGCGACTCGCAAAATAGTGTTTTGCAGCTCGCTATTAGGAAGGGGCGTTCCCTTCCTAATAGCAACTCACAAGCCATGTACGAATGTTTTGCGACCGCAATTGCGGTCGCAAAACACTCACAATTTACCGCCCTCTTCAAGAGGGTGGTAATGCAGTCGCAAATGGGAATGGGTCCCCAGGGGACCCCTTTCCCTTTGCAAATGCAGGGGAAAATATTTTTTAGGGGCAGGCAGTGGTCCCAGGGACCACTATCTGCCCATAAAAAATTAAACGGAAACGTTTAATTTTTTTTTTTTTAAATGCATCCCGTTTTCCTTTAAGGAAAACAGGCTGCATTTTTTTTTTAAAAACTGCTTTATTGAAAAGCAGTCCCAGACATGGAGGTCTGCTGAGCCCAGCAGGCCACCATCCCTGGGAGGGTCAGCCATTCCCAATGAGGTCACAAATTGCGAGTGCCTCATTAATATTCATGAGGCTCGCATTTTGCGACCCCATTGGGAATCGCAATCAGTGTCTCTGACACTGTTGTACATTGTAAATTGCGACTCGCAATTTGCGACTCGCAATTGAGCGCAAATTGCGAGTCGCAATTTACACTAGTCATACATCTGGCACTTAATAACTTCCCACATAGCCAGACTACAAGCGAACATCCTTCCTTCCATGCACAGCCTATGGTGTAACATTCCTCCAAGGGTGTTACGCAGGCCCCTGCGGCACCTGTGGTGCAGGGGGGTCCCCAGACCTTCAGGGGGCCCCTACGTCCTTCAGGAGGCCCCCATTAGGCTAAGGCAAATTAATATCTGTGAGAAATGAGAGACTCAGTGACCCCCTCATCACATTTTACAGGGGGGGTCCCACCATTTTGCATTACGCCATTGGTGTTCAGTTCTACCTGTCCGCTAAAGGACTTTGGGCCCTGTCGCCAGTAGGAAGCGCTATACAAATACAACTACAATAAAATACAATACAATGATAACCTGACATGCAGCCCATTGAACAATAGACGGTTCAGCAGTATTACTGTTCTCAAGAACTAGTTTTTGCCTGGTAGTTCAAGCCAGACACAGGCCTCGTTCTCTCCACAGATAGCTTTACGAACACTTTAAAGATCTATCAGTCTTTTAAATGATGCCTTGTGGAATCAGTGGTTCCATAACATGGAATTTTAAAGCATGAGCCCGCCCCCTTCTTTATAGTTTGCTTGTAATCTCCACTCATTGACTTTCCCCTAAATCATGATCATCCGCTGTGTCGCAATAGAGTTTAACTGCCGCTTATGAGAATAAACATTGGCTATTCCTATGCCTTCATTACTCATGAAATAAATAATCCATCAAAGACATGGTGCCCGATTCCCAGAAGCCCTTCTCATGTGACTGCACAGTATCAGGTTCTAAACCCGGGCATGGTACATTTTGTACAGTAGATTTACTCAATCACAGTTACTAATTGGATTAGCCACGCTTTAATGACCAACAAATTGCAAAAGTTTGGGGTCAATAAAAACGTGCTTACGTAGTTAAACCTGTGGTTATTTCCAACTCTTTTTTCAATTAGTCGATTGAACTTCTCTCTGCAAAGCGAGATTCATGCATAATATTTCGTTCTTGTTCATTTAAAGCAATCTTATAAACATGTTCATGTGTTTCTGTTTATTGCGTTTTATGCCTGCTTTTCCACTACATGAAACATACCTGCAGTACGGCTCCCTGGCGTGGTTGATGAGGAATAGTTGGGGGCATCGTTACACGCACACATGTTAGAAATATCAAACGCTTTGTGAAAGGTTAGCTGCCAAGGCAGAAAGAACATAATAGGACTGGAACCGGAGGCATTAAAGAGGCAAGCAGTCACATTTTCTAGGGAGGCACGTGCATTAAATAAATATAGTGTTTATAACCACTGTCTTCTTTATTTTTGCCCAATACACTTTAAACAAGTTTTGATTCTCTGCTGTGGCCAGTGTGTGCATTTGGCATGCAGAAGGCTAGAAATAAATACTCGTTATTAGAAAAAAGAAGTTCATTGGTGTCTAAACTAAACTACCACATGCCACCTGCCTTTGCATGTCGGACAAGCATATGATCCCCCAAAAAAGCAGTGGAGAATTATGTAGCTACCACTACACAGAATCCCTGCAGACGTAAATTCATGAAGGAGTCTTATGCTGGACAAAGTGCCAAGACACTAAAGGTAACAGTAAGGGACTTTATTCACAACGCAACTCAGGAGCAGTCATCCCTTAGCCAGCCAGCGGTCAACTGCCAACCTCGCAACGTTCCCTCCCAATACCACTTGCTTAAAGTACTTTTGTGGTCTGGCGGGTGGGCGGCGAGGTGGTCCCACGGCTGTGCTGTGTAAAGGCTCATTGTGAGCTGTTAGACCTGGCACTGTTGGCGTGGGTCTCCCTTCCATTTTTTGCTGTTGCCTCATGTGTTTTTGCTGGTTATAGATGCTTTGGGCACTGTGCCACTGCTATTCAGTGCCACAGTGCAAGTGCTCCCTATGGTAAATAGGTGTATGGATTAGTGATTCCATGATTGGTTGGTTTGGTTTACTTGTCAGACCCTAGTACAGTGCACTAAGTGTGCCTAGGGCAAATGCTGCTGGTGGGCTTGCAGCACTGGTTGTGCCACCCACAGAAGCAGCCTGTAAAAGTGTGTCTCAGGTCTGCCATTGCAGAGCCTGTGTGTGTGAGGGCACTAGTTCCGAAAGGAGGAACTCCTCTCCTCCTACCACTGACTTGGCAGGAAACCCTGCCACCGTGATAACAACGAACTCTCTGATAATAAATCCTATACTCACGAAGGAACTACGTACCATTCTTCTTTTGCAGTCTGGTACTGCCATGTTGACTGGGCAAGTGCACCCACTTGCCAGTCCCTAAACCTTCCCTTTTCTGCATATTAGCCACCCCTATGGTAGGCCTAAGGGCAGGGTGCATTGTAAGTATAAGGTAGGACATGCCCTGGTGTGTGTGGCATGTCCTAATAGTGAATTACAGCCATTTTCGTTTTTCACTATTGCAAGGCTACCTGTTCCCCATAGGCCAGAATGGGCAGTTTGATTATTACATCTTATAATCCTAACTGACCCAGGGAACATGGTAGAAAAACGAACTTAGTATGCCTGAACTCAGAATGATAAAATACATCTTTTAGTGAAGTTGGTTTTAACATTCTGTGTTTGAAAATACCACTTTTAGAAAGTAGGTATTTTCTTGCCTAACTATCCAAGCCTGCCTCTGCTAGGTTGTGTATTCCTTGTCTGGAGTTTGAGTGACAGGGGCTGGGGGATTCCAGGAGACAGGGTGAGTCCGCACAGGGCTGAATAGAGAGATCTGCATGGAGATGGGTGGGAGGAGTTGCACCTGGGACCTGAATAGGGCTGTGCCTTCCCTCCACAATGCTGGCTCCACATCCTGTGGTGTGTCTGATGTCCCTGGCCTACACTGTGAAAGGAAAGAAGGAGTCTTGTCAACAAAGTGCTCCAGGACTGACCAGAACTGGTTTGGACTAGGCAAAGGCCTCTCTGCCTTCAGAGAACAAAGGGAAAATGAGTATAAAAGAGGGGACCCAGACCCCAGAACTTTAGATCATTTTGGGAAACAAGAAGAACCTTTGCTGAGGAGAGGAACCAGAGAAACTGAGGAGGAGACTATCCCTAAGCTGAGTGCTGTTTGGGGGATTGGCCTGCAGTGGTTGCCTGACTGCCAAAGAAAGGAGGAAGGAACTTTGTGTGTACTTTCTTCAACTTGTAAAAGATCTCCAAGGGCTTGAGAGAAGAGCTTGCCTCCTGCTGAAGTCTCAGGGACAACAGACTTCACCAACCCGCTCCCAAGAGTCTTTCTGGAAAGTGCCTGCTGCTGTGCTGGACTTTTTGAGGGACTGCGTGTCGCAAGGAGCTGGAAGCGCGACTCACGAAGGAGAAGCGTCGCCGCCGAAGCGCCTCACATCGCCGTAGAAAAGGATCGACGTCGCATCAGACGCCGCCGCATCAACGGAGAAGAGTGTCGCCGCTGCGCCGCTGTCGCATCGTTGCCGAAGCGCCTCGCATCACCGGAGAAGAGGACCGACGTCGCAACAAACACCACCGCTTCACCGGGAAGCATGTCGCAGGGCCTGTCGCGGCTCAGAAGAATCGTTGAGTCGCCGCACGGCCGTCACATCGTTGCCGAAGCGCCTCGCATCGCCGGAGAAGAGGATCGACGTCGCATCAGACGCCGCCGCATCACCGGGAAGCGTGTCGCAGGGCCTGTCGCGGCTCGGAAGAATCATTGAGTCGCCGCACGGACGTCGGGCGTGTACGCATCGTGTCGCACCAAGAAGAAGACGCCATCTTTGTTTCATTGCACCGGATCTTCATCGCATCACGGCGTTGCTGGTCGCATCGCCATGGAAGGGCAGTAAGAAACGGACGCATCACCTCCCCACGCCGAGAAGAACCGGCGCATCCCCTACGCATCAGTAGGGACCCGACGCATCACCGTTCTTGCGTGTAAGGAACCGACGCATTACCTTCCCTGCAACACTTTCGTTGTATAGCGTTACGCATCCTAAGGTACATTGAACTCAAAGTGTCGCATTTACCATCTTAAAGAGAACTGAGCTAATTCTACCATTTTTGAAGCATAGTATTGTGGATTTTTGTCGTTTGTGGTCTTGTGTTAAATCTATATAAAAGATACTTATTTTTAATATACAACTGGTGTGGTGTCCATCTGTAGTGTTGTCACTTGATTACTGTATGTGTTCACAAATGCTTTACACACTGCCTCTGAGATAAACCTGTCTGCTCGTGCCAAGCTACCAAGCGGGTGAGCAGGGGTTATTTAAGGAGAACCCCTTACCCTGACTAGACGCAAGGGTCCCTATTTGGTCAAAGGTACCTACCTCTGCCAACTAGAGACCCCAAAATCTAACATTGGTGGGCAGCGGTGAGGATTCTGGACTTGCATTTGTGACTAATGTACAGTTATTGGTGAACACTACTAGTGAGTGCAGACCAAAACGCGACCACATACTTTTGGTAGATTGTTTTTCTGGGATTTTCTATTTTTGCAAAGAACTGCCAAGTTTAACCACCATGGATAAAGCAGCATCCATAGCATCTGTTGATTATGAGTGGGAAGAGGAGAAACTGGAATGCTACAATGTGAAACAGCTCAAGCACTTCTGCAGGAAATTTAAAGTTGCTATGACCGGTCTCACCAAGAAGGATGAGTACCAAAAGGCGCTGAGGGCCTGGATTGAAGCAAGGAATACCCCTGAGAATGAGGAAGGGGCTGAGAATGCAGATGAGCAGCTGGAGGGGCCATTGGGTCCAGAGGGGAGGAGAGCAACTTCCCCAGTAGGTAGCAGTGTTTCTGCCAAAGGCCTGTCCCCAGAGGAGTTGGCGGACAGGAAGGAAAACAGGATGCACGAATTGGAGCTTGCCAAGCTCAAGTTGGGTGGGCAACTGGAGTTAGAAAATAGGAGATTGGCCCTGGAAGAAAAGAGAATGCAGTTGGAGCATGAGAAAAGTTTGAGGGAGTTGGAGTTGAAAGCTAGAAGCTTAGAGATTACTCCCTCTGGTGGCAGCACACCGTCCATGCCTGTTGAAGCAAGGGTGTATATTCCTAAAGATGTGGTGAGAGAGTTTTATAAGAATGATGATATTGGGCAGTGGTTCAAAGCCTATGAGGTAGCCATGTCTTCCCACTGGGTCCCTGAGAAGGATTGGGGAGCGGGGTTGTGGGGGCGGTTCCTTAGTGAGGGGCGGGACACACTGTTAGACTTGCTTTCTGAAGTTCATAATTCTTATAGCCACATGAAAGATGCATTGATGTCCAGGTATGGGTTGACTCCTGAATTGTATAGACAGAGGTTTAGAAATTGCAAGAAGGTGGAGTCAGGTACATGGGTAGAGTATGTAACTTTCTTTTGCAGAGCACTGGATGGTTGGGTGAAGGGTAGCAAAGTGAATGATTTTGAGGGGCTCTTTGATTTAATTGCATGGGAGCACTTGTCAAGTAATTGTTTTCCAGGGCTACGCCAGCACCTGATTGATAGCAGGCTGACTAACCCTAGGAAGCTTGCTGAGGAGGCGGACCGCTGGGTGAGCACCCGGGTCCACAAGGGTCACGTGGGAGATTCCGCCAAGAGTGGGCAGGGTCCCCAGCAGAAGAGTGGGGGGGACAAGGGTAAACAGAGGAAGTACCAGAAAGGGCCCCAAAGTAATCCCCAAGGGAACCAAGGGAAGGGTTCCCAGCCTCCCCCTGAGAAGAAGCATGGGGCCCCGACAGGTAGGCCTGTTCCCAGGGGACCCCTGAGGTGCTACAAGTGTGGTGAAGTGGGTCATAAGTCGGTTGATCCCCAGTGCCCACAGTTTGGAAAGACAGCACCCAATGGTGCTCCACCCCGGCAGATGGCGAGTGTAGCCCTGGGGGAGGAGAGGGTTGTCCAAGGTGGGTGGGGTCCCGCAGAGATGTCCCTTGTCTCTTTACGAGACTGTGAGGTGGTCCCCAGGACCCAACTGCCTGATAACACTAAAAAGTATAGGCAGTGGGTGACCATCAATGGCCATAGAGTGGAGGCTCTTCGAGACACAGGAGCCAGTGTGACAGCTGTCAAGTGTCACCTGGTGTCTGAAGAGCAGGTTGTCCCCAATGCATTTTACCCAGTTGTTGCAGCTGACAACACAGAGAGCCACTGCAAGGTGGCTCAGGTTCCCTTTGAGTGGGGGGTCTCTGGTACTCTTCAAGTAGCTGTGAGGCCAGCCATGCCTGTTGACTGTTTGTTGGGGAACGATTTGGAGAGCTCACCTTGGGCTAAGGTGGAGCGAAGTGCTCATTTGGAGATGTTGGGTCTGCCTGACTGGGCGTGTGTGACCACACGGTCCATGGCAGCCAGTAAGGGTGTTCAAGAGGACCTGGAGCCTGAGAGGGGGCCCAGGTGCCTGCCTTAAAGAGAAGAGGCAGGGGGCACGGGAAACCGGCCCCGAAGTTCCCACGGTCCAGGAGGAGGTAGACCCTGAGGGGGATGCCCTGGAGCCTACAGGGGAACAGGTAGCTGAACTGGGGGACCTGCCTGAGCTAACCCATTGGCAGCAGGAAGGAGGACCCTGCAGGGAGGAGTTCTGCGCGGAGCAGAAGAAGTGCCCTTCTCTTGTGGGTTTGCGGCAGCAGGCTGCAGACCAGGCAGCAGGTGATCAGTCTGGATCACATTGGATCTACTGGGAGAATGATCTCCTGTATACTGAGCCTAAGGTTGCTGAGCCTGGGTCAGCCCGTGTGCTGGTGGTGCCCCAGCGCTTCAGAGCCTTCCTACTGGGGCTGGCTCATGATGTGCCGTTAGCAGGACATTTGGGGCAGGACAAGACCTTTGGGAGGCTTGTCACCCACTTTTATTGGCCCCAAATGCGCAGGAGTTCAGATACTCACTGCAGGACCTGTCAGACTTGCCAGGCAAGTGGAAAGAGTGGGAGGAAGCAAAAGGCTCCTCTCCAGAAATTCCCTGTGGTCAGCACCCCCTTTGAACGGGTGGGTATTGACATTGTGGGGCCACTGGACCCCAAGACAGCCATGGGCAACAGGTTCATCCTGGTCTTGGTGGACCATGCCACCCGGTACCCGGAAGCCATACCTCTGAGGACAGTGATGGCCCCCGTGGTGGGACGGGCACTGATGGGAATTTTCTCCCGAGTGGGATTCCCTAGAGAGGTAGTGTCTGACCGAGGTACAAACTTCATTTCCAAGTATATGAAGTCCCTGTGGCAGGAGTGTGGGGTAACTTACAAGTTCACCACTCCTTACCACCCCCAAGGAAATGGGTTAGTTGAGAGATTCAACCGGACCCTCAAAGGCATGATTATGGGTCTTGAGGAACCTATGAGGCGTAAGTGGGACGTCCTCTTACCATGCCTGCTCTTTGCATACCGTGAGGTGCCACAGAAATCTCTAGGGTTCAGTCCCTTTGAGCTTCTCTATGGTCACCCAGTGAGAGGACCTCTGAGTCTGGTCAAGGAAGGCTGGTTGCAATCTCCCAGGAAACCTCCCCAGGATGTATATAGCTACATGCTGGCCTTCAAGAACCAGACTAGGCGTTTCAGGCAACTCGCTGAGACGAATCTGGAAGCCAGCCAGGAGGAGATGAAGCGGTGGTACGACCAGAATGCCACTCTGGTAGAGCTTCAGCCTGGTTAGAAAGTGTGGGTCATGGCCCCAGTGGAGCCTTGTGTGCTCCAGGATAAGTGGACCGGACCATTTGAGGTGGTGGAGCGCAAGAGTCCTGTTACCTACTTGGTGGACTTGCGGTCTCCCAGGAACCCCTTGCGGGTCCTGCATGTCAACCGCCTGAAGCCCCACTTGGAGAGGTCCGAAGTGGGCATGCTCTTAGCGACAGATGCTGGAATGGAGGAGGAGACTGAGCCTCTTCCTGACCTCCTGTCGGCGACAAAGCGAGATGGGTCAGTGGATGGTGTGAACCTCTCTTCCACCCTGACCCCTGAGCAACAGAATGACTGACACCAGTTGCTGGGACAGTTTTCTGATTTGTTCTCCCTGATTCCCAGTGTCACTGATTGGTGCGTCCATGATGTGGACACTGGAGATAGTCCTCCTGTGAAGCACAAAACTTACAGGGTGACTGACAGAGTGAGAGCTTGCATCAAGGAGGAGGTCTCCAAGATGCTTGCGTTAGGGGTGATTGAGTCCTCTAACAGTCCTTGGGCCAGCCCAGTGGTCTTGGTCCCAAAGGCTGCCGCACCGGGTGCAACGCCAGAACTCCGGTTCTGTGTGGACTACTGAGGACTCAATTCAGTCACGAGGACTGACGCGCACCCCATCCCCAGAGCTGATGAGCTCATCGATCGGTTAGGGTCTGCCTGGTACCTCAGCACGTTTGATCTAATGTCTGGGTACTGGCAGATCGCCTTGACTGATGGGGCAAGAGAGAGGTCAGCATTCTCCACACCAGATGGGCACTACCAGTTTCGGGTTATGCCCTTTGGGATGAAGAATGCCCCTGCCACCTTTCAGAGGTTGGTCAACCAGGTGTTGGCTGGACTGGAAGAGTTCAGTGCCGCCTACCTGGATGACATTGCAGTGTTCAGCGCCAGTTGGGAAGAACATCTGCGCCACCTCTGGGAAGTGTTGATGGTGCTGCGGAGGGCAGGCCTCACGATCAAGGCGAGTAAGTGCCAGATCCTGGCTTGGGAGCCCCCCAAGACCCAGACAGAGGTGAGAGCCTTTTTAGGACTCACTGGGTATTACAGGAGGTTTGTCAAGGGGTATGGCAGCATCGTTGCACCCTTGACAGAGCTGACTTCCAGGAAGCAGCCCAAGAAAGTGATTTGGACTGACACCTGTCAGAAAGCTTTTGAGGCCCTGAAAACTGCCATGTGCACGACGCCCGTGCTCCTGGCACCCAACTACTCAAGAGATTTTATCGTTCAAACAGACGCTTCAGAGCATGGTGTGGGGGCTGTTTTGTCACAGATAAATGAGGAGGGCCTAGATCAACCCGTAGCCTTCATCAGTAGGAGGTTAACTCCATGGGAACAGAGGTGGAGTGCGATTGAGCGTGAGGCATTTGCTGTGGTCTGGGCGCTGAAGAAGCTGAGACCATACCTGTTTGGGACTCACTTCTGGGTTCAGACAGACCACAGGCCCCTCAGATGGTTGATGCAGATGAGGGGTGAGAATCCAAAGCTGTTGAGGTGGTCCATTTCCCTACAGGGGATGGACTTCACGGTGGAACACCGCCCTGGTACAGAACACGCCAATGCTGATGGCCTGTCCAGATTTTTTCGCCTTAGTGAAGAGAACTCCCAGGAGGTAGGGTAGTTCTCCCCACATTTCAGCTGGAGGGGACACGTGTTAGACCTGGCACTGTTGGCGTGGGTCTCCCTTCCATTTTTTGCTGTTGCCTCATGTGTTTTTGCTGGTTATAGATGCTTTGGGCACTGTGCCACTGCTATTCAGTGCCACAGTGCAAGTGCTCCCTATGGTAAATTGGTGTATGGATTAGTGATTCCATGATTGGTTGGTTTGGTTTACTTGTCAGACCCTAGTACAGTGCACTGAGTGTGCCCAGGGCTTGTAAACCAAATCCTGCTGGTGGTCTTGCAGCACTGGTTGTGCCACCCACAGAAGCAGCCTGTAAAAGTGTGTCTCAGGTCTGCCATTGCAGAGCCTGTGTGTGTGAGGGCACTAGTTCCAAAAGGAGGAACTCCTCTCCTCCTACCACTGACTTGGCAGGAAACCCTGCCACCGTGATAACAACGAACTCTCTGATAATAAATCCTATACTCACGAAGGAACTACGTAGAAGAATCGTTGAGTCGCCGCAAGGCCGTCGCATCGTTGCCTAAGCGCCTCACATCGCCGGAGAAGAGGATCGACATCGCATCAGACGCCGCCGCATCACCGGGAAGCGTGTCGCAGGGCCTGGCGCGGCTCGGAAGAATCGTTGAGTCGCCGCACGGCCGTCGGGCGTGCACGCATCGTGTCGCACCAAGAAGAAGACGCTATCTTTGTTTCATTGCACCGGATCTTCATCGCATCACGGCGTTGCTGGTCGCATCGCCACAGAAGCGCAGTAAGAAACTGACGCATCACCTCCCCACGCCGAGAAGAACCGACGCGTCAGTAGGGACCCGACGCATCACCGTTCTTGCGTGTAAGGAACCGACGCATCACCTTCCCTGCAACACTTTCGTTGTATAGCGTTACGCATCCTAAGGTACATTGAACTCAAAGTGTCGCATTTACCATCTTAAAGAGAACTGAGCTAATTCTACCATTTTTGAAGTACAGTATTGTGGATTTTTGTCGTTTGTGGTCTTGTGTTAAATCTATATAAAAAGATACTTATTTTTAATATACAACTGGTGTGGTGTCCATCTGTAGTGTTGTCACTTGATTACTGTATGTGTTCACAAATGCTTTACACACTGCCTCTGAGATAAACCTGTCTGCTCGTGCCAAGCTACCAAGGGGCTGAGCAGGGGTTATTTTAGGAGTGTACCCCCTTACCCTGACTAGACGCAAGGGTCCCTATTTGGTCAAAGGTACCTACCTCTGCCAACTAGAGACCCCCAAATCTAACATTGGTGGGCAGCAGTGAGGATTCTGGACTTGAATTTGTGACTCATGTACAGTGATTGGTGAACACTACTAGTGAGTGCAGACCAAAACGCGACCACATACTTTTGGTAGATTGTTTTTCTGGGATTTTCTATTTTTGCAAAGAACTGCCAAGTTTAACCACCATGGATAAAGCAGCATCCATAGCATCTGTTGATTATGAGTGGGAAGAGGAGAAACTGGAATGCTACAATGTGAAACAGCTCAAGCACTTCTGCAGGAAATTTAAAGTTGCTATGACCGGTCTCACCAAGAAGGATGAGTTCCAAAAGGCGCTGAGGGCCTAGGTTGAAGCAAGGAATAGCCCTGTGAATGAGGAAGGGGCTGAGAATGCAGATGAGCAGCTGGAGGGGCCATTGGGTCCAGAGGGGAGGAGAGCAACTTCCCCAGTAGGTAGCAGTGTTTCTGCCAAAGGCCTGTCCCCAGAGGAGTTGGCGGACAGGAAGGAAAACAGGATGCACGAATTGGAGCTTGCCAAGCTCAAGTTGGGTGGGCAACTGGAGTTAGAAAATAGGAGATTGGCCCTAGAAGAAAAGAGAATGCAGTTGGAGCATGAGAAAAGTTTGAGGGAGTTGGAGTTGAAAGCTAGAAGCTTAGAGATTACTCCCTCTGTTGGCAGCACACCGTCCATGCCTGTTGAAGCAAGGGTGTATATTCCTAAAGATGTGGTGAGAGAGTTTTATAAGAATGATGATATTGGGCAGTGGTTCAAAGCCTATGAGGTAGCCATGTCTTCCCACCGGGTCCCTGAGAAGGATTGGGGAGCGGGGTTGTGGGGTTGTGGGGGCGGTTCCTTAGTGAGGGGCGGGACACACTGTTAGACTTGCTTTCTGAAGTTCATAATTCTTATAGCCACATGAAAGATGCATTGATGTCCAGGTATGGGTTGACTCCTGAATTGTATAGACAGAGGTTTAGAAATTGCAAGAAGGTGGAGTCAGGTAAATGGGTAGAGTATGTAACTTTCTTTTGCAGAGCACTGGATGGTTGGGTGAAGGGTAGCAAAGTGAATGATTTTGAAGGGCTCTTTGATTTAATTGTATGGGAGCACTTGTCAAGTAATTGTTTTCCAGAGCTACGCCAGCACCTGATTGATAGCAGGCTGACTAACCCTAGGAAGCTTGCTGAGGAGGCGGACCGCTGGGTGAGCACCCGGGTCCACAAGGGTCACGTGGGAGACTCCGCCAAGAGTGGGCAGGGTCCCCAGCAGAAGAGTGGGGGACAAGGGTAAACAGAGGAAGTTCCAGAAAGGGCCCCAAAGTAATCCCCAAGGGAACCAAGGGAAGGGTTCCCAGCCTCCCCCTGAGAAGAAGCACAGGGCCCCGACAGGTAGGCCTGTTCCCAGGGGACCCCTGAGGTGCTACAAGTGTGTTGAAGTGGGTCATAAGTCGGTTGATCCCCAGTGCCCACAGTTTGGAAAGACAGCACCCACTTTTGCTCCACCCCAGCAGATGGCGAGTGTAGCCCTGGGGGAGGAGAGGGGTATCCAAGGTGGGTGGGGTCCCGCAGAGATGTCCCTTGTCTCTTTAGGAGACTGTGAGGTGGTCCCCAGGACCCAACTGCCTGATAACACTAAAATGTATAGGCAGTGGGTGACCATCAATGGCCATAGAGTGGAGGCTCTTCGAGACACAGGAGCCAGTGTGACAGCTGTCAAGTGTCACCTGGTGTCTGAAGAGCAGGTTGTCCCCAATGCATTTTACCCAGTTGTTGCCGCTGACAACACAGAGAGCCACTGCAAGGTGGCTCAGGTTCCCTTTGAGTGGGGGGGGGTCTCTGGTACTCTTCAAGTAGCTGTGAGGCCAGCCATGCCTGTTGACTGTTTGTTGGGGAAAGATTTGGAGAGCTCACCTTGGGCTAAGGTGGAGCGAAGTGCTCATTTGGAGATGTTGGGTCTGCCTGACTGGGCGTGTGTGACCACATGGTCCATGGCAGCCAGTAAGGGTGTTCAAGAGTACCTGGAGCCTGAGAGGGGGGCCCAGGTGCCTGCCTTAAAGAGAAGAGGCAGGGGGCACGGTAAACCGGCCCCCAAAGTTCCCACGGTCCAGGAGGAGGTAGACCCTGAGGGGGATGCCCTGGAGCCTACAGGGGAACAGGTAGCTGAACTGGGGGACCTGCCAGAGCTGACCCATTGGCAGCAGGAAGGAGGACCCTCCAAGGAGGAGTTCTGCGCGGAGCAGAAGAAGTGCCCTTCTCTTGTGGGTTTGCGGCAGCAGGCTGCAGACCAGGCAGCAGGTGATCAGTCTGGATCACATTGGATCTACTGGGAGAATGATCTCCTGTATACTGAGCCTAAGGTTGCTGAGCCTGGGTCAGCCCGTGTGCTGGTGGTGCCCCAGCGCTTCAGAGCCTTCCTACTGGGGCTGGCTCATGATGTGCCGTTAGCAGGACATTTGGGGCAGGACAAGACCTTTGAGAGGCTTGTCACCCACTTTTATTGGCCCCAAATGCGCAGGAGTTCAGATACTCACTGCAGGACCTGTCAGACTTTCCAGGCAAGTGGAAAGAGTTGGAGGAAGCAAAAGGCTCCTCTCCAGCCATTCCCTGTGGTCAGAACCCAATTTGAACGGGTGGGTATTGACATTGTTGGGCCACTGGACCCCAAGACAGCCATGGGCAACAGGTTCATCTTGGTCTTGGTGGACCATGCCACCCGGTACCCGGAAGCCATACCTCTGAGGACAGTGACAGCCCCCGTGGTGGGACGGGCACTGATGGGAAATTTTTCCTGAGTGGGATTCCCTAGAGAGGTAGTGTCTGACCGAGGTACAAACTTCATTTCCAAGTATATGAAGTCCCTGTGGCAGGAGTGTGGGGTAACTTACAAGTTCACCACTCCTTACCACCCCCAAGGAAATGGGTTGGTTGAGAGATTCAACCGGACCCTCAAAGGCATGATTATGGGTCTTGAGGAACCTATGAGGCGTAAGTGGGACGTCCTCTTACCATGCCTGCTCTTTGCATACCGTGAGGTGCCACAGAAATCTCTAGGGTTCAGTCCCTTTGAGCTTCTCTATGGTCACCCAGTGAGAGGACCTCTGAGTCTGGTCAAGGAAGGCTGGGAGCAATCTCCCAGGAAACCTCCCCAGGATGTATATAGCTACATGCTGGCCTTCAGGAACCAGACTAGGCGTTTCAGGCAACTCGCTGAGGCGAATCTGGAAGCCAGCCAGGAGGAGATGAAGCGGTGGTACGACCAGAATGCCACTCTGGTAGAGCTTCAGACTGGTCAGAAAGTGTGGGTCATGGCCCCAGTGGAGCCTTGTGCGCTCCAGGATAAGTGGACCGGACCATTTGAGGTGGTGGAGCGCAAGAGTCCTGTTACCTACTTGGTGGACTTGCGGTCTCCCAGGAACCCCTTGCGGGTCCTGCATGTCAACCGCCTGAAGCCCCACTTGGAGAGGTCCGAAGTGGGCATGCTCTTAGCGACAGATGCTGGAATGGAGGAGGATACTGAGCCTCTTCCTGACCTCCTGTCGGCGACAAAGCGAGATGGGTCAGTGGATGGTGTGAACCTCTCTTCCACCCTGACCCCTGAGCAACAGAATGACTGTCACCAGTTGCTGGGACAGTTTTCTGATTTGTTCTCCCTGATTCCCAGTGTCACTGATTGGTGCGTCCATGATGTGGACACTGGAGATAGTCCTCCTGTGAAGCACAAAACTTACAGGGTGACTGACAGGGTGAGAGCTTGCATCAAGGAGGAGGTCTCCAAGATGCTTGCGTTAGGGGTGATTGAGTCCTCTAACAGTCCTTGAGCCAGCCCAGTGGTCTTGGTCCCAAAGGCTGCCGCACCGGGTGCAACGCCAGAATTCCAGTTCTGTGTGGACTACCGAGGACTCAATTCAGTCACGAGGACTGACGCGCACCCCATCCCCAGAGCTGATGAGCTCATCGATCGGTTAGGGGCTGCCCGGTACCTCAGCACGTTTGATCTAACGTCTGGGTACTGGCAGATCACCTTGACTGATGGGGCAAGAGACAGGTCAGCATTCTCCACACCAGATGGGCACTACCAGTTCCAGTTTATGCCCTTTGGGATGAAGAATGCCCCTGCCACCTTTCAGAGGTTGGTCAACCAGGTGTTGGCTGGACTGGAAGAGTTCAGTGCTGCCTACCTGGATGACATTGCAGTGTTCAGCGCCAGTTGGGAAGAACATCTGCGCCACCTCTGGGAAGTGTTGATGGTGCTGCAGAGGGCAGGCCTCACGATCAAGGCGAGTAAGTGCCAGATCGGGCAGGGTTCCGTGGTGTACTTGGGACACCAGGTTGGGAGCGGCCAGGTGGCGCCCCTACAGCCCAAGATTGAGACCATCCTGGCTTGGGAGCCCCCAAGACCCAGACAGAGGTGAGAGCCTTTTAGGACTCACTGGGTATTACAGGAGGTTTGTCAAGTGGTTTGGCAGCATCTTTGCACCCTTGACAGAGCTGACTTCCAGGAAGCAGCCCAAGAAAGTGATTTGGACTGACACCTGTCAGAAAGCTTTTGAGGCCCTGAAAACTGCCATGTGCATGGCGCCCGTGCTCCTGGCACCCAACTTCTCAAGAGAGTTTATCGTTCAAACAGACGCTTCAGAGCATGGTGTGGGGGCTGTTTTGTCACAGATAAATGAGGAGGGCCTAGATCAACCCGTAGCCTTCATCAGTAGGAGGTTACTTCCACGGGAACAGAGGTGGAGTGCGATTGAGCGTGAGGCATTTGCTGTGGTCTGGGCGCTGAAGAAGCTGAGACCATACCTGTTTGGGACTCACTTCCGGGTTCAGACAGACCACAGGCCCCTCAGATGGTTGATGCAGATGAGGGGTGAGAATCCAAAGCTGTTGAGGTGGTCCATTTCCCTACAGGGGATGGACTTCATGGTGTAACACCGCCCTGGTACAGAACACGCCAATGCTGATGGTCTGTCCAGATGTTTCCGCCTTAGTGAAGAGAACTCCCAGGAGGTAGGGTAGTTCTCCCCACATTTCAGCTGGAGGGGACACGTGTTACACCTGGCACTGTTGGCGTGGGTCTCCCTTCCATTTTTTGCTGTTGCCTCATTTGTTTTTGCTGGTTATAGATGCTTTGGGCACTGTGCCACTGCTATTCAGTGCCACAGTGCAAGTGCTCCCTATGGTAAATTGGTGTATGGATTAGTGATTCCATGATTGGTTGGTTTGGTTTACTTGTCAGACCCTAGTACAGTGCACTGAGTGTGCCCAGGGCTTGTAAACCAAATGCTGCTGGTGGGCTTGTAGCACTGGTTGTGCCACCCACAGAAGCAGCCTGTAAAAGTGTGTCTCAGGTCTGCCATTGCAGAGCCTGTGTGCAGTCTGGTACTGCCATGTTGACTGGGCAAGTGCACCCACTTGCCAGTCCCTAAACCTTCCCTTTTCTGCATATTAGTCACCCCTACGGTAGGCCCAAGGGCAGGGTGCATTGTAAGTATAAGGTAGGACATGCCCTGGTGTGTGTGGCATGTCCTAATAGTGAATTACAGCCATTTTCGTTTTTCACTATTGCAAGGCTACCTGTTCCCCATAGGCCAGAATGGGCAGTTTGATTATTACATCTTATAATCCTAACTGACCCAGGGAACATGGTAGAAAAACGAATTTAGCATGCCTGAACTCAGAATGATAAAATACATCTTTTAGTGAAGTTGGTTTTAACATTCTGTGTTTGAAAATACCACTTTTAGAAAGTAGGTATTTTCTTGCCTAACTATCCACGCCTGCCTCTGCTAGGTTGTGTATTCCTTGTCTGGAGTTTGAGTGACAGGGGCTGGGGGATTCCAGGAGATAGGGTGAGTCTGCACAGGGCTGAATAGAGAGATCTGCATGGAGATGGGTGGGAGGAGTTGCACCTGGGACCTGAATAGGGCTGTGGCTTCCCTCCACAATGCTGGCTCCACCTCCTGTGGTGTGTCTGATGTCCCTGGCCTACACTGTGAAAGGAAAGAAGGAGTCTTGTCAACAAAGTGCTCCAGGACTGACCAGAACTGGTTTAGACGAGGCAAAGGCCTCTCTGCCTTCAGAGAACAAAGGGAAAATGAGTATAAAAGAGGGGACCCAGAACTTTAGATCACTTTGGGAAACAAGAAGAACCTTTGCTGAGGAGAGGAACCAGAGAAACTGAGGAGGAGACTATCCCTAAGCTGAGTGCCGTTTGGGAGATTGGCCTGCAGTGGTTGCCTGACTGCCAAAGAAAGGAGAAAGGAACTTTGGGCCTGATTCACAGAACTAACTTACGTCAAAAACGTAAACGTAAACGTAAAGTTAGTACTTTTTAGGTATTCACAGAATACACTTACTCATTTTGGTATTCACAGAATAGTACTAACTTTACGTTTACGTTTACGTTTACGTTTACGTTTTTGACGTAAGTTAGTTCTGTGAATCAGGCCCTTTGTGTGTACTTTCATCAACTTGTAAAAGATCTCCAAGGGCTCGAGAGAAGAGCTTGCCTCCTGCTGAAGTCTCAGGGACAACAGATTTCACCAACCAGCTCCCCAAGAGTCTTTCTGGAAAGTGCCTGCTGCTGTGCTGGACTTTCTGAGGGACTGCGTGTCACAAGGAGCTAGAAGCGCGACTCACGAAGGAGAAGCGTCGCCGCCGCAGCCGAAGCGCCTCACATTGCCGAAGAAAAGGATCGACGTTGCATCAGACGCCGCCGCATCAACGGAGAAGAGTGTCGCCGCCGCTTCCGCATCGTTGCCGAAGCGCCTCGCATCGCCGGAGAAGAGGACCGACGTTGCATCAGATGCCGCCGCATCACTGGGAAGCGTGTCGCAGGGCCTGTCGCGGCTCAGAAGAATCGTTGAGACGCCGCACGGCCATCGCATTGTTGCCGAAGCGCCTCGCATCGCCGGAGAAGAGGATCGACGTCGCATCAGACGCTGCCGCTTCACCAGGAAGTGTGTCGCAGGGCCTGTCGCGGCTCGGAAGAATCGTTGAGTCGCCGCACGGACGTCGGGCGTGCACGCATCGTGTCGCACCAAGAAGAAGACGCCATCTTTGTTTCATTGCACCGGATCTTCATCGCATCATGGCGTTGCTGGTCGCATCGCCACGGAAGCGCAGTAAGAAACCGATGCATCACCTCCCCACGCCGAGAAGAACCGACGCATCCCATACGCATCAGTAGGGACCCGACGCATCACCGTTCTTGCGTGTAAGGAACCGATGCATCACCTTCCCTGCAACACTTTCATTGTATAGCGTTACGCATCCTAAGGTACATTGAACTCAAAGTGTCGCATTTACCATCTTAAAGAGAACTGAGCTAATTCTACCATTTTTGAAGTACAGTATTGTGGATTTTTGTCATTTGTGGTCGTGTTAAATCTATATAAAAGATACCTATTTTTAATATACAACTGGTGTGGTGTCCATCTGTAGTGTTGTCACTTGATTACTGTATGTGTTCACAAATGCTTTACACACTGCCTCTGAGATAAGCCTGTCTGCTCGTGCCAAGCTACCAAGGGGGTGAGCAGGGGTTATTTTAGGAGTGTACCCCCTTACCCTGACTAGACGCAAGGGTCCCTATTTGGTCAAAGTTACCTACCTCTACCAACTAGAGACCCCCAAATCTAACATGAGCCTTAAACAGCATCGCTGCGGGACCACCAGTGCACATTCCTGTCATGCATTCCTTGCTGTGTAGGAATTGGGGGTGCAAAACTACAGAGGGACACAGCATGTGCCCCCCTGCAGGCCCCCCATGGACAGGGGAAAGAGGGGCCCCCTTTCCTCACCGCCAGCAGTTACATGGAGGACGAACCTCCATGTAACTGCTGGCAGTGAGCAAAGTTGTCATGTGCTTGGTGGTGCCTCAGGTCACCACCAAGCATACTGCGGCCCACAGCCTGCTGTGGAACTGCTAGGGAATGCATTTCCCTGGCGGTTGCAGCAGTGCAATGGCGGTCCGACCATCAAAGTCGTAATAGGGCGGTCGGACCACCGATGAGGCGGTGGCTGGACCACCACCAACGCACCCTCGTGCATCTGGCGGTCCTCGGACAGCCAGACTCGTAATCACCCCTAAGCACAGATCATATTGGTACATCCATGCTAAAATTGGCAGACCTCTGTATGACACATACATATTCCCAGTGATTTCCTTCATATCCTCCCAGGTTGATGTCTTTGGGCAACAAAGCAGCACCTGGCCAGTTCTCACAGAACAACAACTTAGGAATAATGCTGTACATGGAACCAGAGTCAACAATGAGTTCCACCTCCTCCTCATTAATAATAGATCTTGCTTTAGGTCTACATTTCCTACCACTCTCTTGTTCTTGTGCTACATCTCCCACACTCAGAATTCTGTCACAAAATGTTTCTCCTATGTGTTCTTCGTCCACTCCGTTTTACTTCCTAGTCTACAAACCACTGCAAAGTGACCTCTTTTGCCACACTTGCGACAGTCTGCTGTGTGAAAAATGCTTCCACAACAATAACATGACCACCACTAGTACTAGGTTTGTCCACTGCAGCAATCTCTGAACTCTTGTTCATTTGGGGGGTTGTATGACGGAACAATGATATCCCTAACCCGCATGCCTAAACAATGTGGTCTAAAAAACGACCGCCTATTAACCACGCATTGCTTTACCACGCATGCCTTTACCACGATTTTTCGTTGTAAAGGGGTATGTGTTTCTAAGGTCGCCACCGCCCTACCCACCGCCCTAAGGCACAAAGTCCCCCTCACCCAACCCCCGCCTTGAGATGCAAATACACCTACCCCCTCCCAACCCCCACGCTGTGCCCTCCCCCTGCCCTAATGCTTAAAACCCTCTCCCTTAACCCTGTCCCTTAACCTGACCCTGTCCAGCCCTGACCGAGCCCAAAGAACTGCCCGCCCTCCCCTATGCCCTAAAAACGACTCCGAACCCCCAGCCCTGAAAACAACCCCTCACCCACCCCCCAGCCCACAAAACTACCCCCGACACACCCGCCAGTCCCACTTAAAATAACCCCGACCCATCCCCCAGCCCACAAAAGAACCCCGACCCCCATCCCACAAAAGTACCCCGACCCACCTCCCAGCCCCACTTACCTCACTGCGGATCTCTCACTACTTCCGTCCATCTGAAGCTAGACTGCCCCTGACTCACCCCAGCCCACAAAACTACCCCCAACCCACCCCCCAGCCCACAAAACATTCCCAACCCAACCCACCCCCAGCCTACAAAAGTACTCAGGCCCACCCCAGCCCCACTTAAAACAACCCCGACCTACCCCCAGCCCACAAAACAACCCCGACCCCCATCCCACAAAATTACCCGACCCACACCCCCAGCCCCACTTACCTCACCACGGATCTCTCCCTGCTTCCTGCTTCCATCTGTCCGCAAGCCCTACCGCGCATTGCCTTAATCACGCACATGCGTGGTTAAGGCATATACGTGGTTAAGGCATGTGTGGTAGGGCTTGCGGAGTCAGAATACTCGTGGTTTTTCCATCCCCTTTTCCCATCTCTTTCATGCAACTCTCCGATTGTTCGATGACTTTCGCAATGTCAATGGTATCCTTTAGCAGGGGATTCTTTGCATCCCATTAACGTTCTTGCATCTTTTAACTTCTGCACTAAACAATCAGTTGATCTCTAATTAGTTCATCAGTCATAGCTCCAAATCTGCATCTATCTGATAACTCCGAGTCGTGATACAAACTCATCTACTGATTCATTTTCACCTTGTCAATGGGTATAAAATTTATACCAAGTCATCACCAAGTTTACTTCCTTCGCAAGTCTGATTTCCAGGCATTTCTTTGCTTCATAATACACATCCTGTATCCGGCTACCATTTGGCTCAGTCACCACGGGCAAATATTTAAAAATGTGTTGGCCCTCCTTCCCTAATGTATTCACCAATAGTGCTTTCTCTCTTGATGCCGGGAAATTCGGCCCACCTAATGCTTCAATATACATCTCGAACATCCCTACCCAATCATCCCATTCAGTAGGTGGAGGCCCCAGTTGTGATAAGAAGGGAGGAGATGCAATAGGCCTAAGTGTCTCCATAGTGTGAATTCAGGTAAAATGTACTAGTACACCAGTTTGTAAACATTTAAATATTGTGAATGCCACGTATTTAAGGATGACCTCACTTATGGTGTGCGTATCACTGAACCAGATATCTTTAGATTGGTGTACGCATTAACTTGGTGTGCATGTCATAGACTGCATGTTCATGTAAAAACGCTTTAGAAGTGTGATTATCAATGATTGAACAGTGTACCCATTAACCCTGATGTTCGTAACACCTTATGTGTACACATGCTTAATCATTGCATAGAGTCACCTTAGATTGATATGCTTGCCACGTGCCATGGTGTGCATATCACCGTAATGTACAATTGATAATGGGCCACATCCAATATGGCCATCATATTGAGCACGTACCTAGTGATCCGTCACGTTCGAAGCGCACGCGTTACATCACGCTTCCTGGACCGTCAGCGCTTCGTAATGTGCACACATCAATGCCTCGCGAGTTTGCAGCCCTACCGGCACTGTTCCTTTATTTAGTGGAATCCTCCCAATTTTGCCTTATTATATACCGCCGCACACTTATCTGAGCACACGTCATCGGCGGTGTTCCACAGCAACCCAGCGCTGTCAATGTTGATGGCAAATTCATCAAGCGGGTCCAGACTGCTTCAGAGAGTTGCGTCTAGTCTATGGCTGGCCAGATTGTCGCCAATTGTTATGCTGTACAAAATGTCAAGACACTAAAGGTAACGGTAAGTGTCTTTATTCACAATGCAACTCAGGAGCAGTCATCCCATAGCCAGCCAGTGGTCAACTGCCAACCTCGGAATGTTCCCTCTCAACACCACTTACTTATAGAATGGACACAGCATTCCACAATCCACAAATGGACCTCATGACAAATATTAAACACCCTCTGTAGTCCATAGCATGTTATGCAACAAACCAGTAAGAAGTAAATTTCAGCTCCAGAATGTGCAATCACGTCAACATTCTTTTATAACAAACCCAATCCTTCAACATGCTACAGTCAGAAATCAGAAATCAGAAGCTACATGCTGGGCATGCTGATGGCCACCCGAATTAGCCTTTTGTGCACTTGTGGGTTACCGTGTCCAGAGAGGGGAGCGGTGAGATAGGGTCCGAGACTCCAAGCCTGTAGCTGCTGGTACCCCAATGATCGAAGGAACCTTCATCAGCCCTTGAAGTGGGAGGCTCGGTCTGGTTAGAGAAGCACTGTATTGTGGTATAATGCAAGGTGGCAAGAGGGATAGGGAGTGTAACTCATGTAAGTAGTACTTATGTGTCTCAGCAGGAGGTCTGTGAATGCAGGGGTATGCGTGGCCACCATGAAGCGGTGGCAAATAGGACCTATCTAACTTTTCCTGGCAGCTGCATAAGGCCCCGTTGAGCCGTGCTGCACTGTCATCTGTACTTGAGGCTTCGGATCACTGTCACCGGAGAGTTTAGTCGCAGTAAACTACTGAGCATCATTGGCCGGCATTGCTCTCATTTTGAATGTGCAATGGCACCTTGATTAAATGTAATTCCACTGTCACAATGGGAGGCTTCTCTACTGATAGGCCTGAGCGTCTGTGTTACATCTTTATTAAGATACTCTTTTAATCTCAGACCATCCGGGGTAAGGAGAGTAGCTTCCACAGTCGTTGACAAGTGGGTGATCCATTGAAGTTTGAATTACTGATTTGATCCCCACACTAAAGCTTATGTAGACCCTAGAAGGATTTCTTACCCGGGACAATCCATGTAGGGTAGCTTTACCAGGTCTAGGGCAGGAAGAGTTGATGCGCTCCCTGAGGATCAGTATAATACTCTGGGGTCGATTCCGATTCGGGCCGGAAAAAGCACCGACCGACTCGGATCCGGAAAAAATACCGACCGACACGTACCCGTGGCGCACGACACGCCAAGTACGAAGGCGCGAAAAATCCGACCGACACGTACCGAAACCAAGTCGACCGAACGAGCCGCACGGAAAACAGCAATCCGGCCGGAAAAACACGCGAATCCAACCGACCGACACGCACCCGGAACAAATCCGACCGAAACGTACACGCGAACTCCAAACCGCAAAGTACGATGCAAGGCGTGAAAACCACGACCGAGTCGGACGGAGGACAAGCCGTACGACCGACACGCATACAAAACCGAGCCGAAGCAACACAATACACCGCGACCGACGCGTACGCAGCATAGAAAACTGCACAAACACAGCGTGAACGAAACGGAGAACACCGTACGAGACCAATGCAGGGTCCGACTCGGTCACAAGAACGTTTCCAACATACACAAACAGCACAAAGGAAAAATCACCCAAAAAAAGGCCAAACAAGCAATTACCAAGCCAATAAATACTGGGGGTGGGGACAGAGAACAAAGATACACCCACAACTCCACCTATATAAAGGACACAAATCACTACCATGAGCCTTAGCAAATGCCATTCCACTGCCAGCACCCAAGAGAAAGCAACCACACACCCACAGCTCATCCCTCACACAAGCCACACACCATCAGCACACCAACAAATACCTACCTCACATACACCCAGCAAAACACACACTCACACACCCTCACCTGCAAACCAACACACACATCACCCACCATCACCACCCATCACCATGCCCCCCAAGAAGAATCCCAAGTTCCTAGATAGTGAATTGGAAGTCATGGTAGACGAGATCCTCAGGGTGGAGCCACAGCTGTTTGGCACACTGGTCCAACAGACCCCCATCTCCCAGAAAACCAAGATGTGGGAGAGGATCATCAACAGGGTGAACGCCCAATCACCATGTCGGCGCACAAAGACCGACATCCAGAACAGGTGGTATGACGTGCGCAGGAGGGTACGGAAAATGCTGACGAAAGACTACATCAACAGCCAACACACCGGCAGTGGCCCTCCTGCCAAGCCAATATACCTCAGGCCCTGGGAGGAGAAGGTGCGGGCCATCCTTCCGCCAGTGAGCGTATATGGACTAGAGGACATCCCAGAGCCTGGTGAGTACACAACAAATGTACACAATATACTGCCACAAAACACACACATCACTGTCAAGGGGAGAGTCAAACCATGCACTCATAGCAATTACACAGCAACCAGAACAGAATCATCCCAAAATGTGTATGTCAGTCAGATAAACACAACACATGCCATCAAAAAAGTCACATCCAACTGTGCCAACACATGTACAAACACAACTACAACTACAGCTAGGCAGTGGCACAAATAGAACTAACAAACACATCCACACATGTAGCCACCACAACAACACCAACACACAGTGAAGACCACTCAAAGGAAGGAATTCTGTGTATGCTGGCCAAGTCAGTGTAGCCAATAGCATCATGGGAGTCGCAGTCACACATATTGCCCCCCCACAACTGTCCCATCAACACCACCATGAACCATGCGCACATCACAGGGAGTGGAGAAGGACTCACAAGATGGCTGACACTGGCTACTGCTGTGGGGAGCACAAGGCCCTGCTGGCAACTGTGCACCAACAAACAGCAGGACACCACTGACTGACATCCTGAGAGACAACTTACACTCCCTGCAATGCAAGCACGTTCCATGGTGGGATATCTGGCTAGCTGGGTGGGAAGGGGGACTTGCAGCACTGACCATAGTCACAAGCACCTCCCCTCACACCCCCCAACACAAACTCCACAGAACCCACCTGGTAGAATGCAATGCCCCCATCCTAACACAAGATCCCACAAAGAACCACCACCCTGGGTTATGTTGTGTGAAGCACAGGGACACTCTTGGGACTCTTAGCCAAACAACTGCCAGGACAACACTCCCAGCCATCCTGTCAGCACAGCCAGCCCACCCCACAGGGAAGCAGAATCAAAAGGAAGGAAGCATGGGCATGCTGGGAAGGGGGTGGAGGCAATAGCATGATGGGAGTCGTAGTCACTGATATTGGTCACCCCCACAACTGGCCCATCAACACCACCCTGAACCATGCTCACATCACAGGAAGTGGAGAAGGACTCACAAGATGGCTGACACTGGCTACTGATGTGGGGAGCACAAGGCCCTGCTGGCAACTGTGCACCAACAAACAGCAGGACACCACTGACTGACATCCTGAGAGACAACTTACACTCCCTGCAATGCAAGCACGTTCCATGGTGGGATAACTGGCTGGCTGGCTGGGTGGGTGGGAAGGAGGACTTGCAGCATTAACCATAGTCACATGCACCTCCCCTCACACACACCCCAACACAAACTCCACAGTACCCACCTGGTAGAATGCAATGCCCCCATCCTAACACAAGATCCCACAAAGAACCACCACCTTGGGTTATGTTGTGTGAAGCACAGGGCCACTCTTGGGACTCTTAGCCAAACAACTGCCAGGACAACACTCCCAGCCATCCTGTCAGCACAGCCAGCCCACCCCACAGGGAAGCAGAATCAAAAGGAAGGAAGCATGGGCATGCTGGGAAGGGGGTGGAGGCAATAGCACGATGGGAGTCGTAGTCACTGATATTGGTCACCCCCACAACTGGCCCATCAACACCACCCTGAACCATGCTCACATCACAGGAAGTGGAGAAGGACTCACAAGATGGCTGACACTGGCTACTGCTGTGGGGAGCACAAGGCCCTGCTGGCAACTGTGCACCAACAAACAGCAGGACACCACTGACTGACATCCTGAGAGACAACTTACACTCCCTGCAATGCAAGCACGTTCCATGGTGGGATATCTGGCTAGCTGGGTGGGAAGGGGGACTTGCAGCACTGACCATAGTCACAAGCACCTCCCCTCACACACACCCCAACACAAACTCCACAGAACCCACCTGATAGAATGCAATGCCCCCCATCCTAACACAAGATCCCACAAAGAACCACCACCCTGGGTTATGTTGTGTGAAGCACAGGGACACTCTTGGGACCTCTAGCCAAACAACTGCTAGGACAACACTCCCAGCCATCCTGTCAGCACAGCCAGCCCACCACACAGGGAAGCAGAGTCAAAAGGAAGGAAGCATGGGCATGCTGGGAAGGGGGGTGGAGGCAATAGCATGATGGGAGTCGTAGTCACTGATATTGGTCACCCCCACAACTGGCCCATCAACACCACCATGAACCATGCTCACATCACAGGAAGTGGAGAAGGACTCACAAGATGGCTGACACTGGCTACTGCTGTGGGGAGCACAAGGCCCTGCTGGCAACTGTGCACCAACAAACAGCAGGACACCACTGACTGACATCCTGAGAGACAACTTACACTCCCTGCAATGCAAGCACGTTCCATGGTGGGATATCTGGCTAGCTGGGTGGGAAGGGGGACTTGCAGCACTGACCATAGTCACAAGCACCTCCCCTCACACCCCCCAACACAAACTCCACAGAACCCACCTGGTACAATGCAATGCCCCCATCCTAACACAAGATCCCACAAAGAACCACCACCCTGGGTTATGTTGTGTGAAGCACAGGGACACTCTTGGGACCTCTAGCCAAACAACTGCCAGGACAACACTCCCAGCCATCCTGTCAGCACAGCCAGCCCACCCCACAGGGAAGCAGAGTCAAAAGGAAGGAAGCATGGGCATGCTGGGAAGGGGGAGGAGGCAATAGCATGATGGGAGTCGTAGTCACAGCTCTACATCCCCCACCACATGGCCCAGCAAGCTCACACTCACGCATGCACATCCCACAGAGAGTGGAAAGGCCCATCAAAGATGTCTGACACTGTTGCTGTGTCGTGGGGAGCACAAGGGCATGCTGGGTACTGCACACCAACCAACAGCAGGACACCACTGTCAGCCATCTTGCCATTGCTCTCACACCCACACACACTGAACTCCACACAAATGCAAGTAAGTATGGGAATGCTGGGAAGTGGGGTGGAGGCAATGGCATGATGGGAGTCGTAGTCACAGACATAGCTCACCCCCACAACTGTCCCATCAACACCACCCTGAACCATGCTCACATCACAGGAAGTGGAGAAGGACTCACAAGATGGCTGACACTGGCTACTGCTGTGGGGAGCACAAGGCCCTGCTGGCAACTGTGCACCAACAAACAGCAGGACACCACTGACTGACATCCTGAGAGACAACTTACACTCCCTGCAACGCAAGCACGTTCCATGGTGGGATAACTGACTGGCTGGGTGGGTGGGAAGGAGGGCCAGCTGTCAACCAAACACAACCAATGCAGACCATGTTCACACCCCAGAAAATACATAGAAATGCCCAAATAATGCAGGACAATGTGCCACACCAATATCAACCCCTGACTGTGACGACTTAGGACAATGCAATGTACAGGCCCGCACCCAGAGGCACAGTCACAACTGTCATGTGTGTCAACCATTGATGCCTGCAGAAACATAACATACATTGTTTGTGTCTCCCAAAAACAGGTGATGATGGGGACACAGCAGCAGACGCTGAGGAGTCCCAGTCCCAGGCTCAAGAGGATGCCGAGCTCACTGGCGTCGTACAGCCTCTGTCCTCCTCGGACGATGAAGAACAACCTGGCACATCCGGTGCAAGTCAACATGCAGCACCAGCAGGACCACCAGCTGCAGCACCAGCAGGACCACCAGCTGCACCCCCTGCACCCACCCCTCCAACGACTGTCACCACAAATACCATCCCTGCCGACATGGACAGAACAAGGAGCAACACCAGCACAGTGACCCTGGACCAACCTGGGGCCATGGACACCACCACCACCACCAACCCCCAAGGTGGACCAGGGTTATCTGTGCGTGCCACTGCACACACTGCACATGTCAGCAGGGGTGGTGGGAGGGGTGGGAGACAGAGGTCGCTGCTTGCAGACGTTGCTGGTGTGCATGATGACCCACAACTGGTACGCATAGCTGATGCGTACCAGTCCAGCACCGGAGACCTCAGCCAGGTAGTGGGGCTCCTCAGAGACCTTAAACAGCAGCAGGCTGCCCATCATGCCCGCTTGGACTCCCACATGTCCCACGTGGAGTCACACATGTCCCGTGTGGACTCACACATGTCCCGCGTGGAGTCCAAGTGGGATGCACTGCATGAGATGACGGCGGTGCACAGGGACATTTTACAATGCCTCCGCCAGATGAACAGCAACCAGTCCACACCTCCCTGTGTGCCAACAACATCTGGTGCCGAACAAACTGCAACTGCCACAGGGAGGGAGGAGGACTCTGGCGGAGAGTCCCCTGCACCGCAGCAGCCTGTACTTGAGGGCCCCCCCCAAGAAGAGGGGTCGTCCGAGGAGGGAAAAGTGAGAGGCCGATGGCCAAGCGCAACTCCCAGGAAGCCTGAACCTGTTCTGGATGTTCACCTTTGTGCACAGACTGTTCACCCTGTTGACGGCAACACTACTCCCACACATTGCATGGGGAGTACAAGTTGGACCAATGTGTCAGACAACTGTGGCCCCGATACTGGGGATCCTGTCTACCAGGACTTTCAATTCACCTAGGAACTTGGGATTGCAAGATTTATGTACAGCACAACCCATCCTATGCACTATTAACACAAATGTATCACAATAAACACACTAATACACCATACTTGCCTCTGTCGTGATTCCAACTTGGGTGCTGTTATGGGGATGATGAACTGCAAAATTACACTGTGTATGCGAACTGCAACAGCAAGGACAACACAGGCATGTGAGTAAAGGCAACGTGACACACATGAGGGAGACACACCACCAGGGCTACACAACACATACACACCTAGGCCATCTGACTCATTGCCTACACTGATGTTGCCAGGGAAGACGGTGCAATGCACAGACACCACACCCATTCCCAGTTGTAGTCAAGTAGCCCACAGGTGCAGTAAGCAAATGGCAGTCAAATGTGTGACCACAGACAACGCACATCACAAAGTGAAGCACAGGTTTATTACACAGTTGCAACATGCCGTAACCACTACAGACGCAAGGTAACCCCACCTGGCAGCGGGCACACAGTCAACAACTGTAGACGGAAGGAAGTCCATGGGTGTGGCACACATCACCTGTAGGGACACAACAGCTACCAGCCTGGATGTGCAATCACGTCGGCGGTGGACACAGTTGACCAAACGAATCTGAAAGTACCCTGTGAAGGACAGAAATGACACACAGTCAAAAGCAATGGAGTACAAGACAGAACAGCAAAACTCATGCACAATACATGTTACAAGATACCCACCCAGAACCAAGTTAGCATGTCAACACTGTTGGGGAGTACAGCCCACCTGTCACCACACATCGCAACACACATCCAGTCAAGTAGCCCATGGACACACTCCAACAGCACCAGAGCACCACCCACACATCATGCCAACTCACATCATTGACATGACACCTCAGGATACTCACATTCAGCTAAAGAAGTTGGTGATGAGCTGTGTGCGGACATCACCATCACCATCATCATCATCATCGTCACTGGCATCGTGGTCCAGGCCAGGATCCTCCACAGGTGGCGGATGTTGGTCATTGTCATCCTGGATGAGAGGCAACTCCTTCCGCACTGCCAGGTTGTGGAGCATGCAGCAGACGATGATAATCTTGCACACTTTCGCAGGGGCATATGGGAGGGACCCTCCGGTCTTGTCCAGGCAGCGGAAGCGGCTCTTCAGGAGACCAAAGGTCCGCTCAATCACTCTCCTGGTCCGACCATGTGCCTCATTGTAGCGCATCTGGGCTGGTGTCACAGGGTTCCTGAGGGGTGTCAGCAACCACGGCATGTTGGGGTATCCCGAGTCACCTACGGACAGACAAGTGCACATTAGCTGACTTGGAAAAGTGGGCGGAATACTACAGATCAGATCACACACAATGGCACAAAGTCAGTACACACCGACAAGCCAGGCACGCTGGTTCTGCATCTGTGCCATCATCCTGGGGATGCGACTACTCCTCATCACAAAGGCATCGTGTGCTGAACCAGGGAAACGGGCACACACGTGTGTGATGGTCATGTCTGCAAGACACACCACCAGTGCATTGACCGAGTGGTAGTGCTTGCGGTTCCTGTAGGCCTGCTCCTGGGCCTGTGGTGGTACCAAAGCCACATGTGTCCCATCAATGGAGCAAATTACATGCGGCATCCTCCCCAGGGCATAAAAGTCACTCTTCACGTCAGTGAGTCGTCGCAGTCTAGGGAAATAGATGTACCGGTTCAGGAAGAGCAACATTGCCGCCAAAACATCGCGGAGCACACGGCTGAACATGGTCTGTGACATCCCACCAGCAGTCGCCACAGTATGTTGGAAGGTACCAGTGGCAAAGAAGTGTAGGGCTGCCATCACCTTCACCTTGGGGGTCAGCGCTGTAGGATACGGCCGGCCAGGCTGCAAATGTGGGGACAACTGCACTGCCAAATCCTCAATCAGCTGCCTGGTGAAGCGGTACCGTCGGATGCTGTCCCGTTCCACCATCGTTGCCAGGTCTGGGAATGGCCGATGGACAGCAGGAGCCCTGCAGTGCAGAGGAGAAGTAAGCAAGATTGTCAGTCACCCCACATATGCGGCATTGAACACACTCAAGATCCCAACATACATCATTATGAGGCACAACTACATGAAGTGTGCAGTACCGGAAGGACATGTATGGTACATACATGGCCAACATCTGTCAACACGGTCCAACAGGTGGCATCAATTAGTCCCAGGTTGGCCCATTGGATATCATGAGGCCGTGTCACAGTTCCCATCTCCTGCTGCCGTGTCACAATAACCCCCCACAGTGACATGTGAGGACAGATGTGCCCCAGGCACCACAGCTCAACGACAGGTACATTCCCAGGGACCCTGTAATGCCACATGGACACTGGCATTACATGGAGTATCATGTATACACCACAGCAAAACAACCATGACCCCCACAGGTAGTGGCCCCACTTGCCACGGCAGGACAGACATGGACGTCTGTGACACACACGCACAACATCAGAGTCCATGCACACACAACGTGGATGTGGAGACTGTCTCCCATTGTGCACATGAAATCAGAGACATTGTAAACACTACATGCACAAAGACTGTGGAGGACCATCACTATTGTGCCACTGGGACACCCTGGCTCAAACATACCATCCCACATGGGACTCACGGGGTATGTGACATGACATACACATACACCACTGTGAAATGTGACCATGGCACATGCACAGATATGAACAGTTGCACATCACAGTGGTCATGTACACGTAACACCCAGGATCCTGTCCCCATGAACACGTGCACAGCCTGGGGGTGGCTGCCCACAGGTGACACCCACAGGACAACATGTACACCAACATACACACAATAGGAAATGCATCCTTACATGCCTTATGATAAAGTTTGGACAGGCTGTCGTGATGTAGGTGTGCCCCTCACTCCCTGGGAGCTATCTGTGGCTGGCATATGTCCATCTGAGACAGGCATGCTGACATATGCCAGTCACATGTACAGTGATGCGTTGTACCGCAATGGACCGATCGGTGCCTCCGGCCGGCCCATTGCATTCAATGTGTGCGGGTACGCGTTGTACCCCTGTGCGCGTTGAACCGCAATGGACCGATCGGTGCCTCCGGCCGGCCCATTGCATTCAATGTGTGCGGGTACGCGTTGTACCCCTGTGCGCGTTGAACTGCAATGGACCGATCGGTGCCTCCGGCCGGCCCATTGCATTCAATGTGTGCGGGTACGCGTTGTACCCCTGTGCGCGTTGTACCGCAATGGACCGATCGGTGCCTCCGGCCGGCCCATTGCATTCAATGTGTGCGGGTACGCGTTGTACCCCTGTGCGCGTTGTACCGCAATGGACCGATCGGTGCGCACCCATTGACAATGGGCTTGCCTGGCAACGGACGCGTTTTCGAATTTCGAACGAGTCGGTTGCTGTAAATTCAGTTGGTCACCCACAACAATGTTGCAAAATCATGTATGTCATGAAGTTGAGGATTTGAAGGATGCTGTGGGCGTGTTTTGGTGCTGCTATTCCATGGATTGGCCAGATTCAGAAGATGCAAACGACTTGGACCAATCACTTTGAACACAAGGGACAGTATCTGCCTCTCCAGCACATATATATTGCTGGCTGTTCCCCTGAGAGCTCACTTGCCTGCACTACATGCTCCAGGACGACATCTGCCACTGCACTGCTGCTGTCTCTGCCCCTCTGGACCCTGCAATGGCACGTACTGTGGAGAGAGCCCCAGCCTTCAGCCTTGAAGAGAACCAGGCCCTGCTGGACAGCCTACTTCCACAGTACAGCAAGCTGTATGGGACACCAGGGGAGCAGGTGAGTGTTCTGTGCACTGCCTTTCTGAATGTGCATTTTGTGTGACTAGCAAGGCTGAGAGTCTGCACGCCACTGGCTAGCAGGCTCACTGAGTAGTTGTCACCCCCATAGTGTGTAGTGACTTGCACTGGACAGGTATGGTGCAGTGACAGTGCATTTGAACATGGTTTTACTTCCCATGCAATGATACCATGTAGTGACGTCTGGCAAACTGTCCATGGTCAGCTTTGCACTGCCTGTGTACATCATGTGCCCCTGTGATTGAGACATGTATATACAACTGTGTCATGCACGGATATGTTGCATGTGTGGTAATGGCCTTTTCACTTTGTCATCCTGACAGGTTAATGCCCATCGGAAGCAGGAAATCTGGAAGGACATCGTCCGGGCTGTCCGGTCCGTGGGGGTCTACAAGCGCCGGATCCGCAACTGCCAGAAGAGGTGGCAGGACCTTCGGGGCTGGACCCGGAGGATTGCACGGGTCCAGCTGAAGCTGTCGCCTCCTCGCAGGAGGGGCGGAACACGGACCCTGACCCCCACATGCTCCAGATCCTGGCGGTGGTGTTTCCAGACCTGGATGGGCAGCTGAAGGCCAGACAGCAGCAAGGAGGGGTGAGTCAAAGACTGCACTGTGAACTCTGTATTACATGCTTTGTGCCCTCCTCTGGCCTGGTTCAACTGCCACAGTGCAGCAGTCATGTTGACAAGGAGCCATGTCCCTCTATTGTGCACTGCCCACTGCTCATCTGATACCCAGGTGTGGCCCTTACATTCAGGGAATTGTGTCACTTGGGACTGTGTCCTTGCAGTTTGCTTCACTAAAGGTGGGGGACAGCATCTGTTTCCCTAACTCTGTTGTGGGCATCATGGGTGGGTCCATTGTTCACACAACGCCTGGGTTTGGACATGTGATCTGCGTGTTGCTTTGATATGCGGTCCACTTGCTGAGCTGAGCCACCACATGTGCCTGGGGTATGTGGCACACGCCCATGCAGCGGGTGGGAACAATGTTTGGGCCCCAGGAGTGTGCAGATTACGTGTGTCACACATACATAGCCAGCTATCCACTGTCCAGGGCACATCCCTTATTCATGTGGAGCAGGACAGTCATGCCTACTCCAGGCCATGCAATGCACTCTGTACTCCCACTCCCGTGTATCAGCTGACACATTGTGCACAGTGATTTGACCCCTCAGGTGTCTGCCTCTGTGTCAGTGTGCTGTGGATTAGTTGCCAGGACTGCTGGGGTGTTTCTTGGTAGGGGCTCAGCATGCCCCTGGAGATGTGACCATAGGAGACGATACTTGTGTGTCACATAGGTGTTTGATCAGCTGCCCGTGCAGACTGGGGTATGCGAATGTGAAGTTCAGGCAGCTGTTCCCCATTCACAGCAAATTGTGAGGGGCTCAGGTTCCGAGGGTAGTGTCACAGGTCTCCCATATGTCCAATAGGTGTGACCTGGACAGATGAGGGTTAAGATGATGTGTTGTGTGGGGGATGTACATGTGCACTTGTGCAGCTCCAGGACTTGCATTCCCCATGACCTACTATTGTGACACAGTGCATAGTGTTGTTGTCTGGCTGCCAAGTCATACATCACTGAGACAGTGATGTATGACTTAGCAGTCATGCCTCTGCCATGGCATGTGTCAACTTATTGGTGGTCCTGCAGGGGAGTGACATGTGCTACATGCACACCATAGTGGCGCTGGCTATCAGGACATGGGTGCATCATGGTGTCTGTCGCTGGTATGCATCACATGCATTTCCTATTTGACTCTGGGCATCCCTTTCATCCGGAAACCTGTACTGACTCAGTGGCAAGAGCTGTGATGTGTCCACACCATGTCCTCTGCACTGTCCAACTACTGTGTACTTGGTGCATGTGTCCACACTGGGGTGTTGCAATCCAACAGACACCAGACAGATGGGTGCAAGGCCATGTGGGATGTGAGTGCCATGCTTGGCATCAGACTGACAATTGGCTTCTCCTGTTCAGTTAGGGCACTTTTAGCAATGTACAACTAATGATGCCAGGGCTTGCTCTGTAATGTGCTGTGCTCACAGTGGTGTGTGCGTTTGGTGCAGGTGACTGATGTCTGTCTGTTTCCCCATTGTTTGCAGATACATCCACGGCCACGGAAGGGGACAGCTCCACGGACCAGGAGGAGCCAGAGAGCCAGACTGGGTCAGCAGCCGAGGAGTGGTCGGAGGGACCCAGTGGCACGGAGGGCGAGGGGAGCCACACCGAGGAGTCCTCAGCACCATCCACCTCAGCTGAGGACCAGAGCAACTCGGAGGATGACTCCCTTGTGGAGGCGGGTGTCAGCAGCCACCACACCCCAGCTAGTGTTGCTGTCCCCGCCACCACCAGCACCACCACCGCCCTCCCATCGGCTCCCATTCCCCAGGTCCGTGGAGGCTCCCATGTTCGGGAGCGTGTCTCCTTTGGCCCAGGCACCGCACCCCCTGCCCCTGTGTCCCCTGCTGCCCTGAGTGAGGAGTCTGTGTACCTCCTTCGCCAGCTCCATGTAGGGCAGACAGCCATGCTGAGTGTCCTCCATGCGCACACCGCACTGTTGACTCAGCTGGTGTCGTTCATGGAGGGCATCTCATCGGGCATGTCTGACCTACAGAGGGGCAACAGGTCCATGGACTCCTCCCTGACGGCAGCAGTGTCCCTCCTCAGACAGTCCCTCACCCCTCCTGCCTCTGCTCCATCCACACTCCCCAGCACCTTACCCGTCCCAAGCACACACACACCGGCACAGGCACACACCAGCACACACACATCCAGCACACAGACACACACGCCACAAACTAAACGCACACGCACGCACAGTCAGGGGACTGAAACCAGACTCACAGGGGATGGGGCCCTGGTACACACACATGCATCCACGGGCACTGCACAGTCCTCAGTTGCCTCTCCCTCCAAAGCACCCTCCCTTGCTTCACCTGCAACCCCAAAGACCCAGCGCCTCTTCCTCAGTGACCTCGGCCTCTTCCCCTCCGATCCAGCTGCCCCATCATCCAGGGGAAAGAGGAAGCCCCCCCACACGGAGCAGAGTGCCCCTCGCCCCCGGACACCCTCCCCCAGGTGCAGACAGACTGAGGCCCCCACCCACAAGTCCCCCCGGAGTGCTAAGAGCAAGACCCCGCCGCCGCCCTGCAGCTCAAGCACCAGGTCTCCTTCCTCCATCCCTCAGGCCCCCACTCCACAGGTGCCCCCACCACACCCTGCCCCAGGTTCCCCCACCCACAGATATACCATCCCCAAGAGGCTCCGGCCTTCTCCCCTGCCACTTGCTCTCCCGGCACCACCCCCCGCTGCGCTTGTCTGTGCCACTGATGTGGTGAGGGTGTCCTCCCCTCTGTCCAGCCCACCTTGCCTGTTCCCCATTCTCCTCCCCTGGTGGTAGGCACTACAGTGGAGTCCACTACCACCCTGTCTGACTTGGGCACTGCAGTGGCGGACCTGTCCACTCCATCTGCAGGGTCCACTGCAGTCGTGCCGGCACACACAACATCTGAGCCATGCCCCCAGTTGTGCCGGCACACACCATGTCAGACACCTCCACTGCAGTTGTCAGTGGCTCTTCAGCACCCACCACCCCTTCCCTGCTTCCTCCTGGTGAGCCCTGATCCTGTCCCTGCGGTGCCTGGCCTATCCCCCCGGTTGCCCCTCCTAGTGGATTGTCCCTGGTTTTGTGCAGGCATGTGTAGGGTGGCATCTGCCACTGTCACCCACTTGTGACTTTGTTGATGGACTGGCCATTGGCATTTGTTTATGTTCTACCGGACTTCTACTTTTAATGCCACATATGCTGAATAAAGCAACTTTCTGTTCTCTAGTGCTTTTGCTTCTGATGTACATGATGTTGATGATGCTAACCATGCCCTTGCTGCAGTGATGGTGATATTTGGTCTCATGATAATGAAGTGTTACTGTGCAGGAACCCATGTGGTCCAGGGGGAATGTGTCCTATCCTGTGGTGTATCCATGTCATCCATAGCAGCATCTGAGGGTGTCATGTGTTCAGTATTTGGCAATGGGATTTCCTACTTAGATTGGCAATTTCAGATCTGTGGCTTCCACCCCTGCACATCTGTTGTGCCTGCCATTGTTCTATTCGTCTACTTCCCTGACCGTGTGGCCATCTCCAGTGAACATGCAGGTTTGGGCATCAATGGGGAAGGACTCATCTGTGTTGTCAGTGCAACATTGCTATACAAGTGTGTTGGATCTGTGCTGATGATTCCGTTGGCACTTCCATGAACAGGCTGATGGGACGGGAGCCCTCATTTGGTGCTAATTGTTGATTGTGTGTCCCATTGCTGCCATGGTATGGTATCTGTTCACCTCACATCTGCAGTCTCCACAGGGTATCTGCATGTGTGTGCCCATTGGTGCAAATATGTGGGTCTGCATTCGGATGGTCACTTCTGTCATTGTGTCATTGATGATTGTTGACGGTGTCAGCCCCCATGGGTGTTGTTTGTCTGCACATGGCCAAAGTTATGTCTTATTTGCACTGCAGGATTTGGCTCCCCCAATTTATGTTGCAATGGGACACATACACTACTTTGCCACTGATGTGTTTGTTGTTCTGTGACCAGGAATAATCCATGCAGTTTGGCAGTTGCACCTCTTACTTTGTCAACACTTACCTTTTGGTCACTGTGATGATGTGGGTTTGGACCCCATTGCCACAATGTTCAAAATGTGCTGCAGCTATGGACCCCACACTTACCTTTTGGTCACTGTGATGATGGGGGTTTGGACCCCATTGCCACAATGTTCAAAATGTGCTGCAGCTATGGACCCCACACTTACCTTTTGGTCACTGTGATGATGGGGGTTTGGACCCCATTGCCACAATGTTCAAAATGTGCTGCAGCTATGGACCCCACACTTACCTTTTGGTCACTGTGATGATGGGGGTTTGGACCCCATTGCCACAATGTTCAAAATGTGCTGCAGCTATGGACCCCACACTTGCCTTTTGGTCACTGTGATGATGGGGGTTTGGACCCCATTGCCACAATGTTCAAAATGTGCTGCAGCTATGGACCCCACACTTACCTTTTGGTCACTGTGATGATGGGGGTTTGGACCCCATTGCCACAATGTTCAAAATGTGCTGCAGCTATGGACCCCACACTTACCTTTTGGTCACTGTGATGATGGGTGTTTGGACCCCATTGCCACAATGGTCATGGCCTGCTTGCGTTGTGTGTGCCACACACATATTTGTGTGGCACATGTGCTAGGGGGTCACATTGTATGTTCGAAGTCATGTTCGGTGTTGTAGGCATTTGACACAGTCTACACACGCTTGTCATGGTGTTGGGGGGATGTCTTCTTCTTGCATTCCCTAGGTTGTGGTGTGCTGGTTGTGTCATGCATTGTCCATCCTATGGGTGGGGGTGGTAGTGGTGGTAGGCATCCTGCCCCCCTGGGTGAGGGTGGTAGTAGTGGTAGGCATCCTGCCCCCCTGGGTGAGGGTGGTACTAGTGGTAGGCATCCAGCCCACCCTGGGTGAGGGTGGTAGTAGTGGTAGGCATCCAGCCCCCCTGGCTAAGGGTGGTGGTAGTGGTAGGCATTCTGCCCCCCTGGGTGAGGGTGGTAGTAGTGGTAGGCATCCTGCCCCCCTGGCTAAGGGTGGTAGTAGTGGTAGGCATCCTGCCCCCCTGGCTAAGGGTGGTAGTAGTGGTAGGCATCCTGCCCCCCTGGGTGAGGGTGGTAGTAGTGGTAGGCATCCTGCCCCCCTGGGTGAGGGTGGTAGTAGTGGTAGGCATCCTGCCCCCTTGGCTAAGGGTGGTAGTAGTGGTAGGCATCCTGCCCCCCTGGGTGAGGGTGGTAGTAGTGGTAGGCATCCTGCCCCCATGGCTAAGGGTGGTAGTAGTGGTAGGCATCCTGCCCCCCTGGGTGAGGGTGGTACTAGTGGTAGGCATCCTGCCCCCCTGGGTGAGGGTGGTAGTAGTGGTAGGCATCCTGCCCCCCCTGGCTAAGGGTGGTAGTAGTGGTAGGCATCCTGCCCCCCCTGGGTGAGGGTGGTAGTAGTGGTAGGCATCCAGCCCCCCCTAGCTAAGAGTGGTGGTAGGCATCCAGCCCACCCTGGGTGAGGGTGGTAGTAGTGGTAGGCATCCTGCCCCCCTGGGTGAGGGTGGTAGTAGTGGTAGGCATCCTGCCCCCCTGGGTGAGGGTGGTACTAGTGGTAGGCATCCAGCCCACCCTGGGTGAGGGTGGTAGTAGTGGTAGGCATCCTGCCCCCCTGGGTGAGGGTGGTAGTAGTGGTAGGCATCCTGCCCCCCTGGGTGAGGGTGGTACTAGTGGTAGGCATCCAGCCCACCCTGGGTGAGGGTGGTAGTAGTGGTAGGCATCCTGCCCCCCTGGGTGAGGGTGGTAGTAGTGGTAGGCATCCTGCCCCCCTGGCTAAGGGTGGTAGTAGTGGTAGGCATCCTGCCCCCCTGGGTGAGGGTGGTAGTAGTGGTAGGCATCCTGCCCCCCTGGGTGAGGGTGGTAGTAGTGGTAGGCATCCTGCCCCCCTGGCTAAGGGTGGTAGTAGTGGTAGGCATCCTGCCCCCCTGGGTGAGGGTGGTAGTAGTGGTAGGCATCCAGCCCACCCTGGGTGAGGATGGTAGTAGTGGTAGGCATCCAGCCCCCCCTGGGTAAGGGTGGTAGTAGTGGTAGGCATCCAGCCCCCCCTGGGTAAGGGTGGTAGTGGTGGTAGGCATCCTGCCCCCCCTGGGTAGGGGTGGTGGTGCGCATTCAGGCCCCTGTGTGCATATGTGGCATTGGTGATGGGCATCCCGCCCCTATGGTGCTGCTGTTGTAAGTATATTCTGCATCCCTGTGTGTGTGTGTGATGTGTCGTGTACGTGTTGTATGTGTTTTGTGGTTGGTGTCTGGCTTACCTTCTGCGCCGTACGCGTCCGTGCCTGTTCCGGTAGTATATGTAGAATATTGGTATGATCGGGACGAAGGGATTCATGTTTGGTTCGTGTCGTTCGTCCTTCTCGTTGCTTCGCGTCGTCCTCGTCGCTTTGCCTCGTCCTCGCCGCTTCGCCTCGTCCTCGCCGCTTCGCGTCGTCCTCGCCGCTGCCGTGTTCGTCTCGGAGCCGTGGATCGTGTTGTGGCGCGAATCGGAGCTTATGTGCGCCTCTCCCGGATGCTTTGACGCGCCGTGCGTAGCGACGGGTTTGGCGCGTACGGAAAGCGCATCGTACTTGTCCGGCCGGACGGGGCTGCATTTTTCCTTCCGTGCGACTCGATTCGGCGTTTCCGGATTCGCCTCGGTCGGAGAACAGGACCTGGTTTGGGTGAGTACGGCTCGGCCGGATTCTTTGCTGTTGTGCGCGTCGTACTTACTCGTTCGGTGTGCTCTACGGATCGGTCAGAAAACAGGCTTTCGCATGGCTTTTTTCCCGACCGAATGGTATTGGGTGCGCCTCCGACCGAGATCGGAATCGGCCCCTCTGTGTGTGCAGCGCCACAGGATTCTACAATTGGGGGATATTCTAGTTGAAATATGTTTGTTTCACAGCAAAAGACAATAAGGCACTGGTAGATAAAAAGCCTTTATGAATAATAGCCATAATGGAGTGTGGGAAGAAGTACCTAAGGTGCATCAAAACTTCAGATTTGAAAACAAATGTTTTGGTTAGGGGATGATATTAGTAGCCATCAGCAGAGCCTCTGAATTGATCACTACAGTTAAACAACATGAGCCTAAGCTCTGGGACATAGGACAAAGACTCAGATCAGCTTCATATAGATGTTTCCTTATACAGCTTCATTAATTTACAGGGAGCTAGTCTCTCGCTCGGCTTCAACCTCACTGTATTGATAGTTTTTTCCAAATGGATGTGACATAGATCTCAGGGGTAATCTTCATATGGAAATTAACTCCCCTTTTTGCTTTGTTGAGGTGAGTTTTTGCTTGGGGCGTGGCGGAACAATTAAGTGATCCATTGGTGGTGCGATTCCGAAGGGGAGGCCATTTGTACATTTCTGGCTGCCCACCCTCCTGTGTGCAGCTCCTCGGAATCTCTAAGAATGGGTTTTAGCGAGACAACTTCATGCTGGCAGTCATCCATTAGTACACTGGATTCTATTTTTAGGGGGAATGCTTTCTGTGTTGCACGGATCATTTTTTTTTGAGTATTTAGGGGCCTATTAGCATGACGGACGGATCGCCACCGCCCGACCGGCGGTGGCGATCTGCCCGCCAAAACACCCCGCCGGACGGCCTTTTACCCCCCGCCACATTAGCATGGCGGGGGTACCGCGGTGGATGGAAAGACCGTCCGCCGCTTTTCCGCCGGTAGGCAATCGTCACGATTGCCTACCGGGCGGAAAAGGCCTATGATATGGTGGCGGTGCCTTGCAGGCACCGCCATCCATATCATGATGTGGGCGGTGTTATGCCTTTCCATGGCGGAGACTCTGCCATGGAAAGGCTTGCGGGAATCGTTTTGGGGGCCCGTTGTGGGCCCCCGGAGCGGTGGGGGGCTGCACTTGGGGGGTCATTGCAATGCACTACATGGCAGGCACCACGTGGTGCCTGCCATGTTGTGCATGGCAATGCTGTGCACAATCCTTTTATATTGCGAGCGGGGCTGCAGCCAGCAGATCCACCCGCAATGTAAAAGGGCCAGGATGCGCCCGCCAGTGTTGCGGGCGCATCCTAATTTGCATGGCGGGACCGCTGCAACATCGGCGGTCGGTCCCGTGCTCCGTTGTGGTGGCGGGCATCGTAATAGGCCCCTTAGTTCTCAATTTGGGATTGTAGAGGGTTAAGGTGATCGACCAATGAGCAGGAGGCATAAGTTTCACAGTATTAATATTTAAGGATGTTTTTTTGCTGAATGCTCACTATCGAAATGCAAAAGCTATAATAGTCTATAATTGCTTTAAAAAACTTCTTCTCTTGAAGAAATGCAAAAAATGCTAATTTATTACTGTGAAGCACCTCTTCAACTTGGCAAACCTCTACACAGAGGGGCCGATTCCAATCTCGGCCGGTAGGGCACCGAATCGGATTCGGCTTAACCGGATCCGATTCGGAGCCCTCTTTCCCGACCGATTCGTACGTGCGTCCGGCCGAGCGAGTACGATGCGAGCGCACGCGAAATCGCCGACCGACTCGTTCCCGGGTCCGAACCGCTCCGACCGACTCGCACGGACATGACTCGCACCGCGCAATGGAGACGTTCCCCGGCCGGGCAAGTACGATGCGCGCCTCGAGCAGTCCGACCGACTCGCGCCGTCCGGCTCGAAAGAGCAGTCGGAGCCGGACTTTGGGGGTCCGTGTCAGACCCCCTGTACGCGTAGCCACGCGAGTCGCACACAGGGGGACCCATGGGTCCCCCTACCTGTGCATGTACGCCGCGAGTCGCATCAAGGCGTACCCGCTGTAGGGGGTGCCCTTGTTCGCCTCGCACTCCATTGAGTCAATGGGAGCCCGCGTACGCGTTGTACGTCCGGCTCCCATTGACTTCAATGGGAGTCCGACCGACTCGAGTCCGATTGCATGCGTGCGCATCGTACTCGTTCGGTCGGACTGCCAGAGTCCGATTCGGTCGGAAATCTCTCCGGGTCCGGCTCGGTTGGAGTGATTTCCGGCCTGAATCGGAATCGGCCCCTCACTATTCAAATACACTGTAAAGCTTAAATGTGCATCTGAAGTGTGGTCTCTAGCTACTGAGTAAAACAAAAAGTGATAGGTGGATTGTTTAAATTAATCACAGTCACTGGTAATTACTCTAGGTCGCAATGCAATCAGGAACCAGCCACACACAAATCAGCTTTGGTCCTGCTCCAGTATGAGCAGTCCAGACCAAACTGCCTGGTCAGGACTCATCTGATAGGAAACATAAGAAACTCTAGACAGGTTTCGGCTTATGAGTGCAATGGATATGCCCAGATCAGATTCCAATGCACAATGTACCAGATGACTCAAACTACCCCTCAATGATGAGACCAAAGTAGGTCGAAACTGGTATGGGGGTGCTTGTATTCTCATCTGGAAGGGTCCTGGGCTGGCAGTTCAGGCTGGAATGTTCCTATTGGAGGAGGACCAAGACGTATTTACATAGGGCAGGTATCTATCTAGAGTGGCATGAAAGGCAAAAAACAATGGCCTTGAATGCTATCCCAACAATCACCAGTAGCTGAGAATAATTTAAACATTCCTTCCATCCGTATTGTTTGTTGTCTCTAGATAGTAGAGTGAAAAGTTTAGGATGAGTGTATTATGTTTGCTGGTGTTTTAACCCACAGAATAGGGATTCACCAACTCCCTCAAATGTGATCCAACTCTGAATAAGACTGTTTTCAATGAGGTCATGGTCAAACTTGAAGACGTATAAAGAAATGCAATCTATATCCTTTATTCTATTAAATTTGAGAGATAGGGTTTAAACCATTGAAAACAACTTAAATACACAATGGGGCCGATTCCGATCTCGGCCGGTAGTGCTCCGAATCGGATTCGGTTTTACCGGATCCGATCCGGAGCCCTATTTTCCGACCGAGTCGTACGCGCGTCCGGGCGAGCGAGTACGATGCGTATTCGCCAACCGACTCGTCCAGGCGACCCGACCGCTCCGACCGACTGGTTCCCGGATCGTACCGCTCCGACCGACTCGCTCGGACCCGATTCGCACCGCGCAATGGAGACGTTTTCCGGCCGGGTAAGTACGATGCGCACCTCGACCGCTCCGACCGACTCGCGCCGTCCGACTCGAACTCGCTGTCGGAGCCGTACTTTGGGGGTCCGTGTCGGACCCCCTGTACGCGTACCCGTGCGAGGCGCACACAGGGGGACCCATGGGTCCCCCTACCTGTGCGTGTACGCCGCGAAGCGCTTCGCAGCGTACTCGCTGTAGGGGCGCCTTGTCTGCCTCGCACCCATTGAGGCAATGGGAGCCCGCGTACGCGTTGTACGACCGGCTCCCATTGAGTTCAATGGGAGTCCGACCGACTCGTGTCCGGTGGCATACGAATGCATCGGACTCGTTCGGTCAGACTGCACGGGTCCGATTCGGTCGGAAATCTCTCCGAGGCCGGCTCGGTCGGAGAAATTACCGACACGAATCGGAATCGGCCCCTAAGTGCATCAGGACACTGCCATGGGCCTAAAACCTTCACCTTCCCTCAGCTCTTAGCAATAACAGAGACCCCACTCAAAGAGAACTTGCGTTACTCTTTCTCAAGATGACAATGAGATGCTGTTTAATTTGTATGGCTCCTTTAACACAGTAAACTCTTCCACAAAGTTAGCTAACATTTCTATGATCAGAAGCACCATTTTCAGCATTTCGCAGAAACTGTCATCTAATTTACAAATTTTATTTGATGCTCGAGTAGGTAAAAATTGCAAATTCTAAGCGCAAGATCACCTCTGTGAAAATGGCTTGAACTCTAGGAAAGGTGTGAGGCCACACCCACTGAAAAGGAACAGCCACCCCATTTTTCACAATTGTACTTTGTGATATTAAGTGTGTGGTTTCTTGCCAATGTCATCCATCCTGTGGGCTGATGCTATTTTAGATTAGTGCCTTTAAAACTTTTAGACCTTCTTGCCTTGAGTTTTTATGAGTCATGCATAAAAATGTGCCTTGGATACATTCTACCATCAGGAAACAGTGCACTGGAATGAACATCTGACTGGCATCATGTTACCGCTTTACCTAAGACAGAAAGGTAGGGCTCAGACAGGAGGATTGACCCGTGGGTAGGCAAGTACACTTGAGACAACAGCTGAAGTTGCCGAGACAGAATATTGATGCAAAAATATTGACTTGCACAAATATCGAGGTAAAAATATTGTGGGTCAGAAATATCGACAGACAAAATCTCGTGGTCAAGAATATCGATTTTAGGTAAGTAATATCGATGTTTAAAATATCAGAGTGTTTAATATCGTTTGCAAAAATATAGTTGTTAAAAATATCGATTTTTTATTAATGTTATGTATTTTAGTATATATTTTATATGTATGTGATGTATGTTTTTTGTATAAGAATTGTTTGTATTTTTATTATATGTGTTAAAATGTTAGTAGTTATTAATTTTTTTTATTTGAATTTTGCGTTTTAGTTCCGTAGCGGGTTGTGGGTTTAAAGGGGAATAGGGTGGGAAGTAATTTATTTATATAATATTTATTGATTATTTTTAGTTGTTATAAAAAAAAAATTTGGGGGGGAATTTTGCATTTTTAGTTCCGTAACAGGTTGTGGGTTTATAGGGGAATAGGGTGGGAAGTAATTTAATTATATTAAAATTATTGAATATTTTTTATTTTTTAATATTTGTTTAATTGAGATGTTATAGTGTTAAATGTGTAAAGTAATTTATTATGAATTAATTAATAATGTGTTGTTAATTAATTTTAATTAATTCATTGGCAATTAATTATGGTAATTGTGTAATACATTTTAGGTGTGTATTGTAGTGTTTATAGGTGTAAATGGTGGGAAGGTTGGGAAGTAATTTATTTTTAATTGATGAATTAATAATTAGTTGTTAATTAATTTTAAATAATTAATTAGTAATTAATTATGGTCATTGTGTAATTAGGTTTAGGTGTGTGTTGTGGTGTTTCTAGGTGTAAATGGTGGGAAGGGTGGGAAGTAATTTATTTTTAATTGATGAATTAATAATTAGTTGTTAATTAATTTAAATTAATTAATTAGAAATTAATTATGGTAATTGTGTAATTAATTTTAGGTGTCTGTTGTGGATATTATAGTGTGAAAGCATGTGTATTCAATGAATGTTTATTATTTGTTTATTAAAAATATTTTTTATTGATTATTAATTATGTTAATTATGGAAATAAATTTAAATAAAACTTTTGAAGTGTTTTTTTATTGGTGTGGTGTTATAGGGTAGGAAATAAAATAAATACATTTATGTTTTAAATAATCTTTTAGTTTGTTAATATTTGCTCCTTTTAAATAATTATTGTTTATAAATGTATTTATCAATTTATTTGATATATTTGTTGCTTTTTGTTATATGTAATTTATATTATATGTGTTCTTTTTATATGTTTAATATATTTAATCGTATTTTTTTAATATTGTTTATTTATTTTTATGTTTTTATTTTTCTATTGTTTAAATGTTATTAGTAATTTTTGTTTCTCTGCTATCCAACACTTTCCCTAATGTTGCACTCACTGGAGTGGGAATAGTAATTTTTACCCCTCTGCTATCCAGCACTTTCCCTACCGTTGCACTCACTGGAGTGGGAATAGTATTTTTTACCCCTCCGCTATCCAATACTTTCCCTACTGTTGCACTCACTGGAGTGGGAATAGTCATTTTTACCCCTCCGCTAACCAACACTTTCCCTACTGTTGCACTCACTGGAGTGGGAATAGTAATTTTACCGCTCCGCTATCCAACACTTTCCCTACTGTTGCACTCACTGGAGTGGAATAGTATTTTTTACCCCTCCGCTATCCAATACTTTCCCTACTGTTGCACTCACTGGAGTGGGAATAGTAATTTTTGCCCCTTCGCTATCCAACACTTTCCCTACTGTTGCACTCACTGGAGTGGGAATAGTAATTTTTACCCCTCCGCTATCTAACACTTTCCATACTGTTGCACTCACTGGAGTGGGAATAGTAATTTTTACCCCTCCGCTATCCAATACTTTCCCTACTGTTGCACTCACTAGAGTGGGAATAGTAATTTTTACCCCTCCGCTATCCAACATTTTTCCTACTATTGCACTCACTGGAGTGGGAATAGAAATTTTTACCCCTCCGCTATCCCACATTTTCCCTACTGTTGCACTCACTGGAGTTGGAAAAGTAATTTTTACCCCTCCGCTATCCAACACTTTCCCTACTGTTGCACTCACTGGAATGGGAATAGTATTTTCTACCCCTCCGCTATCCAATACTTTTCCTACTGTTGCACTCACTGGAGTGGGAATAGTAATTTTTGCCCCTCAGCTATCCAACACTTTCCCTATTGTTGCACTCTTTGAAGTGGGAATAGTAATTTTTGCCCCTTCGCTATCCAACACTTTCCCTACTGTTGCACTCACTGAAGTGGGAATAGTAATTTTTACCCCTTTGCTATCCAATACTTTCCCTACTGTTGCACTCACTGGAGTGGTAATAGTAATTATTTCCTCTCGGCTGTCCAACACTTTCCCTACTGTTGCACTCACTGGAGTTGGAATAGTAAATGTAATTATTTTGCTATCCAACATTTTCCCTACTGTTGCATTTATTGTATTGCGAAATGTACGTTTTAATTTTTTTAAATAATTTAGGGGCTGATTACGATGGCGGGCGGTAGCACATCCACGGTGCTGGCGGAAAATGCCCTTTTCCGCACTCCATCGGCGGTCCTTGCGTCCGCCGTATTACGATGGGCGAGGATAGCCCATTTCCCGTCCGCTGCGGTGTTCCGGGAACCGCCAGAAATCCCCCTCCGCAGCGGTGGCGGACAGAGCCAAAAGGGAGGGACGCCGTGCGGAATGCGGTTACGACCGCCGGTTGAATTCCGATGCCACAAACAGCCCACCACACCGCTGTGGAGAATCCGGCCAATCGAGGATGGCGGTGGCAATACTGCGGATAGCTCCATGTGTTCCTGGCCGCTGGAGAAATGGCGGTCTTTGGCCTTTCCGCAGCAAAACCGACCGCCGCGGACGGATTTTCAGCTTTTCCGCCACTGAATCCTGGAATCCGACCGCCACGGTAGGGAGTTTCTGATGGTGCATCCTAATCTGGCCAGCGGTTATGCCGCGGTACCTGCGGGCGGCAATTTCCCGCTAGCACGGCGGTCAGAGTGCTTTTCCGACCGCCATCGTAATGAGCCCCTTAATGTTTTAATTTATTATAGAATGTTTATTTTTATTTTAAATTATTGATATATATATATATATAAATTTTATTTTTATATAATTTTAAAGTTTAAAAATTAAAAAAAGATATTAGTTAAATATAGGTATAAATTATTATGTTTGTGTGTTTATATTTTTTTAAATTAAGTTTATTTGTTATATTTAGTTAAAATGTATATTAAATGTAATTTATTTTGTTAAAAATAATATTAATATTTAATATATTTAATATATTTTATTTTATATATATTTTTTAATCGATATTTTTTACATCTATTTTTACTTCAATATTTTTGATTCAATATTTTTGTACTTACCTGTTTGAGTATAGGGAGTCGATATTTTTGCATTCTATATTTTTTCATCGATATTTTGAACATCGATATTATGTCAGTGATCCCAGCTGAAATTATGGTCTAACCCTAAGGGCCTGATTGCTGGCCTGGAACTGCGGCTGTGAGAGATCTGGGAGCCCACACCAGAGGCACCCTCTATGGGAAGTGTGAGCAGTGCCCAGGACCCTGACTGTTGGGAGTACCTCCACTAAGTGAGGTCTGCTCCCGCTGTGGCCCCCAGCAGCAGTAAAGAGCGTCAAGAGCAATTGCCATGTGGCTGATCCTGGGCCTAACTAAAAGAGTCGTATCATGGTCACACAGGACTGTCTGGGATAGCCGCCTTTCTCCCACGCTGGAGATGGTCGCACTTCTGAGGGGCTGAATAAATGACTGTAAACAGCAGGCTACGCTGTGCTAGATAGACAACAGGCCTGAAAAGTATATGTGTCGCAGCCCTACTGAGCTGTTTGACTAAAAGAAAAACAGAAGGTAATGTGAAGGAATTGTCACTCCTCTAAAGGTGACAATGAAAGGCAACATTAAAGTCTGTGCAGGAAATCCACTTGGACCGCACTTGAGATCCATATGCAGGTGAGCCCAGTAGGGAACACCTGCTCCAAGTGTAACAGTGTGAGGTGACTATCACTAAATGCTATGGTAAAAACAGAGGCCAGACAGCGGAAACTGTCCTTTGAAAAACTGACAGTCAAAAGGTCCTAAAGATGACTCTTCAGGCTCATACATAGACAACAAGGAGACAGAGGAGGAGGGCGTTAACTCACTGATGCTAGGCAAAGCCTGTACACAATTGATGGCAAAACTGATCATCTAACTACCTAGGCTGATCACATAAAAGAATGTCTTGACAAGGGGCGTGGCTTAGCCGGCTGCAAGATGGCCGCACTCTGAGCGGGCTCTGCCGGCCAAGCCGATAATCCGACAAAATCCTGCGCGCATCGTTGGAGCTGCATGCCTGCTCCATGCCATCCTGCCTCTCCTTGCTTGGGGGCACGGATTGATCCTACCCTCAGCCTTCACGGGCGCTGCCTCATCGAGCTCTGCTGCTGGGACCTGACGCCATGAGGGGGCCTGCCCGTTGGCGAGTGACTGGTGCCCCGTGCTGAGGAGTCGCGGCGCCGCTGAATTCCCGACTCACCGCCTGGGCCTCTCGGACCCGAATCGCCGCATCAGCACCGGTCTGCTGACCTGCTCCTCTCGCCCTGGTGAGTCTTGCCGCTGCAGGGGTTCTCTGCGGCCGGTTTGGGGGACGCGTGCGCCGTACCGTGGGGCCTGTGTGCTTCTCATCGTTTGGGTGTGTGTTCTCGCCGCTTGCACCCACCGCCTCCCCTCACTCCACTGAGGCCCCGTGACGCGGGCGGCACGCTCCCCGCGATTCCCCACTGCTCCTGCCCCCACGGGTGCTGGCTACCGGCGGCGCTCTTGGGCTCTTGTGGAGCGACACTAGACGTATCCTGCTGGCATTTCTCCTCCCCGGAGCAGCGGCTCACGCCTCAAGACCTTACCGCCTTCCTGTTGCGTGGCCAGCGCTCCAGGGCCTTTTCCTCACATCGCCCCTGTCTGAAGATCTCCTCGCCGCCCTGGGGCCGTGAGGCACGCCGGCTCCCTCTGCATCGGCTCACTGATCGGCTATACCCTCCTGGACAGCCACACGCTGATTCCTGCCCTGCTTGGCTCCTCGCGCTGGGAGCTGCGCTGGTGACCTGCAGCGGCTGACGCTCTGCTCCTTTCGCCCACAGCCAAGACACGTACTCCCATCATCACAAAACAGCCTCTGCCCGCCCTGGGTGCCCTAGACTGTGCCAGATATATTGCCGGCCCTGCGTGTAGCGGACTGATACCTGTCATCTGGCCTCCCCCATTTTCCAATCCTGCACCACGGCGGCGTTCTTGGGATCTGGTGGCGCGGCACTGGTCTCGTCCTGCTGGCATTTCTCCTCCCCGGACCAGCGGCGTACGCCTCGGGACCTTACCACCTCCTGCAGTGCGCTCAGCGCTCCCGGGCCTTTCACTCACATCGCCCTGGTCTGAAGATCCCCTAGCCGCCCTGGAGCCCTGGGTCGCACCGGCTCCCACTGCGGCTGCTCGCTGTTAGGCTACACCCTTCCGGACGGCCACTTGTTCATCCCTGCCCTGCTCGGCTCCTCACGTTGGGAATCGATGCTAGTGCCCTGCCGCGGCTGACGCTCTGCGAATTTCGCCCGCAGCCTCGAAACGGGCTCCCACCATCGCAAAACTGCTGCTGCACGTTTTGTGGGCCTCGGACTGTGCCGGACATCCTGCTGGCCCTGTATCTGGCGGCTTGATTCTTGTCGACTGGCCTCCCTCCTTTTCCAATTCTACACCTCGGGGCCTCCATTGACTGTGGCTCCTGCAGTTGTTCTCTTCTCCGTTTGGGTGGCCCCTGTCCACGTTGGTGTGCTGGAGCATGGGGAAGGCTGACCCCAAACAACCAAAACTCGCCTTTGACCAACACCGCCAAACGCCGCAGGATGGGCAGCCACGGAGGTGGGCGAGCCTACCACCCAGGCTGACACCTGCCAAGCCAGGGAGGATGATTTGAAGGCCATCATGTTAGACGCTAAGGGGCCGATTCTGATGCGGGTTGGAAAAGCTTCCCGACCGAATCGGTTGGGAAATGGTGTCCGACCCACTCGGATCGGGAAAGTTCGACCGGCGGAGTAGGATGCATCCGGATGCTTCCAGATACGATTTGGTTGAACTCCCATTGACTTCAATGGGAACATTTGTTCCTAACCGCATCAGAATTGGGCCCTCGGTCGGGAAGACACGTTCCCGATCCGATTTGGAAGGAGCAAATGCCGTTAGGAGGCCTTCCTAACCACATCAGAATCAGGCCCTCGGTCGGGAAGCTTTTCCAACCCGCATCAGAATCGGGCCCTATGTCGTCAGTCACTGGTATTGCCACCCAACTGGATCAACTCTCGGCCCGGCTGGACACAGTAAAGGCCCGGGTCGACTCCCATGATACGCATATGGCCCAGGCCGAAGCGAGAATTTCTGACGCTGAAGACGCCGCGGCGCAGGACCATCATAAGCTCCTTCAGATGGACAAGATTCTCGAGCTTATCAAAAACAAAAATGAGGATTTGGAGGCACGCTCTCATCGGAGCAACCTCTGCATCACGGGAGTGCCCGAATCAACCAACATCGCCAAAATGGAGGACTTTGTGGAGCAACTCATCTGTGAGCTCTTTGTGGAGATACTCTCCCCCTTCTTCATCGTTGAGCGCGCCCCCCGCTCGCTGGGCCCTCGTCCAGCCCCTGGACTACCGGCCCGGCCCATCATCGCCAAGTTGTTGAATTTTAGGGACCGAGACTCAATCCTTCGCGCGGCCAGGGAGAAGGGGGAAATCCGCCACCAAGGGAACTCTCTGGCTTTTTTTCCCGACTACACGATGGCGGTGCAGGCTGCCCGCCGCAAATTCATACCTGCCAAGCGAATTCTTCAGAAACATGACGTCTCTTACTCCCTGGCATACCCTGCTAAGCTGCGTGTCCGACAAGGCGCCAAAATGCAAATCTTCACAGAACCGCAGGCTGCCCTCGCCTTCACGAGGAAACTCGACAGGGCCCAGCGATCTCCCCCACTCAGCGCCTGGTCCGGAGGTGCTGGCGACCTGAGTGATAATGACTGACTTTAGCCTCCTGCTTTTGACTCACTGACTGCTTTGCCTACTAGTGTTGGGCGGCCCCCTGTGGCTGCGCTTTCATCTGTTTAATGTTCTACATGTGTCTTTCCCCTCTATTGATGTGCCTCCGATCCCTGTTGGCTGGGCTCGGGGGTCTGCTAGCAGACACGGGGGGTTCCCGCCACTCCCGGGTGCAGGTGCCCGGCTGTGCCATTTGCTACTTGCCCGTTGCACCCACGCACCTTGGGTGTCCTGGATGCCCCTTCCCCTGATTTTGACCGATGTCCGCACCTTTTTATGGCTTGGTCACCCTGTCTCTTTTACACACACACTTACCTCAGACTGGGCTGAGGATGGGAACTAGAGGCACGGGGCCAAAGGGCAAGCCAGCCTCCAATCTTATATGCAAACACAAAAAGGGCTGCCCCTCACGTGGGTTCCTACAGTTTCCTACAGAATTATGCTGAGATGCAACACCAGTGGGGGCATCTCATAAAAAGTTTCGGACTGGCCTCACACACCGCCCGGTGTCATGCTTCATCATAGGCTGTCCTCGCCCTCTAAAAACTTCGTTTGATAGAGGGCGGGCATACACCTGGAGACAGGGATGCACTTCTACAACTAAGTGATGGCCGTGTGAAAGTGAAAGGTGATTTAAAAACCATCACACCTGTCACTCAACAGTGTTTTATTCAGGGAACAGATGTATGGTATTAAAATAGGTGTACGGTGATCTGGGACATTATTCTCCCTTCACCGTATTAAGTGTGGTCAACATGTTTCTGCGTCAGTGTCCCCGTAGGGTACGTCGCATTCGTCAGGACCAAATGGGTTTTATCCTTTTGCCTCTAATGCAAAAAGGAGCTGCTAATCTGGGGACGGGGATAAAAGATAAATAAAATACAATCGCCCGTTTGGTGTAGTACCACTGTGACAGATTCCTGAACGTCGACGGGGAGACCGAGAGGACGCCTGTAGAGAGAACCGATGGGAGCGCTGAAGTCAGACAAAAGTCACAAGTAGGCCCTCCCACCCTCGCCCTCCCATGGAGTATAGAGGATAGTATTTCAGGAATCTGTCACAGTGGTACTACACCAAACGGGCGATTGTATTTTATTTATCTTTATCCCCGTCCCCAGATTAGCAGCTCCTTTTGCATTAGAGGCAAAAAGGATAAAACCCATTTGGTCCTGACGAATGCGACGTACTCCTACGGGGACACTGACGCAGAAACATGTTGACCACACTTAATACGGTGAAGGGAGAATAATGTCCCAGATCACCGTACACCTATTTTAATACCATACATCTGTTCCCTGAATAAAACACTGTTGAGTGACAGGTGTGATGGTTTTTAAATCACCTTTCACTTTCACACGGCCATCACTTAGTTGTAGAAGTGCATCCCTGTCTCCAGGTGTATGCCCGCCCTCTATCAAACGAAGTTTTTAGAGGGCGAGGACAGCCTATGATGAAGCATGACACCGGGCGGTGTGTGAGGCCAGTCCGAAACTTTTTATGAGATGCCCCCACTGGTGTTGCATCTCAGCATAATTCTGTAGGAAACTGTAGGAACCCACGTGAGGGGCAGCCCTTTTTGTGTTTGCACCCTGTCTCTTTGGCAGGGATGTACGCCGGGCAACACCATGCCTCCCTGGGATGATTCCCGTCCGAGCTTCCGCATTTCCCCTTCCCAGTTGCGGGTTCCTTGGGTGGGTGGGTTTGTTTTCACAGCCTGATTGGGGGGTTGGTGTGGGTGGTGGGGGGTTTGGGTTATTGGGACTGTTGCCTCCGAATGAGGCTTTTGTTTTAATCTTGCCTTTGGCTCTTTCCTGCACTACAACTGTCGTTGCAATGCGCTTCTTGTCATGTTCCTTATTGTACTTCTCTACCCCACTGCACGAGGTTCTCCCTGCACTTTTAACCTTCCTCGTCATTCACTTCTTTGGCATGGCGCTATGACAGATACCACGCTCTGGACATGGAACGTCCGCGGTCTTAACGACCACCGTAAGGCTCGCCTGGTCCATGCCCACCTCACCCGGCATAAGGTAGACATTTGTTTCATACAGGAGACCCACCTTTTGCCCGCTACCTCATCCAGACTCCTCTCCGGGCACTGGGGCAAAATACATTCCTCCTTTTACTCTAACTATTCCCGTGGGGTGTCTATCCTGCTGCGCAGAGGGCTTCCATGGCAAATCTCCCAGGCAATCATTGACCCTGGGGGGCGCTTTGTCGTCCTGCATGGCACCCTCCTGGCACAACCATTGACCTTGGCTGCACTATACGGTCCCAACAATGATGACCCGGATTTCTTTGCACAGGTTTGGCACCACATCTCCTCACTGGGCCCCGCTGCACTTCTTTGGGGGGGTGACTTTAACGTTACGTTGTCGACCACACTAGATCGCTCCAGACCACACACTTCCCATCCGCGCGCAGCTTCACTACTGAGCTCTCTTCTCACTGACAACTCCATGTATGACGCGTGGCGACACACTCACCCTGAGGCACGCGAAGGCACTTGCATGACAGGCTCCCGCGGCTGCTGGTCCCGCTTGTACCTCTGGATTACTACTCCGGACGCATTCGCGTGGCTCACCTCTGTTGAGCATATGGCACGAACCCTCTCAGATCACGCTCCTGTTCGCCTCTGTCTGCGCCTCCCTCACTCCCCACGTCGCGCGTTCTCTTGGCGGCTTCCCCCTAACGCGCTGCGGGACTCGGTCTTCTGCGATGAGATACAAACCGCAATCACGAATTATTTCGAGCTTAACGAGGGCACTGTCGACTCCCCTTCCTCGCTTTGGGAAGGATTCAAGGCATAATTCGTGGGGAATGCATCTCCAAGCAGTCCAGAGTACTACGCACTATTCGCAGCACTCTTGATAAATTGGAGACAGAGATTAAGGCTCTGGACTCCTCCCATTCCCTGGTCCCTAACCGCGACACGCTCGCTCAGATCCGGGGGAAGCTCACCGACTTCGCTGACGAGGCCAACAGAGAGCTTGCGTTTCTGGGCAGGGAGGCGAGGGCGCGCCGCTTCGGTGAGGGGGACCGCCCTGGCAAGACTCTTGCCAACCTCCTTCGCTCGCCTCACGCGGCGTCCTATATAACTGCCCTCCAGGATGGAGGCCCGGATAGAACTACTTCTCCTGAGGAGATCAAGGCGCGTGTCATCGCATTTTACTCTCAACTTTATACGGCCGGGACTGTGCCACCGCGCGAGGTTCTCGATCAATATTTTGATACCCTTCAGCTCCTCTGGCTTGGAAACCCTCACCGGGAATTCCTTGATGAGCCCTTCTCCAAAGAAGAAATCTATGCTGCTATTAACGGTCTGCCCGGGGATAAGCATCCTTTTATAAGGCCTTCGCGCCCCTCTTGGTCCCGCACCTAGCTGCCATGTACAATGAATCTTTAGAGAACGGTCAGTTTCCCCTCTCGCTCCGTGAGGCATTACTCACACTACTTCTAAAACCAGACAAACCCCCAGAGCTCTGCGACTCTTATCGTCCCCTCTCATTAATTAATACGGATAACAAGATCTTTGCTAAACTACTCGCCTCCCGCCTCCTCCCCCTCATGACGCTCATCGCTCACCCGGACCAGTCCGGCTTCATTCCTGGTCGTTCGACCTCCCATAATCTCCGGACCATCTTCTCCGTCCTTCATCAAATTAATCCCACGCTCCCGGCAGTGGCCGCCCTGCTAGACGCCACCAAAGCCTTTGACACTCTCGAGTGGCCCTTTCTCTTTTATCTCCTCCCTCGCTTAGGCTTTAGCCCGGTCTTTTTGCGCAAAGTACAACTCCTTTACACCCTTCCCACTGCCCGCCTCCGGATTAACGGTCAAATTTCGGAGCCTATTTCCATTGCGAGAGGTACTAGGCAGGGGTGTCCACTGTCGCCCATGCTCTTCGCCATCGCCATGGAACCCCTCGCCGCTAGGCTCCGACAGCATCACACCCAGAGGGGTCTCGGATTCACGGCTCGTGCCCTTGTCGTCTCCATGTTTGCGGACGATGTTACACTCTATGTCCGCAACCCTCAGGAGAATCTCAGTCCTCTGGTCCGCGAGGTGATACGGTTCGGGGGCTACTCCGGCATCCAGGTCAACTGGAGTAAGTCTGTACTTTTCCCCCTCACTGATGCCACGGTCCCCTTTACTCCGGACTACCCTTTTATGTGGGCGTCGGGTCCTACGAGATACTTAGGTATTTGGCTTAGTAGGGACGTAGATGAACTTTGGAGGGCCAAATTTGGCCGCGCTGTGGACTGGTTCGAGTCCAAGATTCCCCTCTGGCGGCGGTTACCCCTGTCACTGGCGGGTCGCATAGCCATCGCCAAGATGGTGGTGCTCCCGAAGTTTTTGTATTTATTTGTCAATATTCCCATCCCTCTCACTGCCCACTTTTTTCGCAGATTACGCTCATTGCTCATCACTCTGGTCTGGGCTGGTCGACAGCCCAGAATCGCTTATAATATCCTCACCCTCCCGATGTCGCGTGGTGGTCTTGGTGCCCCGATTTTAAACTATACGCCATAAGCGCCCAGGCCAGTTTTCTCCATTTCTGGCTCCACCCTACTCCTTTTCAGCTGCATGTCGCGGTGGAGGCCGACCTCGCTGCCCCCTGGCCGCTCACAACCGCCCTATTTGCCCCGGCAAAACTTCCACGCACCGAGATCGACATGGTTGAAACTTTGCGCTGGGCCTGGGAAGGGCTCCGGAAACTCTCCGGCTCCAGCATGCTCTCCGGGAATGCCATGCCTATTGCTCATCACCCGGCTTTCCCCCCCCCTTCAGTCAGCCAGGATGGTTAAGCACGCAACCTGCTTGGGGATTTCCACAGTGTCGGACCTCTACCCTGGGGACACGTTCTTCGCCCTTGCTGTTGCCTCCGTTCCCATGGACACTCTGCTCTACTATCAACTAAGGGCTATTTGCAGGGAGCTTCACCCCATGTTTCCCCAGCCTCCCCCCTCGATGGCCACTCTTAACTTCCTTTACACATCCCCCTCCCCCCGAAAGCTGGTCACCAAGATTTACGCCCTTGCACTGGCGGCATCTCCCATCTCTATAGACCAGGCGCGTGTAGCGTGGCATGAAGACCTGGGTGTCGAACTCTCTCAAGAGGACTGGCTTTATTGTTGCAATCAGACTAAACGATTATCCCCAAATTACCGCCTGCGCCTCATTCACTTTAAGTATTTGCATAGGCTTTACCGAACTCCTGCTCAGCTGCACCAAATGGGCCTTATCCCCAGCAACAGATGTTTGTGATGTTCCGCTCCTGCGGTGGACTTCTCCCACCTAGCCTGGTTGTGCCCTCAGATCTCAGCATACTGGTGTGTGCCGCTATCTCTGAGATCACCTCGTCGCCGGTCCAGCCAGACCCTCTGCTTTGCCTTCTAGGCTTCGTGAAATTCTGCCCTGATGCTACACGCCGCCTGACTGCGATGCTTCTTGTCCTTGCGAGGCGTAGGGTCTCCATGTGCTGGGGTCGCAGGACTGTACCCAAGGTTGACTCATGGCTTGAGGATGCTTCTCAATGCCAGACACTCCTGTCAGAATTCTGGGACCTAATGCCAGCCAAATCCCGCCCAATTGACATATGGGGTCCACTTGTATCTTACCTCTCAAGTCGTAACTCTCAGCATCCTGCGACCTTTCCCGCGCCCCCCACCGGCGTTCCGCCCGCAGCGGCCGCCGGTGATGGCCAGTGAGGTGCTGTCTCCCCACTTACTCATCCCTCTGCTTCCCTAGCTTCTCTCCCACATCTGATGGGCCTCTCCCCTAGGCTTACACTCCCCCCCCAGTGCCGCCTCCGCATTTTCTTCTCTGTATCAATAACATGCTTTAGCGCCTGAGGTAACCTCTGTTACATAACATTGAATGGGGTCTCCCCCCCCTGTTTGGGGTCCCTCTGCTCGTATGTAATGTCTTGAAGAAGTGCAATTTTGTAAACCTGCTGTGCAAATTTGTTTAATAAAGGTTTTGGAAAAAAAAATTAAAAAAGAATGTCTTGACAAATCTGCAGAGCGAACGGACAAGTCGGAATGACGCATCTCTGACATTGAAGATGACCTTAATGAAAAAGGTATGACAATACAGCAAATTATAAAAACACTTGAAGTCACCCCGCCCAAGAACGAGGATTGGAGGCCTGTTCGAGGCAGAACAATCTTCACATCTTAGGAATTCCAGAAACTGCGAATACAGGTCAAATTGAATTTATTAGACTGAAATTGTTTAAAGAACTATTTGGAGACAATGCTTTCTTCCTGCTTTTTGTGAATGAAAGGAAGCATCGAACATTGGCAGCACGACCGCTGCCTGGAGCATTGCCCAGGCCCTAAATAATGAGACTGACACATTAAGTAGCCAGAGAATGGAAAGAGTTCAAACGTGAAGACTTTGTGTCCTTGTATCCTGATTTTACCTAGCAGTGAAGGAGGTTTACAGGGCCTTTATTACTGTACAGAAACAATTGCAAAACTGAATCTTGAATATACAATGCTCTAGCCAAGAAACTGAAAGCGTAGTACAAGGGCAGGCTAATGGTTGTTACATGAACCTCGGTGAACCTCGCAGTTTCTAAAATCCGAACTTCATTCTTCCCCTCAGCAATTTGTGCTTTGTGTGGAGGGGCTAGAGCCAGTTCACTAGATGACAATTGACCCACCACCTTGGGTGCCGTGTCACAGCACCCCAACGTAGGGGAGGGGGTGGAGGGTTGGGAAGGGATTGCATGGGGTAGGAGGGAGGTTTGTAGGGTCACTTGGGTTAAGGGGGATCACCCAGGGAGCCCCAGACGGGGGAGACTCCGACACCAAGGGGGTCCATGGGAGGGGGGGACAAGGTCTCACGGAAGGTAGGTGCAGGTAAGGGGGGATGGGTTCACGGGGCAGGGGGGTGAAAAACAAAATGTAGCAGAACTATGGCAGTAATGCATGAGATCGAAATAGTTTATTTAATCTCTACTTTGTATTTAAATGTCAGATAGATTATTAAAGGTTATTTCCTGTAATGTAAATGGCTTCAATAGTAGACTGAAGCAACGATCAATGCTTTACAAGCCGATATAATTTTCCTCCAGGAGACTCACTACAAGGAAGGGTCATTGAGGGACAAAACCCCCTCCTTTGTCCAACATGAATTTTATGCTTCCTCGAATGCGGCCATTAGGGGGGTAGCCATATTAGTGAGTAAAAAAGTGTGGGCGATATTATAATGGTCCAGAGGGACAATAGCGCTAGGTGACTTTGAATGCAGATGAGGATCTCTAATCAACTATTTAATTTTGTGAGTTTTTATGGCCCTATTGAAGACTCACCGAGACGTTACAGTCTCTTTATGATTTTGCAACAGCCCAAACAGGGTTTGTGGTAATTGGGGGGGACTTTAATTTGTTAATTAATCCAGCTATCAAGCTCAGAAAATGCAGACAAAACTTAAATCGATCAGGGTCTGTAAGGATTTAATACGGGACTTGGGGCTAGTGGATTGTTGGAGAGACGAATTTCCTTGTGAGAAGAAGTTTTCATGTCATTCAAGGAGATTTCACTCTTCGTCTCAAATTGATTTTTTTCTTATTTCCCATGCTCTTCTAAATACTGAATCTGAGATCATTGAAAATCCTTTCTCTGACCATGCCCTAATTTCAGTGCAATTTCAAATTCAAACTCAAGCGCAAACCGAGTTCAGATGGGCATTTGACAAGTCTCTCTTAGTCGGCGAGCAATGGGTGGCCCATATGCGATTGGCTCTAGAAGAGTTGCTGAAGCGCAATGTGGATACAGCTTCTCTATTTGCAGTATGGGGGGCTCTTAAGGCATTTTTTTCGAGGGGAAGTAATAGCTTATAGATCTTACAAGAGAAAAAAAGAGTATGAAGAAAGGTCCCAATTAGAAAAACAACTCGCCATAACCACAGCTAATTACTTAGCAGTACCCTCTTTGGAAAATAAAAACAAGCTCCATCAAGCAAAGTATAATTTACAAGACTTTTACACCTCTAAGGAGATCTTAGCACACGATGCAGTACTGCAAAAAAGACATGAAGAAAATGATCATATTGGTAGATACCTTGCCTGGTCAGCAAAATGCAGGGCCAATATGAATAATATTAAAAAAATAAAGGACCCAGTTATTGGGAGATCTACATCCCATCCCCCGGAAATTCCAGCTATTTTCCTTGAACATTATAGGGAGCTTTACTTTGACCCCCATAATACTTCAACAGAGGAAGCTGTTAGTTGGTCAAACGGGATTAACTGCCCTTCACTTTCTTTGGAGCAAAGAGACTCTCTGCTCTCTGACATCACATTACATGAAGTTAATCACGCAGTGATATTATCACCATCGGCAAAAGCAAGCGGGCTTGACGGGATCCCAATTGAGGATTATAAGATTTTCTTACCTCAGTTTAGCACTTTTTTGAGATTATTTTTTAATGGAATTCTTAAAGGTGATACGGTACCCACTATTTTCACCCAAGCTGCAGTAGTCAACTTTGTCAAAAAAGGAAATCAGAGGAGGTCAATTCTTATCGTCCGATAAGTTTACTTAACAATGACTATAAGATCGCCTCAAAATACTCGCAAGTCGATTAGCACAGGTGACTGTTCTCTTATACATCGGGACCAGAATGGGTTCGTCCCAGGCAGACCTTTAGCCACTAATACCCATTACGTGCTTCAATTAATTGACTATTTTAATATTAATAAGAAAACGCAGTAGTTTTAATGTTAGATGCTGAAAAAGCATTCAACAGAGTCCAGTGGAATGTATTATTTGCTATTTTTAATAAATTGCGGTTCCAGCTGAATTCTGTCAAGCAGTGAAAAATTTGTACTGTGGTGCCCAGGCGTCCATCATTATAAATGGGAATAGGGCCGGTAACATCTCTATTAGTCGGGGAACGTGTCAGGGCTGCCCCCTATCTCTAACACTTTTCCTCTCTATTTATTGAACCGTTAGCCTGTGTAATAAGGCAGGATCGTACCATCTTACCCCTGGTACCTGGTTCTGCAAAACACAAGCTATTTGCGGATGACATGGCTTTATACTTGGCTGCCAAGGAAGATAATATCTTGCGAACCCTTACTAAAATAAGCGAATTTACGGCTAGTGGGGGATATAAAATAAACCACGCAAAGTCAGAAGCCTTGCTTTTTAATTGCTCTCAGATATATTACCTTTTCCAATGCGAGGACAACAATACCTAATGACTCAAACCATAAGGTATTTAGGGATATTTGTTACCTCTAGCCTGGAAGACTTGTTTTCGCTCAATTTCATTCCTACACTTAATAAGATGTGTAATCTACATGTACAATGGAAGGACCTTACCATAACAATTATGGGATGAGTGGCGCTTATTAAAATGAATATACTCCCTCTTTTCTTATTTTTATTTTCTAATTTGATGGTCAAGGTTCCCCAGTCCTTCTTTGACCAGATCAATTTTGAAATAAGGCGCTTTGTATGGCAGGGAAAAAAAACCTAGATTGAAACTAGAAGCACTACAACTAGATGTGGACGATGGAGGCCTTGCGCTACCTAATTTTCGATTATATTACCAAGCTTCTCTTATCAACTGGCTGGATTACAATGATTCGGAAGAGCTGTATTCCGCAAAAAAAATTTTTTAGTCTAATGCTTGGGGAAGCCGAGATTGCCCTTCCCCCTTTTTGCAAGTTCCCAAACTCCCGAAAAATCACAATATAAAATTCCCAGGGTTATATCCTCTCAGTTCCAAAAGGTCTGGGAGGCATTCGGAGTCCCTTGGTTACACCCTCAACTGAGACTAGCAGAAAGTATCCCCCAGCGACTCCGGATGCCTGTTCGGACATGTGGACTATGGGCAAAGCTTGGGTTTTCTAAGTTACAAGATTTCTTTAAAAATGAAAGTTTGCTAACCTGGCAGGAAATTAGAGAGCGGAACAGCAATATAAAGATGTCTCTTTTTTTAAAGTTATTTTCAGATAAATAAATTCTGTTCAGGGTTAATTAACTCAGATAGCTGTGAAGGCTCTTTACTGAGCAAAGCTCATTTTATAGTTAGAACTAGAGGAATTGGGAATTGGTATAAATTGCTCAAGTCTGCACAGAACAAGCGAATGGTGTCAAACCACCTAGAAAGAATTTTTGAGTCCATTGGCTGTAGCCTCAATTTCCAACAATGGCAAGGCTTTAATAAAATGTGTTGTAATGCGGTAAGAGCTGCTAATTTAAGGAGGGTGGCATTTTTTAGCAAATGGATGATTTACTATACTCCTGCCAAACTCCATAAAGTCTATACAGTAGTTGACCCTCGATGCTTTAGGTGTCAACATGCAAATTGGGATTGGCTACATGTGGTATTTACATGCACCCATTTAATGAATTTTTGGAAGAGTATTTTTTCAGAAATCGAAAGAAGGCTGGCAGTGGATCTTCCTCCCGAGGCCCCCGCTGCCCTGTTAGGGCGAGTAGAAGTTCGAGATGAATTTACTTTGGCTCAATGTCAATTTATTTTTATCGGCACTTTGATTGCAAGATCATTAATTCTTGCCAATTGGAAATCAGTAACCATACCAACAATTTCCTAATGGTTAATTAAAATGCATAGGATTTTTAGGCGGGAAACTATATACGCAAAAAGGGTGGGCTCAGTAGTCAAATTGAATAGAATATGGAAGGAGTGGAAGTCATTAATTTAGTGGGAGGCCGGGACATTTGACAAGGTAGATTTAGATAAAATGAATGTCAGTATTTTACTATTTATGACTATTTATGATTAACTCCGTAAGGATTTATCATATTTATGTATCAGTTAACTGTATGATTTTCGATCTCTATGTGCATTTTAACCCCTTCGATGCGCGTGACGAGCTCAGCTCGTCATGCTGCGCGGTAGCGCTGTGCGCATGACGAGCTGAGCTCGTCACGACCACACCCGCGATCGGAATGTCCAGCACACGAGCGGAATTCCGATCACGGTCAAGGGGTTAAGTAAACACCTGAAGAGGAAATTTGAAATGTTTTATATGCTACATTGAAAATAAAAAATAAAAAAATAAAAAAACATGCGCATGCGTACTTGTGTTTGAATGGCAATACACACTCCAGTCATTTTGTTTCGGGGTGTGGCCGACAAAGTATTTTATGACGGAGTGGGTCAGCTGTCATGCCTTTTCATTGGTCGCACGCCGAACCTCGCTGGTGGTCATATAATCATGGCGAACACAGGTAAGTGGTGCTTTTGGGTTTGTTTTTTAAACACGTCCAAGAGACACAAACTGCGACTACGGGTTAGATATTATCTCCCTGTTCAGGGTGTTTTCTCATAATTGTTTTCCGTGCATTTGCACGTTGTCGCTATCTCCTTCGCCCCCCCCCATCTACATAAATAAAGTGTGGAATGTGTTTGTTTATCGTACACTTGTACGTTGTTGGTATCTTTTTCAGTCCCCGATTTGAAACATAGGTAGGGGTAAAAAAACAAAACTGTTTTCCCATCAACGGTGTTTAATGGTTGTGCTTAAGTCTCACATTTGTCCATTTTAAAAACAAAAAATATAAATTACGGGGTTATACTGACACTCCGTCGTATCACTTTTTCTGATTACGTTGCAGAAACTAGGTGCACGTTATGTTGGAATGTATGGTAGAACATATCTTTTAAACATTTCCATTTCGCATAATTATTCTACTCATTGATACACAGATAGGGTGTTGCTTCTTCATTGACCCTGTGAGTTCAGCAAAGGGTGAGTAAAAAGATTGCTGACGTGTTAATTTGCTAGCAATGTCATTTTGATCAGCACAATGATATTTTTACTATATTACGTAATGCATGGTGAAATTACAACATTTTGGCACATTTTATTTTTGTTTATTAACACCCACAAACACACATCTGGAGCTTAGCTCCTACCTATTTGGCCTTTTTTCATCACAAAGAAGGCAAAGCTATCCACACAGTTCCACGCCACACAATTCAACTCCACACATTCCAATCCACACCACATAATTCGACACCAAACCACATAATTCAACAAAACAATTACACAACACACCACATACATCCAATCCTCACCACAAAATTCCACATCATGCCACAACATTCAACAGCACCCAACATAATTAAACTCCACTACATGCCACTCCACAAAATCCATTTCACATAATTACACTCCAAAACTCACCATCCCACACCACATAATTCAAATACAATCAATACCACATATTTCCTATCCACATATAATTCCACTGCACACCTTACTACATAATTCCACTACACAAATCCACTCCACACCACACAATACCATGCCACACAATTCCACAACCAACAATTCCAATCCAACCCACATAATTCCACTACACACCACATACATACACTCCATAACACATGGGTAAAGGACATTGTCATTTACAATGCCAATAGCTCTAACTCAAACAAATGCGAGACCTATTGCATTTTCAGTGCTTGTTTAATTTTTGTAATTATATTTTATCATGTGTCAGCCTCGCTCTGTATGTTGAGCTGGATGGGTGTCCAATCCAGCCAGGAGCCGCTCCTGTGTCAGTTTTATCCCCTTCAGCACGGGGCTCATGTGCACTTATTGGCACTATACTTAGGGGAGCGGAAGGTACTACAGCACACGCAGATAACCTTGAGGTAGGCAAGTGCACAATAAGCATTAAAGACGCATGTATTTTGATTTCTTGAATTTCCTCTGAGTTCTCTGAGTTCACACACAGACTAACAGCCTGTGTGTGAACCCTAAGCAATTTCTGACAAATTGTTGCTTATTCTTTTAACATGTAGCTCTCAGTTGGCATTTTTTTCTCTGACTGCAACGTGAGTATAGTGTAAAACGCCAAAGAATGTAAAAGTGTATGTAGCACACCTGTAAAAAATGTATTTGCTTTACAAAGTAATTGCTTTGTTTATTCAAAATATAACAGCAGCAAGAGAAAGATAAACAAAACTCATTCTCTGTTTATTTAACCTTAAGTATCTTGCAAACGAACAATTTAGAAACACCAATATATTATTTTAGTTTGGGTGATGTATATGGTAAATCCTAAACTCATTTGGTATTTCTGCGTTTTATATGTACTTTACCCATCTAAAACTGATACAATTTCAAGCCCCCATCGTTCTCTTTTAGCCTGGCATTGGGGTAAAGGCAAATGTTTAATTGGCATATAGTTCTGTTAATTTTCCTTTTTACATATTTACACTCATTGAAAGTATCATGCAAATTACTCCCATATGTAGAAACCTGGTTATGCCACAGATTGATATTTGAGTATATTTTCGCCCTTATTCTGAGATGTGGGTTAACAAGGGGTGGTAATACTGGGCCTGGTCTTATTAATTCTGGCCAGGATCACCACCACAGTCATCGCCCATCACGTTTTTGTCCCAGAATAGGGAATAACATGTGTGAGTTGGAATCACTGGACCCTTTGTTGCACATATTTTCTCACCTGCTTATAGAAGGTGGAAATGCCCAGAAAAGGATTTCCTTTCGTTTGGTCTATCCCTCACCTAATAAAACTCGTATTAAGGAGAGATTGTGATTTCACACGCATGACTCAGAATGAAGACCTATGAATTTAGCTGTAAAACTGCTTGTGTATTTCCATAACAAAGTAAAGCCATACCAGAGCATGCAAAAACCATGCATCATCACCATTAGCAAAACGCTTGAGGTCAATGTCCAGGTAAAATTGTGCAAAATATTAATCATGTCTCACTCTTAACCAAATCTCATCTCCCCAAGATTGGGAGATAAGGCACAACGAAAACGTTACTTCTGCTTTGCGAGTTTACCTCACAATTTAGCTCAGGGGTCAAATTTAGCACAGTTGTGTTTCTTTTAACTTTGTGATTTGTAGTGTGTCATATTATGTTAGTTTTTTTGACCTATAGTGTTCGTCTTTTCTCCATGAGGCCCATTAGCTCACTGAACTACTGTACATCTAATGGGCACTCGACTGCTAGTTTGTATTGGCTTTGGTCTTTTAATCCAATGTTTATATTGGTATGAATTTTTTGTTATATATAGGCCAATTAGTTAACATACATTTATAACAACTCAGAATTTCTGTAAAAATGTCTGTCGGTTGTTAATATGCAGGCTGGCATCACCTCATCTTCAAAGCACAAGGTTCTTTCTGCACCACCCTGTACAACCACCTCAGCATTTGCAGGTACAAACCCTGGTTTGGGAGCAGTTGAGGCAATCAGACAACAGCACTGCTTAGCGTGGGCTGTACTCTTTAAGATGCCTGCCCAATGCCAGCTTTGCCCATGTTGTGCAGATCTAGGAACAAGGTTGTCAGATCACTCAACGGCAGCAGGACAACATGTTTCAGTCCTCAGCTTTCGTTTAAGTAATGAGTGGATTCTTTGAGGTGTAGTCATTTGCTTTAAATGGAACCTTCTTTAATTAACACAAGTGACAACACTAATTCTCGAAACAAAAGGAATGGAAAAATGGTGCACTGCTAATCAAGGAATCTTAGGGCCCTATTAGGATGGCGGTCGGAAAACCTCCCCGACCTCCATGGTAGCGGGAAAACATCGCCCGCATGGACCGCGACATAACCGCCGGTCGAATTACGATGGCCCGCGGTCGAAATCCGACCATGGCGGTACGATCGCGGGCTTTAACATTGCGGCGGTTTCTGCTGCCCGCAGCACTGCCGCAATGTCGGAAGGAGCATGTCCTGCATTTCCCTGCACTGCGTGGCAGGCACTGCACAGTGCCTGCCACCTGGTACAGGGAAATGTAGGGGGGGACCATGGGTACCCCCCCAGTGCACCCACACCCCCCCAACACATTGGGGGCCCGCAACGGGCCCCCGGAAGACAATCTCCGCCAGCCTTTCCATGGCGGTTTGACCGCTGCAGAAAGGCTGGCTACCGCCGGCATCATAATCGTGCCGGCGGAGCCTGCTCGGCACCGCCACCATTATCCCGGTCCTGCTCCGTCCGCCAGGCAGGAGTGCGGATGGCAACCGGAGGAAAAGCGGCGGTCGGAATTTCCCACCGCCATCCTAATCTGACCGGCGGTTTTCTGGGTTGCGATCACGGTCGGATGTCCACCGCCGGCCCGGCGGTGGACATCCGCCCGCCATCCTAATCAGCCCCTTAGTTAGGATACTGAGATGACACAGGCCAGCAGTTCTTAACCTTTTGATGTCTGTGGGCCCACACTTAATCAATACTGGAATCCGGGTACCCCTGCGGATTGATTATTGGAAACCAGGGACCCCCACTGAGTAGCTACTGGAAACTGGGGACACTAACTTAAGCAATTTCGATAATTTGAACTGCAAAACAATACACAAAAATACAGAAACAGGCATTCTTTAAAGAAATGCACAGGAGTTAAAATATTTAATTTAATTCACAGATAAACCTAAAGAAATCTAAATTATAATTTGGATGAGAAGGGTGGAGCGTTCTAAAGTACATGTATGCCAGCCATCATCCATACTATTTTCTATTTGATGCACCTGCACTGCTCCCGTGAATCTTTCGGAGGATAACAACTTAACTTTCAACCTCCAGTTTCAAATTCAGTCACATTTACAGAATGTGTTACATTTTTCAACTGACATTTTGCTTCTCTTTAATTATATACACTTTATTAATCAGTTAATACTATTTAATTTTCTAAGCAGTTGAGGACCCCTGACTAGGCGTTGCAGACGCCCAGGTGTACCCGGACAACAGATTAAGAACCACTGACATAGACCACAAAACCCTACTTGGTTGGCACTGGCCTCAGTCATCATATTTTGTATGTTTAGTCTTTGAGCAATATTCTTTAGTTGAAAAGGAAATTTTATTGAAGTAATGTGAAATAGTACAATAAATACAAAAATAGGGGATACAATCTTAACTGTATAATCTGTTAACTAATTTGAAAAAAGAGGGGAAAGAAGAAAGAGGAAGGGAGGGAAGGGAAGGAAAATGGTACTTAAAAAGTGTTACTCTTAGCATAACCACTTATATAAATAGTAATAGCTGTGAAAATACATAATTAATAAGAATAGAAATTAAGCAAAAAAGAACAAATAAAAGTAAAAACATTTCATGGAGGTTTAGGAACTTCTTCAATGCGGGTATTATGGGATTGTGTTACATTTGCAGAGGCATCTAGAAAATGAGTAATGGGTGACCATAAACATTCTCGTTTTATAGCAAGGGATATGGGATGGACATATGCTCTATCTAACCTGTGGTTGTAACAGACCCCATACCACCAGGCTTGATAAGAGATGTTAGTGGTGTTTTTCCATGCCCTAGTAATTTGTTGAACAGCAACCGCAAGAAGTAGATCTACAATATGAAAAGTGTTTGGATAGGATTCCCATGCCGAAGATTACTACCTAAAAATATGTTGACAAAAGTGAAGGGTATCTGTGTATGAAAAATATTGTTAATTTGATTCCAGACCAGCAACCAAAAGTTATGAACAAGGGGGCAAGTGAATAACATGTGATATAAATCATCAGGGGACGTGTTACAGGACCAACAAGATGGAGAGAGAGTAGGGTTTATTCTGTGCAAGGAAGTAGGAGTTAGTAATAATCTATTATAGATATAAAATAATGTTTGGGTAGTATTAGCAGCCCTAGAGGATTTCCTAATCTTAATCCAAATCTTGTTCCAAGTAGAAATAGTTAGGGACAATTTGAGATCAGCCTCCCATAAAATTTCTGCCTCAGTTTTATCACGAATGGCTGGAAAAGAGGAGAGATGTTTATAGATTTGGGATGCAGATGGAGGAAGAGAGAAGAGCAAAAGAATGGTGGGAGGGGAGCAGGAGAAGGAGTATTGGATGATAGATCATTGTTTGTTGACTGGATCAGTGTAATCAGAGATGTATATTTAGACAAACAGGAACAAGGCAAAGAAAAACATACTTGAGCAGCTGAAAAAGAAATACATGTACCATTCTGGAAAAGTTGATGAACCCAGTGAAGTCCTCTAATGTACCACTCTTTCCAAAAAATTATTCTATGATTAATTTTAAGAAGCTTATTATACCATAGAGAAGATTGCATAAAAAGGTCTCTAGGAGAGAGGTGATCAAGAAATAAGGGTTGAAGAATTTTGCAACTATTATTGAAAATAGGAAGAGAAAGAGGACGATGAGTAAAAGATAAGAATTCTTGGAAGGAGAAAGGATGAAGAAATTGTTTCTCGATAACAGTCCACAATGGTAATACCGAATCTTCGTTGTCTTCTTGAAGTAAAAGAGAAGTTTCCTTAAGAGAAAATGCAGTATGATAGGCTCTTGAAAATCTGGGAAATTGACACCTCCTAATTGTTTTGGTCTTTTAAGTTTAAGCAAAAACATACGAGGTTTCTTATTATTCCACAGAAATTTCGATAGTATAGAATACATTGTTTTAAAATGTGAATTAGGAATGTTTATGGGAAGATTGGAAATATAAAAGAGTATTATAGGGGCTAACATCATCTTTACTGTGTTAAGACGGCCCCACCAGGATAAAAACAAAGGATTCCACCTGGAAGTGACATTCTTTAATAGTGTTTGTAATTCCTTTAAATTTATTGTAACTGATTCTTTAATGGAAGATTTAAACCACAGACCTAAGTATTTTATTTTATCTGAGTTCCACTGAAAACCAGAAGAAAGGTAATCTATGGAAAAACATAATGTATTTAATGGGAGGATTTCACATTTGTCGGAATTAAGTTTATAACCAGAAACAGCGGCAAAGGATTGAACTTCCGATAGGAAGGCCGGTAAAGAGGACTGAGGTTGTGATAGAAAAAGCAGAATATCATCAGCGTAAACAGAAAGTTTTAATTGATTAGAGCCGTATTTAAAACCAATAATGTAAGAATTTGAGCGGATTTTAATCAAAAAGGGTTCAAGAGCTAGTATAAAAAGAAGAGGAGAGAGAGGGCAACCCTTTCTTACCCCACGATGTAAAGGAAAAGAAGAAGATACAAGACCGTTAGCCAAAATGGAGGAAACAGGGGAGGAGTAGAGCAAAGAAACATAATTTATAAATTTGTGACCAAAACCAAACCAGGACATAGTGGAAAAAATAAAGGACCAACCAACTCTATCAAAGGCTTTTTCAGCATCTAGAGATATAGCTGCTAAAGAGTCAGTACAGAGCTTGGCTTTAGTAAGAACATTAAAGAAGAGTCTAGTATTGTCGGAGAGATGTCTTCCTTTAAGAAAACCACACTTTTCTCTTCCAATTAGTTGGGGTAAAAAGTTCTCTAGACGAAAAGCTAACATTTTTGCAAAGATTTTATAATCCAAGTTAATTAGAGAGATGGGCCTATAATTTTTACAAAGATTATGATCTTTACCCTCTTTGGGAAGAAGGCAAATCAGGGCTTCTTGAAAGGAGCCACTAGACTTTTTGGAAGAATTAAAGAAGTGAAATAAAAAGATGTAGTTTTGGGATAAGAAGACTAGGCCTGGGCGGTGAACTCCGCTCCGCTCGCAGAGTTTGCGGAGTTTTCTGCACTCCGCGTTACGCGGAGATCGCGGAGTTCCGAAAAACTCCGCTTCGCGGTGCGGAGCGGAGTTATTTTCCTCGCTCGCGTTAGTCAACGTCATGTTGGAGACCGCGAGCGAGGAAAATCAACCTCCCGGCGACATTTTTCCTCGTTCGCAATCGTCAACATCAAGTTGGCGAGCACAAGCGTGGAAAATTAACATCCCGGTGAGATTTCTCAACGCGGGGGGGTCAGGTTTCTCATTGCGAGTGGTCGCGTATGCTCGCGACCGCTCGTTTTGAGAAACTGCCTGTTCGCGTTGAGAAAGCTGCCGCTCGAGTAAAAATCTACTCGAGCGGCAGAAAAGGAAAGCTTGCGCTGTGCATGGTGCCATTCGCAATTATTGCACAGTGCGGACAAGCATCCGGCACTGTGCAATCACCGCGAACGGCATTTTTCTATCATACTCCGCCGCTCGCGGAGCTCTGCGTAGTGCGACTGAGTTTTTTATGCACTTCGCGGTGTTCCGCGTAGTGCAACTCCGCGAACTCTGCCCAGGGTTAAAGAAGACGAGAAAAATGAGAATAAAATTCAATCGTACAACTATCAGGTCCTGGGGCTTTACCTCTTTTAATGGCTCGAATAGCAGAAAGAATGTCTGATTCCCGAATATCTTCATCTAACACCGAGAAATCTAAAACAGGAGAATAAGGAGGATTAATAGAGGATAAATATTGGAGTTTAAGGTCCTGGGACACCAGGCTTTCAGGAGTATAGAGAGTTTGGAAGAATTGGGTAAATTCTGATAAAATTTCTTCATTTTTGTAAACTAAATGATTATTAGAGGACAGGATAGAGCTAATTTTGGTACGCTCTTTTTTAACTTTAAGATAGTTGGCTAAAAGTTTCCCCGCTTTGTTTTGACCCCCATAATATTTAGCTGAGGATTTAAGCAAAAATGAGTTAGCGTTGTCTGTCGATAATTTGTTGAATTCGAATTTTGTTTTGATTAGCTGATCCAAGCATGATTTAGAGTTTGTCTAGAAAAAAGAGTGTTCTAATTGTTTGATATGTGTCATAAGTGTTTGTAAAGTATGTAAAGAGGATTTCCTTCGTTGGGATACAAAGGAGATAATAAAGTCTCTGGAGGCTGCTTTAAAGGCATCCCAAATAATCTGTGGAGACATATCAGGAGTTTCGTTTTCACGGAAAAAAGTGGTGATAAAAGAATCAAATTGTTGGGTAAACTTGGAATCCAATAAAAGGGAGTTATTGAATCTCCATCTACGAGTACCATGGATAGGGGGAAGAAGGTCGAGATCTAAAGAGACGGGGGCATGGTCGGAAATCAATATTGAACCAATGTCTGAATGAATAATATGTTGTGCAAGTGCTTTTGAGGTCAATCAATCAATCAATCATGTCACTTATAAAGCGCACTACATACCCGCGAGGGTCTCAAGGCGCTGGGGGAAGAGGGGGGTGGTGCTGCTACTGATCGAAGAGCCAGGTCTTGAGGAGTCTTCTGAAGGCCAGTAGGTCTTGGGTCTGTCGGAGGTTGGTGGGGAGGGTGTTCCAGGTCTTGGCGGCGAGGTGGGAGAAGGATCTGCCGCCGGCGGTCGTTTCCCGGATGCGGGGGACTGTGGCGAGGGCGAGGCTGGTCGAGCGGAGCTGGCGGGTGGGGGTGTAGAAGCTGAGTCGTCTGTTGAGGTAGGCTGGTCCGGAGTTGTGGAGTGCTTTGTGTGCATGGGTGAGGAGCTTGAAGGTTATCCTCTTGTTGACAGGGAGCCAGTGCAGGTCTCTCAGGTGGGATGTGATGTGGCTGCGTCGGGGGATGTCGAGGATAAGACGTGCAGAGGCGTTCTGGATGCGTTGCAGCCGTCTCAGGAGCTTAGCCGTCGTTCCTGCGTAGAGGGCGTTTCCGTAGTCCAGCCTGCTGGTGACGAGGGCCTGGGTGACTGTTTTTCTTGTTTCGGTGGGGATCCACTTGAAGATCCTGCGGAGCATTCGGAGGATGTTGAAGCAGGATGAGGAAACGGCGTTGACCTGCTTAGTCATGGAGAGGGTGGGGTCGAGGATGACCCCTAGGTTGCGTACGTGGTCGGTGGGTGGCGGGGCTGTTCCCAGTGATGTTGGCCACCAGGAGTCGTCCCAGGCTGAAGGGTTGGAACCAAGGATGAGGACCTCCGTCTTGTCCGAGTTCAGCTTCAGGCGGCTGGTCCTCATCCATTCGGCGACGGCCTTCATTCCTTCATGGAGGTGGGCTTTGGCGGTGTGAGGGTCTTTGGTGAGGGAGAGGATCAGCTGGGTGTCGTCGGCGTAGCAGATGATGTTGAGGTTGTGCTGTCGGGCGACGTGGGCGAGGGTGCCATGTAGATGTTGAACAGCGTTGGGCTGAGGGAGGAGCCTTGGGGTACGCCGCAGATGATCTTGGTGGCCTTGGATCGGAAGGGGCGAGGCGGACGCTTTGTGTTCTGCCGGAAAGGAAGTATGTGGTCCAGTCCAGGGCCTTCTCTTGGATCCCGGCGTCGTGAAGGCGTGTTCGTAGTGTGTGGTGGCAGACCGTGTCGAAGGCGGCTGAGGTGAATAGGTAGTCTAAACGAGATTGAGAAGAATGTATTGGAGAAAAGAAAGAATATTCTCGGAGTGTAGGATTACATAAACGCCAGGCATCTACTAGAGATCTTTGTTGAATAGTGGATGTGAATTGAGAATGCATAGAGGAGGAGGTGAATCTAGAACGGGAGTTGCGGTCTATAATAGGATCCATAACCAAATTACAATCCCCACCAACCAACAAATAATCATCATGAAAAGACATCAATTTAGATAGTATTGTAGGCCAAAAAGCAACATCTGGGGCAGTAAGTGCATATAAATTAAGAAAAGTCAAGGGAATATTATTTAATAACAATGAAAGAGAAACCCATCTACCCGCATCACCAGAATCTTGCGAAAGAATTTTCAAGTCAAAACGTTTATGACATAAAATGACTACACCATTACGATTACCTGTACCTGGAGAAGCAAAGACATGGCCAACCCATTGTCGTTTAAGTTTAGCTATTTCTTTTTCTAAAACTTGAATTTCTTGTAAGAACGCTATATCACACTTTAAATTAGATAAGTGAGAGAGTACCCGTTGACGTTTTATAGGAGAACCCAAACCTTTAACATTCCATGAAACAACTCTTAAAGTAATCTACAATAAACAATGAAATATAGATTAAATGTAAAAAATAATACAACGATTAAAATTTAACAATAAGTTATATGTTATAATGATCAGCATAAATTTTTGAATATCATAATGACAAAAATGAGAAGCATAAAGCAGGAAATGAGTGGTTATGAAAAAAGAAAGAATGAAAGAAAGCGATATGAGTAATTGATAAAGAGAAAATATAGAAAGATGAAAATAGGATAGGGAAAACATTAGCAAAAAAGAAGAAGTGACTGAAATCGGATAAATAAGATAATGAAAGAGAAAGAAAATAAGTATAATAAATAAAAAATATGCATCATACGTTCCAGAAATATGAGAAACCATTGCAAGAAATATGAGCAAGGTGAAGATGAAAAAGTCACTGAAAAAGGATGATAGAACTAACCAGATAAAAAGAGGAAAAATATATAGGAAGAGATGAATAATTATGAAAATCAAGAGAATAAGAGGGAAAGACGTAAGTTGAATAAAGGGAAATAGTATAGGGAAGAAAAAGGAGCTTACAGTTGAGAAAGGGAAATAACTTGGGAGAAGGTAAGGAGCGTGGAGAAGGGAAAAGACGACAAAGACAACAAATAAAAAACATATAATATAAAATCCATCAACATAATGACCAACAACAGAGAACATAAACAAGATTAGGGTGGTGAAGCCACACAAGGAAAATGGCACAACTAACCGGGCAACTCAAGGCGGACCGGGGAGGGAAGACATCATCGAAGCGGACCAGGGATAAACAGAGAATATGAAAACAGGAAATACCGCACCTAATAAAAGAGGAAAACACAACAGGTGAGTACAACATGAATACAACGTATGGGGAAACAAGAAACTTCAGTAAACAAGTAAATCACAACATTGTTGTAAACAACAGAACATATCAAATGAATGACAACATGAGATCAAACATTAGCTTGTCGGGACAGATCCATCTCCTCTTCTCCACATTGTTCCAAGAACCGTTGTAGCAATGCAGGATCTTCATAGTTCGTGGTCTTGTTCTTATATGTCACTTTAAAAAGACATGGGTGCAAGAGACCAAATCTGGCATTAAGATTACGGAGTGCTGGTCTCATGTCCAGGAACTTCTTCCTTCGATCTGCAGTTTCCTTAGCGTAGTCCTGAGCAAAAAAGAGATTGGAGCCTTGCCAGGAAATGCGGCGTTTAAGCTTAGCTGCCTGTAAAACCTTCAATAAATCTGTATACTCCAAAAAATAGAATATGACTCCTCTAGGTTTGGCTGAAGAGGTCGCTATAGTTGGAGTGCGTCCTAAACGGTGTGCTCTTTGGATGTTTAGGACAGGAGAAATAGGAAGACCAAGCACTTGTGGAAGAAAAGATTGGAAAAATGAAATAGCGTTTGCACCTTCCAAGCCCTCTGCAAGACCATAAATGCATAAATTATTACGCCTGTTGTGATTTTCTAAATTTTCAACTTGCTTTTTGAGAAGCGAGATCTCAGAATTCATTGAAGGAACTTGCTTTATCACAACCTGGGCAGATTGCGTTTGATGTTCAATCTGTGTAACCCTACTTTCCATAGTGGACCATTTGTCATCTAGATCCTGGAGCCTTTTATTAGATTCTCCCATGTAAGGCTGAAGAGCTCTTATCTCCTCAAGCAGTACTTCCATAGTAATTGGTGGAGGAGATGTAGAAGGAGAGGGAGGATCTTTTTTGACACGCTTTCCAGTAGACAATATAGACGAAGTGGTTGCGTTAGGAGTCAGACTGTTGATGGAGAGCGGAATATTAGATGATGCCCCCAAAGTTTCTTTGCTGGGAAAAGAAGACGTACTTTCTGAGTGTTCCATATTTGCGGAAAGAGCAGAGTAAGGATTGTAATCCGCCAAGGATGAAAGCGGTAAAGAGGAACTAGTGAGTCGACGAGCAGATTTTGTTCTCCCCATAGAATAAATACTGAGCAGGGTGTAAGGATATTAAAACACCAGAACTGCAAAAAGCAATGATATGAGGGAATATAGTCGTAGCAACCAAAGAAGAAAATTCCTGGTGAAGTGCCAATAAACTATTCTGGAGAATAGATCATTAAAAGTCCAGAAAAATGAGGAAAAACTGTGAATTCTCTCTTGACTGTGGTAATTGCTTCACTTCATAAACCCCTGGATAATATGCAGTTCAAAAGCTGTACCTCACATGTACTGAGCCGAGAGCTATGACCTATCGCTGTTTCTACATCAGGGCTTTATTTGTGCTATTAACCAGAGAGAAGCACAGTTGATATTCCTAGCCTGGAGACATTAATGATAAATAGATGCACAATTTAAAGCCGGCGTCTACTTTCCACACATGTTGAGAGGGAGAGAATGACCCCCAGAGTCTATGTTTGATGAGACATGCCTTATGTTTAATTTGCCATGATGGGCTGCAGGAGAAGCGATGAAAAATTGCTCAAATAACAAATGTAAGCAAAACGCGGGCCGCCTCACTTGAAGAAAACAAAATGGCGGTCGCGATTCCCGTGAGGGAGACGCTCCGGCCATTATAAAAGGGGGAGAAACGCTCACCCAGACAACGAAAGCAGCCAGGAAACAGCCAGAGCCTTTCACCTCACAAAGCCATCCAACGGCATTTGAAGAGACGACGGGGATCCGCCGAAAAAGCCGTCACTCCATCCGAGCCGCGACGGAGCTCCGTCAGTCAGCAGCCATTTTCTAACGGCCTCAAGCCATGCCCCTTTGAGTGATATTCTAAGAAGGAGTTTCACAGTGTAGTATTGAGAGATATTGGCATATTGCGGAGCAGGACTAGGGGAAAATATTTCTATTGTAACAGAGTATTTCAGAAACAAAGATTGTAAGGCACAAAATGCCTTCTGCTTTTTTTCAATAACACTGGCTTCTTTATGGCCATTACTTCTCCTGTCACAGTGTTAACGGTGGGCATTACTTCAGCGGTTACTGACTATTTCAGGAAGCATCGTTTTATGAATCTGCACCAACTAGACACAAATGTTCATACTGGAATATAAATGTTTTAGTACTGCAGAGGAGCAATGAATACAGGCCTCTTTGGAACCTGCGAAATATTAAAAGGTTTATTGAGGCTGCTATTAGATGAGCAGGGGGAGGATTGTGAGGCTTTGGTATTTTTGTACCTCCAACAGATTTTTCCAAAGTAACTTCACGCTCTCGTTGAAAAAGGAAGATGCACCTTCTTTGCTCCGAAAATTCCGAATGCAAAGATTCCCCAACAAACTAAAGGTGGAGGTTCCTCTGACAGCCCCAATATTCTCTAGCTAGCCCTCAGTTCGAATAAATACAATTTCGGGGTGTGGCACACTGGTGAGGACATTTATGGTCTCAGGCGCACTGATACCTAAATAGGCAAAACACGCAGACCAGAGGCCAGGCTGAGCCCAACTCAATAATTTAACATTTGTAGGCGGGCCTTACTCTTCTCCAATCAAAACTGAGTTATTTCTTCAGTGGTTTCATGCAAAAAAGTGATCATTTCAATGGAGAATGTGCTCTCTGTAAAGGAAAACACCCTACCAAATGTCTACCACCAACATGGTGTGCAAATTATCATTAAAAAGGACACACCTCTCACTCGGAACAGGGTTGACTCATTTGGCACACTCTAACTATAAGTAGCACTTGGATGTTTCGCAATGCCCATGACTATAGTTATATGACTTCAATCTCCAGGACCCCAATCAGAAAATTGATTGTTCCAGCCACTAGGGCAGCAGGCGCAGGCCTTTCTCTTGTTGAAAGAACCTCACCAAGGTGTGCGCTTGGGCAGCAGGAGAGCGGGGATCCCTTCAGGTCTCACCAGCCCGTACACTGGACAGTGGGTAGCTGAGCCTGACAGGACTGTACCTCTGAGAGGACTGTACCTGTGAGAGGACTGTACCCATGAAAAGACTGTACCAGTGACAGGACTGTACGTCTGAGAGGACTATACCCAGGGGAGGACTGTACCATTGAGAGAACTGTACCCAAGAGAGGACTGTACCACTGAGAGGACTATACCCAGGAAAGGACTGTGCCATTGAGAGGACTGTACCCAAGAGAGGACTGTACCACTGAGAGGACTATACCCAGGAAAGGACTGTACCCTTGAGAGGAGAGGACTATACCCAGGAAAGGACTGTACCACTGAGAGGACTGTACCTTCACAACGTTGCTACAAACTAAATAAACGCACTTGTTCGGAACATTACTGAAACCTTGTTGCATCCTGTGTTTGTAAAAGTGTTATTTATTTTACAAGACACATTCAAACGTCAGCGTGCTGACAATCAACCGAGATTGCGAAACACTCACATAAGTGTTCTCGTGTCCTACCGGGCGGCCATACTTCCAGCGGAGGCGTCATTGGACAAATCAGCAGTATCGGACAAAATGATTGCTCTTCGGCGCTTCCTCCATATCAGCCAATGATCTGCTTACTTATGGAGGCTGTGCACGGTAGTCAGGAAAGCCTCATATTAAAAAGAGATCTTATAAAGCCGCACAGTGCGTCATAATGAACAGACCAGCAATGCCCGTCCACAGGGGAGTCAGAAAAAAATAGTAGGAGAAGGCAGTGATTTTGTTTTTCTGACAGCAAGCACATGTGAACAAGCATGTATCTCACTGTGCCGCGCTGTCCGTTTGTTTGTTTGTTTGTTTGTTTGCTTTTGCTTTTATTTAGCCAAGCAGCTCAGAAGTACATATTCTCCCAACAGTTACCGCAGTGCAAGCTGCAAGTGAGCGGCGGCGGGGGGGGGGGAGGGGGGATTTGGGGCTAGGTTATTTGTACCAAAGTGTGACATATTAATGAAAAACATACACCTCGCAAATAATCTGTGTAGAAAACAGCCAGAACTGCACAATTACATTACATTGGATCGAAACTCATGTAATAAATTCACTGACAACTGCAGTTGATCTTTGTGCCTGAGGTGAATGTAAGCGAGTCCACTGCACTGCTACCAAAACTTGCCGCTCAAAAAAGAGGTAATTTCAAGTAGAAGTAAAGTGGCCTATCATTTACAACTGGACATCAGCGCTTACGCTGTTACTATATTAGTGTGAATTATGGCATCAACATTTATGTCAACCTGTGCAATGGCTAGTGACATCATATATACATTTCTGTAGCGGTATAGTGTGGTATGTATGGTATAATATGATTCACTATGATAGTGTAAGGTATGGTGTGGTATTGTACGGTATGGTATACCATACTGGCCTGTCATGGTATGGGATGGTATGTCATTGTATAATATGATACTCTGTGGTATGGTATGGCCTGACCTGGCCTGTCATCAGGGCCGAACTGGGAACCCAAAGCAGCCCTGCAATTTGGTAGGACCAGCCCGCCCCCACCCCACCCCCACTCCCCCCTCCTGACAGAGGGGGAGCAGGGGGGTTGCAAGTGTGAAGCACTGCTGCTTTTGTTACTGGGGGCTGATATTGCAGCACCACTGTGAAACTGGCCCCTACTAACAAAAAGCCGGCCCCCACAGCTGCAAAACCGGCCCTCACCCTTCCAGCCTCCCGGGAAAACACCCAATGCCCACTATGGCCAGTACGGTATGGTATGGTATGGCACGGTATGGTGTGGCCTGTCATCTCATATGGTATGGTATGCTATTTATGTAGCACTTAAGAGTATCTTCTGTTTGGAGCGATATTACTTTCAGGAAAATTAGCTCTTTAAACATTTTATGTGGAAAATAAGCAAAAAATATTCTTCAAAGTGGTTCCACAAAGAACAGTTTTAAACTGTTCACTCTTGGTTTCCACTTCACAGCCCTTAATCTTTTTCCCCAACTACAAATCTTGATGTTTCCAAAAACAAACTATTGCAAAACCATCAATTTCCTTGAAATGGAAAATGAAAGAGCTAGCCACCATAAAGCACGCGTTGAGCATGAAAAGCCCCTCAGACCTTTGTTCCATCCTCCCCTCGTTGACACTGAGTAGGCGCTACCTTCGGGGTCAGTCAATAAATCAGCTGTTGTCAGAGGCCGAGTCATGCTTCCGGTGTGAATGGATGCTGGAAGGCCTAGATGTCGTCACGCGGCAGTATTTTCCTTCCTTTGAACTGATCCGCACACATTTTTGGGGATTACAAAAAGGCTAAATTGCCTTCATCCTTCTTTAAAATGTAAAAGCAGGGTATTCTTAAGGCAAGTGACGACGGCCGACCCTACATATGGAACCTGTTAAGCGCTAAGCTACGGTAAACTCGCGCTCTCAGTAAAGAAAAAAAAAAAAATGGAAAGCGCCGTACTTTTATTTCCTATGGCCGGTGGACAGCGGTTAATTGTCTCCTTTCATGTGTAATCCGTCACTGACAGGGTCAATTTGTTAGTTCCTGTTCTTTAAGTCTGCCTGGCCACGACCCTGCTGCCCTACATGCGACCACTTAACCTCTGCAAGCATGCCAGGCTGGGCGCTCGCTGTCCAACTGGACAACCCATCTGAAATGAACGTCCCTGTGGGTCACTGAAAGCGATGGTCACGAGACGATGCCAAAGCCTAAAACGTAATGCTGTCATAGGACCCCCGCGGATAAAAAGAGCGCAACAAAATGAAAGGTGTGCACATTTCATCCAGCAGATTTACTAACTTTTTTTTAGTTCCAAATATTTTATTGGCATATAAGAGCACTATACAGTCATTCAAATGTTACATCGCCCTTGCACGGCATAAAAAGAACTATACCAAAATACATAAGTAGTAAAAGGAGAACACACAATAGTCATCGTGAGAGATAGCAAGCAGACTTAGGTTATAATTATATTTATTGCATCAGTGAATATTCGCTCTTTGAGAAGTAAGTTTCCCTAAGTTAACAGAACAAGAGACAGTATATCTTATGTATTAGGTTTCTCTACTGTACGAGAAATATGCAAGGTACAACTAACGTCACCAAGGGAGGGACTGGGCAAAACAAAGGAGAGAAAGGGAAAAGAGTAGTGGGAAAATCCAGTCCACAGGTGGGGCTTTGTCTAAGGTCCCAAATGTGATAGAGATAAGTGCCAGTGCTTGTTAGAGTCTAGGCTGTTTAACTTGTCTAGAGAGTGCTAGACAGCAGTGAAAAACTGGAGGTGCTTCAGTTGTTGGATTGTGACTAGTGCCCCTCTTAGAAACGGAAAGAGACTCAAGCCCACCATGTAAGAAATGAGAGATGAATGAAGGATTTCCACTCAGTCAAGATGACCTTTACAGTGATCCAGCGCAACCCCTAAATTTCTGAGCCAGGGACCAAAGGAAATCTAGTCATGCATTAATTGCTTTATCAAACAACGGGGCCCATCACACATTACCCATAAATGATCCCTGAGGACTGGCGCTGGATTTGGGGAGTTTAATTTGTCAGTTTTATTAAATACTATACTTCACATTAATAACATTTGTATCTATTTCTAACTATTAGTAATTTCAACTTCTTCTTCTTCCGGTCGATGGACCATTAGTTGAAGAGTTGATGGTGACTATGATTAACTAAACAGTTTAACATTTAACTAAATAACCACAAAGTCATTTCTCCAGTTAATGATTTTATCTTATTATTGCTCGTGATTAGATTATCAGTGCACATACAAGATTTCATATAAGAGAACAAATTATCAAGCAATGTAATCAAAATGAATCATTTGCATCGATATCAAAGCACGCAAAGGAATGGGGGAAAGAAGGTACAGCATAAATACTTGCAGAAAATATATTTGCAAACTTAAGCAATCAAGGAGGGCAATACCCACCAAAGAAACAGGAAAACCACTTCCTTGGCCGAGGTTGTGGCAAGAGGTCCCCAGAGATAGGCTCGGAGGACAAAGTTAACAGGACAGATGCAGCAAAGTTTGCTATAAACTAACAACTAAAATTAATCTCCCAATTAATCTACCTCCTCGGTCGCAGTCTCCTCCCAAGAACTCCCGCAACGTTCTCGTACCTAAAGGTTCTCTGACTCTGTGCAGGTCTGCTCTCTCTGTCTTGGATCTTCTCTTGTGCGTTCTGCCACACCGGACTGCACTGCTATACTGGACCGCTCTACCTCGCCACACTGCCTCGCCTCTGTCTCATCTCTTATCTGCTCCTTTCTGCTCTTCTCTCCTGTGCTCTTCTCTCTGCGTTCTGGTCTGCGTTCTGACACACCCCAATTGGGATATCAACTATACCTTTCTGCCTAATACACTATCTTACAATGTTGCAGTATCGGTAGAAACTTGGTCTGTGATTGGTTGTCATAAATCATACTAGGGTCGCCTCATCCAGTTCTCCCCACAAATCCATCCTATACCGGTTCTAACAAAGGAAGGATTTAAGACCATTACATTCATATACTACTAGCATTCATATTTATACATTTTGTTACAGTATTCATTATGATATCCGCTTTCACATTCGAATTGCACGTAGTGATGGCTGTTCCCACAGTCGCTGTCGCATCTTGGCACATAAACAATAAGACACAGGTCAACATGGCCTTCACACGGATTGCATCATCTGGTACACTCTGCAGTCTGCGAGCAGGAAACCCCTCCCGGCACATGCGCACTTCATACCAACCAGGCCAACCACATGTTGGTTTAAACGAGAGGCCATTTTGATGCAGCCCAATCCCGTACTAAAATAAACAAACACAAAAGAATATTAATTCATGAAATAAAACCCATTATGTTTACCTCCCACCATACTAATGCCCTGTGTTAAATAAATACTGGCGAAAGCTATTAATTTAAAGCAACCTTTTAATTATTTGTGCACAACATGCAAAATGTGCAATGTACAACACAGCATAAACATGCATTAGTACAGTTTTTCAAAGATCAAACAGTTAATACGTACTCATGCCAACATGATTTAGTATATTATGTAACTTGCGTTTGCCCCCTGTGTAAATGTGTGTATCCGGAGTTGATTAGTTCATGCAGGCAATACATTATTATGGAGTTACTTAATTTCATGAGGATGTATTTTACAAACCTCACTCCATCAATCCCCCCTTTGATGGTTTTACCATCATAAAATCCCAAAACATACGGTTTTTCAAGTTATATAGTTGTTATTTTGTCTTTTGACCCTTGCTCCTTACATTTTTCATACAATTTTTCTTTAAAATTTTCCATCTCCATCTCTTCTATCTCTCTTTCCCTTTCTTTATGTTCCTTACTCGATTTCCTTTCTTTCTTTTCTTTGCGACTCTTCTTCACGCAAACATAGGTCATTCGTATCATGAGTACCATAGTGACTACAAAAACTATTGGTACTATTATTTTTGCAACTAAGGAACTACCTATAGAAGAAAACCACTTGCTTATAGTAGAGAAACTTTTACTTAGTCTCTCCCAAACACCGTCAACCTCCAGTTAGGTTACTTCCTTATGCAACTCAGTGATATTCTGAATGTATCCTTCCAAATTCTTACTTTTGTCTGGAATGTAAGTACAACAATGTTGAACTTTCAGCATTCCGCAGATTCCACCCTCTTTTGCCAACAATATATCAAGTGCAAAAACAACAATTGATGGACAGAATGCAGAACAATGTCGTACATTCACCCAAGTACAGAGATCTGGGCCTAAATCCATTATTTTTTTGCTCACCATGCCATTCCAGTTTGGACCCAGCCATATGCATATCAGTCTTGACCCTGCGCCCAATGGGAACAGTCCAGCCCGAACTGCCAGGCCAGGTCCTCCCTGGACTGGAAACAAGCATCCTAGGACTGGTTTCGGGCTTTCAGCCCTCATCAGCCAGGCTAGCTTGACTCCAGTGGCATGGAGAGCACGGGACCCACGTCTGGGCATACCCGTCCCACTCGGAGTGACAAATGCAAAAACAACAATTGATGGACAGAATGCAGAACAATGTCGTACATTCACCCCAGTACAGAGATCTGGGCCTAAATCCATTATTGTTTTGCTCACCATGCCATTCCAATTTGGACCCAGCCATATGCAAATTAGTCTTGACCCTGCGCCCAATGGGAACAGTCCAGCCTGAACTGCCAGGCCAGGTCCTCCCTGGACTGGAAACAAGCATCCTAGGACCGGTTTCGGGCTTTCAGCCCTCATCAGCCAGGATAGATTGACTCCAGTGGCATGGAGAGCACGGGATCCACGTCTGGGCATACCCGTCCCACTCGGGGTGACAAATGCAAAAACAACAATTGATGGACAGAATGCAGAACAATGTCGTACATTCACCCCAGTACAGAGATCTGGGCCTAAATCCATCGTTTCTTAGCTCAAAAATGCCATTCCAGTTTGGACCCAGCCATATGCAAATCAGTCTTGACCCTGCGCCCAATGGGAACAGTCCAGCCCGAACTGCCAGGCCAGGTCCTCCCTGGACTGGAAACAAGCATCCTAGGACCGGTTTCGGGCTTTCAGCCCTCATCAGCCAGGATAGCTTGACTCCAGTGGCATGGAGAGCACGGGACCCACCTCTGGGCATACCCGTCCCACTCGGGGTGACAAATGCAAAAACAACAATTGATGGACAGAATGCAGAACAATGTCGTACATTCACCCCAGTACAGAGATCTGGGCCTAAATCCATCGTTTTTTTGCTCACCATGCCATTCCAGATTGGACCCAGCCATATGCAAATCAGTCTTGACCCTGCGCCCAATGGGAACAGTCCAGCCCGAACTGCCAGGCCAGGTCCTCCCTGGACTGGAAACAAGCATCCTAGGACCGGTTTCGGGCTTTCAGCCCTCATCAGCCAGGATAGCTTGACTCCAGTGGCATGTAGAGCAAGGGACCCACGTCTGGGCATACCCGTCCCACACGGGGTGACAAATGCAAAAATAACAATTGATGGACAGAATGCAGAACAATGTCGTACATTCACCCCAATACAGAGATCTGGGCCTAAATCCATCGTTTTTTTGCTCACCATGCCATTCCAGTTTGGACCCAGCCATATGCAAATCAGTCTTGACCCTGCGCCCAATGGGAACAGTCCAGCCCGAACTGCCAGGCCAGGTCCTCCCTGGACTGGAAACAAGCATCCTAGGACCGGTTTCGGGCTTTCAGCCCTCATCAGCCAGGATAGCTTGACTCCAGTGGCATGGAGAGCACGGGACCCACCTCTGGGCATACCCGTCCCACTCGGGGTGACAAATGCAAAAACAACAATTGATGGACAGAATGCAGAACAATGTCGTACATTCACCCCAGTACAGAGATCTGGGCCTAAATCCATCATTTTTTTGCTCACCATGCCATTCCAGTTTGGACCCAGCCATATGCAAATCAGTCTTGACCCTGCGCCCAATGGGAACTGTCCAGCCCGAACTGCCAGGCCAGGTCCTCCCTGGACTGGAAACAAGCATCCTAGGACCGGTTTCGGGCTTTCAGCCCTCATCAGCCAGGATAGTTTGACTCCAGTAGCATGGAGAGCACGGGATCCACGTCTGGGCATACCTGTCCCACTCGGGGTGACAAATGCAAAAACAACAATTGATGGACTGAATGCAGAACAATGTCGTACATTCACCCCAGTACAGAGATCTGGGCCTAAATCCATCGTTTTTTGCTCACCATGCCATTCCAGTTTGGACCCAGCCATATGCAAATCAGTCTTGACCCTGCGCCCAATGGGAACAGTCCAGCCCGAACTGCCAGGCCAGGTCCTCCCTGGACTGGAAACAAGCATCCTAGGACCGGTTTCGGGCTTTCAGCCCTCATCAGCCAGGATAGCTTGACTCCAGTGGCATGGAGAGCACGGGACCCACGTCTGGGCATACCCGTCTCACTCGGGGTGACAAATGCAAAAACAACAATTGATGGACAGAATGCAGAACAATGTCGTACATTCACCCTAGTACAGAGATCTGGGCCTAAATCCATCGTTTTTTTGTTCACCATGCCATTCCAGTTCGGACCCAGCCTTATGCAAATCAGTCTTGACCCTGCGCCCAATGGGAACAGTCCAGCCCAAACTGCCAGGCCAGGTCCTCCCTGGACTGGAAACAAGCATCCTAGGACCAGTTTCGGGCTTTCAGCCCTCATCAGCCAGGATAGCTTGACTCCAGTGGTATGGAGAGCACGGGACCCACGTCTGGGCATACCCGTCCCACTCGGGGTGACAAATGCAAAAACAACAATTGATGGACAGAATGCAGAACAATATCGTACATTCACCCCAGTACAGAGATCTGGGCCTAAATACATTGTTTTTTTGCTCACCATGCCATTCCAGTTTGGACCCAGCCATATGCAAATCAGTCTTGACCCTGCGCCCAATGGGAACAGTCCAGCCCGAACTGCCAGGCCAGGTCCTCCCTGGACTGGAAACAAGCATACTAGGACCGGTTTCGGGATTTCAGCCCTCATCAGCCAGGATAGCTTGACTACAGTGGCATGGAGAGCACGGGACCCACGTCTGGGCATACCCGTCCCACTCGGGGTGACAAATGCAAAAACAACAATTGATGGACAGAATGCAGAACAATGTCGTACATTCACCCTAGTACAGAGATCTGGGCCTAAATCCATCGTTTTTTGCTCACCATGCCATTCCAGTTTGGACCCAGCCATATGCAAATCAGTCTTGACCCTGCGCCCAATGGGAACAGTCCAGCCCGAACTGCCAGGCCAGGTCCTCCCTGGACTGGAAACAAGCATCCTAGGACCAGTTTCAGGCTTTCAGCCCTCATCAGCCAGGATAGCTTGGCTCCAGTGGCATGGCTGAAGAAGGGTGACATACCCTAAACCGGTCCCAGGATGCTTGTTTCAGGTCCAGGGAGGACCTGGCCTGGCAGCTCGGTCTGGACTGTTCCCATGTGGCACAGGGTCAAGACTGATTTGGATATGGCTGGGTCCAAACTGGGGTGGCGTAGTGGGCAAAAGAACGATGGATTTAACCCAGATCTTTTGACTGGGGGAGAATGTTTGCATTGTCAGCATTCCGTCCATCATTTGTTTGCTGTAACACTTTTCACCCTAAGTGGGATGGGTATGCCCAGACGTGGGTCCCTTGCTCACTGTGCCACTGGATTCAAGCTAGACTGGCTGAAGAAGGGTGACATACCCTGAAACCGGTCCCAGGATGCTTGTTTCCTGGCAAGGGAGGACCTGGCCTGGCAGTTCGGTCTGGACTGTTCCCATGGGGCACAGGGTCAAGACTGATTTGCATATGGCTGGGTCCAAACTGGGATGGCGTAGTGGGCAAAAGAACGATGGATTTAACCCAGATCTTTTGACTGGGGGAGAATGTTTGCATTGTCAGCATTCCGTCCATCATTTGTTTGCTGTAACAACAATATATCAAGGGCAAGTCGATTTTGCATAACCATAGATCTCATGGCAATCATCAAGAATCCTCCAGCAGTATCTGTTGATAAACAATCAACCACTGTGGACAATCGTCGAATTTTGTATGCATTTATTGTAACTCCAACTCCAGGTATCAATGCTCCAAATATATCGCCTACAATTTCTGAAAAACTTTCTCTTTTTACACGGTTTAGTCCTTGCCTTACTTCATCGATTCCATTTGTGCTTTTGTCTACATGATAGAATTTTGGAAAGACAATCCCAAGGTAACATGTCCCATACCAGTGATCTGGCAGCCGATAATAGGCTTTCCTCCCACAGACATAATAAATACCTGGCAAGACAGGGTCAGTTCCTCCCTTTAATCCCCAACCCCCAATAATTTTATAGGTATCTTCACATTCACTGGAACCGATGAAATAGTGATTATAATTAGTCTTTTCCCTACGTAAGCATAATTTTCCCTTCTGTGACCAATCCAGAACCATTGCAGCATAAGTGTCGCTTTTGTCATAGTTGCCTTCTTTGAAAACCCAAGGTGGTGTTTTCAATTTCTCTTCAACAGCTTTTCTCTGAAACTTAGCCCTTCTTTCTTCTACCATCTCCAAAAAGATTTTCTCTTCCTTTTCCAATCTACAGGTTAAGTTATTTTTATTAGCATAAGCTATATCTAAAGGCTTTGTTGTCAGGTAAAAATCTCCCATGACATTTGCACGTGCGATCTTATTCAACTCAGGTACTAGAGGGACTTTAGAAAAGATTGTATCTACATTTGAATAATAGTAATCTAATTTTCCTGTTCTATACAATAAACTTGATAAAACACTACAGGTCACACCATATGTCAAAGGAAGGTGATGATAGGTCACACCTTCTGAAACAGACAATGGTAACTGTATACATACATAACAATCCCTCACTTCCATTGTTTCCACATATTCGTAGAGTAGTTTAGTGAAAACATTCGAGGAAAAATTAGTAACTGATCTATCATGATGCAAACTACTAGCGTCTATCTGTTTCAAGTGAGTAACAGGAATTTGCTTACTGTCAGTGTCTACCCTTGGACTTGTCAAGTTATTAGGACTTTATGTATCTTCTTTAATCAAATGTAAAGGTATTATAATTGTTAATATTATCCAAAATACTATTAGTATACAAAATAAACATAAACAAGCTTTATAACACCTTCGCATAAAACTACATCTAGGTCTTGTTTCCTGTGTATCTGCCATAGTAATACTAATCCTTATAAAATTCTAAATGGATTTTCTAAATCTATTTAAAAAATGTTTAAAAAAAAAAAAATGTAGTGTGATCCCACACTTCCAAAGCTTTCTTCTTTACCCCTTCTTTTATTTTAACTAATCCAAATCTCCAGGACGTCTTCAGAAAATTTCTTCAGTTGTTAACGTGACACCTTAATTTGTTTACAGTCTCTTACGGTGGATCTAAAACACTCTTTTCTTCTTGCTCGCTGTCAGTGCTGTTTCTTTCTTTGTTTAAATCTTCTTCTTCAATTTATTCCAACACTATGTAAATCCAGTCAGGTGACTTGAACTTTTTGTTTGGTTTCCTCACTCTCTTTGGTCGTAGCACTGATTCGTCCTCCGACTCTCCTTGCTCTACTTCACCTGAAACTCCCTTTATCTGTTCTAACTTGCTCTCGGGTCTTCTTTTTACCACTCTGTATTTCAATCTTTTCACTCCACTTGGCCAATGATCATCTGTCTTTGCCCTTTTTGGTTGTACTTCTTCTTCTTCCTTGTTCAATTTGTACCTTCGTTTCTTTGCACCTACTTTAAGTTTGCTTTCTTTTTCTTTTTCTTCTTCTGTATTTCTTTTACTTATTTCTCTTTCATCCTTTTCCTTTCTATCGGAAAGTTGTCTTTCTTCTCGTTCAACAGCAGTTTCTTCAGTCCCAGTAGCTGGTACCCACTTTACTTGACTTGGGCTAGGAAACTCCTCCTCAATCTGCTCTTCAGAGTCTTTCAGCTTATGTTCACCAGTTTCAGAGTCTAGTGCTCCAGCTTCACCAGTTTCTTGTGCTTCAGCCTCTGATTCAGAGCTTGTACTTGAGATCTCCAGATGCCGCTCTACACGTGGTTCAAGTGGATTTGGGACTCGATGAGTGTGGCTGGCATGGATCCAATTTGGTAAGCCAGCACACTTTACTGCTGTAGTCGTCACCAATATGACCTGATAGGGTCCTTTCCAGCGGGGCTCTAGGCAAGTTTTTCTTCTATGCCTTTTCACCTGAACCCACTCACCAGGGCTCAGATCATGCGCTTGAGTCTGTTGTGTTGTGGTCGCGTCAGCTCCAACCTGATGAAACACAGAACGTACTACATCAGCCAATCCTTTGCAATAGTCAAGGATGAGATCATCAGATATATTTATTAATTTGTTCGCAGGTACAAATGCTTGTCTCATTGCTCTTCCCATCAATATTTCATGGGGACTCAGTCCTGTCTTTTTGTCAGGAATGCTTCTGAGACTCATCAAAACTAGGGGTAAAGCGTCAGGCCATTTCAGTGCTGTGGATCTACACACTTTCCCTAACCTGCTCTTTATTGTGCCATTTATCTGCTCTACTATTCCAGAAGCCTCTGGACGATAAGCACAATGAAGTTTTGGTTGAATACTCAATGCTTCACAAATCAGTTTGATTGTTTCACTAGCGAAATGTGTTCCTCTATCTGTTTCCATCGTGACTGGAAAATCATATCTAGGAATGTATTCCCTCAACAAACGTTTTGCCACTGTTAGGCTGTCATTACTCCTTGTGGGATAAGCTTCTACCCATCGAGAAAACAAACACACAATCACTAACACATATTTGAGCTTATTACATGGAGGCAACTCAATAAAATCGAGTTGTAGTCTGGTAAAAGGACCACCTGCCCTTCCTATTGTTCCCAGACTAACTATTGTTTTTCTTCCTGGCTTTTGCTGTTGGCACGTCAGGCATCTCTGACAAAGGCTCTCTGCAATAGTCCTGAATTTAGGATTAAACCATGTCTGTTGGAATGATCTGACCATGGCGTCTCGGCCTATATGTGTCATTCCATGATACATCCTTGCCATATGAGAAAGTAAACTATCTGGCATGACTGGTCTTCCATCAGTGTATACCCATACATCGTCATCTTCTCGTCTCCTACATCCTACTTTTTCCCATTCCTGTCTCTCTTCATCATCTGCCTCTTCCTGCAATTGTCTCACTTCATCCCAGGTTTCAATAGTGTTAGTAAACATAAGTTGACAAACCGTATGTTCTTTTGCTTTTCCCTGATTTATGGAAGTCTCATTCTTTGCACAATATTCTGCTACTTGGTCAGCAAATCTGTTGCCTTGAGTCACATAATCATCTCCTGACTTATGTGCGGCACATTTGTCCACTGCAATTCGTTTTGGCAATTGTAATGCTTCCAGTAATTCTTCTACAAATTGACTATTCCTGATGGGAGACCCAGAAGAGGTCAGGAATCCCCTCTGCATCCATAATTCTCCAAAATCATGCACAATGCCAAAGCCATATTGACTATCAGTAATTATGGTCACTTTCTGACTTTTTCCCAATTTACAGGCATGCATTAGAGCTATCAATTCAACCACTTGTGCAGATTTTATCCCCTTTAGACAGGATGCTTCCAGGATTTCCGCTACAGTACAGACAGCATATGCAGAACTCAACACACCTCTTTCAGTTCGCAAATAAGAACCATCAACAAACATCACACGATCTGATTCCTCAAGAGGAACGTCCTTGATGTCAGGACGGGGCTTGGTACAAAATTCAGTCACATCCAAACAATCATGCTCAGCTTCATCCTTTACTTCTTCCTCCCAAACATCTGGCAATAGAGAAGAAGGATTCACATTTGTACATCTCACTATTGTCACATTTTCTGCTCCCAGAATCACTCTCTCATACCTAGTCAGCCGACTATAGGTGAGGTGCTGAGTCCGTGTCCTTGTTAAAAGGATCTCAACTGAATGTGGCACATACACTCTCACAGGATGACCCATTATAATCCCTTCACTCTGTTCCAGACTCACACAAGTAGCAGCTACTGCTTTCAAACATCCAGGTAATGCGGCAGCCACTGAATCTAGAGTAGCTGAAAAGTATGCCACAGGTTGTCTTGACATTCCATGCCTTTGAGTTAAAACTGCAAGTGCACATCCATCTCTTTCACTGCAATACAATGCAAAATCCTTTGAATAATCAGGCATTCCCAATGCCGGAGCCTTACACAGACTATCTTTCAGTTTAACAAAAGCATCCATACTTTCTTCATCCAATTTAACTGGGTCTTTCACATCATTCCTCATCAACCTCTGTAGAGGTTTTGCCATCAGTGAAAATCCACTGATCCACTGTCTGCAATATCCAACCACTCCCAAAAACATTCACACTTTCCTTTGTGTCGTTGGAGGCTTCATGTCCTTAATCACTCGAATACGCTCTGATGTTACCTTTCTGACTCCCTTCTCAATATTATGACCTAAGTATTGGACTTCTTGTTGGCAGAATTGCAATTTCGCAGGGGACACTTTATGTCCACCTTCTGCCAAATGGTTCAGTAAAGCAACTGTGTCTGCAACACGGGCTTCTCGAGTCTTTGATGCCACTAGTAGGTCATCAATGTACTGAACCAAAACAGACTCTTCAGACATTCTCAAATCTTCCAGACACTTTTTCAATATCTGATTAAAAATTGAAGGACTCTCAGTATAGCCTTGAGGAACTCAGCACCATGCCAAAACACGATCTCCAAACCGGAAAGCAAATAAATACTGGCTATCTGGATGCAAGGGAATCGAAAAGAATGCATGACTCAAATCTATCACAGTATACCACTCCGCATCATGTGGGATCTGGTATAGAATCAGTGCTGGGTTTGGCACAACTGGACAACAAGGCACAGCAATTTTATTTACCTTTCTCAAATCTTGTACTATTCTATAGGTTCCATTTGGCTTTTTCAATCCCATAATAGGCGAATTACAAGGACTACTCATTATTTCTTTTAAAATTCCTTGTTCAATCATTTGATCAATCACAGGAGTTATTCCTGCTATAACTTCTGGCTTCATTTTATACTGTGGCGTATTTGGATAGTCAATACCATCTTTCACTGTAATTCTAATCGGATCCACTTTCTTCATCAGTCCAATCTCCTGTCCAGTGAAATCCCATACCTCTGAATTCACTACCTTCATCAATTCTTCAGGCACACTTTTATCTGTAAGAAGCGAATATAACTCATTCACTTCTGTTCCTTGCTTTCCTAGCACCATTTTAAACGCGACATCCTCATCAGGTGTCTGAAATGCAATACCATCCGGTGTGCAGTAAATTGTGCAATTCATTTTGCACAGCAAATCCCTTCCTAACAAATTCACTGGACTCGAGTCACACACTACAAACCGATGCATATCTTTAAAGGGACCAATATGTACTTCAATTGGTTTAGTAACTGGAGTATTTATTTGTTTATTTGAGACTCCTACTACCTGGATAGTTTCTCCCGAGAGGGGTAGGTTTGGAATTTCTGCTGCTCTCACAGTAGAACGGGTAGCACCAGTGTCCCCAAGAAAGGTGATATCATTACCTTTCACTTATCCATCAACAAATGGACCTGACTGATCTACCTCTAGAGTAGCGCCAAGCACGCACTCTTCCTCCCCCCTCAGGCACCGTCATTGATTCGATTCAACATCACTTCCATCACATTGCATCCAAAATTGGGGAATCACATTTGTGTTAGTATTTTTACCAACCTGGTCTCCTCCGTGGAACCCTGTATCCGCACTGTATCTTTGAGCATTTACACTATGTGGTAACGGTGGTTGCGGGACCTGATATTGGGTAGTAACTACCTGTTGCTGCGGTGTCTGTTGCACAACTATCTCACTCTGCACCTGTGGGGTTAAAATTTGATTTCCTCCATTAATCCTCTGCACTGATCTACACTCATTCTTCCAATGTCCATACTTTCCGCACCCATGACAAGGAAATTTCTTTTTCGCCTCTTCTCTGCTCATTTGTTCTCTACCTCTACACCCACTGGATTTCTGAGCATTCTGACTAACTCCTCTCATTTGGTTTATTCCCTGAGAATTCAACTGATTTTCTTGCTGCTCTGCTACTTTCACTTGTGCCCACATCACCTTTTCTTTTAACTTGCGATGACGAGACTCAATGTCATCACTACAATACTTCGCATACCTCAAGATTTCATCGATCGTTTTGGCCTGCCAACACAACATATGCTGCTGTATCATCTGGCTAATCTCAGGTTTTAATCCATACACAAACCTATACACAAAATGACCCATATCTTTATCTCCAGTATTCTCAAACACACTATACTGCATAAAAACTTGCAACAACCTCTCAGAATAGGCATGAACAGATTCATTCGGTTCTTGGGTTGTTCTATCAATTTTTACCCAATCCGTTTCCTTAGGGGAAATTTTGCTTTTCAAAAAAGTAATCACTTGATGATACTTTTTCATCACCTCATCCGAAGGTGCTCCTGTTTTGGCATCCCTAGGATATTCATCCTTTGGCCAATCTACTGTAATCTTACATTCAGTCCATAGATCTGCAGGGACATCAATTTCAAATAATCCATCTAAATCTTTCAACAATACTTTCGATACTTTCACAAATCTCTCAACTTGTTTGTACCACTCCACAGGCTTTTCTCTCAATCTAGGAAACTCATTGGTGAAAGACAATATATCCTGTCTAGTCCACGGAACATGCACATAACCTCCTCCTGGAACTTCTCTCATGGGACATTCCAGAGCTACATTTTCTACTTCTCTTACTGGACGCAAATGTATTTCTTTAGCAGCCAATTCTTCTTTCTTCCTCATCCATCTACCCTTCCATCTTTCCACGTCTCCCCATTTTCTCAAGACAACCATTAACTCTTTTGTCTGTAATCGTCTACCACTCGTATTCATATTTTCCATATCTTTTTCAGTAAAATCCACTCTATATGTCTTCTGCAACACCTTTGATCTTCCTATGTCCATTCCCAACTCTTCTGCAGCTTCCACTAACCTCTCATGTAGATTTTTTGCTTTCCAAGTAATACTCTTACACAGATACATCAATTCATCATCCTGATACGTCTTTAGCCTATCGGGACTTATGGTCCCAATAATCATTTCTTCCAGATCTACTTTCAACTTACATACATCTATAGGTTGCGGCTGTGTTTTTCTCCTTTGTAACCCTTTCACCCAATCATCTAATTCTTCAGAGGTTGGACCTATTGGAACTTCACTTCTGGGAATCTCATCCAACTCTATTCTTTTGGGCTGGAACTGCATTATTTCCCTAGGCGCTTCAATTATTGTTAAATTAGTCGGAGGTGTTGATCTAGTAACTGTATTTGGCTGTTCACTTTGGACACTTACAGCATTAATTCTACTATTAGCTGATGTTATAGCAGAATTTAATGGGACAGTTAAAGAAGGTTCATGGATAAGTCTATTTTCAAATACAGGTATTGCTGGACCTAGAGTCACTGGCACAGTTATTGGATCTATTTTCATGTTCATCTGATTCAATTTTTCAACTAATTCTTTAGTTTGTATGGCAAATTCTACTTCTCCTTCCTGCTCTACTTCGCTTTCAATTGGAACTGGTGTCGTTTGAGGTGTCATTGGGGTTTCCATTGACGGTGCATTTGGTGTCACCATCGCTGAATTCTCCTGATAAGGTGGTGGTCGTTTAACTAATATATCATTCAGCAACTCATCATCAGATTCATTCGTGTTGTACCCATAACCAAATTGCTCTAAATGTCTCTTTTTCTCTTTGCATTTGTTTCCTGCAGTCTCTCCTACCATTAAAACTGGATACAATCCTTCAGTTATCTCTCCATTTCTCCATCTCTTCATTCTGTCTTAATGTCTTTCATCATGAAATCTTCCAAACATAAATCTATGTACTCTACCACCTCTGCGTCTTTCTCTTTCATACATTTCATCTTCCCATTCTACTAATGCTTCAAACTGTGTAGGACTAGGTCTTGGGTCTAATATCATCATCTTTTCTCTCAAATTACGCAATACTGCCAAATTAAAGGAACCATGCTCTGGAAAAGCTAGTATACCATCATTCTTCGTATATCCTACCCAATTTTCTAGCCAAATACATGTATGATAACCATATTTTAACATCATATAAGACGCTGGTGTCTTTGGTGAAGGGATAGGAACTCCTTCTCTGGTTATTACTGGTTTGTCCTTTTTAAAGAATCTTTTAATTTTTCCAAACAAAGTCAATTTCTCCTGTTTCGGTTGTTCAAAATACATTTTTTTTTTTTTTTGCTCGTCAACGACTTTACTTAATGCAAATCTTTGTCAACACGATCCACTATAATTCACCAATCGAACTCCTTGGCTTCCCTAAACACCTGACCAATGTCTGCGCGGCACACTCTAACTCTTCAAATCGGAGCTTTTCTACTTCTCCGCTATCCTGTCCAATGCCAGCGCGGCTTTTCTGTGACGTCAGCCTCTCCTCCTGCTGCTGACCCTACCTTTATAAAATTATCTGCACTTTTCTAAGTCCGTTTTCTTTACAATAACTTATTAGTCACAACATAAAACAATACCACACTGTCTGTTTACTAAACAAAGAGATAGTTTTTCACTCTCAAGAACATTACTACCAATACGGGCAAGTATAACAATTCCTCTATCCTTCCGTTCACTCAAGCTAAGAGAGGACCTGTTACTTCTTTAGGGATAAGGCCAAAATTTCACAAGAGGACCTTTTATTGAAAAGGAGGACTTGCTACTCTTCCAGGGATAAGGCCAAATTTTCACAGGTGGACCCTTCGCTATCTCACTCTTCCTTTACATACACACTAAATAGTATCACTAATTTAAACAGACAATGCACTTATTCCCGTGTGATTTCACTTCTCACACTTTTCTTCTGCCTTATTTCAGGCTAACTTTTACTTTGCCGGCTTCCCAGATACCCTTCTGTACCTGTGTTCCAAAGCCTACATAAAACACGATACTAACCCACTTTACATAGACGTTAAACATTTAATCAATAATCAATAAATCACCAAACTTATTCAATAATAACCATCATTCTGCTACCAAAAAAACTGATCCAGCGCAGCCCTTAAATTTCTGAGCCAGGGACCAAAGGAAATCTCGTCATGCATAAATTGCTTTATCAAACAACGGGGCCCATCACACATTACCCATAAATGATCCCTGAGGACTGGCGCTGGATTTACTACTTTACTACTCCTAAACTGAGAAAAATCCTAACTTTAAGACTTTCGGTATTCACAGAAGGCCTTTAGGAGTCCTAAAGTTAGGACTACTAACTTCTGTGAATACCAAAATGAGTAAGTGTATTCTGTGAATACCTAAAAAGTACTAACTTTACGTTTACGTTTACGTTTACGTTTTTGACGTAAGTTAGTTCTGTGAATCAGGCCCATTATGTTTACCTCCCACCATACTAATGCCCTGTGTTAAATAAATCCTAGCGAAAGCTATTAATTTAAAGCAACCTTTTCATTATTTGTGCACAACATGCAAAATGTGCAATGTACAACACAGCATAAACATGCATTAGTACAGTTTTTCAAAGCGCAAACAGTTAATACGTACTCATGCCAACATGATTTAGTATATTATGTAAATTGCGTTTGTCCCCTGTGTAAATGTGTGTATCCGGAGTTGATTAGTTCATGCAGTCAATACATTATTATGGAGTTACTTAATTTCATGAGGATGTATTTTACAAACCTCACTCCATCAACAGCGATCGCCAGGAGGAGATCAAGTAGAGCCATGTCTATGTGACAAAGGTTAAGCCTAGTCTTCGAAGTCCAAGGTCTGAGAATCACTGTCGGAAAATCCAACAGCATTGACTGGGGCAGGGGCCTGAGGATCGCATAGTCTTGAATGCAAATGACGTACTTCTCTACTTCCAAATGCCAACGTTGTCGGTTCCCAAGATCATACAGATACTGAGGATTTATGGGACGCTTATGGTCTTAGGGTAAGTAGGCATAAATTGACATTGATTCCACTGATTAAGCCTGAGGAATCGGAGGATCCTCCTGCTTCCCCTCTTTTGATCTCTCGAGGAGCCTTTAAATACTTGGGCATTCACATATCATTGCACTCTACTGATTACTGGAACCTGAATATGGTATCTTTGTTGGGGAAGTTAAAGAACCAGTTTATAACGTGAGGTAAGCTTCCCATTTCGATAATGGGCAAAGGAGCACAGTATATAATTATATTACTGCCACAACTACTGTACATTTTACAAAACTATCCACACCCCCTACCCACTTCAATCTTTAAGAGTCTTCAATCTGAATTGTCCTCATATCTCTGGGAGGGAGTGCCATTGTGTGTGACTTTTAATACATGTGTCCTATCACTCTATGATGGAGGGCTTAGGGATATCAGACATACAACTTTACTATTGGGCAGCCCAGATGCCTCCAGTTTCTGAGTTGCTGGTGATGTGTTGGTAGAGGGCTCTGCGGCAGACAGCCTGCATGAACGAAGTGACCAAATTGACACCACTGTGTGCTGGTGCATGGATCCCCTCCATATCCAATTTAGTAGACTTCGCCTCTTGGGATAAAATTGGGATTTCCATACTGGGAGACATATGGGTGTCCACAAACACATTATGTCTTATGTAGATTTGGACTTTTAATTTGACTTACATAAAACATATTTTTTTAGTTTTCTCCAGTTGTGCCACGTCTTAGCAACGTATAAGGATGCCATGAACTCTCTTCCTCATTTTAATGCGAGAGAGGCCAAACTGATCCTGGAACATATGAAAAAGAAGCGTATTTCAAGGTTCTATAAGGCATTCTTCAAAAGGGGCAACTCCAGTCACAATGCTGAGACCCACAACTTTTTAAAAGGCCAGTAATTAATTTTCCCAGCTGTTGTTACTCTTTTAGGTCCATTCTGAGAGCAAAGTTTAAACTAACAAAAGGCATTGTGCTTAGAAGTTTGATATTGAAATGGAAAGAAATGCTAATAAAGCAATTTCCTATTTCTGGACCTAAAATAAAAGAGTAGCCTGATTTAGCTATTTAGGGGTGAAGCTCAACTCCACATTAACGTGGAAAGCTTGCTTCCATTAATGTAGACCATCTCTTTAGCACATTGCCAGCTCTACTAAAAGACTGATTAGAACATAAAGCCATGTCTATAGACAACTCTGGCAGTTTACCAAACACATTTTAGGGTCATATAAACTGTTTATGCTTCAGCTCCTTAGGGTACACTATTTTAAGATGTGATTAGGCCTAACTTGCTTGACACCCAACATCCCCCTAAGAAAGGATCTTTTAAATATTAATAAGTAAACCCCTCAGTACAACTTACTGCCACAAGGTAGGGTGCCTGATATTTAAAAATAGAACATGTGCAAAATTAACGTTGCCATGTTCCTCCATTGATTAGCCCAGAAAGCTATTTTCATGGTAGGGATGTAGCTGGATCCTAGATAATGCAAAGTATACATTATAAACTTAATCTGTAACCTTTTACATAAAATGCCTAGAACTGTCATCTAAAGTCTATTTTCATATTTTTTACAAATCCAATTAATTGGTGAAGTTAGACTTTTAGTAAATATTTAAGAAATGTAGGGGTATATGTACAAGAACTGCCGCTAACTTGCGTCAGCGTTAGTTAGCGGTAGTTTTCTTAATGCGTGCCATCGCTGAAAACTATCGCCCTGTTAGCAATATATTTACAATATGTCGCTACATGGCGATAGTTTCAGGTAGCTGCGGTGAAAACTGCCGCTAACACTAGCGTGAAGGCGATACAAAGTCTGACGTTAGCGGGCGAAAACTGACGAAAGGCCAATTTGCAGGCAAAAAACTCACGTTAGTCAGCAGAATTCCACCTTTTTTGCCTCTAGAGGCAAAAATAGCCAATAAGTCCAACTCCAATGAAAAAAATAAAAGAAAAACAATGGAATGCAGAATGGAGCAGCCAGGGACAAGTGCAGCACAGATCAACAACCTCCCCAAACCCCCCAACAGCCAGGATGACCAGCCAGAGTCCCAGGGGAAGAGGACATGCAGACTCAGGGCTACATATATGAAAAGAGACGCATCGCTGGGGGAAACCTGTGATGCATCACTTTTCATAGCGCCCTCCTTGCAACACCATGGCAGCCAAAACCTTGATAGCGCGGACATTCCCTGGGGCCTGGAGGCCTCGTTGTGCCTGCGTCTGGGACACGGAGTCGATCGCCCTTACCTAGTGGTGAAGTCTACCAGGTGGCATGGAGACACGTTGCTGACATGTGTGAGAAGACTGCCTGGTGCCCCTTGGAGCTGTGAACAGTAGAGGCGCTCCTGTGCACCAACGTAGGGAGGTCTGCATCGCATACCACGTGCCACCACTAAACCGGGGTGCACGGAGGGGATTACCAATGGTGGGCAGTGCCTTTCTGCATCACAGGCCGGAGGATGTTGCGCTGGCCAGACGATGTGGAGGGTGATGCCCCTGAGCTGCGCCGAACTCATGTGGCGGGAGCGCTGCAACTTCATGCATAAGGGGGCCCTGTTGCATCACCTGCATCAGGCAGTTCCCCAGCGGACTTGGCGGTGACTGCTGTACCCAGGCTTGTGAAATCCCACCTGGCTGAGGCGCCTGGTGGCAGAGTCACAGATTTGGAGAGAGGGCAGCGGATCCCGCCACGGTGTCAAGGTCCAGGTGAGGAGAAGGTGGGACACGTAGTGAACGAGGCCTGGTGGTCGAGTCGGGCCCAGGCCTAGGGCCTGTGGGTGACTCACCACCAGTGGTGGCTGCTCCGCTATGGCTGAAGAGCGTCGCCCCACTGCTTTCAAGGAGTGCAAGAAGAGGAAACATAACATGATGATAACTTTCTGATATTCTCATGCTATGTTTCCTTTGCGGGCAGGAGGGTGGGTGGGGCTGCTCTACTCAAGGAGCAGGGCAGGGGCAGAGTGGTATGCCCACTCAAGAGCGCAATGACTGTTTGGTCGGCCCTCTCAGGCCGCCCAAAGCAGTCATGCGCACTTCCCTGTTCGCAATGCAGGGTGCATTCCCACCCCTCCAGCCCCTGGCTGAACGCCTTGTCACGGCGCTCAAGAACAATCACAATTCCGCATTGCAGTGTTGTGATTGGCTTAGGGGAGGGAGCCTGGCTGCCTGCTTCATGTTCCTGGAAGCAGACTCAGGAGAGCAGGAGCACAGAAGACACGGGACCCGGCCTCGAGGTAAGATTTTATTATAAATATATTTACAACCCCCGCTCCCCCATGTCCCCACACCTTCCAGTGTCCTTTCCCGCCTTTCCCGCCTACCAGCTGTCTAGTCCCTCAGCAGCACTACTTAATGGTGGGCACTGTGCGGCCATGCGCAGTAGGCGTACCACTGGTGCGCCAAAGGCAAGCCCGTCTGCATCCGTCTGACCCTGGCCCGTGCCCAGCACCGAGGGCCCTCCTCTCGGACACTCCACCGCTACGACGCCAGCACCCTCCTCGCCATCAGCCCTGGACGCCACACCACCTGCCATCTAGAAACACTGTAGAATCCCCTTGCACCCTGCGCCTGCCAAAACTGCAAACGCACATTCTGCCACATCAGTAAACCAGCGCCTCCTGCTGCCCAGCCGACCAACAGTGCAGCCAACCGGCTCAACTACATCCTCCTCAACGTGCGGTCCCTCCACAAACATGCAACAGAAATCTAGGACCTCCTTGACGCCACCTCTTCAGACATCGCCTTGTTCACGGAAACCTGGACAAACCTCTGCTCTGGACCAGACATCGCTATCACCATCCATGACGGCTACAAATTCACCCGCATTGACCACCCCGAGCGCCCAGGAGGAGGCATTGCTATTGTCTAAAAAAGCACACTCCGACGGACCACACACTCTAATGACCCAATGGCTACCATGGAACACCTCCACTTCCAGATCCGGACCAACCCCAACCCCACCCTGCGCGGCACCCTCGTCAAAAGGCCCAATGGCCCATGAACCCCCATTAACCTATGCTATTGTAGACCTCATCACACCCCAGGCTCTCCCATCCACTGACAACATCCTACTCGGAGACCTCAACTACCACCTGGACAACCCCAGTGACCAGAACACCACCACCCTCCAGGCGAACCTCGCCAACATCGGACTCAAGCATCTAGTCACCGCACCAATCCACAAAGCCAGACACACGCTCGGCCCCGTCTTCTCTGCCAGCGGGAACTTCAACTACAGCCACACCATGAACTCTCCTGGACCGACCATCATAGTATACATCACGCCTTCACCAAGCCCACCGTACACCACCGCCATCATCGCCCCCCCAGCCGCAGCTGGATCAAGGCCATCAAAGAACTTTTTGGCAACTCCCTCAGCACCACCACTCCGCCAATGTTTACAGACGACACACTGCAGCGCCCATACTCCACTGATGGAGCCCCAACTGTGCCGACACCCTGTCAGCTCCTCCGTGTCAGTGGACCGAGCATCTGGGGGTCGCTGACTGCCGGGGAAGGTGACAGCAGACACCCTGGATGCCAAATTAGGCTCTGTACTAAGGTAATCATCTAGGCATATGTGTGACCTTGCGAAACCCTATGCCACATTATACCTACATCAGGTATGATGTATGCAGGGTGGGCGTTCCCACGCAACAAAGCCTCTTAAGAGTTGCGCAGCGAAATCTATGAGATTTTACTGCGACAATTCTAGGACGCCACTGCATCAAAACCTTACACCTGCCTAATGGCGGGCGTAAGGGTGACACAGTGCCATAGGGATAGGCCTGCCCCATGCATTGCTGGAGTTGCGTCATGCTTGCAACAAAATTGCAGCAATGCGTAACTTTAGCGCCGACAGATACGTCAGGAATTCTGGCATATCTGTACATCCTTGTGACATGGAGTGCCATACAGTAAATACAATTCACAAAAAGGCAAAAGTAGCCGAAATTAACATTTTTTCATATAGATCTTTCTTTCATGGATACTTTTGCCATAACCCATTTCACATATTGGATAGGAACAACATCATTGACTATACAATTAACTTATCCTGAGATACTAATCACCAAGAAAATGGGTCAGATTGTCAACAGTAATTACAGAGGTCTCAACTGTCAACTCAGTCGGAGAAGTGCCTGTTTCTTCCTAGTCGTCCTCACTATTCGATCTGAAAGTGAGGACGACTAGGAAGAAACAGGCACTTCTCCGACTGAGTTGACAGTCGAGACCTCTGTATTTACGGTTGTCTCCTCTTTATGAAAATAAAGATCTCGTGGTCAGCGTTTGCCCCACTAGCAGCTAATTTCAAGTAAATTTTGACTCTCGATGTGCCTCACAAACAGTTTTTACTACTGCTGTCCGATATGATTCTGGAACCCATGATTAGGTTTCCAATTTACCAGGGTCATCAGTACACAAAAGAACTTATGTCCTGAGGATGGTCTTACAGATGTCTGCACTATAAAGGCTGAAACGTTGACTATCTGACCCATTTTCTTGGTGATTAGTGTCTCAGGAAAAGTTCATTGTATAGTCAATGATGTTGTTCCTATCCTATATGTGAAATGGGTTATGGCAAAAGTATCCATGAAAGAAAGATCTATTTGAAAAAATGTTCATTTCAGCTGCTTTTGCCTTTTTGTGAATTGTAGTATGTACCCTTTTATATAATACAACTTTTTATATAAATTCAGTTTTTCTGAAGTATACTCCTGTGTAGTATTGTTTTCTTGACTGAATGTATTTCAGGTTTATGATTGATTTGTTGTTCAATGAACTAATTTACTTCTAACATGTGTTTGTATTAAGCCACCAATTGGGGCTTATAGGTAATTTATTTTGTTACATTTTGTTCTGACATTGATTCCAAAAAGAATCCCTTGAAGGTATCATTACCTGATCATTTAGATTACCCAAGCCTCCAAGGGTTTATTGGGTTGCCCATTTTTTGTTCAGTACAGTAAATACGGTGCATTCATGGTGTCAGAAGGTGGGCGTAGTGAAAAGTGTGCCAACGCTGCTTAGTTGCAGTGATGCAACACTTTTTTATGGATGGGGCCCAGAACTGCGCCCTATCTTATTGTGGGGCGCATTCCTGAGCTTTTGTTTTGGCGCAGGGCAGCGCAGCAATATTCTTTGCAGTGCTGTCCAGCACCAAAACCTATGAAATGAGTCCCCAAGTGTTTGCACCAATTTTAGGACCAGCTATTTTCTGGTCTTCAAAAACTGCCTCTAACTGAACTTAGTGGCAGTTTTTTGGGTTTTGCACCATACAAGGAATTCATTGTAAATATCGCAAAGTGGTGTTAGCGGCAGTTTTTGCACGGGAATGCCCACCTTGCATCTCATTTTCGTTAACAGAAGTGGCGATCTTAAAAATTCACGTTTACGCCGGAAAAGTTCCGCTAACTGCAGTTAGCAGCAACTTGTAAATACAGCGATTAAAAAAAGCTGCGTAACGTCAAAAAATTGACGCTACGACGGCGTTAAGTTCTTGTACATATGCCCCGTAATCTTTTGAAAGTTAGCTTTTCTCCGCCTGAAGCTTCTGGAGGTTGATTTGCAATAGCCTGTCAGCAGCTGCTCATCCAGTGCTTCACCTTAATGAGGAATGAAAGCTGCTCCTAGAGCAGAACAGTGGTTTAGGACTGGTGACAGGAAAAACTGGTTGCAGGGCATGCAATCTGTTGTACCTGCTGCTCAGCCAGTGTGAGTGTGGTGTGGAATGTTGGTGCGTGATGATGCTGTGGAATGTTGGATGAGTGAGGCTGTCAGTTGGAGTATGGGCTGAGCAGCAGGAAGGCTGCTCCTGGTCGGGCTCTCTGTACCTTTTATCCCAAACTTACTATCATAATAAATACTACCTTAAAGATAACCTGAGCTCGGATCCTCGTTTCATTACAACATGTTGGCGATGATTTTACCAAGTAGAACCTGTGTGTGCTACCTGAATGGAAACTAAAACTATGAAGCCTAAAGTAACTTGAAATTGAAGAAGACCTTGAAGAAGCTCCTCTTGTAACTAAGTTTGGCGTGTACAGCAAGCTGGCCGCCCTGAGCCCCACTAGTGACCACAAGACCGGTAGGCCCCAACCCGGGTGTGCCAGTTCCTGCTAAGCTTTCCATCTACCGGTCTGCTGTAACCGTGGGAAAGTGGAGTTCCCCAGAGGAGCAACTAGTAAGAAGTTTCCCTTTAGTCCGTGTCACGAACAGCGTTGAGGAAGAGGAGTTCCCCTCTGTCTGTGTGGGGAAGAGCGTCTGGGGAGCTACAACTTCAAGAGGTGTCCTTGTTGTGAAGAGCGACTGGTCCCCAGAGTCCGTGTTCAACAGACCGACGTGTGGGAGAAGCCCCGCTCTCCGTGTTTGTGGGCTGAGGAGCTTCCTTCTTCCCTGTCAAGAGGAGGAGCAACGGGTGAGGGACTCGGAGTCCAGGTTATGGAGGTGTGTCAGGGCTCGTGTGTCCCCAGTGTTGGAGTTAAGTGGAGCAACACGAGGGCGGAGTCCCCGGAGTCCGTGTCCCTAACGCCGTTAAGGTGGAGGAGTTCCCTCACTCCAAATGGAGAAGAGCGACGTGGGAGGTGCTGCGAGGTGAACCTGCCTATTAGTTTTCCCTGGACCGACTTTGTGGTGCAAAGTGGTGCGGTGGTTGGTGCTACTCTGGTAAATATTTTTACTTCTCACTAATCTAGCAAAACCCTCGACTGCTGTGTCTGCTTTTTAAACTTTTAAAATTCGTTAGCAACTGTCACCTACCCGCAACGGACTCTCCCCATTCGTTGTCTCCAGCGTGAGCCCTGTCTTCGGCTCTCGGAGTGTTCTGCAGCTTCTATGCAGTGTTGCGCGTGCATGCCCGTGCCACCCGGTACGCTCTAGGTGTTTGTGTCGTCAGCGTGCTGCCTTCTGGTTTTCGGGTTGAAGCCGGAGAGTGTTGGATGTTTTCCCTCAGCGGTATTGTGGCGATCCATCAAGGCTTGCGCGTCCGTGTGCTCCAGCGAGGAGTTCTGGTGCATAAACGTGTGGGAGCAATATTGTTGAACAGCGAGGAGTTCTGGTGCATAAACGTGTGGCAGCAACATTGTTGAACAGCGAGGAGTTCTGGTGCGTAAACGGTTGGAAGTGACTTTGTTAAAGCGGCAAGCCTCAAGTTTGTTTCTTTGTGTTGCATTTTTGGCGGCAGCGGATCACTATCCTCCTTTGTTGGGACAATCATCACTGTCTTCTTTGATATATTAACCGTTTCTGTGCAGGGGTAGGGTAGGAACTCACCCTGGGAACTCGAGTAACATCCCGGGTCCTGACTGTTCTAGCCTAAGTTCTTGCTCTGTATTTCAAGCTGAAGAGTTAGGTTTTAAAATGTTAATGTCTTGGATGAGGTGCTTCGCTGTATATGTCTTTCCTTAAACCACTGTTTATGCTGTGTTTTGGAATTCTACTTGCAAAATGTTGTTCTTTTGAATGACTGTGGTTTGTGAGGGTCACTCTGGGTTACCACCTTGTTGTGGTTATGGGAGACTTAGTTGAGTCTCCTATTGAGTGTGTGTTTGTGAGTTGACTTTTACACGTGAAGTCGCTCTGGGTTATTCCCTTGTCTTTGTTGTGGGAGTTTGTGTATCTCTCACTGTTGGGGGTGTGTGTACGAGAAAGCTCTTAGGTGCAGAGCCTCTCTGGCCTACCACTCTTTTTGTGGTTGTGGGTTGACATAGGCTTGTCACCCTAGTTGGCGCTGTGTTCGAGTTGACTGGCTAGGAGTCACTCGTGTCTACCACTTTTTTTTTTTGTGGTTGGTGGTTGATTTAGGTTTCAACCCTGGTTTTAGGTGTGTGTAAGTCACCCCGTTGGTGTGGTCTTTGAGTTGACTAGTCTTTAGTCACTCACGTCTACCACCTTTGTGTGGTAGGTGGTTGATTTAGGTTTCAGCCCTGGTATTGGGTGTGTGTAAGTCACCCTGTTGCTGTGGTCTTTGAGTTGAGTAGTCTTTAGTCACTCATGTCTACCACCTTTGTGTGGTTGGTGGTTGATTTAGGTTTCAACCCTGGTTTTGGGTGTATCTAAGTCACCCTGTTGGTATGGTGTTTGAGTTGACTGGTTTCTAGTCACTCGTGTCTACCACCTTTGTGTGGTTGGTAGGTGAATTAGGTTTCACCTCTTCCTTTGGCATTGTGGTTGAGGATTGTCTGTGTGCTTGTCCTCCTTTTCCTTCTTGATTTTTAGCTTGGGGGAAGGTCTCATGTGTATTTGTTTTGCTGTGGCAAGTTATCTTCTGCACCGTTGTGGTTTGGTTCCCTGTGTGTTCTCGTTCATTTTCAGCCTGGCCAGCTGGTATGTTCGTGGCATTAGGGGTTTGTTTGTTGTGCGTGGTGTAGTAGTTTGCTGGTTTGTTTGGTGTTGTGTGGAAAGGTGGAAGGTATTTGTTTGTTTTGTGTGGAAAGGGAGTGGATGTGGGTAGGTATTCTCTTTGTGCCTGAAGACTTACTTTCCTTGTCCAGTTTGTTGTTTTCTTCATTGTGAGTACATGGGTGGGCATAGTCATTTTTCATTATTGTATTGCTTTATGTTAACATTCATGCATTTAGTCACTTTCTCCTGTGCTTTGCTGCATTTTGATGTAACTTGCAAGCCCATTGTGCTGTGTTTTCTTGTTTTTTATCCTAACTGGTTTGCCCTTAACCATCTTCAGGTCTTTGCAGTGGATCCTCTTCTTATTTCTGTGTATGTTATTTTTACCAATGTGCGCTTTTTCCTTGGACCATTGCATTGTGCTTTTGTTCACTGTGAGGAAGGGAGAAGTGTTGTACCTGCTGCTCAGCCAGTGTGAGTGTGGTGTGGAATGTTGGTGCGTGATGATGCTGTGGAATGTTGGATAAGTGAGGCTGTCAGTTGGTGTATGGGCTGAGCAGCAGGAAGGCTTCTCCTGGTGGGTCTCTCTGTAGCTTTTATCCTGAACTTACTATCATAATAAATACTACCTTAAAGATAACCTGAGCTTGGATCCTCGTTTCATTACAACATAATCCCTATCAGCTCAAGGTGGCCAGCTGGGGTGAGCCCAGGCACTTCATTAACTTGAAAGGGACTTCCCATTCATAGTTCAGTGTAAGGGGGAAACCTGAAAAAGTGAAAAGCCTTTTTTCCTGAGACCCACACTAGCCAGGTCGGCTCCGAGCCCAGTGAGAGGGAAGCTACCCCCAGGACCAATTTGGAGTGGACACAGGGAAGGGGACTTCTCACCTCTGGGTGGGTACAAGGGAGGAAGGGTTCTTCAATCTTGGATTTCATGAGTAAGTTGCACTGTGGGATTGTTTGCAGTAGGACAAACAGTAACTGCTGAAAAGGTGGGTAGGGTTATCCCTGGGAACTTTTACCCCATTGGTTAGGGAGGGGCCAGGAGTCACCTACACTCACTGGATTGAGCAGACCATAAATGTGCCACCCTAAGGAACTCTCCTCAAATCCTCCTCGAACCCTCCTCCTGGACCTACAGAAAATCAGAAGTGGATTGGACCCTGCTTGCTATAACTTGAGAGGAGCTCTAAAGGACTCGGTCAGATTCCTCCTTTTATACTCAGGATAAAGGAGTGGACCCCAAGAGTTAGTGGGTTCACCTCCTCTGTGGTTACAGGGGCACAAAAACCTGAAGAACCACGTTTTTTCCCATATTCCCAGTTGTCCAGTCCCAACTGGACCTGCACTGGACCTGCTCAAGGCCTTTGTTGAACCAACCCCAAGAGTACAATGAGCCTCCACTAAAGTCTGGAAGCCTTAGGTGAAGAGCCGAGGAAAAGGGAGTTACCCCTGTAAAGAATTCTGACTTCCAGTCACTCAAGGGCTGGAACGAACTACCGGAGCCAGCTCAGCAAATGTGCAACTTTGCTGGGCTGCAGAAACAAGCTTGTCCAGCTTGGAGCTTCTCTGCAGCAGGAAAACCATTTCAGTGGTCCATCAGAAAGAAGGTACCAAATCTCGTGGAGCCCCCACTTGATACAGCCTGCTGCTTTGCCCCACTGGGAGAAAATGACTTTGATTACAATGAGAAAATGTTGACCGGCTGAAGGCTTGAAAAGTATCCAGCTGACGGATGGACCTCAGTGGGCAGGAAATTCAAATTTCTCCCTCCAAGAGCTTTTCTCACCAACAACTTCAGCAGGACCTCATTAAAAAGTTATCCAACTTCACATTGACTTCACCGGATGCAGGCTGCTACCTTGCCCCACTGGAAGATTTTTTCCCCCATTTTGCAGACTAGGTCCAAATGTATACTCCTTTACCAGGCAGTCCTGCTTGGTGTATCTGACCTCAGGATCCATCACAGTCAGCCTTAAAGTGCGCCTAGGTCCTGGTCTACCGTGAACATAGAACTATCAATGATGCTTAGTGCTTTTTGTCGCTATTTTCACTCAAATCTTTTTAAAAAATCATATCTCATGTTCCTCTTATTGGATTTTTGCTGTTTAGGTGTCATTCTTTTTTATTAAAATGTGCTCTCTTATTCTAATTCAGTTTGGGATTTTTATGTTTTTTGGTGTTTTGACTTTATTACTCTTTGAGTACTGCATGCATACTTTACACATTGCCCTAAGTTAAGCATGCCTGCTATGTGCCATAGCTACCATGGGGTTGAGCTCAGAATAATTTAGTGACTTTGGGATTCACCCAAACAAGCTAGGGTTGTTATTCCTTGAAGTTAGTGGACACCCATCCTAAATAATAATCCACTTTCTCACAAAAGGTTTGAATATTGATATATTTTCTATGGGTTTTCCTGATCCATCCCTTAAACTCAAAATAACCTAATGCTATCTGTAATAACAACAAATAAACATTGAAGACCAAAAAGAAACTCACCACTAGTCCAACAACTGATAAAATACAAAAAGGGCCTATTCACAAGAGCATTTATGACATAGGAATTAGTACTACAGGAGAACTCTTTTTTACGTACTCTTACATGACTTTGTGAATCAATCGTGAATCATTCAACGCCCGATTATTAAAAGTGCACAGAGGGCACAATTCTTTCAATTTATACTAATTGCATATGAATATTCCTATTTCATTCCGATTTTAGATGCTTTGCAGCCACTTCAAACTTTTACATAATCTTGCATGCCATTATGCACACAATCAAATTTCAACTTTGGAAATAGATCAAAGGCCGCTATATCAAAAGAAATGCAGTTAATGGCCCGAGATTCAATCCCAACTATCATTGTGTGAGAATTGTAAGGGGTAGACTCTAATCTGTGAATTGTGGTCTGCTCTAAAAGAGGGTATCAAGAGATAGTCAGGCTTACTCAGAAGGAGTTTGCTGTCACTTACTTTTGAAGAACCCCTAGCTTACGCCTGGCATTCAGAGCTAAACCAGGAATACTACAATAGCAATTCAGACTGACTCAGCAACATCTTGCTGAGGCTAACCTTATGTTTATTCATACACTAATGTATGTACAAAATAATGGGAATGCAAAATATCTGTAGAATCCAGCATCATCCGGAATGTAAACAGAAAATGTATATAGAACCTGCTGGAAATGTGCAGCGTTAGGGAAATCCACAAGTCTAGACTCAAAATATAGGGAGGAATTCTTGCAAGATCTTTTTGTAATCTGCATGTGCACATATTGGATAAAAGTAAATTTTATCAATGGCCAAATTCACAAAGTGCAATTGCATTTGGGCAATTGTGCTACGTATATGCAACATAAGTTGTGCACACACAAATCGATAATACACAATACTTACATTTGGCTATGGTTGACACGCAAGAAGATTCCAGCTGGGGAGAAATATGTGCACTTGCTGTAATATGAATTCATACACTATGAGGGATAGAAATTAGATTATTCAGATTTCCATGGAGAGTCAGTGTAAGGCTGAAAAGATAGGCACAAGCAGCCAAGTAACCAAGGGATTAGGCTACTCACTATCTGCTATGCACACTATGGGCCTGATTCACAGAACTAACTTACGTCAAAAACGTAAAGTTAGTACTTTTTGGTATTCACAGAATACACTTACTCATTTTGGTATTCACAGAATGAACTTACTCATTTCGGTATTCACAGAAGTTAGTAATCCTAACTTTAGGACTCCTAAATGCCTTCTGTGAATACCGAAAGTCTTAAAGTTAGGATTTTTCTCAGTGTAGGAGTAGTAAAGTTAGGACTCCTAACTTTAGGACTCCTAAATGCCTTCTGTGAATACCGAAAGTCTTAAAGTTAGGATTTTCTCAGTTTAGGAGTAGTAAAGTTAGGAGTCCTAACTTTACTACTCCTAAACTGAAAAAAATCCTAACTTTAAGACTTTCAGAATTCACAGAAGGCATTTAGGAGTCCTAAAGTTAAGACTACTAACTTCTGTGAATACCGAAATGAGTAAGTTCATTCTGTGAATACCAAAATGAGTAAGTGTATTCTGTGAATACCAAAAAGTACTAACTTTACGTTTTTGACGTAAGTTAGTTCTGTGAATCAGGCCCTTCATGTATATTGAATTACTTTGCTAATTTCCATTTAATGTGCGGTATTATTCCAGCAAACTTTGCTACAACCAACTTCATTGCATGTGTCTTCAGCACAAAAGTCTTGGCTCTCCTCTAATCTCTTTTCTTAAGTGTATCACGTGGACTGCGCCGTAGAGCTGGTGGGTTGTGCTAAACATGAACTCATGAACAGTGGTTTCTAAAAATTGGCTGCTGGCTTGTCTTCCCTTGAGCAGCGTAGGGTCTCACTACATTTTGGGCCCAATTCACAAAGAAAGTTGTGAATCTGCACCTGCAAATTTACACCCACGTGCAAGTGAAGATTTACAACTTTCTGCAAATGACAAACATTCCCAAGATTATGCATGCAGAGTTGTGCCAGACACATGCGTATTCCTGGGAAGGTCGTATGACATTTCCAGTAAGATCCTATACATGCTATATGGAGTTCACCATAGTAAAGAACTTCGCACATGGGCTATTGGATCACCTGTGCAAGTGTACATATTTTTGTTTTTGTTTTCTCCACATGGGAAAGTATTTTTTCCCTGGGAGAAACCCCTTACCCTACATCCCCAGCAAATCTGGGATAATCTGTTCCCTTTCCCATTCTTCAAGGCGAGTTACACCAGCCACTGGCTACATTCGGTCTATGATCCTTTCCAGGATGGAAACGTGAAGGAGTGGAGTTTGTGAATGCCGACAAACACCCATGATTGTGGCCAATCACAAACCTCCAAGACTAACCAACCCGTAGGTTGTATGACAGAGGCATGCATGGCTGAACCATGCGTGCCTCTACCACTCAGCACAACAGCGAATGCCTGTAAACAATGCATTTCTTTACCACGCAATTCCGTGGTAAAGGCATGTTTGGTAAAGGGATGTGTGGTACAGTTCACACCCCAGCCCCTCCGTCCTAAAATCCTGGCCCCTGCCCTATAACCTGACCCGAGCCTTAAAAACATCAGCCCTAAAACCTTAAACTATCCCAACTCCCCCTGCCCTGAGCCCTAAATACTTCCCCCCTGCCCTGAAACTGCCCCTTCTCCCCTTCCCTGAGCCCTAAAACTCTGCCCCCTACCTTAAAACCTATCCCAACCCCCTGCCCTGAGCCCTAAAACCTGTTCCCTGCCCTTAAAACTGACCCTTCCACCCTGCCCTGGGCCCTTAAACCATCCTGTTCCCTTAAAACCTAAAACAGTCCCCCTCCCTTAAAACCTACCCACCTCGGCCCCCCGCCCTGAGCCCTAAAACCGGCCCACTCCCTTAAAACCTACCTCCCCAAGCCCCAGCCCAACTTACTTCACAGCGTCCCCATCCTTCGTGCAGGTTCTCCCTTCCGGTTCCCCTCCCCACCCGCTTAGTAAGCTAGCACGCTGACTGCCTTAACCATGCATAAGCGTGGTTCAGGCACATGCATGGTTAAGGCAAGCGTTGTTTAGCTTGGTGATATGAAACACGTGCTTGAAGCCGCGTTGTAATGCTGTTTCCCCTTGTAACAGCAACTTCCCACTTCTGAGTGGATTTACAGCTGCAGAGATTACCGCATTTGTGGCAGAGATCTCCGCACAAATAAATGGGCTATTTTCTGCCAGGAATCCATTTGTGAGTTGCTGGAAGGTGTAGTATATGTAAGGTAAATTCAATCATAAACATATGTTTACTAACGAATGTGCGTTAGTGACTAGGCCCCATTGTCTGCAAGTATTAGGACTGTGCATGTTAGAAATGGGGGTCTCTAGTTGGCAAGGGCTTGCACCTTTGTCCAAGTAGAGACCCTTCTTCCTAGTCAGGATAAGGGAGTTACACTCCTAAAATAACCCCTGCTCACCCCCTTGGTAGCTTGGCACGAGCAGTCAGGCTTATTCTAGAGGCAGTGTGTAAAGTATTTGCACAAAACCAACAGTAACACAATGTAAGCACTACAAACGGACACCACACCAGTTTAGAAAAATATCCAATATTTTTATATACTTTAAACAAGACCAATACGATAAAAATCCACAGTACAGTACTTTAAAAATCGTCAATTATCACAGTGTCCTTAAAAACAGTTCCTTGATGTCAATAGCTCCGTCTGGGGCTATCACGGCGTCGTGAACAAACAAATCCAAACAGTTCTGGCTGACCCCGGCGTCGCGGGTCAGCTACGGCGTCGGGAAGACCCGCAAACAGTACCTTTCAGAAATGCAGGGCGTCGATGACCTCGCGGTGAGCTTCCGAACACACGGCGTCCGCAGGCGTCGGTTCCGGAGGTCGGTGCGGCGTCGTCGGGGCCCTCGAAGTCACACGCGTTGCAGATCGATCTCCTCTCTGTTGAAGTCAGGAGCGCAGGCATCGGCCGGCGTCGGGTGCTGCGGTGTGAAGTGCAGCGGTGCGGCGTGCGGTGCCCTCAGGTCGCGGTGCGAGCAGCGGCTTGGTGGCGGCGTCGTCGGTGAGACCAGGGTCGTGGTGTGAGATGAAGGCGGTGCTCGTCACGGTGCTGGCAGGTCACGGTGCAGCAGCGGCGTCGTTGTAGCTGCAGCGCTGTCGTCGGCTGACGAACTGGAGTCGATGGCACCGGCATCGGTGGGCCAAGAACTTGTAGGTTACACCACACTCCTTCCACAGGGATGTCATATACTTGGATATGAAATTGGTCCCCCTATCAGAAACCACCTCTCTGGGGAATCCCACACGGGAAAAGATCCCCATTAACGCCCGGCCCACCACTGGCGCCGTCGTTGTCCTGAGAGGGATTGCCTCAGGGTACCGGGTGGCATGGTCCACCAAGACCAGGATGTACCTGTTGCCCATGGCTATCTTGGGATCCAGTGGCCCCACAATATCCATCCCTACCCTTTCAAAGGGTGTTCCAACAACAGGAAAAGGTTGGAGAGGAGCTTTGGCCTTCCTCCCACTCTTACCACTTGCCTGGAAAGTTTGGCAAGACCTACAGTGCGCATCTGACTGCCTTCGCATTTGGGGCCAAAAGAAGTGGGTGATAAGCCTGTCAAAGGTCTTGTCCTGCCCCAAATGTCCTGCCAAAGGCACGTCATGAGCCAGACCCAGTAGGAAGGTCCTGAAGCGCTGGGGTACGACCAGCACACGGGCTGACCCAGGCTCAGCAACCTTAGGCTCACTGTATAGGAGACCATTCTCCCAGTAGATCAGATGTGACCCGGACTGATTACCAGCTGCCTGGTCTGCAGCCTGCCACCACAGACCCTCCAGAGTAGGGCACTCGTTCTGCTCCTTGCAGAACTCCTCCCTGGTGGGACCCCCTTCTTGCTGCCAATGGCTCAGCTCAGAGATGTCTCCCAGTTCGGCTACCTGCTCCCCTGTAGGCACCGGGGCGTCCCCCTCGAGGTCCGCCTCCTCCCGGTCCGTGGGAACTTCGGGGGCCGGTTTCCCGCACCCCCTGCCCTTCCTCTTGGCAGGGACTTAGGCCATTGTTCCAGGCTCCAAGTCCTCTTGATCACCCTTTCCGGCTGCCATTGACCGAGTAGACATGCATGCCCACTCTGGCAACCCAAGCATCTCCAAGTGAGACCTGAGCTCAACATCCTTCCATAAGGACTGCTCCAGGTCGTTTCCTAGCAGACAATCTACAGGCATGGTAGGGCTCACAACCACCCTCAAGGGACCTGAGACCCCCCCCCATTCAAAGGGAACCTGCACCACCATACACTGGCGCTCAGAGTTGTCCACAGCAACTACTTGGTGGAATGCCCCTGGGACTACCTGCTTCTCAGAGACCAGGTGACACCGGACTGAGGTCACACTGGCTCCAGTATCTCTGAGAGCCTCTACCCTTTTCCCATTAATGGTCACCCAGGTGCTATATTTCTTTGTGTTAGGGGGCACCTGGTTTCCTGGGACCATCTCACTGTCCCCTAGTGAGACAAGGGTCATTTCTGCGGGATCCCCACCTCCTGTGGGTACCCCTCCTCCCCAAGCGCTACACTGGCCAACACTTTGGTCTGTCCACCGGTGGGTGGCTGTGTCCCCTTTGGGCACTTGGGGTCCCCCTTCATGTGACCCACCTGGTCACATGCATAACACTTGCGGGGGCTGGTCTCAGCAGGCTTTCCTGTAGAGACCCCTTTCTTCTTATCACCTGGGGGGTGGGAATCTTTACCCTGGGTACTAGTTTGGGGCCCTTTAGAGAACTCCTGTGCTTTACCCTTGTCCCCCCCGCCTTTCTGTTGGGGACCCTGCCCACCTTTGGCTGAGTCTCCCCCAAACGCTTTCTTGTGGACCCTGGTACCTACCCAGCGGTCCGCCTCCATAGCAAGCTTCCTGGGGTCAGTTAGCTTACTATCAACTAGGTGCTGGCGCAGATCTGCAAAACATAGACTAGACAAGTGCTCCCATGCAATCAAATTGTAGAGCCCCTGAAAATCTGTTACATTACTGCCCTTCACCCAACCATCCAGCGACCTTCAGAACATATCCACACATTCCAACCAAGTGTTGGCCTCAGACTTTTTACTGGACCTAAACTGATCCCTGTACTTTTCAGGTGTGAGCCCATATCTAGTGAGGAGAGCGTCTTTCATGTCAGCATAGGTGAGGTCCTGCCCCTTACCCAAAGCTATCTGAGTATCCCTAGCTTCCTCTGGAAAGAGAGGCCACAACCCCGCTCCCCAGTTCCTCTCAGGGACCCCATTCATATGAATAGACGCCTCATACCCTTGAAACCACCTTTGAATGTCATCACCCTTTTTGTACTCTTTACCTACATTCTTGGGGATGTGTACAACCCTGTCTGTGTGCGCTGAAGAATTGCTGCCACCATCTGAGCCGGTTCTACTCTTTAGCTCCAGCTCCTTAATCACTTTCTCATGATCTAACATCATTTTCTTTTCCTCCATGGCTATTCTCTTGTCTTCCCTCTCACTTTCTATTCTGAGTTTCTCCAATTCAAACCTCCTTACTTCCCGCCTGTCCTCCAGCTCCTCGACAAACTACTGCTGCCTGGCCTGGAGGGTTCCCCCCCTCCCAAAAGCACATCCACCCTAGGAACAGGCTCCTCCACCTCTCCATTGAGATCACCAGATTGCCCACTGGCATGTCTGGCTGCTACCCAGGCCCTCAGCGCCTTCTGTAGCTCCTCCTTCCTGGTGAGGCCTCTGACCTGGACTTTCAGGTTCTTGCAAATCGATTTTAACTCCTTGACATTGTAGGCTTCCAATCGATCCTCCTCAAAGGCAATTTCTACTGATGCAACTGATGATACTACGGTTTCAGGCATGTTGAAGTAGCAAGTTCAAACTGGCAAGATCAAAAATAGGCCAAAAAGAAAAAGAATCTGTAAGTGGTACGTAATGGTCTGCGATATGGTAGTAGTGCACACCAATCACTGTAAGTCAAGTGCAAACACAAGTCCTATCCCCACCGCTGACAACCAATGTTAGAAATGGGGGTCTCTAGTTGGCAAGGGCTTGCACCTTTGTCCAAGTAGGGACCCTTCTTCCTAGTCAGGATAAGGGAGTTACACTCCTAAAATAACCCCTGCTCACCCCCTTGGTAGCTTGGCACGAGCAGTCAGGCTTATTCTAGAGGCAGTGTGTAAAGTATTTGCACAAAACCAACAGTAACACAATGTAAGCACTACAAACGGACACCACACCAGTTTAGAAAAATATCCAATATTTTTATATACTTTAAACAAGACCAATACGATAAAAATCCACAGTAGAGTACTTTAAAAATCTTCCATTATCACAGTGTCCTTAAAAACAGTTCCTTGATGTCAATAGCTCCGTCCGGGGCTATCACGGCATCGTGAACAAACAAATCCAAACAGTTCTGGCTGACCGCGGCGTCGCGGCATCGCGGGTCAGCTACGGCGTCGGGAAGACCCGCAAACAGTACCTTTCAGAAATGCAGGGCGTCGATGACCTCGCGGTGAGCTTCCGAAGACACGGCGTCCAGAGGCGTCGGTTCCGGAGGTCGGTGCGGCGTCGTCGGGGCCCTCGAAGTCACACGCGCTGCAGATCGATCTCCTCTCTGTTGAAGTCAGGAGCGCTGGTGTCGGCCGGCGTCGGGTGCTGCGGTGTGAAGTGCAGCGGTGCGGCGTGCGGTGCCCTCAGGTCGCGGTGCGAGCAGCGGCTTGGTGGCGGCATCGGATGGCATCGTCGTGAGACCAGGGTCGCGGTGTGAGATGAAGGCGGTGCTCGTCACGGTGCTGGCAGGTCACGGTGCAGCAGCGGCGTCGTCGTAGATGCAGCGCTGTCGTCGTCTGACGAACTGGAGTCGATGGCACCGGCGTCGGTGGGCCAAGGCTGCGGTGCGGGATGAGGGCGGTGGGTCGTGTAACATACGAGCGGTGCCCCCGAACAACGGTGCAAGCAGCGGCGTCGAGTCCGGCGTGGAGCGGCGTCATCGGGAATGCCACGGCGTCGTCGTGAAGCGAGGCGGTGCGGAGTGCGGTGCCCACAGGTCGCGGTGCGAGCAGCGCCCCGGTGGCGGCATCAGCAGGCGTCGTCGGTGAAACCAGGGTCGCGGTGCGGCGGTGCCCTCTGCAGTGCCGTCAGGTCACGGAGTCGGCAGCGGCATCGTCGACGTCATCGAGTTGCTTTTCTTCTGTGGCAGCACAAAACACACAGTCCCCAGTGCTGAGGGCAGAAGAACTTGAAGTCTTTGCTGTTCCTGAGACTTCTTGAACAGGGGGCAAGCTCTACCTCAAGCCCTTGGAGACACTCACAAAGTAGATTGCAGAAAGTCCAGTTCCAGTCCTTTCACTGCCCAAGACAGAAGCAGCCACTGTAGGCCAACACAGCAAAGCACACAGCAAAGTGGTAGTTCCTCCTCACAGCTTCTCCAGCTCTTCTTCTTGGCAGTCTTCTTGATCCAAAAGAGTTCTAATTTTCTGGGGTTTGGGTCCCCCTTTTTATCCTCAATTTCTCTTTGTTCTCTGAAGGGAGAGAGGCCTTTGCCTAGTCCAAACCAGTTCTGGTCAGTCCTGGAGCACTTTGTTGACAAGTCTCCTTCTTTCCTTTCACAGTGCAGGCCAGGGACATCAGACGCACCACAGGAGGTGGGGCCAGCATTGTGGAGGGAAGGCCCAGCCCTATTCAGGTCCCAGGTGCATCTCCTCCCACCCATCTACATGTAGATCTTGCTATTCAGCCCTGTGCTGACTCACCCTGTCTCCTGGCATCCCCCAGCCCCTGTCACTCACACTCCAGACAAGGAATACACAACCTAGCAGAGGCAGGCTTGGATGGTTAGACAAGAAAATACCCACTTTCTAAAAGTGGTATTTTCAAACACAGAATGTTAAAACCAACTTTACTAAAAGATGCATTTTATCATTCTGAGTCCAGGCATACTAAACTCGAATTTCTACCATGTTCCCTGGGTCAGTTAGGATTATAAGCTGTAATAATCAAAACTGCCCATTCTGGCCTATGGGGAACAGGTAGCCTTGCAATAGTGAAAAACGAAATAGGCTGTAATTCACTATCAGGACATGCCACACACACCAGGGCATGTCCTACCTTTCACATACAATGCACCCTGCCCACAGGGGTACCTTGGGCCTACCTTAGGGGTGACTAACATGTAGAAAAAGGGAAGGTTTAGGGACTTGCAAGTGTGTGCACTTGCCAAGTCGACATGGCAGCCCCAGGCTGCACACAGGCTCTGCAATGGCAGGCCAGAGTTACACTTTATGGGCTGTTTGCGTGGGTGGCACAATCCAGTGCTGCAGCCCACCAACAGCATTTGATCTATAGGCCCTGGCACTCGCAGTGCACTTTACTAGGGACTGACACATAGATCAAATAGGCCAATCATGGAAATACCAATCCATAACACATTTTGTACAGGAGCACTTGCACTTTCCCACTGGACAGCAGTGAGGAAAGTGCGCAGAATCATTACACCAGCAAAAACAGTCAAAAACCAGGAGGTCAGAAAGCAAAAAGTCAGGGGAAACACGCCAAAAGATGCCAAGTCTAACAGTGCATTACACCTAACTCTCTTATTTCGAGACATAAACTTATGTTTTCTTCTCTACCTAAAGATACAGGAGCCTATTCACAAAGTTATTTTGGAGTATCTGAAGTACTACTCCTGGGGCCGTATTAGATATATGGCGCACTTTCCCTGCTTGTGCCACGGCGCACCTTTCAAAATGTGCGCTGGGTACAAACAGCGATAGTACGCCGCATTATGCAGAGTGCACTGCCCCCAGGGAAACTGCGAACATGTGCTGCCCTCAGGGCAGCACATTCAAGTGAAATACGGAGCAGCTGCTTCACAGCCGCTCGGTGTTGCACACTGCAGGCAGCACACCGCCCGCACTGTCAAGAGGGGAGAGAGATCCCTTTGCAGGCGGGTGCAGTGAGTGACTGCATCCACCAGCAGGGAGATGTCTGGGTGGTCCATGGGAACCCCTTTCCCCCCCCAGAAGGCTGCCTTTAGGAGGCGCACTGAAAGTGTGCCACCTTTTTGTGGTGCATGTTTAGTGCACCTCCTAAAGGCATGGTTAGAGCAAGACCACTGACCTTGTCAATGTGACTGCTCTCCCCCTCACAGCTCCACCACTAAGTGCTGCCCCCTGAGCTCTCTGTGTGCAGGGTGTTCGAGGCCCTCCTCCACCCACAGGCTCCTGCCTGCACCTCATCACTGGTGGTCCAGTGGGAGAGCACTCTGCTCTTCTGCTGTTCAGCCTCTGCCTCTCTTTGCCTCTTTCCTTTTGTGCCCTCTTTGTCTCTTTCCTCCGTTTGCCCTTCTGTCACTTTTCACTTTTTTACTTCTCACTCTCCTCACTCTTCTCACTCTTTCCTTCGCTTTCCTTCATTTTCCCCCACTGCTGCTGCCCCCGCAGCCCCCCCTCCAGTGTGTCCTTCTCGCTCCCGCCTCCCAGCTGACCCCGCCCTACCTCCGATCTCTACATAATGGCGGCTGCTGAAAGGCCGCGCCGCTGGCGCGCCGAAGGCGCACCAAAGGCAAACCCGACGGCGCCCATCCGCTACCTGCCCATGACCAGCGCCAGGGATCCTGGTCCTCTGACCGGCCACCACTACAACTCCTTTCATATGTCCTTATTATTTTTGCACATATGTTGCAGGACCCAATGAAAAATAGAACTGTGATCCTGGGCGTTGTGTGGACATATACAGTACGCCGACGTTTCGACCCTAAAAGTTGCGCAAAGCTGGGATGCGTCAAGGTGGGTCTTCTTCAGGGCAGGAGGGGGATGGGCAGCCAAAAGGCAGATTATCAATTGCCTCCAACTCAAAATATGGGTTTGCGAAAAATCCACATGTACCTCCACCAGCCGGTTGGAGCGCTTATTCAGTAAATGACTTGCACCAGTCGTTTGAAGTCCTGTTTTAAATGCCAGTCCGGTGAATTTCGTGATCTGGCAGAGAAACGTCCGTCCGTCTGTGGCTTTCGACTGGTGCAAGTCATTTACTGAATAAGCGCTCCAACCGGCTGGTTGAGGTACATGTGGATTTTTCGCAAACCCATATTTTGAGTTGGAGGCAATTGATAATCTGCCTTTTGGCTGCCCATCCCCCTCCTGCCCTGAAGAAGACCCACCTTGACGCATCCCACCTTTGCGCAACTTTTAGAGTCGAAACGTCGGCGTGCTGTATATGTCCACACACGCCCAGGATCACAGTTCTATTTTCATTGGATCCTGCAACATATGTGCAAAAATAATAAGGACATATGAAAAGATTTTTCTCCCCCTCTACTGCACGTTCAATCATTTCTGTATATAGTGTACTGTCTTTATGACCAATCACCACGTCACTTTTTCACCACAGTCACGTATTTCACATTGCAATTGAAATTGTAAATTGCGACAGCCATGTTTGTCTGATTTATTTTTTCTGAATACAAAATTGAATTCTAATTTTGGTGTGTGCTACATATTTATTATTCTTTTTCAAATCATTAATATGTGTTGGAAGTAAGCTGTCGCTACTTATCCTAAGCAATTGAAAAAAACCCCGACAGAACCATTTTTCTATTTTTATACGTATACCCAGGTTCTGAGGGACACTGGGTTGCCCCATTACGTTTGCTACCACTACAACTCCAGCACCCTCTATGATCTCAACCCCATATGCAACAACAACTGCCAGCACTCTACGCCGAACAACACCCATGGCCCTTTCTCCTGTCTACACTGCCACCGCACCTTCACCCACCTCCATACCCCAGCAGCATCTCCATCTCCCAACCTACTGGACATCACCGCTCACAAACCACTCAACTGTATCCTCCTCAACGTACATTCCCTACACAAGCACACCATAGAAATCTGGGACTTCCTCAACACCTACTCGCCCAACATTGCCAACCTTACGAAAACCTGGACTAATGCCAACTCTGCACCCGACATCACCACCGCCATTCCTGACAGATACAAGATCTTGCGCAAGGACCGCCCTATCCATCCAGGAGGAGGCATTGCCATCGTTCACAAAAGCACCCTCCGCATGACCACCCTCCCGGACAACACAACGGGTCATTGTGTTGTCCGGAGCACCTCCACTTCCAGATCCAGACCAACCCCAAAACAACCCCAAAACAACTCTTCATGGAACCCTCATCTACAGGCCGCTCAGCCCCGCGCTCCCTTTACCAATGCCATCACCGACCTCATCGCACTCCAAGCCCTCGCATCCATAGACTCCATCCTACTCGGAGACCGAAACTTCCACCTGGATAACCACGATGACTCAAACACCGCCTCCCTCCTAGAGAACCTCGCCAACATAGGACTGAAACAACTAGTCACCACCCCAACACGCACAGCGGGACACACACTTGACCCCGTCTTCAACGGAGGAAACAGCATCTCCTATAGCCACACCAGAGAACTGCCCTGGACAGCTCACCACTGCATCCACTTCTCCTTCAAAAAACCCACTGTACACAAGCACGCGCACTGCCTCCCCCGCAGAAGCTAGAACCAAGTTACCGAAGACCAGCTCACCTCAGCCCTCGTCAGCACCCCACCCCCGACTACGTCAGACGCAAACACCGCAGCACGCAACCTCCACCGCTGGATCACAAACTGCACCAACACACTTGCCCCCCTCAAGAAAGCCACCGGAAGACACATCAAGAAAGCAATTTGGTTCACCCCTGCACTCCAAGAATCTAGACGCTCCTGCAGACGACTCAAAAACACATGGAGGAACAACAAAACCCCAGAAGCATGTGCCGCCTACAAAGCAGCCACCACCACACACCACCAACTCATCAAATCCACAAGGAAGAAATCCCTCCAAGACCGAATCCTCACCAACGCACACAACACCAAAGTACTCTTCTCCATCATCAAGGGACTCGCCAAACCCTGCAGCAAAACAACAGACGTCCCACCCTCCCAAGACCTCTGCAACAGACTCAGCACCTTCTTCCACCACAAGATCAAGATGATCTACCACAACGTCGACAACCAAGACCACCTCACCGCTCTGTTGTGCCCTACACCAGTAGACACAAGTAGCCATGTTGAGTTTCCAAGCCTCCTTTATTAGTTCCTGCTCCAAGTGACAACAATCTTAACTCCAGCCAGCTCTGGTCAAGTACCAGCCTCACCAGGAGCAGCCTGCCTAGCTGCTCAGCCCATCTCTAACTGACAACACTCATCCACTCAGGCACCCAGGCATTCCATTCATCACAGTCACACCAACATTCCGTAACCAACTCACACTCTGGCTGAGCAGCTAGGAGCACCTAGGCTGGTTTACATATAAATGCAATATAGAGGATACAACATTATCCCTTTCCTTTTAAAAGAAAACAAAAAAATAACAATACATCAGTGGAAGAACTATGCACAAGAAAGCAATTGTGTTCGAAACTCAGGGATGCAACATAAAGCAAACCATCACGAGAGAGTGAACAATAAAACAAGAAAGGATTGATAAAATACAACATACAAAAGTATCAATATCCCCCATCCTCCCCCATGAAAAATTATTAAAACATTTTGAAGCGTAAACAAATTGTAACATCATGTAGAGTGACACAAAGGGAAACACACCCCGCAACACCAATCCCAACTAACATCATGTAGAGTAACGCAAAGGGCCACACACCCCGCGACACCGATCCCAACTAACATCATGTAGAGTAACGCAAAGGGCAACACAACCCGCGACACCGATCCCAACTGCAAAGGAACTAACACGTATATGGGACTGTTGTATTGGGCTAGCACCCATGTTACACACCCTATGTAGGGATGTACCTTTGTACATGTAAGTGGGGTTGACACCCACAACCCAACCCTGTGTAAGGGTTAACACCATAACCAGGTATAAGGGAGCTCATCCATATACCTACCCCCATGAAGAGCTCACATACCCCCATGTAGGGGTGACAAACTGTAAATGTAAAAATGGGACAGTGGCCCAAACCCACTGTGAAGACCACCCACTTTAACACTAGGACGTCCCTTACGTAAGGGAACCTAAACTGTGGCATCACTAAAACAAATATGCTGTAAATGTAAAATCTCTAACTTAAGCTCTAAACGATGCAAACTACATTGCAAATACCGTGAGTAAATAGGCTCTGTCGCTGAGCAATACATGAAAATCAAACACCGTAGAAGATAGTAAAACCTGTAAAGCCACGCCGGTGAGCGATCTCTCACCAGAGTTGTGCTAGGTCAGAACTTTCCCTGCGTAAAGAAACCAAAAACACAACAACAACAACCAAACTGGAAGACTTGACTATACAACACCAGTGAGCGGGGTCTCACACGAAGTATTTGCAAACAATGAGCTTTTGAAAGGTAGACAAAGACAACAGAGTTGTGCTACTCTGTGCACTCAGGTACAGTGCACGCCACCTGAAACATGTTAATAATGCAAATGGAAAACGTAGAGCCATGGCAATAGCATTAGTAAACACATTAAAATATTCGCCCACTTTGCATTATGTATGCACACACAGTTTAGGAAGTGGAAGCAGTGAGCCCCAGAGCAATGTCAAACCACATAACCTATAAGTAGTAAAAAACAGTCACAGGGCCAGCAGAATCCAAAGAAGCAGGTGAAACCATTTCAACGTGTGTACCAGAAAACGGGTCTTCACCAAAATTAAACAAAGCTGGTGCAGCAAAACCTTACCCTTGAGATGTGCATGGTCTTAATCACGCTCAAAACCAGTTGTAGAGGAAATGGTTAACTGGCTCCAGAGAGGAACAAAGTGGGCATGGCAGGAACAATACCTAGAGTAACGTTACCTCCGAGATACTTGAAATGGAGAGTCCCACCAAAAGAGTCCAACGTCATTGATTCCTCATCTAGTTCTGCTCGTGGAAACACTGCGTTGTCCTCGGACTTCAAGTCGTTTTGTTAAAACTTTATTCCATGAAACAAAAACAATGTGGTTGGCAGTAACGAAGGAAGAGCACCATAAAACATAAGTGCGACAGCCAACCCTAAGATGGCGGCACGCTGTCGGCGTTGCGCTGGGTAGCTCCGGGCGCGTAGGTGCTCCAAAAACGTCACAGAGGATGCCTCGATGAACTGCGCATCATGAATGAACTATCGGAGGCACAGCAGGTAATGTTGCGCGTGCTATTTGTAACTCGCGCCTCAGACTTTTGAACTGCAACACGGCGGTTGAATAACGCCCGCAGTCTCGATGTCTCAGCGGACACCACCAATGAAAGTCAAAAGGTGTATAACCTCTCTTGGCTCGTAAAATACAATAGTCGTCTCACAACTCATTTCTCGCAGACGCTGCCAAAACCAACTGCCACCACTGTCACTATAACTGGAACAGAGCATTGGACTAGATAAATACTAGGCTCATCAACAAACAGTTGCCAGGCACAGCAACCTGTTAAAATGGTTGCTCAAAACAAAAACTTGCACAGTGCCCAGTCGATCCTGTGTGGCCCTTAGTACATCCTCTCAATCGTCATGTGCACTCACTCATCGCAGAGTATGGAACATCTCGATACAGTGCACAGGCCAAGACACGCAAGACTTGCAGAGAGTCCAACTGCCACAATGCAAAGTAAAACACCAACACTTTATTCTTCTGTGCAGTCAGTCATCGCAGTGCCCAAAACTTCTTGATCCACGTGCCAAACAACTGAATGTGCACCTCTGTAGAAAGCATGAGGACTGCTTTAATGAATTTTGAGCTGTGGTTACCAGTCATCCACTCTTAGTTAATCTCACCACGCGATGTGGCAGGATAACACACATGTCGCGTTTGTGTGCAGACCAACACTTGCACACAAACATAAAGTACCTTCTTTTGTGAGATGAATGAAGCATGTCCAGGCTGGGCAAGGGTGGTTTGGGCCGTCCGTTGTCAAGGACACTGGTGGGGCTGGCTTGCCTGGAACTCCATTCTGCTTCATGTAGTTGCTTTAGTTTCTCGTAGTTTCGCTGGTTACTGTAGTTTCTTGTAGTTTCTTTGTTTCTTGTCTTTTCTCTTGGTTGCTTTACCAATGATCCATGAAAGACGCATGAGTAAGTCCGCTCGTCGCCAAAATAATGTTGTGCCCTACACCAGTAGACACAAGTAGCCATGTTGAGTTTCTAAGTCTCCTTTATTATTTCCTGGTCCAAGTGACAACAATCTTAACTCCAGCCAGCTCTGGTCAAGTACCAGCCCCACCAGGAGCAGCCTGCCTAGCTGCTCAGCCCATCTCTAACTGACAACACTCATCCACTCAGGCACCCAGGCATTCCATTCATCACAGTCACACCAACATTCTGTAACCAACTCACACTCTGGCTGAGCAGCTAGGAGCTAGGCTGGTTTACATATAAATGCAATATAGAGGATACAACATGCTCCTGCTCCCCCCTCATGCAACGCCACCCTACAGACCCTGCTCAAATGGATTCCGCTAACGACAGAAAACACCTTGAAGACCATGAAAAGCATCCACTCAGGAGCAACCTCAGATCCCTGCCCACACCACATCTTCCACAGAGCCACATCTGCCATCGTGCCTGAACTATGTTGGACGATCAACTGCTCGTTCAAGACCACCACCTTCCCCAATGACTGGAAACATGCCGAAGTCAACCCCCTCCTGAAGAAACGCTCCACGGACCAGACAGACCTCAAGAACTTCAGGCCCATCTCCCTGCTTCCCTTAGCAGCCAAGGTCATGAAAAGGCCGTCAACACCCAACTAGCAAACTTCATCGAACCTAACAAGTCCTGGACATCTCCCAATCTGGATTTTGAAGCAATCACAGCACTGAGACCGCCCTATTTGCTGCCACCGACGACATCCGCTCCTTCCTCGACCAGGGCGAAATGGCAGCCCTCATCCTCCTGGACCTCTCGGCTGCATTCAACACCATATCCCACCGCAACCTAGCCACCAGACTCCATAGCATTGGCATCCGTTGCAAGGCCCTTGACTGGATCCGATCCTTCCTCACTGGCAGAACTCAGCGGGTCAGACTCCCTCCCTATCGCTCAGAACTGACAGAGACCAACTGTGGGGTGCCCCAGGACTCCTACCTCAGCCCCACCCTCTTCAGCATCTACATGGGCCTCCTCACAACCATCGTCAGGAGCCACGGGTTCAACATCGTCTCATACACCGATAACACCCAGCTGATCCTCTCCTTCACCAACGAGCCCAGCATCACCAGACACAACTTCCAAGAAAGTATGAAAGCCGTCACCACCTGGATGAAGTACAGCTGCCTGAAACTCAACTCAGAACAGACAGAAGTCCTCATCCATAGCTCCACCCCCTCCACATGGAACGACTCCTGGTGGCCCTCCACCCTCGGAAATCCCCCCACCCCAACGAACCACGCACGAAACCTCGGCATCATACTAGACTCATCGCTCACAATGAACTGCCAGATCAACGCTGTCTCCTCGACCTGCTTCAACACCCTCTGCATGCTTCAAAAGACCTTCAGATTGATCCCAACCGAATCCAGAAAAACTGTCACACAAGCACTCATCAGCAGCAGACTGGACTACGGCAACGCTCTCTACGCCGGAATCAATAAGAAACTCCTTTGCAAACTCCAGACTGTCCAGAACGCCACGACATCCCCATTGCAGTCACATCACCCAACACCTTTGTGATCTCCGCTGGCTTCCAGTCGAAAGAAGAATAACCTTCAAACTCCTCACCCACGCATACAAGGCCCTTCACAACACCAGACCCGCATACCTGAACAGCCGCCTCTCCTTCCACTTACCCAAAAGACACCTCTCATCAGCCCAGCTCTCACTGGCCACCGTCCCACATATCAGCAAGAAAAGACCCGCATACCTGAACAGCCGCCTCTCCCCCCAGCACCTTGAGACCCTCACGGGTGTGTAGCTGTGCTTAACCAACCCTGATTGATTGATTGCCTCTGTGCCCACATCCAAAATGAGTGGGAGAGGTATGGCGCAGCGGCCCGGGCAGATGACTCCGAAGCAGGGAGCTCAAGGTTCGATTCCTGGCACCGGGGGCAGCTCAGCCCTGCACCCTGTGACTCTGGGCAATAGCTTGCTTAATCTCCCCGACGGCCCCCAGCTCCTTGAGACCTTTAGGGGTGATTAGTTCACGCTTTACAAATACCGGGTTGTTATTATTATAATACAGCACAGGCGCAGAGGCAAAGGGATTCCTTCATTTGCACCCCCATGAAAATGATGGGAACACCCTGTCATGATAGCACTGCCACCACATGTGCACCAGTGCTATCAGTTTTACAGAAGAGGATGCATAAGCGTCTGCAGCCCCTTCTGTAATACTATTGTGCCCTGAGAGCGCACATAGCGGGCGCACACAACCGTTGCGCCCCCGACACACAGTGGATAATACGACACCTGTAGTACTCTTTTACATACACTTACAGACCTGTGTGAGTTGACGGAAAACATCTAAAATGGGAATACTCAGGGAATATTCATATACAATTAGTACAAATAGAAAGGACTGTGTCCTCTTTGCACTTTTACTAGTGAGGAGTTGGATGTTTCGATGGTAGAGTCATAAAAGCATGTAAGAGTACATAAAAGAGTACTCCTGTAGTGGAACTTCCCAAACTCATAAAGGTTTTTGTGAACTGGTCCCAAAGTATTTTCCAGCCACTTTTGGGAAATGGGCGCTACCCTTCTTTCTAATTGGAGCTCCCTCTTTCCTTTTGTTAATGACCTCTCTCTATTGGTCACTACAGAAAAGTGACGAGAGAAATGAGGAAACAAACAAAAGACATTTTACCACCAGTTAAAGTGTGGTTTTTGATCAGGGAACGGCACTTAGGGAAGACACAGACAAGGCCTTGTTAATAGTCTCTATAATTGACAAGTTGACAGAGAGACAACTCTTTTTAGACTGTTTCTGTGCACTTCACATTTTGAAGGCGTGGAATGAAAGGAGCACGTCTTATAGACAGATATTCCTCCTCCCGCACTGCGGCTTTTATCAACGTTTTGTTCAACAATGTTTCCCGCCCAGTATGTTTTTCAGAGATAATGCCTGGTGAGTTATGGTCTGCGCATAAAATGGCAGTAACAATGCACCGCAAGCACGCAAGACGGCGAAGCGCAAAACAGCCCGCAGCTACCATGAACTCTCTCCCTTCAGCCCCTTGCCTGGTGTCTTCATAAATGTGGCGTCTTTATAGAGTGTGCCTGAGAGTGGACAATTCCTCGTTGAAAGGTAAGTGCTCTTTTATATGAATAAACAAAGAAAGCTGATCCATTGCTATGGCAATCGTTTATTGGAAGCCCACTACTGGTTCGTAAATCAGCGTTATCGCTGGCGCATCGGCGCACTTCCCAGGTGAACTCATCAGCGTCAGCAGATGTCGCGCGGGATACCGAGCGCTAATTGAAACAGGTCTCCGGCATTCCTTCCCTCTCGTGCGGCACTGGCAGTAGTCAAAACAGGAAGGCCTTGTTTATAATCTTTAATTTAACTTATTAAAATGCTTGTTGCAAGATGTCATGACCATGCTTAAGAAAACATTTGTTTTCAATTTGCAGCTAGATTAAGAAGGCAAGGTCGGGAACCATGCATGAGCGAACAAGCAGTTAATTTGTAAAAGCGGTCCAAGAACAAAAACTAAACCTTTTCCTTTTAGTCTGTACTTCTCGTCTATGTTCGAAGTGCCGGCCATCACTGATTTGGAAGGGCCTGCATTGAAAGAAACAGTTCACGTGCTGCGTGCCCTTAGTCTAGGCAGGGCCACTGGATTTATGCGGCACGAGAGGACCAAATCATGCTGCAGGGATGACTACATTATACGGCAAGAAAAGGCAAATAATGCGGGGTGACGTGGCACATTTTGTGATAGTATTAATTATTTTGTCATTTTTACCCATTAGTACCACTTTGACGCACAAATACAGCAAAAAAGCTACTGAAAGATGCCAAGCCAGGGCCATTCACTGCAGTGCGACACTTGTTGCTAGTTTTTTAATAACTTTGATCCATTAGAGCTCAAAACAAATATTTTTTGTTAAAACCTGCAAATTATACATGTTAGAAAGTTTTTTTGGGTGAAGGGAGGTGAAACCCTATTTGAGCAACAGCCACAATCCTTGTCGGGGTGAACCACAAAAAAACACTAAATTAACCTTTGCTTAACCCTCTGGTAGCTTCGTACAAAAGCAGTCAGGCTTAATTTAGAGGCAGTGTAAAGTATTTATACTGCACACAAACAGCAATAAAGTGAAAACACAACCCCAGAAAAATCCCACACAAGTTTAGAAAAATGTAGTAAATTATTTGACTACAAAACGACAAAAATGCAATCAGTAGAACTAGAGATATGCAATTTCAAAGTTTTAAATTAAGTATAGCGCCTTAAAGCTCAAATTGCCAACTGTGGTTATCTGATCGCGCCGGACTGGGACAAGGTCACAATGCTCAGGCTGACTGCAATGGAGTGCGTGCCGTATAGAGGGAGCAGGTTAGTCTCACTGAGGGGAAGCAGCTTTTACAACGCGGGCTGAGCCACGCGTGCCGTTTCCCCACAAGTGGAACTATGCTTGCCTTAACCACACATATGCCTTAACCACGATAGCGTGGTTAAGGCAGTGCGCAGTCTAGATGTGCTGATGGGTTGGCACAGGAAGAGGAAGTATCGGGTGACGTGGAAGTGGTCTGATAAGTTTTTTGGGGGGTTTTTGGGCGTAGGTTTTATGGGGGTAGTTTTTAAGGCTGGGGGTTGAGTTGTTTTCAGGGTTGGGGGTTGGGGTTGTTTTTCGGGCTTGGGGGAGTTGGGGTTCTTTTAGGGCTTAGGGAGGGTCGGGTTGTTTTTAGGGCTCTGGGAGGCAGAGTTGTTTTTAGGGATCGGGGGTCGGGTTGTTTTGGGGGCTCGGGAGGGGGTCAGAGTTGCTTTTAGGGCTCAGGAGGGGGTCAGAGTTGTTTTTAGTGCTCAGGAGAGGCTCAGGGTTGCTTTTAGGGTCAGGGCAAGGGGGCTGGGGTGTGATCTTAACCACACATATCCCTTTACCAGTCATGCCTTTACCACAAAATTTTGCATGGTCAAGGCATGCGTGGTAAAGGCATGCATGGTAAAGGAATGCATTGTTAAGACGCATTTGTTGTTCGGGCAGCGTTGTAGAGGCACGCGTGGTTTAGGCATGTGTGTCTCTGTCATAACACCCTCACTGAGGATTGTACCTTATGTCCTTGATGTGGGGCTTTGCATCGCACTCTGTCGGTTCCGATGAGGAGCTGAGAGGGTTGCGATGCAATGTCCTGCATGGAGTTGCACTGCATCTGTTTCAATGAGGCTACCAATCAGGGGCTGTGAGGTGCTACGATGTGAGATCCTGCGTCGCAATGTGTCGAGTTGCGTAACGCTGCATCAGTTCTGAGGAAACCCACAGTTGGGCCAGAAAGAGCACAGTCTGATGCCAGCTAGGGGTCGAGGACCTGGGGGGCACCTCTTGGGGATCATGACTCACTCCATCAGAGGTCAGCAGCAGGGCACAGGCAGGTACAGTTGAGTCTGGGCAGCTGGACAGATGCAGAGCAGGTCTCTAGCTTGTTATGTAGCTCAGAACAGGAGGCCAGTCAGCTAGCCCTTGTAGACACTCTGGTGGTTCTGGGTTCAAGGAGCAGGTCCAGTAGTCAGGCAGCAGGGCACTAGGGCAGCAGGACAGTTCTTTTCAGGTTTTTGATAAGGCTTGCTCCTCTGCTATTCTTCCAGTCACCTGTGGAGTTCCGCAGAGGTCATCACTTAGTCCCACGTTGTTTAACGTGTACCTGCAACCCATCGCAGATATCATAACTCCTTTTGGGATTTCCATAGTCTCCTACACAGATGACACCCAGCTGTTCTTTTTACTTGCCCCTGACGTGGATCCCTTAGTGTCCACCTTGGGACCGTGTCTGGAGCAAGTAGCCAGTTGGATGACTAAATCTTGCCGTAAGTTGAACGGAGATAAAACTGATCCTTGAGAACAATTCCCCTCACTCTAGGGCTCTGTGTTGACCGGTCTATCTTGGTCCCTGCTGACCCCAAACTAGCTATAAAAAGTATGGGAATGTGGCTGGAAAACACTCTGTCCATGGAGACCCAGGCCACTAAAATTTCTGCCATTTGCTTTGGAATCCTGCGTAGGCTGTGCAAGATGTTGTCTTTGCTCCCTTGCCCCGGGAGGAGGCTGGTAGTCCAGGCTTTGATTCTCTTGCGCCTGGACTACAGCAACTCCCTCTACCTGCATGCTCCTAAGGCAGTTATTCGAAAACTACAAGTTGCACAAAATGCTGCTGCACCCACGATGTTAGGGATCTTTAGGTTTGAGACAGCCAGACAGGGTTTGATGGCACTCCACTGGCTACCTGTTACCCAAAAATGTAATTCAAATACTCGTGCATGGTACACAGAGCCCACCATGCACATGGTTCCCCTATTTCCCACCAATTTGTTATCCCCTACTCCTCCACAAGGCTTCTTAGATCCACCAACTCACACCTGGCCACCATTCCCACTATCAGAAGACCTAGAAGTGGAGGATGGTCTTTTTGCTTTAATGCAGCTAAGGTCTGGAATGCCCTCCCTTGGCCATCCGATCCACAAACACTGAGCTGTGTTTTCAAAAATCCCTTGAGACCTTGCTTTTTAGGAATGGATTATCTAGGTGATTCCTCTGCTATGTGTTGAGTGGCTCTCTTTCTCTGTTAGCACTGGGATGCCTACAGATCGCCATGCACTCTATAAATCCCCTTTTATAGTATACTATAGTCCTTACAGCAGCAGGGCAGCAGAGCAGTCATTCTTCTAAGTCTTCCACAGGTCCAGAAGTGATCAGAAGAGTGGGCCTGAGGGTCCCATTTTTATACCTGATGTCCCCTTTCAAGTAGGAGAAGCTTCTGGAGTCCCCCCCCCCAAAAGAGTTTCTGGAGTTTATTGCCTCCCTTCCCTGGTCCCAGTCTGTCTGGGAGCACAATAGGCTAATGTGAAGTCCTTTGTGTGTGAGCTGAGCCAGTGCCTTTGAAGGCAAGTGTGGTAAGTGACAGCTCTGCCCCCATCAAGTCCGGATGGCCCATCCTGATAAAAGCCCGGACCCTCTATTATGATACTGTCTGGGAGGAATACACAAAGGCTAACTGACAACTACACCTAGTCATGTGACCCAGGAAACAGGCTGCAGGTACCAAATGGTTAGGATAAGAAAATGTAAACTCTCTGAAAGTGGCTCTTTCAGAATTGTGACTTAAAATTTGACTTTACCATGAAAGAGGGTTTTGAATTACAATTCCTCAGACACCAAACATGATATTCCTACCTGCTCCCAAACAAAAGTTAGCACTTATGAAATATAATAAGGGAGCTCAATGTTATCCTACGGGAGAGGTAGGCCTCCCCATACTGAACAACAAGTTTGGAAGTTTTTCACTACTAGGACATGTAAAACTTAAAAGTGCATGTCCAACCTTTTGAATACAGTGCATCCTGCCCTATGGCCTACCCTAGGGATGATGTATATAATACAAATGGAGGTTTAGGCCTGGCAAAAGGTTTATTTTGCCAGATCAAAAAGGCAGTTTAAAACTGCAGACACAGGCTGCAATAACAGGCGTGAGACATGTTATTCATGGCTACGTAAGTAGATGGCACAATAAGTGCTGCAGGCCCAATAGTAGTATTTAATTTACACACCCTGAGAACCTTTAGCACCACTTTACTAGGGACTTATAAGTAAATTAAATGTGCCAATTGGGTGTAAGCCAATTTTGCTATATTTTAATTGAGGGAGCACAAGCACCTCAGCACTGGTTAGCAGTGCTAAGGTGCACAGAGTCCTAAAGTCAACAAAAAAGAGTTCAGTAAAACCGGAGGGGTGAAGGCAAAAAGGATGGGAGACTACCACCTAAGGGTGTCAGGCCTAATAATGCAGATCATGACAGATTATGTGTCAAATGCATCGCTTCCGTAATTGTGCAGAACATGCCACAGAATCGCAGAATTCTAGTGGCCCATGCCTGAGTGGTGCTCATAGCTTCTGGGTAGCATGAAACTTGAGCCCTGTGTGGTGATGGCTTCCCAAAGAAAGATAAGTAGTGTACATATGTACGAGATACATAAAAATATAGACTTGTGCAATCTGACAGTACATTACAGGAGAGTATGTGGCAATACAGCCAGAGATGCCAACTTTGGAACTAGGGAACCAGGTGCAAGTCCCAGTGTAACCTCAGCATCCTGTGATTCTTGGGCAAATCACTCAATCTCTCTGTGCCTAAAAAAATGAATCAGACCTAGTGTAAAATAACTGGTGCTCATGTAAAGTGCTCCAGCGCCCTTGGGCTGAGTTTGTGCTATATAAAACTGCAAAAATAAAGTAAATAAAAAATTTACATTAGGATTGCCTGGATGATCCCAGCCTAGGATTTTTACCTGCCTCCTCATGATCCAAAATATACTTTTCCAGATTTTTTTTTTAAATCTGTGCATCCACAGTTTGGAAAAGAATGCATTTCACTCATAGCTGTAATTACAAAGGATGGTTTTGCTTTAGCAAACTTACTGAATGAGCACTGCACACATGCAAAACGACCATGGGCAAAATGTGTACAAGGGTATGTGGTCAAACATGTAGCAGGCAAAGAGGCAAGCACATCACTTATTCTGAAAGGGATGGGTCATTGGCAACAACATCATTAGGAGTACATCTCATAGATTTCCCACAACTCCCAGTAGAGGAGGGTATGGCCTTTTAAACTGAGGACCAAGGAGAAAAGACAGGTATCTCCCAAACCCATCTACAGGTTGTATTCCATGCACATAATTGAATAATTGAAGAGAAAAGCAACCATTCTGTCACAAACACCTGCACGGAATTAGATGTGTGGCCTATTGGGACAGGCACTTCCCCTACATGGTAACAGACATGAAACCGCTCCACTGAATGACCCACCTGCATGATATCTGATATTTTGGCATTTTTCTTTTGGCCTGGCTCACACAACAACCATGCGTGCATGGCATGGTCTATTCCATTTTGATAGTTGAAAAACACAGAGCCTAGCTCTGTGGTGTCCAAGGGTGCATAAAGCATATCCTCAACCTGACACAAGACTATTGTATGTGTCTGGGTACATATACATTAAGCAGTGGTGGCAGCTTATGTCATGTTTTTCGAACTGATAGAAAGGGTGTGCTGCAGACCAGCCTCAATTGAGTAACGTTCTGTTTCAATGTCATGCCCACACCCTGTGCTGACATCCAGAGTGAATGTACATGTGTACTGTGTGTATGTCGTGCTGTTATAAGGGTTCCATGTTAAATGTGAGTGTCTGCTTGACCAATTGTTGGTGGCTTCCGGGAAAAAAGGCACAAAATAGAGATGTTGATTAGCCTACTCAGACATGCATGTGTATTGCTGGCATTCATGGGCTTGAGGGAACATCCCTGGTCACTGAAGTGTGGGAGGATAAAAACATGGCTGCCTTAAAATGAAGCAGGGATTTCCGTCATCAATCATTCTGACTAGATCATCAATAATTTTTATTGTGGCTGTCCCAGTGATGTGTCCAATTCTTAATCCAGATTGACAGGATGCCAGTAGATGATTGGTTTTGATACATTCATTCAACTGAGAGGTCACACATTTTTCAGTTGTTCTGCCAAGCTAGAGCATGTTACTGATTGGTCTAAAGCTTTCCAAAAATCAGGGAGGCAGTCATTTTTTTTATCATTGGTCAGATTTAATCTATTCTTTGGTTAGTAGGTAATGAGCCATGCTGTAATCATTAATTTATGATAAGGAGCCAGTAGAGGGCAAGATGTAGAAGGTGGTTTTTATTACATTTGCTGGGAGCAAGTAATTGAAGTGGGTGTAATTTGTAAAACATGCCCCTGGAGTATGAATTTCCAGTCCCCAGCATTCCATATACACACCTTATACCACATGAATTGTCAGATTTCCATCTCGCTCACCTCAATTAGATTCCAAGCCTTTACCCCACCCCTGGGCTAAGTTAATTACTCTGCTCCCCAGAAGAGGGATCAAAGGCATCCCCACACAGTAGAGCAATTCACAGTGCCCAACCACCTAGTTCCTGGGAAAGGAAGGCGTGGGGAGGAAATCTGTATCTGTTAATTACATTCTCACACTGCACCTGGGCTGGGACAGCCCAGGCCCATTGGAACAAAAGAGGAGGGCCAGATCTTTGGAGCCAGCACAGGAGGGGTATGCCTTGGAAGTTATGGTGGGAAGGAATCAGGCATCTGTGTCAACAAAGGGCAGAGCTTAGGCTCTCAGCGGAACTCTTTCCACAGACAACCTGGAGTTGCCATTTTGGATTGTCCCAGAATGCTGTGCAGGAGGGTTGGGACAGAGGTGAAAGAATATCCAGGGGTGACTGGCCTCCCACTTAAAAGCTCTCACACAAGGGAAAGAGAGTTGAGAAGACCATGCATCTGGGTGCAACAATGACGAAAGGACCCACAGCTGGAAGGAGGAGTCACCTGATGCCCTGCAAAGATGGACTTAGGACTTTGATTTCAATTGACCCCCAGTACTAGAATTGATCTCTCCAGGCCCAATGGCTCTGAGGAAACGTTGGGGGGATGGACCTAGTGGAGGTCCTTGAATGGTTCCTCTAGGACATCTGTGGACTGGTAAAAGACTCTACTGACACATCAGTGCCCTTCAAGAAGCCAGGGTGCTCTAGGGCTGGGGAATGTGGCAGGGTGGGTGTTTTGCTGGCTGTTTGCAGAAGGGCTGCTCAAGATTCCTCCACCAGCAGGAAGATAGCAACAGGAACAAGGCAGAGGACAGGTCTGGTGCAGGGAGTCAGAAAGTCCAACTCCCTGTAACAAGCACTCCTTTAGAGGCCAGGAGCCCTGGCCAGGATGCTCCTGGTGACCAGAGCTTATCACCAGGAGCAAAATGACACCTCCACAATGCAGTCATTGCTATGGGGCCCGAGATTCAGCCCAGTCCTCCAGGAGGACCAAGCAGAAAATGAAGCATGTGGTGCTTTGCGGCAATGGAGAGAATTTCCTCAGGGGAGGGCTAAGGCTCTGGGGATAAGCGTAAAGTTGTTTAATAATTTCCTGGAGAGAGGAGGGTGCCTGGGGTTCCCCTCTTTGGGCCCACATTTCCCCAGGGGTCGCTGCAAACAAAGGGGACCAGTTTGCTCTAACCTCTGAACTACCTGCTTACACCCACACCGGGCAGGGACAGTGCACAGCTCCCGCCTGCAGGCGGTAACCAAAAAGGGCTTGCTCCCACCTCAGCAGAAGCACACAACAAGATGAGGCTCCATAGTGCAGGAGTGGGCTCCCTGCGCTGCCACTAAAAAATGGAGACAAAGGCTGGACCGGGGCACCCGAAAATAAAGTAAAGACACCATTTCCCGCTAATAAAATGTGCATACACTCCGTCGGGAGTGATCCATAATGCCCCACGAGTGAGCCTAATTTGCATATCGTCTTCATGAGGTGCACTATGAAGAGCAGAGGGCACCACCATCACTTTTTAATGATTAATTGGGGGCTGTAGGGAGTGCAGCGGGACATCTCTGATGTCTCCTGGGGCGCTAAAACTATGACCCCAGGAAATGTTTCCATTGTTTTTAGGCAATCCCAGACCTGGAGGTTTAGGTCTTGGGCTCTGGATTGTTGGTACACACATTGTTAAATTGAAAATGTACTGACCACATTCCTTTTGGCAATGAAAAGTGTGTAATTATATTGACTGCTATTGATGATTAGTACTGTGTTAACTGATTTAAAAAGTGTTGCCATGTTCATTTTAAACATGTTTTTATTAATATTAATGTGTTGACAACCTGACAAAGCCAGTAGGCTTGCCTTATGTATTCGCATCAGTTATAGGTGGGGGTATATTGTGTTCAGGACCCACTATGGGTGTAATGTGATATGAGAGTATTAAGAAGGGTATTTCCATTACCCAATGTACATATTTGTAATTTAATGCATACTATTTAGTAGAGGGCATGAAATAAAAGTACTTCTCCTTTTTAAAAGAAAAACCTCAGACTGCACAATAATGTATTGAGTGTTGCTGTCAAGTACCAGTAAATTGGGATTGCCAGCCAACACTACCTCCCCGTAGTAGGCCTTGGACCGCTCTGATTCGCTTTCCTGAGAGAGTCAAATGGGGTACTTGGCTCCAAGTAAAACAACAATTGTGAACGTATTACTTGTGAAGGACTCACATCCTTTGCAACTCATAACCCAATTTCATACAGTATCCCATGTGCCAAACTCCATTTAAGTCTATATAAGTCCCTATGACTGCTCCACAGAGTTGGAACACACAAAGAGGAGGAACTGCCCCAAACCAATGTCAAGGCCTTTGATAGAGGGATCCACATCCCCTGTCTGGAAAAAGACTATGGGGCATATTATCAACTGACAGAGATAAATATCGCTAAGCGCACTTAGCGCGATTTTAGTTATCGCCGCCTATCGCTGGAATTAATCGCTGAGATAGCGCGTTATTATCAACGGCTATCTCCAATGCGATAAAAATTCCAGCGAAAGCGGCAAAATGCTGGAATATCGCTGGTAATCCAGCGATAATATTACAGCGATAGGGAATTCCTTGATAATAAGCCATGGTGGATTTAGCCTGACAATCCACATCCTATAGGGTAATAGAGCTAAGTCAGAAATTTTTCTGACGTTACAATCCAGAGTTAATGGGGCCTGAGCACGATTTTTATTGTCGCTACGTGGGTATGGGGCATCGTTGTAAATAGCGCGAAGCTGCGTTAGCGATGTTTTCCCATGTAGTGAATGTGAGGCACGCCTACTTTGCATCTCATTAGCGATGAGATGCAAGGCGTTAGTGAAACGGGTGCTAACACAAGGAAACACACGCTAAAGCCTGTTAGCATGTCCTTGTTAATACTGCGATAGAATTATCGCCGCTTTTTGGCCGAAAACAGCCGCTAAAGCGGCGATAATTGTCTTGATAATATGCCCCTATAATGGTGGGATCCAAACGTTCCCACTTGCTTCCATTTTCTTCATTGCCCAAGGGACGGGGTACTAAGCAGTATACTGGAAGAATTCTTGAGATCTAGAACAGGTGTCTTGTTCAGCCAGTTTCCCAGAGGTGTGATGCCATCACCAGTTGTAGAGGTGGGTAAGCCAACAAATTCAAATGAAGGCCAGAGCCGAGCCGAGGATCTGGCTTGGCTCTAAGAGCCCATGCAGGAACTGAGCCTTGAAAATGGTTGACTACAAACACCATGTAAAAATATGATAAAGGTTGGTCAAAATTCAAAAAAAGCTTATTTCTTTAACAAGGAAAAGGATTTCACCTTAGGACATCAGATTATATTATTGCATTTCAAATATGAATCTAGAAAAATTGATGGTACCCCACCCCCTCCCACACTGAAGACAGTGCCATTAGTGAACTAAGAAGCAGGTAGTTTTCATGTGCACTATATGTGGCCTAAATTCCTATTATACACAGAGCAACATTATAGTCTTATAAATTAAACACAAAATAGGTTTTTGTATACTCTCCTCCTGAGCTCACATACTTCAAAGTGCACTCATATACAATAATGAAGAAAAAGGAAGCTTGGTGAAATAAAATATTTGCTTAGGATCACGCAATCTGGTCAAATGGGGAAGCCGGGATTGATCCCTGGTTTTCCATTTTCACATTGTGCAATTCAGCCACTAGATGGGTGACTCTTCCTCTCTCTCAAAGGTTCCAGTTTGCTATAAATACTTAATGAATAATGTACGAGCAGGCGGAAGGCAGAAGCTACATTATTTCTCTGCTCGCCATTTGCTTGAATGTCCTAGAGGACCCTGAGCTGAGCCAGAGCCAAGCATCTGACTCAAGCCTAGCTTGAGCCTTCAGTAGTTTTCCCACCTCTAATCTGTTGTCTTCAATTTAGGTGAGAGGAGCTGTGATCTTGAAGCAGCTAGCTTGCTAAGAGAGGGGAAGGAGTGCCTGGCCGCTACAGGTTGACAACTGGAAAGAAGAAGACCAGCCACTGTGCCCACGAACACTGGGGTAACCTAGGAAATTACAGACTGCTGTGGGGAGTGTAACTGGTGCTGCCCCAAGTCTGGAGGTGTTCCCCTGGTTTCCCAGCCTCTCTGACCTATCCTCATCACCTGATCATCCTGTAAGAGGTGGGACTGCTGCCTTGATGATCTGTCAGAGTGTTCTGCAGCTATGAGTGACCACGATCTGAAGTACCTGCAGCTACAAGCGACCATGTCCTGAAACACCACCAGCTAAGAGTGACTGCACCTACCCCAGAAGGCATTATCATGAAGCGTCAAAGTTACTGTTACTGACTCTGCTGACCAATACGGTCTCCATTAAATTCGCCCGCACATCGATTGAGTCTCTGGATAGAACAAAGTTGGCGTCATGAGCCATAAACTAGTATAATGTACATGCTCAGAAAATCCAAATATGGCGGGGCATCTAACTCAGGAACCCCGGTGACTTGCTGATCATATCCAAGTGTCAATACCCAGGTAAAGTTGGGAACTGTTGAATCCACACGAGTGCCTCACACTTTGAACTAAAGTGAATTCTGACAAAGGCATAACTTTAAAGTCTCAGTGTTAGGACAGTTTAAGAACCGACCTACATGTCACTGGCCCAGGGAAGCTGCTTGCACATTCTAGAGAGAGCCTGCACTTCAGCTTATATTAAACCTGATTCGTTTCTATGTAGAAAAGGCCATGGTACATGTGTAGAAACTTATGCTTCCATTTTTTCTGTGTATAGTATTACATTTTGGAGTGTATTAAAGTACTTCTGTTTAAAGAAAAGAAGCACTGGGCTGGATCATAACTATGTCTCAGCTCATTATGTTTGGTTTATGAGTCTCTACACCCACACTACCTCACTGAGAAGTCTTGAATTGCTCACATTGCTGTCACTTAGGGTCAAATCCTGAAGGGATATACTTGGTGTTTAGTTTGCAAGGTCATAGTAGGTCAAGCCTGGGACAACCTAGTTAAAAGGCCATTAATCACAGTGATTGGGCCCAGTGACACCTGCAAGTTCTTGCACCCTCAAACAGGTTCTGGCATGACCCCTTCCACAATCCCCCCCCTAATTTAAACATACTAAAGACTCATAGTAGTAAAAGTCATGGGGGGTTGTGCTGACTAGAAAGCAAGCTGTTATATCTCACCTTTTTTAATAGAAGCGCCGTAAATCATCAGAAGGTGTCCAGGTACAACTGACAGATAGCCCAGAATGACACCACCCATACCATTCCATAGTTCCAAGATGGAACACCATGAGTCTGATCATGAGTAAACTATTAATTATCACAGCCGATAACAATCTCTTGCCAAGAAGCTTTGGAATTTATTAGATATGAGAATTATCACCTATTGTGACTTTTTGGGAAATGGCATGCAGATTTTGGTGCAGTTCCAAATGTTCCAATCTGTTTTTAATCTCCTCTGGCGTTCGTTAATGCCTTTGAGGGCCTTTCAGAGGAGGACCTCTACAGTTGTGGAGGGGAGCGGTTTTGGCTTTTGTGTGGGATTAGATCACTCAGCAGCCTGCAGTTCCACCGGCTGGGTACTGGAAGTAAAAATTACTTCTCTGCCTCCTCCTCTAGTACCACCGGCTGGCAATACACCACCACAGTCACCTCAATTTTTTGGAGGTGCAACTGAGCTGCTACCTCCTGCCAGCACCTGTCCTCCTTGGTGGTATCGGTTGAACTTGGGGATCAGCCTCCCACAGGACAAGCAGGATTTTATTGTGAAGAGAAATGAAAAGAGCATGAATTTTAGCACCCATTGCAAGCACATTTGTATAGTCAGTCAGACACACTGTGGTGCGGGTTCTCTGGGGCCAATGTTTTTTTTTTTAATGTGATTCTGTGTTTCTGTGACTTACATATTATTCATATTGAGCCTGTATCACAAATGTAAACTTACACAGTTGTGTAAGTTTACTCTTTTCAGTATTCACAAAATTGCAATTTAATATAAGATAGGACAGACCTATCTTTTTATGCATGAAGTTCTGCGCCCGACTGCTGAGTCTCAGTAGTCATAAAGTTACCTTTAAATTGCTGTTTTGTGAATACCGAAAAGAGTAAACTTACACAAACATGTAAGTTTACCTTTGTGAATTATGCTCATAATTACTATTTGCAGTACTTTGTGCTGATTAATATACCTCAATCAACTGCATAATTAAAAAAAATAATTAAAAGAAATGTTTGTGCTCAAGGGACGAAAAAGAAAAATAGAAAAGATTAAATAAATGATTTCATGGAGTGACACTTTCTTTCACTCAACACTTAAGTTTAAAAAAAATGACTGGACTGCAAAGTTACAAATGTTGCCATCGAAAAACTTTGATGCTTTAAATTTATGTCATGCAACTTATTTTACTACGTCATGCAACATTAATAGAGCTGACCGTGAGGGTGACATGATTTTGTATCTACTATTGGCATGCAACAATAATTCCAGTAGCTCCACTCTTTCCATACTCCCAAGTCCCGTCCTGAGTCCCACTGCGTACACCACACACTCACCCCTACTTCATTACCAGTACAACATATATTATTCCTATGTTAGGGAGCAATTGAGTGTCAGGTAAGTTTGACATCTTAGGCTATGGGTTGGACTATGGACAGGGTGGATGGTTAATCGAAAGTAGAGGACAGACCAGTGTAAGAAATGGCATTTGAGGAAGAGACTTAAGAAGAAGCCGAGGGAGAATTTGGGGGCCAGTGTTGGGAATGGGATGGGATGGGGTGGGATATACGTGGTAATTAAGGCATGAGAGGGCAGTGGACACAGGGCAAGGGCAACATGAGCACACCTCTTCTTCCCTTAATTTAAATGGATGAGGGGAAGAGCAAAAACATAGGAAGGTGATAACTTAAAAAGATTGGGGATCAGGCTTAGGAAGGAGCAAGGAAAGAAGGGACTAGCTTAACAAAACACAAAAAAGTCAGAAGTTGTTCATGAAAAGGAAGTGTGGCCCTGACTTACAGCTCGTCCCAGCAGCCACATGCTCCTTCGCTTACTCCTTGCTATCTTTTTCATGTTCCCGCTCCTCTTTAGCTATCCCTCAGGTTCTAGAAATCAAGACACTTATTTAATAATGTCACTGCCAACTGCAGAGTTTGGCACAAGTAACAAAATACCAAACAAATCTGAAATTATTGCTAGGCAAAGAATCACTGTAAAGGCTACACTTCTATAGTTTAAAAATCGAAAAAATCAAAAACTAAACGATAAAGGGCCAGATGTAGGTAACTTCAATTTAGCGAGTCCTTAATAGCGATTTTTACCGAATCGCTATTAAGGACTCGCTAAATGGAATGTAGGTAGGAATCGCTAAAATATTAGCGATTCCTTAACATTCCTTAATAACGAATCGGTAATTGAGATTCGTTATTAAGGAATACCTAGTTATTCATTCCTATGGGCTAGGAGGCCCATAGGAATGAATGGGAAGATATTCACTATTAGCGATTCGGTATTACCGAATCGCTAATAGCGGAGGTATTTCAAGGGTGCCAGGGTGTCCAAAGGACACCCTTTGCACCCCTGAAATGTGCATGTGTGCACATGTGGCGCACATACATGCCCTAAGGGCATGGATGTGTGCCACATGGCATATTTGAAAAAGCAAAAAAGTGCTTTTTTAAAGGAAATCGCTACTTACCACCAACTTGAAGTTGGTGGTAATTAGCGATTCCTTAAGGCTCAAGTGCACTATTTTTAGTGCTACGTACATTGCATTTAAGGAATCGGTATTTCCGATTCCTTAAATGCAAGAACAAAATAAGGAATCGCTATTTTGCGATTCCTTATTTTGCATGTAGGTATGAACTCACCTACATTGCACTCAGCCAAATACCGGTCGGTAACGCTGAAATTCTCCAAATTTCGGCGTTACCGACCGGTATTTCGCCACCTACATCTGGCCCATAATTGTTTTAATAATGGGGGAAAGGCTAAAAAAGATCAGGAAAACATTTGAATTGTAATTGTATTCTAATTGCATTTATATAGCGCTTACTACCCCTGACAAGGCGTTGAAGCGCTTTTTCGGCGAGTAGCATGCCACCCCAGAACCCAAAAAGGATTAGTGGTGAATTAGTATAGAGAAATATGAAATTAATTTGACCGGTGGACATGTTAGTCTGTTATTTGGATTGAAAAAGGAAGTGGAGGGATAGAAGAGGGAAGGGTTTGCATTTATATAGCGCTTGCTACCCCTGATGAGGTGTTGAAGCACTTTTCGGCGGGCACCACGCTACTCCGGATCCCAAACAGGATTAGTGGGGAATTAGTATAGGGAAATATGAAAATAATTTGAGCGGTGGACATGTTAGTCTGTTATTTGGATTGGAAAGGAATAGTGAAGGGATAGAAGAGGGAAGAGTCTAGAAAGTTTGTTTTTTTGGAGTTCATAGCAGTAGGAGGAGATTTGGGATGAGTAAAGGGGAGTTGGAGGGGGAAGAGCCAGAGGGAAGGGTTTAGAAAGGCTTGTTTGGGAGATCTGAATAGTAAAAGAGGTATGAGATGATGCAAGGAGGGGTAGAAGAGGAAAGAATCTAGAAAGGGTTATTTTGGAGATCATAGTAGTGGTATGGGGTTTGGGATGAGTGAGAGAGTGGAGGTAGAGGATATATTGAGAGAGGCATAGGGTGAGAAATAAGGTAGTGCATTGGAAAGAGTAGTAGAATGAGGTTTGAGATGAGTCAGAGTGGAGGTAGAGGATATATTGCGAGAGGTATAGGGAGAGATATAGGGTAGTGCATTGGAGATGCTGAATTGCAAGCAAAGTAATACATATAAAGATACATAAGTACATGGAAGGTATATATGCATAAGTAAGGTACTATATGTAGATTTAAGTTGGTACACTTCGTTGCTTCGCCCCTCCCCTCTCCTAGAAATAGGCTGTTAAAACAAATAAGGATAGGCTCAGACTTCTAAACTGTTTGCATTTCTTTCCTACGCATGCCAATACCATACATGCCAACAGACCCAATTCAGCCAGGAGACTCCTGATTTTTTAAGCCACAAATTGCTTTTTTGGCTCTCTCCCACTTGAAATTGCCTCTCCTCCACTAGAAGTCTATGGGGGAAACATCTCCTGATTAGTGGTTTTTAAATCGCCCACTTTCCTCTTCTAAAATGTTGGCATAGATGCAACATATCAAATTCAGACGTGAGGTTCACATTTTTTAAGTAAAAAATGCCTTTATTTTAGCTTATTCATGTCTGAAATTGCCCTCACATCACTGCAAGCCAATGGGAAAATAAACTCCTGTTTTTTCCCGAATTCTCCCTCTTTCCTTTAATCCCTCTGCGTCATTTTTTTCTATTTGTTAATTTAGACGGTAATGTAGTAACTTGCCTTTATGCCTACCAATGTTTGGTAAATAACAAAATAAAAACACTTAAAACAAACAAAAAAAGAGAACGCTGATGATGGTGGCCGTTTTTGGAAGAGTTCACTTTCTGGGTATGCAAATTCTGTGACACAGTTAAAACCAGTGTAAAGTTGGACTCCGAAAGACAAAATGTCGTATATAGAAAAACAAACCGAAATATAAGCAACATACTTTTTTCCAATGTCGTATTTGGCTAGGAAGTGTTTATATTACTTGATAAAAAATTGTTTTAAAATAAGAAAACTAAACAAGGCCTACCTTTCTTTCTACAGTATTAGATTCGAGAGGAAGAAAATGTATTCTAGATCTAGTGGTGTCCTGTATTTCATACAGAAAATACTTTCATCCATCCAGGTAATTGGGCATTAAAACAACAAAACAACGATTAAAGGAAGGAAGCATAAGGGAGTGCAAAGGATAAATGTAAGAGGGCTAGGGAAAAGTTTGATCCCACAGTAAGGGAAAAAAAGGGGAAGAAGGGAAAAACAAAGAAAACAGGAGGAAGTGGGCTGCAGAAGCAGAAAAGACAATAAACAGAAACACAAGGACGTGTGTGAGATGTATGGACACTAGGTAAATTAGACAAAATGGAAACTAGGAAAATACAAAAAAGTTATATACAGTTAGAGAGAAGCCCACGCTGCATTGCTATTGGGGAGACCGTTAATTGAAATCTAAGGAGAGTGTATATGATTTACAAGCACTAGACGGAATTCCTTCCAGCGTGGTGGTGGTGGCGGCGGAGGATGCTGGCTTCCCTCTCTGGGGTCTCCTCTTCTTTGACATTCCTGAAAAGAGGAAATTAAATGAAGGTACTGTTTATTAGTAGGTGAAAGAAAGATTTTTCCTTCGGTTTTTATTATCTTATACTGGCAAAACCTCTACTCATTCCTACAACTCATAATTCTTCCACTCAAACACATACACATAACTATGAACAAGGCCCAGACAGTAAATCCATAATACGTCAAGAGTAGAAATTAGTGCAATTGTTTATTTAAAATCTTTTACTCTTTTGGGTATGTTTGTTAAAAAAGCAAGCAGCAATAAATACACAGAGCAAACTTGCCAAAGCAATTAATACAATTGAATACAATAGTACATTTCATACACAATAACACCCGTTATATTCATAAAAACATCAAAAACATATTTCTAACACCAATTTCTCAATTGCTAAAAGAGAGATAAGAAAGACAATACACTTTGTCATACAAAGTTACACACTCGTAGAAAAAAGGCCAACTGAAACCCAGTACATTGATTTCCGTTTAGTATCAACTGATCCAGCCAGCAATACGAATTGTGCAGGTGGTGCGTCGACGCGTTTCGATGGTGTTAATTCACTTTATACCATCTTTCTCAAGACAAACATATTGCTCTCTTTGTTATTAAAAAACATGTACACGTAAGTTCCAGGGTACAATCCTATTGATTCCTCACAATTGGTATTTTAATTTATGCCGTAAGTTACACTTAATCACTGGCATTCATTGATGGCGGTGGTGGTGGCGGCGGAGGATGCTGGCTTCCCTCTCTGGGGTCTCCTCTTCTTTGACATTCCTGAAAAGAGGAAATTAAATGAAGGCACTGTTTATTAGTAGTCCTATCTACAATAATAGTCAGGGACATTGAAATTATGCGATTGTGCGACTGCAGCGTATTTCACACAATTTTGGATTTGCAGATAATCCATCATCTGCCACATAATCTGCACATTTTAACAAAAAAAAAAAATTCTAGCTCAAACAGTTTAAAAGTTACTTAAAACACAGCACACGTGTTGCTGCGCACTGGAATGCCCTTTGTAAAGGTTGACTGGTCACTTTTGTGTTGCTTTTTGCCACATATGGGTGTTAAACCGATACTAATGAGGTGCAACCTATGCCCAGGCAGTGTTTACAAGTGTAAAAAGGACAAAATAATGAAGCAATACTATCATAAAATGTGCCACATTACACCGCATAATTTGCCCTTTCTTGAAGCATAATTTATTCAACCTGCTGCATAATTTCGCCCTCCCCTGCCGCAGAACTCCACTGTTGACAGTAAAGCATATGTAATAAGAACAAGGATCTACAGGCACACAAATGTACTGCTTGAGTAACCACCTCAATACCCACCTTTATCCTCCATTCTAAAAACAGTTTCCTGTTGTATAAATTGGGCACAACTAAAAATGATATTGTTCCTTCGCTACCTTTATAAGTTTCTGCTATCGTCACAAAAAAAGCAATCTGTAATTAAAGTTGAGAATATTGCTCTGCACCTCACAGAGATGGAGACTGTGCAGTGACAGGAGAGTCATGGGGGAGCCACATCACCATCAAAATCTTCCCTCTGTCCTCCCCACTTCCTGCCAATCAACTTAAGCCTAAGCACACTTGGCTCTCATGCTGCCTGCTGACATCCTAAGTGACTTCCACTCAGCATAGATTTGTGGAACAGATTATTTTAAATCCCAATACCCAGCACTATGACTTGATGTCCACTCCACTCTCAGTCCTCCTAATACCTCCCTAGGTAGGTTTGAACATTTACTGAGGATAGGTTTTAGATTTTATTTTATTCTGACACTCTATAGGAGAGGGGATCAGTAACTGCTGCATACAATGAAAATATTGCCTCAATGATATTGCTAGAATGGCATGCATTAAAACTGTGATTAGGGGGCAATGCGTAAAGGGAACGGTGGGTATGCACAAGATCCTAGTGCAGGAAGTTGAGACATAAGAAGAGACCCTCAGGGCAGCGGCGAGGGAAAGGCCCGGGAACCCTACATTACAACAGACACAGTTGGAAGCCAAGAAAAAGCTTGCGGAACACATTGTTTGACTCTGCTGCTTTGACTACCAGGAATACTTGATAACAGCCCATGCTGAAAGAGACAAGTCAGGGACTTTACTGGCCTGGTTGGCCTGGTGACAAGGTATATAAGCAAGAGGACTTCAACAACAGGTTTCGTTGGTACAATACTACTTTGTACACTGGAAATCCCAATAAAAGGCAATGGGACATATAAGACTACCTAGACAACCTGCCCTTCTCTTTCATTACATTAGACGAAGTGGAGGCACTAGGTATGGCCCTGTCAAGATACCCAGATCCGATGGGCTTCCTGTGGAGTTTTATGGTGCCTATGGTGATCAATTAGCACGCAGACTAGTGGAGGTTTATAATGTGGCTAAGGAACATAGTTCTTTGCCTTTGTTGACAAGGGAGGTGTTTGTGATGCCATTAATCAAACCGTGGCACCCCCAGCATGACCTTCAGGCCTACAGGCCGTTGTAGATGCTGAATGTCAACTATGAAATTCTTAGTCGAATATTAGCTACTCGACTGTTGCCATATATGCAATACCTAATGCACCAGGATCAGACAAACTTTATCCCCGGCCGCAGTATGGCAAACAATATACAATGGCTACTTACTATTCTAATGTATGAGGCATATGCTGATGGGAAAGCAGTAGTGAGGGCAGTGGACATTGAAAAGGCATTTGATAGCCTAGACATACCTCTTCAAAGTGATGTGAAAAATCAAACTGGGGAGGGGATTTGTAGACTGGACTAAGCTACTGTATTCTAACCCAATGGTGTGAGTGAAAACAAGAGGAATGATCTGGGATATTTATGTTGTGGGATGGGGGATGAGACAAGGTTGTCCATTATCACCACTGCTATTTGCCTTAGAGGTGGCCTGTAGTGTGCGGTCGGGGTCCCACAATAATGGACCTATGGTCCAAGGCATGAGTCACCACATTGCCTAATATGCAGATGATATGCTACTCTTTCTAAAAGAAAAATTGACAGAGCTGGCAAGGGCTGTCAGGCTGCTTAATTGTTTTGGCGATCTGTCAGAACTATGCATCAATTGGCAAAAAACTAGCCTGTTTCCCATTCATGTCACACCAGAAACAGTCCCAGCCCCATTAGGATTGAGGTGGGAACCCACTTCTCTTAATTATTTGGGGGTTAGAATATATCGAGAAGACCGAGACCTAGAGGAGGGAAACACAGGGACGGCAGTGACTACACTGTGATCTGGAATAAAGATTTGTAAAGCGTATGTGTTCCAGGTAAAAGAATTTGATCAGCATACTTGTGCCAATACTTCTAGCCACATGAGGTAATTATGGTGTCAACCTTGAGGTATTTTTGACCCACTATAGTATTGTGTAGATAGTAATATGTAGATTTTTGTTTATTTTTGTATAGTGGATATCAGTTCTGTGTCCTGAGGAGAACCCCATAAAAGAAGATGTAGTGGGTTCAATACATGTTGACCAGCATTTGCGCGCCTACTGTGCCCAAAAAAATGTTGTTGTTTTTTAAAGAGTGACACTGAAATCCAGGGAATCATCAATTGTTATATATATTTTTTATTTTCATTTCGACCTGGCGTAAGAAGTCACGATTAGTCAGAGGTGCACCGTCCATATAAAAGAGAGCAGACACATTTATTTGAAGTGTCATATACATGTGTATATATATGTTACTACTCTGAGCTCTTGTTTTGGACATCGTTAAATAGGAACTGATTTATAATTGTATTGTATTTGTTTTTTGTGTATTGTTGTATTCACATTTATTTGTTTATATAATTTTGTCTGTATCCTCTGTTGTGTATGATTTCATGTTGTTGGGAGGGAAGAATATTTCTGATTCAATTTTGTATTTGATCATCTGTGTGTGACAAAAAAACAAAAGCATTTGTATGATGTTTATAAAAAAATAAATGGTGATCGCTTCTATTGAATATAGCGGCCACAAATGAATTGGAGTTGAAAAGGATCAGTCAGTTTTGGCATCGTTTGTTTGTGTTACTTTCTAAAAGAGGCATTTTCAAATACACCATTTAAAAAAACATCTTTACTGAAAGATGTGTTATTAAATTCTGAGTTTAGAGAGTCTAAACTTTATTTCTCTTTCTTCTCACAATGGGAAGTTATACTTGTAAGATGTTACGCAGTCCCTCCCATTCTATCTTATAAGACAGATAGCCTTTCAATAGTGAAAAACGAAATGGCAGTATTTCACTATCAAGACATGTCACACACACCAGTACATGTCCTGCCTTTTACATACATTGCACCCTGCCCATGGGGGCACCTTGGGCCTACCATAAGGGTGCCTTACATGTAAGAAAAGGGAAGGTTAGGGCCTGGCAAGTGGGTGCACTTGCTAGGTCGACATGGCAGTTTAAAACTGCGCACAGACACTGCAGTGGCAGGTCTGAGATACCTTTTCAGGGCTACTCATGTGAGTATCACAATCAGTGCTGCAGGCCCACTAGTAGCATTTGATTTACAGGCCCTGGCACACTCAGTGCACTTTACTAGGGACTTACCAGTAAATCAAATATGCCAATCAGGGAGAACAAATTGTAAAAACAATTTACACAGGGAACACTTGCACTTTGACACTGATCAGCAGTGGCAAAGTGCCCTAAGCATCTAAGACAGAAAAAAGAAAATCCAGCACAGCATCAAAAATACAGGAGGTAGAGGCAAAAAGTTAGGGGAAACCATGCCAAAGATGCCAAGTCTAACACGTGTCCCCTCCAGCTGAAAGGCGGGGAGAACTACCCACCCTCTGGGAGTTCTCATCACTAAGGCGGAAGAATCTGGACAGACCATCAGCATTGGGGTGTTCTGTACCAGAGCGGTGTTCCACCATAAAGTCTATTCCTGTAGGGAGATGACCACCTCAACTGTTTTGGGTTCTCACCCTTCATTTGCATCAACCATCTGAGGGTCCTGTGGTCTGTCTGAACCCGGAAGTGAGTCCCGAACAAGTAGCTTCTTCAGTGCCCAGACCACAGCAAAAGCTTCTCTTTCAATTGCACTCCACCTCTGTTCCCTGGGAAGTAGCCTCCTACTAATGAAAAGTACAGGTTGGTCCAAGCCCTCGTCGTTCAACTGTGAGAGTACTGCTCCCACACCATTCTTTGAAGCATCTGTCTGCACAACAAATTCTTGGGAGAAGTTGGGTGCCTTGAGCACAGGTTCCGTGCACATGGCAGATTTCAGGGCATCAAAAGCGGTCTGAAAGGCATCGGTCAAGATCACTTTCCTTGGCTGCTTCCTTGAAGTCAGCTCTGTCAAGGGGGCCACAATGGTGCCATACCCCTTGACAAACCATCTGCAGCACCCGGTGAGACCTAAAAAGGCTCTCACCTCTGTCTGGGTCTTGGGGGGTTCCCAAGCCAGAATGGTGTTGATCTTAGGCTGTAGGGGCGCCACCTGGCCGCTTCCTACCTGGTGCCCTAAGTACATCACAGACCCCTGCCCTATCTGCCACTTACTGGCCTCGATAGTGAGGCCTGCCTTCTGCAGAGCCTTCAACACTTCACAGAGGTGTTGCATGTTTTTCTCCCAGCTGAAGCTGAACACAGCAATGTCATCCAGGTAGGCGGCGCTGAATTCCTCCAGTCTGGACAGTACCTGGTTGACCAGTCTATGGAATGTGGCGGGGGTGTTCTTTAACCCAAAGGGCATGACACGGAACTGGTAGTGCCCCTCTTGCATTGAAAACACAGACCTCTGTCTTGCCCCATCAGTCAAGGTAATCTGCCAGTACCCAGACGTTAGATCAAACGTATTAAGGTACCGGGCAGCTCCCAGCTGATCAATGAGCTCATCAGCTCTAGGGATGGGGTGCGCGCCAGTCCTGATGATGGCATTGAGCCATTAGTAGTCCACACAGAACAGGAGTTCAGGAGTGGCACCGGGTGCAGCAACTTTCGGAACCAAGACCACTGGACTAGCCCAGGGGCTACTGGAGGACTCTATCACTCCTAACGCCAACATCTTGGAAACTCTTCTTTGATGCTGGCCCTGACTATGTCAGTTACTCTGTAAATGTTATGTTTTACAGGTAATTTGTCCCCAGTGTCCACATCATGGACATACCAATTGGTGATTCCTGGAGTCAGGGAGAACAGGAAGGCAAACTGTCTCAGCACCTGGAGACAGTCCCTCTGATGCTCTGGGATCAGGGTGGGAGAGAGGCTCACTCCATCCACTAATCCATCATTCTCCTTGGCTGACAGGAGGTCAGGAAGAGGCTCACTCTCCTCTTCCATTCCATCATATGTAGCCAGGAGCATTGTCACTTCAGACCTCTCAAAGTGAGGTTTGAGGCAGTTCAAGTGCAGGACCCTCAAAGGGTTCCTGGGAGTCTGCAAGTTAACCAAGTAGGTTACTTCACTCTTGCACTCCACCACCTCAAATGGACCAGTCCACTTGTCTTGGAGCGCCCAAGGCTCCACTAGTGCCATCACCCACACTTTTTGTCCAGGCTGAAACTCAACCAGAGTGGTATTCTGGTTGTACCGTCATTTCATCTCCTCCTGGCTGGCTTCCAGGTTTGCCTGAGCCATTTTCCTGAAGTGTTGAGTCTGGTTCCTGAAGGCCAGCATGTAGCTGAACACATCTTGGGGGGTCTTACCAAGAGTTTTCTCCCAGCCCTGCTTCACCAGACTCAGAGGTCCTCTCACAAGGTGCCCATACAGTAATTCAAAGGGACTGAACTCTAAGGATTTCTGCGGTACCTCCCTGTAGGCAAACAACAGGCATGGAAGAAGACATCCAACTTACATCTCATGGGTTCTGCAAGACCCTTGATCATGTCTTTCAGAGTCCAGTTGAATCTCTCAACCAACCCATTTCCTTGGGGATGGTAAGGAGTGGTGAATCTGTACATTACACTGCACTCCTCCCACAATGACTTCATATACCTAGATATGAAGTTTGGACCACGGTCAGAGACCACCTCTCTGGGGAACCCCAAATGGAAAAAGATCCCCATCAATGCACGGCTCATCACAGGGGCCGTGATTGTCCTGAGAGGGACAGCTTGTGGGTACCGGGTGGCATGGTCCGCCAAGACCAAGATAAACTTGTTGCCTAAGGCTGTCTTGGGTTCCAGGGGCCCCATGATGTCAATGCCTACCAACTCGAAAGGGGTACTCACCACAGGAAAGGGTTGGAGGTGAGCCTTACACTTCCCACCACTCTTGCCACTTGCCTGGCAAGTCTGACAAGACCAACAATGTGTGCCAACGTGCCTTTGCATTTGGGGCCAGTAGGAGTGGGTGACAAGCCTGTGATAGGTCTTGTCACACCCCACATGTCCTGCCAAAGGCACATCATGAGCCAGACAGAGTAGGAAGATCCTGTAGCACTCGGAACCATCAGCACACGGACTGCCCCGGGCTCAGCAATCTTAGGCTCACTACATAGGAGACCGTTCTCCCAATAAATCAAGTGTGTTCCAGAGGGACCACCTGCAGCTTGGTCTGCAGCCCGCTGCTGCAAACCAACAAGAGCAGGGCACTCCATCTGCACCTTGCAGAACTCCTCCCTGGAGGGACCTCCTTCCTGCTGCCAATGGGTCAGCTCAGGCAGGTCTCCCAGTTCGGTCATTTGTTCCACTGTAGGTTCCAGGGCATCCCCCTCAGGGTCTGCCTCCTCCTGGACCATGTGAACTTCTGGGGTGGAAGGGTACAAAGGTTTCCTCTGGAGACAGATTCCTGGAAGAATGATTTCTGCCAGCCCTAGAGGCTCCTCTCCCAACAAAAAAAATCCTGGGATCTGATGCCATCCTCTGGCACACCCCGTCCACATCTACATCAGCTGTCTCCTCAGCTTCTCTGGCCTCCCACCAGGCCCCTAAGGCCTTATATAGCTCCTCTTTCCTAGAGTTGGTCCTCATGGGACATCCAAAGCTCTTGCAGAACTGCTTGAGTTGTTCTACTGTGGGGGGGCGTGGCCAACCGCCGAACATGGCGGACGTGCTCTAGCAGAGCTCCGTGTCCGGACCAGAGAATCCGGTACAAATCTGTGAAGAGTTGGGGCATCCACGACAATACTCTGCCCTACTACGTGCGGACACCACAAGACAAGTGAACAGAGGCACGATCACCCCGCTGGGAGCCATAGGCGGAGGAGACGCGTGCGGTGTGTACAGCGGATGGCCGCCATGTTGTGAGGGCTGGGCCGGCCGTGGCGGACCACGAGGTCCTTGGAAGTTTGTGGCGCCCTGCCCTGCAGACCCACGGTACGGCTCTCGGGTGTGGAGATGCCTCTGAAAGTGTAGCCGCTCGGCACAGACGCCCTGAGGTGAGAGTGTGACTGGGCTACTGGGACCAGAGACCTGCCTGAGGCTGGGAGCGGAGTGCCGTTTGAGGCTGGGGGTGCCAACGCCAGGGAGGGGCGGTGGATGTGACCTGTGCCTGGACTGGACAGAGTGAGCCTGCCTGCGCGCCCTCCCATCTCCCCCATCTGCTCCAAGTGACTGTTGTTGAGCTGCTTTACCGCATGGAGGGCGGCAGATGCTGGCATCCATCACGGGCTGCTTGAGTGTGGCGCGCAGCGACCCACCTGAAGCCGGCACGGAGGTGCTGTGCCTGATGCCGTGACCGGTTGATGCGCCCTGTCCTCTCCCTCCTGGCCTTGAACGAGGGGGGCCACCTCTGCTGCCATAACCTGCGGTGAGACTTGCTGGGGCTGGCCCAGCTGGAGCGTATGTGGAGAACTGCGGTCTGACCCAGGCTGGGGCGGGCGTTCTGCAGCGCGGCCTGAACCGAGGAGCGGCCTGTCTGGAGCTTACTTCGGCCCCCTCCTTCACACTTGGGGCGATGATACCTTTGAGGCGGACGCTATTACCTGTGGCTGCTTCGGTGTAGCGGCTGTGCGCTGGCTGGCGGGGTGCTGCTCCTGCGCTGTGGCTGGACTGGACCAGCTGGGGGCATTGTCACATAGATTCGGTCCGGGGTCTTGCGGACTGCCCCAGGAGAGCTGCACCACCAGGACCCTGATCTGCATTGCCCCAGCAGGTATATTCTGTCACCCGCGCGGTCGGCTACTGCGCTGCCATAGCACGCTATGTACTCTTCTGGAGCTGGCCTGGCCTGGGCACCTGTGGGGCGGTGACGGCGAGAGGTGGCAAAGAAATCTAGGGCCAGGCCTGGGCAGAGGCTGGTGGTCTGCGGCTTGGTTCAAGCCCAGGAGCGGTCTGACTGGTGCTTCCTCCAACCCCTCCTCCACACTTGGGGTGCTGGTGCTGGTTGAGCAGGCGCTATAGGCCTACAACTGTTGTAGTCTGTCTGCTGAGTGCGCTGACTGGTGAGTTGCCGTGACTGTAATGTGCCTGGTTGGACCTACAGGGGGCATTACAACATAGCTCTGGCTTGGGGCCTGGTGGACTGCCCTGGATGGACTGCACCTCCAAGACCCTAATACGCACTGCCACAGTCAGTGTGTCCTGTCAGCCACGCGGTCAGCTATGCCGCCTGGTGCCGCGCTGCAGCACTAAGGCGCTGTACTTGGGCTCGCGCTGTCTGACCCGACCGGACACTTGGAGCGAGGTGGGGATCCGTGAGAGTGACACGTGCACAGAACGCACAGCCTCATTGGGACAGCTATTGCAGGGGGCCGCTGCTGGCCCTTACCCCAGACTGTTGCAGCCAGATCCGGGACAACGCAGAGGTACATGATGGGGCGCACGAAAGCGAAGCAGCCAGATTCAGCCTCTGCCAGCACTATGCAGCCTGAAGAGCACAAAACCATCACTCAGCTGCCTCTTACAGACTGTATTCCACCAACAAACGTGGAGGCTGCTCCGGACAAACTTGACTTAATCTTGCAGGACGTTCGGGAATCGAGGAAGGCGATAGAGCAGCAAATAGGCTCTTTAACAACTGGCTTCACGCTACTCAAGGCAGACCATGACAAGCTGGCCACCAAGGTGAAAAACAACTCATCATTAATTACAGAAATGCTCCCCAAGCACAGAGAACATACAGAACAAATAGCGCAGCTGCAGCGCCAGGTTTCCCATCTACAGGATAGAGTCGACGACGCAGAGGGCCGGGTGCGAAGAAATAACATCCGCATAGTTGGTCTGCCAGAACGATGTGAGGGTCCCAATGCCACCCGCTTTACAGAACAATGGCTACGGGAACAGGTGGCTCCAGAGGGATTATCCGAACTTTTCTGTGTGGAAAGGGCACACAGGATCCCCATGAGAAAGCCGGTTGCTGGCGCGCCACCTCGCCCAATGATTGCACGAATACTTAACTACAAGGATCGGGACACGCTACTCCGTCATGCAAGAGAGAAATCCCCCATACTGTTTGAGAACCACCGGATTTCACTGTACCTGGATTTCACAATTCTCGTTCAGCGGCAAAGAGCTTCCTACCAAGCGGTGAAAAAGAAACTAAGAGCCATGGATCCTAAATACGCCTTGCAGTTTCCCGCCCAAATAAAGGTCATGCATGAACAAAAGTCGTACTTTTTTGACCGCCCGGCAGCTGTGGCCGACTGGGTGGAGGAGACATTCCCCCCGCAGACGGCAGAGAGATCCACACAGAATACAAGCCCAGAAACGCAGGCGGCACCGAAAGGGAAACAGCACCGAATCCAGCCTGTTAGTAAATCCACTGCCAAGAGTCCATCCCCGGAGCAGGTACTGGAGAGTCAAGAGGCAGCGCTTCTCACCGCAGCGACGTTCAGGGCTCGGGACCCCCTCTCCCCGGCAGACTCCTCTGAGGACACTAACATGCAGTCAGACTCCAAAAATAGTCTCGCTTTATTCCCCTCCATTACTCCACAAACGGCGAATGATTATCTAGGGTAGCACCCCACCCTGGATGATTAGGCAGGATTGCTTATTGCATAGCTGTTCGTGGGCTGCAGATATAGGCAGGCTCCCCACCTCCTGCCATATTATACACCTAGCAAGTGATCATGGTCTGGTCAACTGAACTATAATCAAACCACGAGTGCTCTGCTTGGCACAGGATCCATTTCCCCCAAGCGACTGCAAGCCGATTTCAGTTGTTTTCATTGCAATTTGGATTATTTGTTTGGTCCAGCTCTGTTAACTGGCTGGACCTAGTATTGGGTAGATATATGGGTTGTTGTTTATCTGGCTCACCCCGCACAACAAGCATGCAGGACCCCTTTCACACGAGGAGGCAAGACACAGAACAGCATATGCCCAGGTATGGCCACACCGGGGAAGTACACAGTAGTTACCTGGAATGTTAGAGGGTTGGGCTCAGTGCATAAACGGCATAGACTGCACGCTCAATTCAATAGAAGGAAAATACAATTCGCACTTATGCAGGAGACACACCTTCCCGACTCCGAGGCTGCTAAGCTACGCAAGAAATGGAAAGGGCAGATATTCAATACATCATACTCTGCCTTTGCCAGGGGTGCTGCTATCTGGGTCAGACACGGTGTCCCATTTGAGGCCGTGGAGAAGCGAGTGGGCGTAAACAGCAGAAATGTTCTGCTCCATGGCAAGCTAGATGGTGCACACATAATTATAGGCAGCATATATGCCCCAAACTATGATCAGGACAAATTCTTAGTAAACTTAAACATAGTGTTGGCAGATTGGGCGGGATACCCATGGGTGCTGGGGGGGACTACAACGCGGTACTGGACACACGTCTGGATCGCTCACACCCCCCCCTTCCGGGAGCGGCCTCCGAGAAGCAGGCGGATGCCCTCCGCGGATGGTTAGTCGCTGACAGACGTCTGGCACCTCAAAAACCCGGACAGCCAAGAATACTCATTCTACTTGCCACCCCACATGCTTCACACAAGGCTGGATAGGGTGTTCTGCTCTATCACCCTTGCATCACAGACTGCACATGCTACGTATCTAGGGAAGACTTTCTCTGACCGCAACCCCCTGGAGGTTACGCTATCCTGGGGTAGAGTACCCACGCCAGTTCCCACCTGGAGGCTGCGTACTCAGTTACTAGAAGATGCCGCTTTTCGTGGTGCGATGGCCACAACCATTGCCAACTATTTTGCCGAGAACATCGGCTCGGCGTCCTTGCTGCTAATAGAATGGGAGGCGTTTAAAACTGTCATACAGGGGGCAGCCATTTGTGCCACTGTAGGGGCCCAACAGGAGACTCATAACAGCCTAAAGGCAGTAGAAAACACACTGAACAGACTAGAGCAAGATGCAGTGACCGACACTTCTAGGGCAGAGGAGCTACAGGAGGCACGTATTAAGCACGCAGAACTTCTGGAGCGCTTACGCATATAAGACTACCAATCCTACACCCAACTACAACATGCGGAGGCTGACAAATCCGGTGCGCTCCTCGCACGATTACTGCGCGAGGCTCTGTTCCACACCTCTATACATGAGGTAGACTCGCCCAGTGGCACAGAGGCGACTACGCAAGCAGACATCAATGAAGCTTTTTGCGATTATTATGAAACACTGTACAGGGCCCCCGCACGAGTAGAGGGGGAGGCTTTTGAGTCATTCCTGGGCAACCTCTGCTGCCCCCAGTTATCCCCGCTGGACCGAGAGGCTTTGGCTGGCCCCATCTCTAAAACTGAAATTAAGGAAGCCATCCGGGCACTCCCATGTAACAAAGCACCAGGTCTAGATGGCCTGCCAATTGAATTTTACGACAAGTTTTCAGACAAATTAGTCCCTCACTTAGACCATATGTACCGATCAGCTCTGGAAGCAGGCACCTTGCCCCCCACCACAATGCAGGCCCTAGTCACTTCTTTCCCTAAGCCAGGCAGGGATCCCACAGACATCTCGGGCTACCATCCGCTGTCGTTGCTAAATACCGAATATAAAATTCTAAGTAAAATCCTGGCCCGTCGCCTGCTCCCATATCTGCCGCAACTTATACATACGGATCAATGCAGCTTCGTTCCAGCACACAAGTACCTCTCTGAACATCAGGCGCTTCTACCATGTTAAGGAAGCCACCCCTAAGGAACTTCGCGGGGCCGGTTGCATTTCCCTTGATTTACGCCAGGCCTTCGATACCCTCAGCTGGGAGTACATGCTATTCGCCCTTGGTAGGTTCGGTTTCCCCCTTGCATTTGTACGCTGGGTCACCCTACTCTACGCGTTGCCCACGGCTAGAGCCCACACAGGAGCACACATTTCGCGCTCATACCCAGTGGGCAGAGGCACGCAGCAGGGCTGCCCACTGTCGCCCCTCCTGTTCGTGCTGGCACTTGAACCCCTGGCAATCAGGCTCCGAGAGGAGGCGGCGGCGAAAGGGATTTGGATTGGCAACACTGAGCACATATTGTCAGTGTACGCGGACGATCTCATCCTTTTTATACGGGATCTAGAGAGCAACCTGGAGCCGATACTGCGCATCTTTAGTCAATCAGGACTTGCCATAAACAAAAGCAAATCCCACATGTTCTTCTTCCGGCCCAGCGCCCACCCTGATGCAGTTCAATTCGGGATGCTTACTCTCCCAGTGGCACCGACTACCTTCAAATATCTGGGCATCCAAATATATAAGTCCCCTCAGGATTTGCTGGAAGGTAACCTGTTGAGAGCAATCAAGTCCCTCCGAGCGCAGGTCACATTCTGGGTATCCTTGCCTCCCTCTGTGGCGGGTAGGGTGGCCATCTCCAAAATAATTATGCTGCCAAGCTTGTTATATTGCTTTACGAACCTCCCGGTACTAATCCCTGCTCCCTTTTTTAGAACACTAGATACCCTCCTGTCGGACCTTATCTGGGGGAAAGGCCGGAGACGGGTGGGGCTGGCCAAGCTGCAGCTCTAGATGGACAGAGGGGGCTTGGGGGCTCCAGACTTTCGGGCATATTGTCTCGCGAGTCAGCTGCAATGGCTTGCGTACTGGCTGACAGGGCGTAATTTAGACAAGCTCAGTTACACACCGCAATCTTTGGCCCGAGGCACCCTTCATACACTACTCTTATCCCAGGGTCGGATTCCAATTACAGCCCCCCTTCTGCTCCGAATAGCCCTAACCTATTGGAGACGAGCACTACAGTATACGAAGCAACGGGCCCTATACGCCCCTAATACCCCACTGCTTGGGATCCCCACGCCCTCAGGGTTGGTCACTAGTTGGAACATAAGGAAATGGATGGAGGGGGGGTATCCACAATGGGGGCGTTTTTTATGGATGGTGCAATGATGGACCATGAGAATTTTGCTTGGGAGCAAGGTGTCCCGAGATCTCTTTTCATACTACAACCAGCCATCAGCAAATATGTGAAGAAACACTGGGCTTTGGGCGGTTTAGAACCCCCTACTCAAGAGCTAGTCCACTCTCTGTACTTGATGGGAGAGGGTCGTCACCTGGTAAAATGGCTTTACATAGGTGTCCGCGCACACGCAGCGATTCCCCTCACGACACTCAGAGAAAAATGGGCAAGAGACCTTGGAAAAGACATACCAGACAAGGACTGGGCCAAGAGGGTATCCCGCAATGCTAAATTTAAGTTCATACAGTATATGATATTACAAGGAGCCTACCTTACACCGCACTGCCTGAACTGCACATACCCAGAGGCGCAAGAACACTGCCCAAGATGCCACGCAGACAACGCCGATTTACTACACATGACATGGACATGCCCGCGATTGAATGGCTTCTGGGCTGGGGTTGCTATTATACCTCGAGATGTGACAGGGACCCATGGCTGGGACACAGCTGAGCGATGCATACTGGGGCTGTGCTGACGCCCTAAGACACAGAAGGTGCAGCTCCGGTTTGCAGATTTGGCCTTAATCATAGCGAAGTGTTCTATCACCATGAGATGGAAATCAGTGCAGTGTTGGCAGGAAGAGCTGATACGATGGGGTAGAGCAGAAAGTGCAACTATCTGTAGGGAGGAGTACAGGGGGTTACGGAAAACACCGATATCCATAGAATGGAACATGATGCTAGAGAGTCTCAAAGCCACTGACCCTTAACATTATAACTCACCTCAGGGCACGGCCACCCCCTAGCCTGTGGCCTCAGATGGCCTCCTGGTACCCATGGGAGACACGGCCTGTTTAGGGGCTATATATATGCCTCTAAGCCTTTACAAGGAGATTTCATGCAGCCTGAGCCAGATTCTAGGCCGAGTAGGCCAAACACGGGGTGAGCCAGACAGGGGGAGGGGGTAGTTATGGTTTACTGTTTTTATTGTCTATCAACCTGCATCTACCACATGGCACCGATTGTATGCTAGACTGCTAAATGTCACATGGCTGGGCCTAGGAACGCTATACTACCCATGTTGAAAAACAATATGCTGTCTGTAATAAGAATCATATCAGGTGCTAGGTCTTGAGAAAATTTATAAAATATGTTTAAAAAAAAAGAGTTGATCTACTTTGTAACTACTTAACAATTCAATGTCAAACTCCAATTCTTTAGCCTCATATGCTGGTTTACCGTTTAGAGGCATGGTGCGTGGATAGTTCAAGGGTCTGATCAAAAATAGAACCAAAAATAGTAGGAATAGGACACGTTACAACGCAAACATTTACAACGCATGCCTTTACAACGCAGTTTTTACATCGCAACATCCATTACAACGCATGATTTTACAACGCACAACGCATTTTTTTAAACTACATTTACAACGCATTCCATTACAACACATACCATTACAACGCATATCATTACAACGCATAATACTTTTAGGGCAACAGTAGGGTAAGTGTTGGATAGTGTAGGGGTAAAAATTACTATTCCCACTCCAGTGAGTGCAACAGTAGGGTAAGTGTTGGATAGTGTGGGAGTAAAAATTACTATTCCCACTCCAGTGAGTGCAACAGTAGGGTAAGTGTTGGATAGTGTAGGGGTAAAAATTACTATTCCCACTCCAGTGAGTGCAATAGCAGGGTAAGTGTTGGATAGTGTAGGGTTAAAAATTACTATTCCCCATTACTTAGCTTATAATGCGTTGTAATGGCATGCATTGTAGTGACATGCGTTGTAATGGCATGCGTTGTAGTGACATGCGTTGTAATGGCTGTGTTGTAATGGCATGCGATGTAAAGGCAGCTGCGTTGTAATGACTGTGTTGTAAATGTAGTGCGTTGTAATGACTGCGTTGTAATGGTTGTTTCCCCTGACCACCAATGTTAGAAATGGGGGTCTCTAGTTGACAGAGGTAGGTACCTTTGTCCATATAGGGACCCTTGCTTCTAGTCAGGATAAGGGGGATACACACTTTAGATAACCCCTGCTCACACCCTGGGTAGCTTGGCACGAGCAGACAAGCTTATCCCAAAGGCAATGTGTAAAGTATTTGTACTCAAAACACACAGTAATACAGTGATAGCACCACGAATGGACACCCCACCAGTTTAGGAAAAATAAAGTATCTTTACCTAAATTCAACAATTCAACATGCATTAAATAAGAATATGACTTTTAAAAGGTTTCAAACAAGTTGGTCCATAGAAAACTATGGATGCATGATTTTACACAAAGTACCTGTAGATGCGTCAAAATTCACAAGGCCAAACAGCTGCAGAGAAAGGAAGCGTTGAGAAACAAAGAGATGCGTCAGATCCTGAGTCTTCGAAGAGGCGATGCAAAGGTTCTGCTGCACGCAGGAGAAGTGATGAGTCAAATCCGGACTGTACGGGGAAGTGATGCGTCGACTCCAAGACGGTTCTGGTCTGCGGGTGATGGATCGGGAAAACTAGTCACACAGGTGCGATGCGTGGAAATCCAGGATGCATTGGCGATCGATGCAGCGGCGGCAATTGGTACTGCGTCAGTTTCTTCAGCCGTGAGTCCACGATGCGTCGGCTCTTGCAGCGGCGTTGCATGGAGATTCATCTTGAACGGCGGTTCTGCATCGGGAAAGCAGCCGCAAGAAGAACGATGGGTCGATTTTCTCAGTTCTTCAAGTATCTTCCAGCTCCCAACAGCAGGAACAATCTCCAGAGGCCCAGAACTGGAATAGGCACCTCCTGGCAGGTCAGAACTCTCAGCAGCAGAGTTCAGGGGAGCTGAGGGTGAAGTCTTTGTGTCCCTGAGACTTCAGAACAGGAGGCCAGCACACTCAGGCCCTTGGAGACTCTTCTTCAAGCAGATTCACAGCAAAGTTTTCAGTCGTTCTCCTTTCCTTGGCAGAAACAGAAACTGCAGGTCAACTCCACACAGCACACAGCAAAGGGGCAGCTCTTCAGCTCTTCTCCTTGGCCAAGGTTCCTTGGGATTCCAAAAGTGATCTAAAGTTCTGGGGTCTAAGGTCAACTACTTATACTCCATGTTGTCTTTGTTTTCTTTGTGCAAGGGTCTCTGAGCCCAGTCCAACCCAGTTCTGTCCTCACTGGTGCAGTATCACCACAGGGGGTGGAGACAGCATTGTGCAAGGGAGACAACCCCTATTCAGGTGCAAGGAAAACTCCTCCCACTACTCTAAATGCAGCCAAGCCCCATTCAGCTCGGTTCTGAGTCATCCAGGAAGGGCCAGGCATACCTCAACCCCCCCCAGAGGCTGTCTACAGTGAATGCACATCCCCAGCCCCTGTCACTCCAAAACCAGACAGTGAATTCACAAACAGGCAGAGGCACACAGAATGGTTAAACAAGAAAATACCTACTTTCTAAAAGTTAAAACAACAATTGATGGACAGAATGCAGAACAATGTCATACATTCACCCCAGTACAGAGATCTGGGCCTAAATCCATCGTTTTTTTGCTCACCATGCCATTCCAGTTCTAACCCAGCCATATGCAAATCAGTCTTGACCCTGTGCCCAATGGGAACAGTCCAGCCCGAACTGCCAGGCCAGGTCCTCCCTGGACTGGAAACAAGCATCCTAGGACCGGTTTCGGGCTTTCAGCCCTCATCAGCCAGGATAGCTTGACTCCAGTGGCATGGAGAGCACGGGACCCACGTCTGGGCATACCCATCCCACTCGGGGTGGCAAATGCAAAAACAACAATTCATGGACAGAATGCAGAACAATGTCATACATTCACCCCAGTACAGAGATCTGGGCCTAAATCCATCGTTTTTTTGCTCACCATGCCACCCCAGTTCGAACCCAGTCATATGCAAATCCGTCTTGACCCTGTGCCCAATGGGAACAGTCCAGCCCGAACTGCCAGGCCAGGTCCTCCCTGGACAGGAAACAAGCATCCTAGGACCAGTTTCGGGGTTTCGCCCCTCATCAGCCAGGATAGCTTGACTCCAGTGGCATGGAGAGCATGGGACCCACGTCTGGGCATACCCACCCCACTCGGGGTGACAAATGCAAAAACAACAATTTATAGACAGAATGCAGAACAATGTCATACATTCACCCCAGTAAAGACATCTGGGCCTAAATCCATTGTTTTTTTGCTCACCATGCCATTCCAGTTCAAACCCAGCCATATGCAAATCAGTCTTGACCCTGTGCCCAATGGGAACAGTCCAGCCCGAACTGCCAGGCCAGGTCCTCCCTGGACTGGAAACAAGCATCCTAGGACCGGTTTCGGGGTTTCACCCCTCATCAGCCTCATCAAGTGGCATTTTCAAACACACAATTTAAAAACCATCTTTACTAAAAGATGGGTTATTAAATTCTGAGTTTAGAGAGCCTAAACTTAATTTCTCTATCTTGTCCCAATGGGAAGTTATACTTGTAAGATGCTACAGAGTACCTCCCATTCTATCCTACGGGACAGATAGCCTTTCAATAGTGAAAAACGAAATTAGCAGTATGTCACTATCAGGACATGTCACACAACCAGTACATCTCCTACATTTTACATACATTGCACCCTGCCCATGGGGCTACATTGGGCCTACCATAGAGGTGCCTTACATGTAAGAAAAGGGAAGGTTAGAGCCTGGCAAATGGGTGCACTTGCTAGGTCGACATGGCAGTTTAAAACTGCGCACAGACCCTGCAGTGGCAGGTCTGAGATACCTTTTCAGGGCTACTCATGTGGGTGGCACAATCAGTGCTGCAGGCCCACTAGTAGCATTTGATTTACAGGCCCTGACAGACGCAGTGCACTTTATTAGGGACTTACCAGTAAATCACATATGCCAATCAGGGAGAACCAATTGTAATAACAATTTACACAGGGAGCACTTGTACTTTGACACTGATCAGCTGTGGCAAAGTGCCCAAAGCATCTAAGCCATCAAAAACGAAATCCAGCACAGCATAAACAATACAGGAGGTAGAGGCAAAAAGTCAGGGGAAACCACACCAAAGATGTCAATCCTAAGAAGTGGATTTACAACAAAAGAGAATTTGTAAGTAATATAAGATAGGGTTGATTGAAAATGAATGAATGAATGAATTAATGAATCAGAATCCTAGAACATTGCAAGAAAATCTCAAAGAATTATTAGACAATTAGCAAATGGGAAGATGTGACGAGGTATCAAGAAGAATGGATGGAACCTCCTGATATGCCTGGGTTGTTGATAAGGAGTAGTACAAAGACAAATGTGAGTGTGAGTGATTCTGAACGTGAAGGTGTTGTTGAAAAAGAGTTTCTATTGAGACTGCAGATAGGAGCATATGTGGATGTACCTTGACCAAGGAGTGATCTTTACACAATTATAAAGAATTTCCCAAAGCTCAGAAAGGAGCCAGAAAATTGGTATACAGAGGTGGGTGGAAAGGATTGTGACCATTTTAAATGTGCTTTGGGCAGACTTGGGTGCTTTATTTTCAATTGTTATGCCTCAAGATTTGTGGACTGAGTGTAAAATACTAGAACAGTTGCCAGAACAACTGCAGAGAGAAGCCAGTCACAATTGTTATTCAGATATTAAAAACAAACATTCCCCAGAAATAAGTCAACTAATTAAAAATATTCAGAGCAATGCAAGATCCAGGTGAATCAGTACATGCATATTATGAGAGATTGATGTGGATATAGATCCAGTATACTGGAGTTGATGACCCCATAAAAGAAGGCGTTTCTGGATTTGTCCCAGCTTTTGTGTTGGGATTGTGTCTAGAAATTAGTTTTCATATTTAGCTAAGTGTGATGTGTTGGTAGGCCAAATCACTGGATGAAGTATTGCAATGCTAAAACGAAAACAATGAAAGAAATTGATGGCGGCTCAAACAGATTTTTTGCAAAAGGGTGGTCAAGGTGGTTTTCAGGAACCTGGTTTTGGTGCTGGTGCTGACGTTCAAGGTGTCAATCCACAAGACAATGGTGTGCAATTTATGCAAGGTGGAAATGTTGGTCATTGTGGTAAAGGTAGAGGATTTATTAAGTTATCAATTCTAATATCAATAATGTGCATAACAATGCAAAAATGAGAAATGGTCCTTGCTACATATGTGGGAAAAATGGGCACTGGAAATGGGATTGTAGCATTTTAATCCAAGTAGATTTCAAAGTGAGTCACAAATGGTTCCCCAAATGTAGCAGAATCAGATTAATCAGATGGCACAACATTTTATGACACAGTCAATGGTCTCAGCCCTACTGACCTCTGTGCAGAGCATGCAGAATCTAGGACAATTCAATGGAAATATGCTTTCGGCTCCATTCATGCAATATCCCATGCGAAATAACATGCAGGGATTTAAGCCAGATTTCAGCTTTCAGTAAACACCTTCAGTGATTAATTACATGTTTCCACACTTTGAAGTTACATTCAGAGTTTCTAGAGGACACAGTCACAATGACAGTGTCAGAGAGGGGAGGAGAATTTCATGCTTGGTGCAGTTCTAGAGGTAAACCAGAATGACCCTTTGTTGAAGGAGGAGTGAATGGGCATTCAGTATAATTTTTAATCGATACAGGTGCTATCTGCTCCATGGTTAGGCTGGTGGAGGTTGCCAACCTAACCCTCTCGGTAAAAGTCTAAGTTCAAGGCATATCAAATAAATAGGTGACTAATAGGTTGTCAGCTAATGTCCGAGTGGAAATTGGCTCAACTGAATTCATAATCAGTGAGATGAGTCCAGTTAATTTGTTGGGTCGCGATTTCTTGTGCAAATTGACAGCAGACCAGATGGCTTAAAATAGAATTGCATGAAGCGAGCATTAAAATGTTTCTAGTTCTCACAGCTGAAGACTTACCTACAGATTTAAGACATACTGTGAACAAGGAAGTGTGGGATTTTTCAGGAAAGGAAATTGGGTTGATTAAAGAGAAGGGCCAGTGCAAATCACTATGAAATTGAATGCAGTGTATCCCCGTTCTGCTCAATACAAGCTTACTGTTGAAGCAGAGGATGGGATTTCACCTGCTATGGATACAATGATTCAGCAGGGCATTCTAAAAGGAGTACTAGAGAGCCAATGTAATGCTTCGATTGTGGGAATGGAGAGGCCTAGTCGCAAATGGAGGATAGTGCAGACCATTCACAAAATGAATGATATAGTGTTCCCATGTTGTTCCGTGGTGCCTGACCCTACAGTAATATTGTTTCAGATTCCCGCAGAAGCCGAGTCGTTTACAGTCATAAACTTGTGTCAATCATTTTCCTCAATTCCTCTTCATGAGGATAGTCAGTGTATTTTTGTGATCAGATTCCAAAATATAATCCTCATTTGATGTAGAATCCCACAAGGGTATGCATGACATCCTTCAATCTTTTCCCAAATGATGAAGAAGGATTTGGAAAGTTTACATTTATCCTGTGACTCAGTACTAGTGCAATACATTTATGACCTGAAGGTAACAGCCAAAATGTGAAAGAGCTGTAGACCTGACACAATTGCTTTATTGAACCATTTGACTTAAAATAGGTATAAAGTATCTGTGAAACTACAGTACTGTCTGGAGGAAGTTATGTATTTGGGATAACAAATTCAGAAGGGAGTAATGAAAGTGTCCAACTCATTTCTGCGATTCTGAAAATGAGCCCGCCAACAACAAAGAGAAAATAGAGGATGTTTCTAGTGATGGTTGACTACTGTCATCAGTGGATTCCAAACTTTTTCCTAATTACAAAGCCTTTACAGAGGCTGACCAACAGTGATGTGGGGGACCCGGTGCCTTGGGACAATTAATGCATGCCAGCCTTGCAAGCCTTTTTGGAGTTCAGACACAGTTTGTGTAGCACCCCTGCTCTAGAAATTCCAAATTAGGAGAACGATTTTTATTAGTTTTGTCATGAAAGAAAAAGGTGCACATTTTCTGTTTTGACTCAGCAACATGGCGGAGGGAAACGGTCCATTGTTTATTTTTCTGCTACATTAGATCCAGTGGGCCCTCCTGTGGAGCATGAAGAACATTGCTACGGCTTCTTTAGCAATTGGTCAAAGTGAGATGATTGTGATGAGACACACACTTATTGTCTTCGTTCCACATTCAGTTGAAACATTACTGACTCTTACATGCACTCAGCATCTTATAAATATTCTCTTAACTAAGTATGACCGGGGGCGTGGCTTAGCCACCATGCTGTGAGAAGCGTTCCGAGGTGGCTCTCTAACCCCGTCAACACATCCTGCAAAAATCCGAGCCCAAACTGAGGAATCTTCCCTGATTATTTGCCCCTACATGACATGGGCTGGGGGCAACATATAATCCTGCAAAATCCTTGTCCGGATCAATAAATCTGGGGAAAACTGCAGCAGGCCTGCTGTGACGGAGTGACCGAGGCCTACGCCACTGCAGAGCCTTCGATGTGCATGTGTGGTGCCTGGCAGTCCCCGTGCCGAGGGGAGCCCCCTGGTGAATTACCTGCCACAGCTGCTGCAGAGGACTGGGAGATCGACTACCGAGGGTGTTGGCAGCAGCCAAGACCTCAGGGCTACAGACGGACCGGGCATTTTATCTTCCACGTGTCGTGCTTCCTCACAGTGGCAGGTACAGTTGTTGATCATTTGGGGGGGGGTCGAGCCTGTGGGAGGTGGCCCTAATTTATTGTGCTGGACTCGAGGAGAGGCCCTGAGGTGGGTGAAGCATGTTGCATGAGGTCTGTTGCGCGGCAGCCTCCACACCCTCCTTGCAGGCTGGAGACTGCGGTGCCTGTCTGGGGCTGGATGAATGTGCGATTCACCCTTGTGGGGCTTCTGTAGTGCGGGGAAAAAAGGCCAATGCTGCTCCCTTAATTGCTGCAACTTCACAGAGAGCACGGACTGTGACACTCTGAAGTCCTGACAACCCGGACAAATAACATTAAGAGGCTCTACGCGTGCCCCGGCCCAGACCTCATGGTACCCACCATGGAGAAGGGGGCCAAAGGGCCAGCGGCCCAAGCGCCCATTGGGAAATATATGTGGCAGATGCGGCAGGGGGATGCCGAGCGCAGACAGAGCAGGATATTGATGGCCCAACTATATTGGATGTGCTTAGTGCAGTTCAGGACACAAGAACATCTTTGGAATCCAAAGTGGATGCATGGGCAATTGATTTGAATCCAGTCCACACCGACCTGCGAGGTGTCACGTAATGGGTGGCACACGTGGAACAGCAAATTGCGGACACCGCAGGGGATCTTCGCGACACTACCAAGGTGACAGATCACCTCCTGCACAGGGTGAAGTACCTAGAGACATGCTTGGAGGATGCCGAGGGCAGATCATGCAGAAACAATATACGACTCGTAGCTGTCCCGGAGCACATGGAGGGTGATAGCCTTACACTTTACCTCAAGAAGTGGATTCTGGAACAATGGTAATCGAAGGGCCTATTGTGCTATTTTTCTATTGAGAGGGCCCACATACTGCCATCGGGCCTCCTGCCTCTGGGGTTCCCCCCCATCGAGACCATGATCTTTCGCCTCCTCAATTACAGAGACCGCAATGTGTTGCTGAAGGCACCAAGGAAAACTGATGAGCTGCATATCAAGGAGGCACGGTTAATGCTATTCCTGGACTTCATGCAACAAGTACAGAAACTTCAGCAGTCCTTCGAGGTGGTGAAGCGGTGTTGCAGGCACTGTAATCTGAAGTATATGATGTTCCATCCGGCCACGCTGAAGATTCTGTATGATGGAAAAGCACATTTGTTATGGAACTGACCCAGGCGTGGGATTGGGTGGACACTAGTAGCAACACAACTGACCACAGACATTGACAGGCAAAATGACGCACTACACCTGGCGAGGATGGCTCATGTGGCACAGATGCCACTGAATCTCCTCGTGCCACGCACCATGGTGACATGACTGCTACTGAGCACCATTTGCATGGCTACATTAATGATGGGTAGCACTTCTGCCTTTGGTTTGTGCTGACCATAAGGTTATTTAACCAGAATACAGAAGCTTGGGCACCCTTGTAGGTGCCCCTATGCAGCAATGTAGTGGTTTTTGTTGGGTGTGAGTACACACATGGCGGTGCAGCGCACTTGCGTGCGGGAAAAACAAGCCACCTAGGTGCATGATTTTTGTACACACGTAGTTTATGGACGCGATCAGATTACTAACATGGAACATCTGGGGTCTTAACCACTACCGCAAATGTCTGAGGGTGGTATTGTATCTGCGCAGGCATGGTGTACATGCAGCCTGTCTGCAAGAGACACACCTTTTGCCAGCAGAAGACCGCAAACTACCCTGCAAATGGAAGGGATGCTCTAATCATGCGAGCTACAGTGCACATGTGAGGAGGGGGCAGTTGCCTCTCCCCGAGTCTACCGTTTGCTCCCACTGCGATACATGCCAATGAACAAGGCCGATATGTCATACTGCAGGGCAAACTGAATGGCAAAAAGGTAGAATTGGTAGGAATTTATGCCCCTAATATTAATAACGGTGAGTTCTTCCCTACTTTTCGGCAGGCACTCACACCGTATATAGGCATACCACCGATCTGGTTAGGTGACTTTAATTGTGTCCTCAATGGGGACCTAGACTGCACCCCCCCAAATCCCACCTACAAGCACAGAATGTCTACATCGCTGCATCAAGTGATGGAAGACCTAAGTTTGATAGCTGTCTGGCGACAGTGTAACCCGCTTCAGCGTAGCTCACACACTGTGCAGCCTCGATCACACCTACCCCAGGTTAGAAATATATTGGTGGATAGGAGCCAAGCGCACTATGTAATGTAGGTAGCACACATGGGAAGGGTGATTTCTGATCACTCATCGGGATGTGCATTATACTTAGTGGCCCCGTATCGTGCCCACATACATACATACATGCTGCGGTGTCGTCTTTTTATGATCCCGAATTCAGACATGCCCTACACCCTACCATTACAGACTATTTTACATTGAACGACAATACGCCCAGCATCAGGGCAATAGAATGGGATGCCCTAAAGTAGCTGTGCGTGGCTTTGCTAGCTCCAGGGTGAAATCGATGATTAAAACTCTAGAAAAAGAAATTCTTGCCATGGATAGAGAACTTACGCATCGACAAAACACCACAGGGGGGACCCCCAGGATGAGGTCATACTGGACACCTTACGCATAGATATAATAAAGAAAACGATGGAGAAAGAACTCCTGCAAAACCGTATATTTAGGCAGGTTCTCCACCGAGAGGGAGACAAGGCAGGTAGACTACTGTCTTGCCTCCTGAAACTGGACCGGCCACCTACATGCATTTTTGCTATTAGAGATGCAGCTGGTATACTAGCTGACATGCAGGAGGGAATAAATAATGCTTTTTACACATACTGTAGGCAACTATATAAAAATCAGCACGCCATGGACGGCCCGTCTACATGCCCAATACTGATGGCCCACGGACTGCATCGTCTGACGCAGGACCAAGGGGTGCAACTGGAGGAACCATAGATGAACTTAAGGAAGCTAAGGCAGATCTCAGCACTAACAAATGTCAGGGACATGCAGGAGGGAATAAATAACACCTTTTACACATACTGTAGGCAGCTATATAAAAATCAGCACGCCATAGAAGGCCCGTCTACATGCCCAATACTGATGGCCCAGGGACTGCATCATCTGACGCAGGACCAAGGGGTGCAACTGGAGGAACCACTCATCATAGGTGAACTTAAGGAAGCTATGGCAGATCTCAGCGCTAACAAATGTCAGGGACTGGATGGGCTGCCGGTTGAGTGGTATCGGTCATGCAATGCTCAGCTGGCTCAGAAATTGCTACAAATGTATCAGGATACACTGGACGTGGGATCACTCCCACGTTCAGTGCATGAGGCTGAGGAGAAACCCATTGGATTGGAGGGCCTATCTATCACTCTTGCCCCTAAAGACCAACAACAAAATCCTGGGTAATGCTCTGGCCCAGAGACTGCAACCCATAATAGGCACCCTGATGACACTGACCAGTGCGCTTTTATACCGAACAGGCGCACAGCGCTCAATCTTAGGAGACTACGACATGTCCTTGGTGAGATACTAGCATCAAACAAACCTATGGCTCTGGTGTCTTTGGACACAGAGAAGGGGTTCAACACGTTGTCCTGGCACTACAAGTTTGAAATGCTAAGGGCCATGAATTACGATCCGACTTTAATAGCGCTGACTAAGCTCCTTTACACTAACCTTCTTGCAAGGGTGAAAAAGAATGGATACATATCAGCTGAATGGGAATTGGAGTGTGCCACGCGACAGGGATGCCCTATGTCCCCTTTGCTCTATGCGCTGGCTGCCAAGCCACTGACTTGCCAACTTAGGGCCTCCCTGTCAGACTGGGCTATTGAGGTGAGGTCCGTGAAACACCTAGTGTCTCTCTATGCTGATGAGTTGCTTGTGAACTTATGTAACCATGTAGAGACATTTGCGCATCTCCTCACTCTGCTGGATGACTTTGGTCGACAATTCAGGCTGAGCATCAATGTGCAAAAGTCATTGTTGTATCCAATAGCTGGGCTTTCGACGTTCCTGAGGGCACTGTTTTCCCTGCTGGACATTCCCTGGGAGACAGAGGCATTTCGGTATCTGGGAATAATGGTGACTACTTCGGAGCTCAACTGGGACGAACTAAACACACACAGACTGATACAGGGCATACAGGATTCTATGGAGTTCTGGGTGTCTCTCCTACTGTCAACGGCTGGACGTATAGTAATCTCCAAAATGATAGTGCTACTGCGTTGTCTGTATCTCTTTCTTTTTTTCCTTTTTTTTAATTCTTTTTTTATTTAACACCATCAGATCAATAAATACAAGTATAAATACATGAGGAAATTCAGCAAAAATATAACATAACAAATACAATATTAAGGGAGCATGGGGATCCGAATGCCGTCAATTTAAAATCTACAATTGATATCAAACGACATGCTTAGAGTGCAAAACATTCATAATTAATTCATCTTGGCTTAACGCCCAGTCTTTTTCCAACTGTAAATTGGAGACCAAATACACATTCCTAATTTTTTTGCCCTCTATCCCTTCCTTTCATACATCCCCTTTTCTAGATTAAAAATAGATAAAAGCTGCACAAGCCATTGTTGAAAGGTTGGGGCAATGGGATCCAACCAAGCCGAGGAAATACAGATTCTAACCACTGCCATGGCCAAAAACAAGAAATATTGATACGCTCCTTTGCTCCTAGCAGCATTAGTTCTGGTGTTAGTGTTACTTTTATTTTCAGGGATTGATCTAAAAAAATCTATATCCTTCTTCAGGGTTTCTAGCAGGGCACAAGTTGGAAACATATGTATAAGATCTGCTTCTGTACTGCTACAGCGGAGGCAGCAAACCCCGGCTTCGCGCCCCCCATTGAGCTATCTTGGCCGGTGTGTAATACAGCGAGAAGATTGTTTTATACTGTTGTGTCTGTAACCCGGCCGAACACAGGATAGACTGGCCTAATTTCAATGAGCCTAGAAAGCTGACGCAGTTTATGCCTAGTTTTTGTTTCCATTTCTCAACTTGCTTCTCGAGGTCCTCCTGCATTAGTTGGCTTAGCCCCCCATATATGTGGTGATGGTGCATCCCGCATGGACCCTAACCATCTCCATAATATAGTCTTTACAAAATCCCTTTGGCCCACCATTCTTCTTAGCTAAAAAGCTCCGTATTTGCAGATACTTAAAAAAATCTTTCCGATTTACCCCATAATTGATTTGGACTTCTCAAATGACTGAATTCTATCTGCATTCATGAGGCCGCCAATTCTCAGGACTCCTAGATCCTCCCAGCGTGACATAACCACATCATGGAAAAGTTCCTGAAAAGCGGAGTATAGAACTTCATCATGCCAAACCCTATTTTTCTCTTTAGAGCCACCCATACCCGAAATGCAGCTAATACATTTTTTAATCTAACTTTCTTAAAATAGCTGGATTCATTGTATTTCAGAAAACAATTCTGAGTCTTGTCTCCTAGTAAGAGCTTCATAAGTGTCGGGTGACCCCGTCCTATTCCATCGACCCGCGAAGTTCCTCCCTACTAGACCGCACATATACTGAAGCACTGCGGCCCAATAGTACATTCTTAAGTCCGGGACAGCCCATGCCCCTCTCTCCCTAGGAAGTGCCATAAACCTCAGGGCTCGCCTTGTCTTACCAAATGCCCATATAAACCTGTTGATCATGTCTTCCATCCCCTTAGATCCAACGTTTTTCAATTTCCAACGGTATTGCTCTAAAGAGGTAGAGGACTTTGGGTAGAAAGATCATCTTACCTATGTTGCACCGACCTACATTAGACAGATGTAGGTTATTCATCCTATCGAAATCCTACTTCCCTTTCTGGATAACCAGGGCTAGGTTTAGCTCCACAATTTGCTCCAATTCTGATGTTATATTTATCTCTAGATAAATCGCAGACTGTGTCACCCGGGGGTCCACCAAATATACCATGCTATTTGTAACTATTCGTGTTTTTTGCTGATTGAGTTAATACCCAGAGATCCTCCCAAACAACCTGGGGGCATATGTATGAAGCCCATTTCCCGTTCACAAACGGGCCGAGTCTCAGAATCGGCCCGTTTGCGAACAGGAAAAAGCCTTTTGGGATGTATCATCCCAAAAGGCCCTCGCAAAATAGGGAATCGCAAAATTTGCGATTCCCTATTTGCGAATGCATTAAGGAATCGCAAATTGCGATTCCTTAAATGCGATGTAGAAAGCACCCAAGTTGTGCGATTTCTCCTTAAGAAATCGCAAATTACCACCAATTTGAAGTTGGTGGTAAATTGCGATTTCTTTGAAAAATTCACTTTTTGGCATTTTTCAAAGTCCCATGTGGCACGCATACAAGCCCTTAGGACATGTATGTGCGCCACATGTGCACACATGCTCATTTCAGGGGTGCAACAGGGTGTCCTGATGACACCCTTGCACCCTTGAAATTGCATTCGCAATTTGCGAGTACCTAATGGGTACTCGCAAATTGCGAATGTCTTCCCATTCATTTCTATGGGCCTCTAGGCCCATAGGAATGAATGGGAAGGTATTCCTTAATTGCGATTCGCAATTTGCGAGTCGCAATTAAGGAATGCCAAGGAATCGCAAAATATTTGCGAATTTTTTATTACATCCCGTTTTGCGATTCTCAAATAGCGATTCTCTAAAAATCGCTATTTGAGAATCGCAATAACGGTATTTGATACATATGCCCCCTGGTCTCTTTCTCGATTTCCACTAACGCTACCTGGGTGTCAGATGTTACAACCGCCAGATCATCAGCATAGCCCAGAATTTTGGTATTGCGCCCCTGAAAACACATAGGTTTAATTCACATATTGGCCTCAATTTTCCGGATCAAAGGATCTATGTAGCATGCAAACAAAAGTGGGGAGCGAGAACAACCCTGTCTTGTCCCCCTTGTGATCAGATGTGGTTCTGTGTGTCCCCCATTAATACTAAGCTGGGCAGCAGGGCCCCGATACATTACCCGTATTGTGTCAATAAAACCCTTGGCTATACCGAACCACTCTAGGGCAGCCCAAAGGTAATCCCAGGAGACCCTATTGAATGCTTTTTCTGCATCTAGCAAAATCAGCGCTATAGGGTCTCCAGCGATTGCAGCCGCATCAAACAGTGTAACCACCCTGCATATGTGATCTGTGGTTCCTCTGCCAGGTATAAAGCCATGTAGCTGGGGAGAGATCCCCTTACCAATAATCCGCTTAAGCTTGCAAACTAATACCTTTGAAAATATCTTGGCATCGCTGTTCATAAGCGTTATGGATCTATAGGACCCGGCTTCAGTTGGAGGTTTCCCCTTCTTCAAAAAAATAATAACAGTGGCCCAGGCCCATGACTCTGGGGGTGGACACGCCCTTTTGAGCCTGACTTTGCGTATTAACCAGATCGGGCCCTAGAATAGTGGGAAAGGCTTTATAGAATTCCAGCGGAATCTGATCAGGTCCACAGCCTTTCTGGAAGGGAGATCGCTGAGTGCTCTATATATTTCTTCTTTTGAGAACGGAGCATCTAAGAGTTCAGCATCTTTTGGAGAGAAATGCTCCGCTTGAATATGGCTTAAGAAGTCTCTTATAGAGCTCTCCTCGGAGCACTCATCCTCACAGTATAATTTCTCATAATACTTGCGGAATTCCTCTCGTATGCCCATGGAGCTGATAACTAAGTTTCCACTCTCGTTTTTAATCTCGAGGATCTCACCCCTAACTGCTTTCTGTCTAGTCCGTACTGCCAGCATATATTCGACCCATTTGTTATACTCGTGACAGTCTTGTCGCCGTGCAAGGTACTTTTCAGCTGCTCTTGCTGCTGAGATTTCTCCTATTGCAGCTCTTGCCAGAGCAAGTTTGAGCAAAATATTCTCTATACATGCCCCAGAGGCTATAACCCCAGCGAGTTCCTCCTCGATATCAGCCAGCGTTTTATATAATGCATTTAGGTGCTGGGTTTGCTTCTTTTTACGATGCAGGCTAAAACTGAGTGTCTCCCCCCTTACCCCTGCCTTAAACGCATCCCAGACCATACCACTGCCGGTGCTGCCTCTTCTGGTCTCCATGAATTCTCCAATCCATTTGTTCATGTGTGTAATATAGCCCTGATCCAGCAACAAACCCCTTTCAAATATCTAAGTGTATTCAGCTCTTTCGCTCCTGCATAGGTGACTTCCAAAACCAGGGGGTTATGACCTGACATGACACGAGGGTATTTTTCAAAATGACATCTTGCTATTAATTGCTGTGTGACAAAGAAATAATCAAGGCACACTACAGATTTGTGAGGGGCTGAAAAATATTTGCTACCTGGATCAAGCGGCTTTAAATATGGCCAAACATCGATAAGCCCGTTATCTAATGTCAGGCGTGTAAGAGCCCTAAAAACCTTGTTTTTCCAGCCAACATAGTTACCGGTTTTGCTGCTCCAAAGCCCCCCCATGTCGTTGATATTCAGGTCGCCACAGAATATAATGGAGTAGGCCATAGCATAAGCTCTGTATTGAGATATTCCAAGATGTCAGAGTCATCCCCAGTAGACCCATATACAGAGCAAAAGGTAAATGCATTTTTAAAATAATTGCATTCAGCTATCACCCAGCCCCGATATTTATCCGCCATTCACCTTTTGAATTTTATATCTCCCCGTGGAGAGAGACTAGCCACCCCTCTTGTTCTGGTTCCTTGTGTAGTATTAACTATAAGGTTATACCCAAGCTGTTCCAGTAACTTTTTTCTAGCGCCCTTGATATGGGTCTCTTGTAAACATAACATATCAGCAGGTAGGGCTTTTAGATATTCTGTAACTCTCTGTTGTTTAACAGGGCCACATATATTCAGAGTTGCTATTCTAATTCTCGTTATCCTGGGCAATATAGTTTTTTCACGATATAGACCCCACTGGCAAAGCCTACAGGCCTGGTTGCCATCAACAACTCCCCCATCATTCCCCGCAATCTCTTAAATCTCCTCATGTTCCATTGTTTTTCCCTTTTATTACCCCCCGGTGCTCCTCCCCTCCCGTGCCCCTTCCTACTCCAGCTCCCCCAACCCACCGCCGTCGACTCTCTAGACATCCTCACCCCCCTCCACCGCACACCCACCAACCCAACCCTTGAGGCAAACAGATCTGAAGTGGCCTGGGTGATGTTGTCCTTGCTCGGGGCGTCCCCCGCCGCTCGGGGCCATAAGACTACAATTATACCTAGGGTTAAAAAAAGACCACCCACCATCAAAAATTGCCATCCTATATCCTGCTACATCCTATTACACACCCCACAAAAAAGTGCTGAACACGAACTTGCTACACCATTTCATCCATATATTCTTTCGCTTTTATCTCTGAGGTAAAGACTCTTGTTTTGCTATTATGAATTATTTTCAGGCGGGCAGAATTCATTAAGAACACTTCAGCCCCACATGCGGGACATGGTTGGATCAGCTACCTTAACCTCCAGGGTCTCTCAACTGTAGCATGACAGAAGTCCGGCCTTGTAAAAAGACTGTCCATCATAAATCCTTTTAGCATCCTGGCGGGCCTTAGCAAACACAGCTTCGTGGAGCAAAAAGTTCCCAAAATAAATAATTATAGCTCTTGGCTTCCGTGCTTCTCCAAGATGTGGCTGGGCTAGTTTCTTGGAAAGTGATGCACTCATTGGTTTTCCTGCTCCCAATTCCATTGTTGGAGCTCGAGGAGGGCACCCTTCATCAGATTCAGCATTTAGCCTTGGATGTCGTTCCCTTCAACCCCTTCTTCAATACCTATGATCCTCAGGTTGTTGCAGCACTGCCTGTTTTCAAAATCGTCTAGTTTCCATTGGATATCAATGATTTGAGCACCTTGTGTTTCTGTCTGATTTTGGGCCCTGGTATCATCATTTTCCAAAGTGGCTGTCCGTTCTTCTGTAGCCTTTAGTCTCTTGCTGAACTCTGCACATGCCTTTCCCACTTTCCTGACTGCCCCTTTCAGTTTTTTCATAGCAAGTCTGTTTTTTGCCATCCACTCGGGTCTCTTCTTGTCTCTTGTCTCATAGATTATTTTTAGGGAGGGTTCCTCAGCTTGTACTGCTCTGGCATCACTGTTATTGCCTTCTTGCAGATCGGGATAGATTTTCTGCGTGGCTGAGTAATCCCACTTTAGGTTGGCACCTGGCCCTTGTTTTTGTAATCCATCTGGGGCATGTACTTACCGCAGAGCATCTTTGCTCTGTCTAGATTGCCTTTTTCTTCTGATCGCGGTGCCGGGGCAGACATGCTGGCTGCTCGGGCTGGAGCTAGAGGTCTGGCGGAAACTCCCGGTCTCTGAGTCTCCAGAGCTGATGTCTGAGCCATCTGTAAGAGAAAAGAACTTATCTCCTAAATCCTGGGAGTCCTCCAGCCCTCTAGAGCCCCTTTGCTCATTCAACCGGAGCGCTGATCTCCGTGTTGCTCAAAACAGAGAGTTGTGGTGGCTGGACTGCTTGATTGCTTTCAGCATTCTCTACCAGCTGACCGCCAGCGCCTGTTACCTTATGATGCTAGGGGGTGGTAGTATGTTCCTGCTTGTCGTTATCCCCCAGTCCTGCCCTTTGGACAAATTCACCAGGCAATTTTTCCCATAGCCCCGGAGACCCCCACTGGCTCTCTGCCAGTATAACAGGCTTGCTTGGGAGACCCTCAGCTCCACGGCTCACCCTCACCAGATTGCTGCTATTAACAAGAGACCATGTCTCCCTGTTTCCTCACATACTTCCACCTGGGAGTTTCCTGCGATTGCCATTACTGTCGGGAAAAATTCAGTGATAATCTGTTGTTGCTGCTGTAGCTGAAGTTGATTACCCTGAGAATCTTCCTTCTCCTCCGGTATAATATTATCATCCTTTTTCCCATCCGCTGAAATGGCAGTCTCTGAGCCTTTTCTGTTCCTTTGTGCTGTCTTGTTACTACTGGTGGTTGCTGCACCTGCTTTTGCTGGCTTGAGGTGCTTGGAATGGATTAGGCTCCTATTCGCAGGCAGCGCTGCTGCATCCATTGTCTTTTCGCGCTTAGTGCGAGTCGCTTTGAGAAGCATGCTATCCTCGATGCAGTGCCTGGTGCAATCCCCAGCCGTGAGCCAACCGAACCTCACTGCCCCTCCACCGAAAGCTGAGGCAGTCTTCTACAGGAGTCCCCTCGCACGGCAGATCACCAGTGCTTTTACTACTAAGGCCGCTACCGATAGCCGAGTCGCAACCACAGGCCAGGACCAGAATCGCAGGTAGGCAATTTATGCCCCCCAGCATTGCTACTGCTGTCTGCACCAAGCTGATGCCCCTGTTTCTGCTAAACAGAGCTCCGAGCTGCAGGGGAGCGGCCAACACGACCGCTCACGCAGACGCCATCTTGCCCCTTCATCTGTATCTCTTTCAATGTAGCCTCTATCCAATACCCCGGAAATACATTAAGAGGCTCCAATTCCCTCATAAACACTCTCATTTGGAGTAAAAAAAAGAAGCAAGGTAAGATGCACACGCCAGTCTGCACATACACAGAGGGAGTTGTGGAGGTCCCAGACATGGAGGCATACTACTTGGCAGCACAACTACAGTTCACAGCCGGCTGGTTTTATACTGAAAACAGTATGGACGGAGGAATGCTGTGCGGTTGTACTGGGGGGGGACCATTTGCACAGTCAACTGTTTATGATGACACGTGCGCTATTGAGGGCCCCCTATGTGTTGCGCGACGCAGCATCACTATGGCTGATATACTGTGAGTCCTGGGGCGGGTGCATGCCATATGCCGCGGGATTATCATTGTGGTGTACAGTGGAGTTCGCCCGTTTGGACAGTACAATGAACATGTCTGAATGGAAAATGGGAGCTGCCTTATGTTGGCGGACCTCTGGGAGGTGAACGCAATGACTTCCATTAAGACAGCTCTGACACGTTTCCAGATTCCCATGTCCAATACATACAATGCCATGCTATTAAGGGGGTAATGCATGAACTGTGGGCGGACACCTGGATTATCCCAATGTGTTCTGCCACCCTGGACCTCTTGGTCTGCACGGACTGTGGGCATGGAGTCATCACGCTGCTATACACAGCCATTAGAGATGCCACACATAAGCACCCACTACACTCACAGGCAAAATGGCAATCTGACTGCGACCGAGCTTTCTCTGACACACAATGGAAACAGACATTAGCACTGATAAAAGAGGTATCAAGCAATGCTAGATACTGTTTACTCCATTTCAAATCTGTACACCGCACGTACATGACCCCCGCAATCTCCATCGCTTAAACCCTACTGCTTCAAGTCGCTGCCCCAAGTGTGGTACTCAGGAGGCCACTTAATCAGTCGTGGCTGGCATGGCTCGCGGGTGGGGGGAGCAGGCGCGGGGAGTTACACGGGTGGGGAAGAGGGGGTCACGATCGCGGAAGGGAGCTGAACAACATTTTGTTTTTTTAAATAACTTACCTTTCCGCTGTTCCTGAGTCTTCTCTGCTCCTGCCCTCCTGCTTCTGACTTCAGGAAAAGGAAGCAGGCAGCCAGGCTCCCTCCCCTCAGCCAATCACAGCGCTGCAGTGCAGCATTGTGATTGGTCTGAGCACCGTGACACGGTGCTCAGCCAGAGGTTGTAGGGGTGGCCCTGTTCTCCATGCAGGCTGTAATGCAGCTTGCATGGAGAAGGGGGAAAGTGCGCATGACTGGTTTGGGCGGCCCGAGAGGGCCGACCAAACAGTCACTGCGCACTTAGGAGTGGGCAAACCACTCCTGCCCTGCTCCATGAGCAGAGCAGAGCAGCCCCACCCACCGGCCCGCCTGCCTGCAAAGCACCAGGAAACATAAAATAATAATAACTGAAAATTATGTTTTTGTTTTCTGCACTACTTGAAAGCAGTGGGGCGACGCTCCTCCACCATAGCGGAGGGGACGCCACTGCACTTAATAGTATTTGGTGTGGGACTGCCCAAAAATTGCTTCCTACTGGGGAGAGGTTGTGGGAAGGTACAGGGAACAAATGGCATTAACTGTACCATTGACAGTCGCTGCATGTTTGCTGGGAACTGAGGTCATAAAAAGCAAATATAAAATCAAGATGAGGTTTGTGCAGCTTATGTTCTTGCTGGCTAAGCGCTGTGTATCGATTCACTGGCTGAGCACAAAAACTCCAGAGGTCCGTAGCTGGATACAGGATATGACGGAATTGGCAACAGGAGAGGAAATCAGAATGACTCTAGTTCAAACTGATGATAAAGCACATGAAATTCTCGAACTGTGGAAGGTACTCTCGTGTGCATTGATTTACCCCCCACATGTTGTGTCTCTATTGTTGCATGGGGGGCTTTCTCATCCATAGCACAACCTGCGCCAAGCTGCCTAGTGGATTTGGCACCAGTAAGATGTGTGTACGTTATGTTTCAAAACCTAATAAAAAACTTTTTTTTTAAACCTAAGTATGACTAAATAATTTTGGAACCAGAGAATATTTCATTTAAACTTAAAAGGCCATTCAAATACACCAGTTACAGTTAACTGAACAAACTAAAACGTGCACCCCCATCATCAATGATGTAATTTGAGATGTCACCATTGATGTTATCAAAGATGTCATAGAACATTTCATGAGTGATGTAATATATGAGGTCATTAGCAATACATGGCAGGGGCACGAGTTATAGTTTCTTCAGTTAACTATATCTGGTGTATTTCAGGTTTTTTTTCATTTAAAATGTTATTTTCAACTGACGTTTCCATCTAATTATATGAATTTCTAATGTTTTTATAATGTAAAGTAAGATATTATTACCATACCTCACTCTAACATCACTTTAACCTTAGTTTTTTTCAGTTCATTCTACCTTTTTTGTTTACATAAAGTAAGATTTTATTACCATACGTAACTATGCACGGCGTGGGGTTGGCCATAGGACCTGGTATGCGGCCAGGTCCTGTACCCAACCCCCTGTAGGTGGCCAACCTCCTGCTGCACAAGGCTTTTAGCCATGCCTTTGCCTAACCACCCACAGGCAGCCAAACCCCACCTGCGCATGGTCCTTTTAAAAAAAAATATTTTCTCAATCCAGTTGGACTCTCTTGAGTCTCTCGGGAGCCAGCACATCTGCTTGTGCTCCCATGAGACTCTCTTGGGAGCACGGGCCATGCTGGCTCCTGAGAGACTCCCACAATATTGCAGCAACCTAAAAAAAATATGTTTTCAAATTTGACCCTGGGGTCCCTCTTGGACCTTCCCTACAAGGCCCAATGGGTCAGGGTATCCCTATCCTGTCCCTTATGCCCTAATTATTTTTAATTTTCAGGACACGGAATCGAGTCTCAGACTCCTGTAAACGCAGCTGCAAAATTTCTGTTTGTGTTGCAGTCAGCCAATAAGAGTGAGGGCTCTTGTGGAACGCTCCCACAAGATGGCCACTGGAAAAAAGGCCCTCCCGGCCAACCAGATTGCTCCATTATTTGAAGTGCCCGCTGAAATCTCGCCAGACTCTCGTACACCCAACCATCTAGATATCTATACATTTTGAACCTTAGGAGCATATTTACAAGGAAACGGAGTGCGGATGTTAGAAATGGGGGTCTCTAGTTGGCAAAGGTTTGCATCTTTGTGCAAGTAGGGACTCTTGCTTCTAGTCGGGGTAAGGGAGTTACGCCCTTAGACAACCCCTGCTCACCCCCTTGGTAGCTTGGCACAAGCAGACAGGTTTATCTCAGAGGCAATGTGTAAAGCATTTGTGCACACATACAGTAACACAGTGAAAACACTACAAATGGACACCATACCAGTTTTAGAAAAATATGAAATCTTTATCTAAACAAAACAAGAGCAAGACGACAAAAATCCACCATACATATGTCAAAATATTATCAAAAATAGATTATTCACAAAAATAATGCTTGTATCAACAAATAGCTCCACCTGGGGCTATTACGATGCCGTGACAGAGGAAAATCCCAAAGTACAACGCCGACCGCGAGGTGCACTGCATCGGGCCCAGAGTCACACGGACCCCAAAGAACAGTACCTTGGCAAATGATGAAAACAAAGACGTGCACGGCATCGGGGAGGTGATGCTTCGCCGGGAGGTGAGGTGTCGGTTCCTCACTGTGATGCAGGGGATGTGAGGCGTTGGTTCCTTACTGTTGCTGTGGAGTTGACGTTACGGTGGTGCTGAGGCATCGATTCCTTATGACGATGCGGGGTCGATGGATCGGGAGGTCACCCACATCAGGTATCGGCTCCACGATGAAGAAGTACCGGCGTCGGTGAAGTTGGGGCTGCGGTGCAAGTCGGGGGGTGCGTCACAAGCGTCACGAGCGTCACGAGCGGTGCCCTCGGCTCCAGTGCAGGCAGCGGCCTAGGCGACGGCGTCAGAGTCGGTATGGTGAGGCGTCAGCAGGCGTCGGGGCTGCGGTGCAAGTCGGGGCGGTGTGTCGTGCGCTTCACGAGCGTTGCCCACGGCTTTGTTGCAGGTCGCGGAGTCGCTCGCCGGTCTCAGTGTTGCTGTTTCCCTCTGTGACAGCTGAAACAGCAGTTCCAGGTGCAGGAGGACAGAGGAAATGAAGTCTTTGTGTCCGTGAGTCTTCAGAACAGGAGGCAAGCTCTACACCAAGCCCTTGGAGATCTTCTTCAAGCAGGATACAGAGCATACAGCAAAGTCTTGGTCCTCTCCTTGGCAGAAACAGCCACTGCAGGCCAACCCCACACAGCACATAGCAAAGGGCCAGTACTTCTCCTTTAACTTTCCCAGCTTTTATCCTTGGCAGAGGTTCCTCTTGAGCCAGAAGTAATCTAAAGTCATGGGGTCTGGGCCCCAGGATTTATACCACATCTATCCATCTTGTCCCCATGGGAAGTTATACTTGTAAGATGTTACAAAGTATCCCCCATTCTATCCTATGGGACAGATAGCCTTCCAATAATAAAAAACGAAATACACTGTATTTTACTATCAGGACATGATACACACCAGTACATGTCCTAACTTTCACATACACTGCACCCTGCCCATGGGGGTACCTTGGGCCACCCTTAGGGGTGACTCATATAAGAAAAGGGAAGGTTAGGACCTGGCAAGTGGGTGCACTTGCCAGGTTGGCATGGCAGTAGAAACTGCGTGAAGACACTGCAGTGGCAGGTCTGAGACCCCTTTGAAAGGCTGCTTTTGTGGGTGGGACAATCAGTGCTGCAGGCCCACTAGCAGCATTTGACTTACAGGCCCTGGGCACACACCGTGCACTGTACTAGGGACTTAGTAGTAAGTCAAATAAGCCAATCATGGAAACACCAATCCATAAACACAATTCACATAGGGAGCACTTGCACTTTGGCACTGATCAGCAGTGGCAAAGTGCCCAAAGCATCTAGACTAGCAAAAATGAAACCCAGCACACAGCAAAAACGACAGGAGGCAGAGGCAAAAAGGCTGGGGGAAACCACGCCAAGGATGCCAGGTCTAACAGCAGAGCTGCACCAAATTTTGCAGCGCTGCACTCTGACATTTCCAAATGCAGGGATGCACCGTATTTACAACAATACGGCGCACCCTTGCAGCACACATATAAAAAGCTAATTGTGACCTATCTAATTAATTTTAATTAGGCAGTTCGTTCTGTGACCATTCTGTACCTGATGTTTGGTATTTTGTGAACAGACCTATTTGAACATAAATCGCTGCAATTTGTTACCACTTTCTGCAAATGTAGGGGCTTATTTACAAGCCTCTTGCGCCACTTTTGCGTCATTTTTAACATGGCAAAAGTGACGTACGGGTGGCGCAAGGGGCTTGTAAATAAGCCCCGTAATCTTTATACATCAGGCCCTAGATTTCCTATCTTGGTCATGAAATTCTGCTACCACTTATGCCATTTGTCTCCCCCCGCCCCTCCCCTCCTTCTTCCTTTGAGGGAAGTCATGCAATTACCTATATATTCACGTATAGGAAGTTCAGAGTAAGTGAGCTTAAATTGATGAGTAAACTTCACATCTAACTCATTAATATTTAACTTAGAAATGTACTTATCGGGTGATCTATAGGCTGTTCCCCACATAAGAAAAAAAGGAATGGGACGAGAAAGTCGATGAGGAGGTTGAGAACCATCGTCAAGCCGTGATCCGCATTCACTAGTTGATTTTATGGTACTGTTTGCAACTTATGGGTGTGAAAGATTTATATCGCTGTTGTTTCTCCTTTTACCTAACATCCCAGTATTTTCGACGATTCAATTCGTTAGGATGCACCTAAAAAATATGGTGTTCCAAAACATGCACCCACAAGATATCGGAAAAAATTGATGATACGATTGTACAGTATTGTACAGTTTATGTCAAACATTTTTGTTGCCTGAGTTTACCAGAATCGACGGACCATTACAGTAAAAGATTGTGGACCAATTGAATTAAAAGAACCTGAAAAGCAACTCTTTCTTTTCAAAATTAAAACGTTACTTACAAGAATCATCCATTCCCGCCCCGACCTTGCAGCTTAGTGGTACAGCGAAACAATATATAGATTGTCCGCTAGATGTCAGCACAGGCCTTTCATTAGCCAGTTCCTTCTCTGGCACATCATTAAAGGAACGGCTAGTAGCCGGGGAAAGCTCATTCACTGCTGCCAGTACAGCAGACTATTCACACATCAATACATTTTTAGCATGTTTTTTTTTGCAAATACTATTCATCATAGCAAATCTCAGTCATGATCCTGATCAAGACCCAAAGCTAAAGAAATTGGACCTTCACTGCAGAATATAATACAACTTTTCCCCCCAAAGAATATGATGTTACAAGTCTGTCTTTTCTCCCTTCCTAATACAGGAACTATCACAGAACACATTTTGAAGAACAGCTCCTTTTCGGTTTCTCCGTAAGTACTGCTCATCACCAGGGGCCCTGGTGCAAGTAAGAAAAATGCCCACTTTGAGTGTTGTTGGGTTCAATGGCAATCTCATGGCTCTGGACTCCCAACCCCCCGGCCCACTGAAGGGCGCCCCCCTCTCCCCAGCCACACACCCTTGCACCACAGGGGCTGAAGGTCAGGGCCGGTCCTAGGACTTCTGGGGCCCGGGGCGAAAGGGAGGATGCGAGGCCCCTCTAATTTGCTTGCAACATCACAAGGATTGACATCACAGAAAGTGACATCACAGGACTATTGATCTTATTTGGCGTCACTGAAGAGACCTAATGTGGATATCAGTAACATGGACAAAAGATACATATGCAAATGAAATAAGTACATATATTTTATTACTGTATAAAATGGATTACATTTGTCACATTGGATGGAAAAGCTAGGTGCAGGTCTCACAAGGATGGATATTTTTTACTCCAAGTTAACTGATTGTTTCCAGATGAGGGCATCATAAAAATCCCACAGCATTGTGGAAAATAAATTGAATGGCATCACTGGGAAAAATTATGCAAAGGGAATATATAGCAGGATGAATTTGAGTTCAGATACATGTATTTTTCATTTTACTTTGAAAGCTATGTAACTCACTGGCCAGAACACAAAAGGGTAGCTGAGAACCAAGAACCAGTGCTTTTGGATTTAGAGTACAGAATTATTCACTTTTCCTCACAAGGCTTGAGGGGATGACAGGATGGGAAACAGGTGAGCAAATATACATTTCTTATAAAAAGCAGATAAAAGGAAAGATTGCAATCAAACAATGAAGAGAGAGTAACTCCAACATTCTAGATTATTCTTGTTGAGTGGCTCCCTGGTATTGATTCATTAGGGAAGGTCTAGTATCTGGGTGTGTTTAAAGTGAAGGTATGCTGTAGATTTAAGGGGTTTTCAAATCAATGTTTTTGATTTGGTATTAAAACTGTAGTAAGTGGTACTGGCCGGCTTTAGCGCTGGTGAAGCCCTGTGCGACAATGTTTGTTGGTGCCCTCCAATGATGCCCTCCGCTACAGATTCCCTCACTAACACCCTTTAGCAGTGCCTCTCAAGTCCCCATAACCACACTCTCGCTCAGATGCATTTAATTTGATTTACAGTGCCACTGATACCAGTGTAGGGTGTCAGAGCACTTTACATCACACACATTACACAGAGACAATCAATCATAGGTGTGTTAATCACTGTATAGGAAATGTTACATAGGGCAAAGGACTACAAGGTGTAGGAGTCACATGACAACCATACAAGTAGGAAGTATAGTTTAATAGTGATTGGTCGGGAGAAATACAAACTATGAATTTAGAACGTAACACCATAGTTGAGGGTTCTCCTTAATAACCAGAATTGATTTCTATCTACAAGAACCCTTTTTACAACATTAGGATAATCACAGACTGGGGAAAAAACATAATACTCTAATTTATACCTTGCAGTTTGCATCCAGCTCTACGATGACAGTTAACAGCTCACTGTTCTATGTTAGGATTTTGACTTATAAACTGCAAGAAACAAAAGGCTCTCTCTGACAAAAGCAGTAACCCACTGACCTATTTATATTATGTGCACTTGGTGTTCTGCATAGTATGTGTTCTTTGCAGCAGGCACATTAACCCTCTGTGCTACCTTTCCACAAGTCAAAACTTCCCCTTGACAAAACTCCATCTCTGTCTAGGAAGAATATTATTCCCGGAGTTATCATGACATTTTTATTGTTGCCGAAAATTGCTGGAAGCTAGGAGGAGGCATGAAGTGCTTTTAAAAACATAATATACTTGCAAACATGACGCCCCACCCGAAGTCAGCGCCCGGTGCGATTGTACTGGTCGCACCGCCCTAGAGCCTCCCTGCTCAAGGGTCCTGTGACGTCAGTGACAGAGTCACTGTCGCACTAGGGTGTGCTGCTTCGTAGGCCTCCGCGCAAGACTGGAGGTGAACTTCAGTATGGATTGTGGTGGACAGGCCTTCAAGGTTAACCTACACTTGCCACCGCTCGAGTCCACCTGTTGGTGCTAAGACACCAGGTCTTCTAAGGTCATGCGGGGCCTTCTAAGGTCTAGTACAGGAATGGGCTCCCTCAGGAGAGTTGTCTAGGGGACTGGTCATGAAGGCTGAACCTGGTTCCCCAGTTACAAATTCAGCAGCTCTGGCCATAGTGCCACATCCTCTCCCCCACTGAACACCATATTGCCCCACTGAGAGAAACTTTCACTGCCTTCAGCTACAACTCAATTGTGCCCCGCTATAAACACCTGGTTGTGACTCAATTGAAATTATGCACTAATCAAGAGTAATATGCTGCCTGAAAAAAACAAGTAACAACATCCTGGAAAAAGCAAACACTCAAGGGAAAGCAAGATTAAGTAACATATGAAATGTAAGAAGGAACAACATAGTTAGTTACCTTAACACTTTTGCACTTATTATTCAGAAATCAGTGAGTGCTTTTGCCTGAAAAGTTAAGGACGTGACTACAAGGCCCAGAAGGGACCATTTTTTATGTCTATTTTTTATATCCTTACAAAATGTAAGCAGTATGGTTTAAAAAGAACACATCCTTGAACACAGAGCCGCTGTACACATTTTGTTTTCCAATCCACCCATCAAGCAGGTATTTCAGTACATTCAGGAATGGTGCACTTCTCTACCGGGGAAAACAATGTTGTTCAAAGAAAGACGAGAAAACAAAAGTAGCGCTTCACTGGCAAACTCTGTAAAGTGGTGGTAATGTGTTTGGGTTTGAATATAATCAATCTGGCCACTTTGCGACCCACTGTGTTAGCTCGATGATTCCTCGGGAACGGTTCGATGCCAAAAAGGGGTCCGCCTCTCGACAGTCCCAACCCTGAATGCTATAATAGCACAGGTGAGTGGGATGATCAAGTGGGGGAAGGAAAGGAAGGGGACTGCAGGGAGGGAGATCTGTAAGGCAAAAACAACACAGGTAAGTACAGACTTAAACTAAGTAGCCTTCACGGTACCTACTGAGCCATGCGTACCTGTAACACAAAATAACTGTCCTCGTTCCCAAGGAGGACCTTAGGAATAACCTTATTGTTTGGTTTGCAGTGAAAGGGGGATTGCGCTAGGAAAGGGGCCAAAAAACAGAAGGATCCATAAGCACCCCAATTCACTATAGCAATAGATGGCTCACACATAACTATTACATATAACATTCATTGCGGTACCGTACACACCATCAGGACTGACCATGCCCGCCTCACAGGGGAAGAGCAGAAGGCCGCCTCTTGAACCCCCTGTTAGAATATACAAATAACAATCACCCCAAAATACTTCTTTTGGTTAACTGTCTCTGGATTCATATTTAAATCATGCCATATGAATTGTGCGCAATTGTCTGTTCCATACGGTCTGAGTTCCTAAACACCTAATGCACTCATGGGTGCTAGTAATTCGAAAATGCAACCAGGTTGTGGACATGAACCCTCAGGTTAAAGTACAAGCACACCAACCCGTGGCTGGTCAACAGTTCCCAATTGCCTCCAAAGTATTTCAAAGTCTGCTGGTCAAGCGTATTTGAAGAAATACTTATCGATTCTTGTTTCTAGTGGTGCATGTGCACCCTTACCAGTACCAGGAAACACCAACGAGGCCGGCAGCGCAGCGCGCTGTATTACTCAGAATAATCAGCCCCGAGTCCGGCACCGGAGGTTCTTTTGAACTCTTCCTGCTTCCGGGTCACGTGGCTCTTTCCCATGAGGCAATCGCGGAACTTCCGCTTTGCCTCATGGGAACTGTAGTTCCTTCCGACCGCGCGTTCCTCTCGCCGAATGTCGGAACACTCGTCCTCCCGATCCATGCCGGTCCACCACCTTGTCATCCAAGACCAGGCCTTGCAGACAGCTCCCGGAAGGTTAACATCCTCGGAAGACGGGGGATACCTCTCCTGGTTTCCGGTGAGTCGAGTGTGCATGTGACAGCACATCCCTCCTCTGGCGGGCTCTTCGCCGGCCGGGGTTTGTCAGGATTCCTTCTATGAAAGGCTTGAGTAAGACGTGGGGCCTTAACGTTCGTGGCTGGTTCCCAGGAGTTTTCCTCAGGACCGTAGTTCTTCCATGCAATGAGATACCACAAGGAACCCTTCCTTCTTTTCGAGTCTAGGATGCGTTTAACCTCGTACTCAGGTTCTTGGTCTACCCAGATTGGTGTAGGCTGCTTCTTTATTGGTTTACCAGAGGGTTTCAACATAGAAACATGGAATACCGGATGTATTCTCATGCCGGAAGGCAACGCCAACTGTACCGCTACAGGATTGATGCATCGTACAACCTTGTATGGACCTATGAATCTAGGGTTAAAGATGCTGTACCGGCGGAATCTTATGTTTCGGGTTGATAGCCATACGTAATCCCCTTTTTTGTAGCTCGGACCAGGGCGTCGTTTTTGTCTGCATACTTTTTATAACGCTCCTTGGCCTCCATCAGGTATTGTCGTGCAACCTTAAACGTCTGCTGTATCTTTTTGGTGCGTTCGGTTAGTTCCGGGATTTTTTCTGTTTTTAGAGGATGAACCAAGGGAATGAGTCTCGGGTGTACTCCATAGGTACAATAAAATGGAGCCATCTTAATAGAGCTGTGATGGGCGCTGTTGTACGCTACTTCCGTAAGCCACAATAAGTCCACCCAAGCATTCTTGGTGTGGTCCACGTAACATCGGAGGTATTGTTTAAGAGTCTGATTGACTCGCTCCGTTTGACCATCCGTCTGCGGGTGATAAGCAGTTGACAAGTTAGCAGAGATTTGAAGAATGTTACACCAGGTCTTCCAAAATTGGCTGGTGAATTGTGAACCCCTGTCAGACACGATGACTGTCGGCAAGCCATGCAAGCGTACAATATTCATGAGCAACAGCCGAGCCAATTGAGCAGCGGATGGGACAGCAGGGCACGCTATAAAATGCCCCATCTTTGTGAGGCTGTCAACAACCACCAGTATCGTGGTACATCCTTTGTCCTTAGGTAACCCTATGATAAAGTCCAACGAGATATGATCCCACGGTCTATCTGGTGTAGGTAGGGGATGAAGAAAACCCCTAGGTTTCCCCTTATCCATCTTGGCTTGGTTACAGATCTCACAACTTCTGACCTTTTGTTGAATGTCACTTCGGATGGTGGGCCACCAGAAGCGCGTAACATGTTCTCCAAGGTCTTCTCCGTTCCAGGGTGTCCTGCACAGGGGTTTTCATGACACCACTGGAAGATTTCCTTCTGTAACTCAGGGCAAGGTATCAACAGTTGTTGCTTTCTCATAGGCAACCCTTCCTTGAGCCGCCAGGTGGGATTACTCTGTAACCAGTTCTTCCACTTGGTTCTCTGTATTGTGCGTTTAATCTGATCAAGAAAACGATCTGTCTGTACAAGGCCAATCACCTTACTGGTAGGAATGATGGCCTGTTTTCGTGGCATCTCTGGTTCAATTGTGTTGTTCTGTCTGGATAGGGCGTCTGCTTTTCTGTTGTCTACACCCGGTCTATACGTCACCACAAAGTCGAATTCAGCGAAGTATAGCATCCATCTTAGTTGCCTCGGGGTAAGCAGGCAGGCTGATCTCATAAATTGCAGGTTCCGATGGTCTGTATAGACCGTGACTGTATGTTTTGCCCCCATCAGGTAATGCCTCCATTCTCCAAAGGCTACCTTGATAGCTAACAATTCTCTTTCGGCGATGGTGTAGTTAGATTCAGCTTGATTCAGCTTATGGGACATGTAGGCAACCGGATGAAGCTGTCCTGTGTCCTTATTCCTCTGTGATAGCACGGCTCCTACTGCGGTACCCGAAGCATCTGCTTCCACGACGTAAGGGATGTTATTATCCGGATGTGCCAATATTGGTGCTGACGTAAATGCTTGTTTTAACACCAAGAAGGCATGCTGGGCTTCGTCTGTCCACTGGAATGGAAGGTTTTTTCTCAATAGTCTTGTGATAGGCGTCACCACCCGTGAGAAATGATTGATGAAACACCTGTAAAAATTCGCAAAGCCTAGGAAGCATTGCACATCTTTAACCGTGTTGGGCTGGGGCTAATCCATAACGGCCTGTATCTTGCGACTAGCCATTTCCTGTCCCTCCGCTGACAACATGACTCCCAAGAATTCCACCTTACGTACATTAAACTCACATTTACTGAGCTTACAAAACAGATGGTTCCGACGTAACGTCTGTAGCACCGCTCTTACATGGGAGATGTGTTGTTCTTCACTCTTGGAATAGACCAAGATGTCGTCGATATATACAATGGCCGTTATATCCAGGAACTCTCGGAGCACATCTGTTAGAAAGAATTGGAACGCCGCAGGGGCATTACACAGCCCAAACGGCATGACTCTGTACTCAAATAGACCATAACGAGTCCGAAAGGCCGTTTTCCATTCGTCCCCTGGCGCATTCTTACCAAATGATAGGCGCCCTTCAGATCCAATCTCGTAAAAATCACTGCTTGGCGAACCTGGTCCAATAAAACCGGTATCAATGGCAAAGGATACCTGTTTTTTACCGTAACGTTATTCAGCGCTCTAAATTCCACACAAGCCCTTAGCTCTCCGTTAGCCTTTGGAATAAAAAAGAGGCGAAGCCGCTGGGGACTTGGATGGTCGTATGAACCCATTCTTCTGGTAGGTATCGAGATATTTCTTCAAATGTTCATTTTCTGGCTCAGTAAGCGCATAAATCCTGCCACAAGGTATCACTGCTCCAGGGACCAGGTCGATTTGGCAGTCATATGCTCGATGCGGGGGTAAGATGTTGGCCTGGTTTTCATTGAATACATCTTCCAGATCATGATAAGGTAAAGGCAAGTCGATATCTTGCTCTTCGGCGGTGGCAATCATATGTATCTGGGATAACGCTGTGGTGGGTCTATTCTGTGACTGTTGGCAGTGTTGTAAGCAATAGGGGGACCCAAACTCCAGAGAAGTATCACTCCAATTGATAGAAGGATTGTGTTTTCGCAACCATGGAAGTCCCAAGATTATGCCATATTGAGGGGCAGGGATGATGTTAAAGAGAAGCAATTCCCTATGGTTCTCCCCGCACATGACTTCCAATTCCTGAGTGTTATAGCATATAGGCCCTGACGCCAAACGTCTCCCATCAACAGCTACCACAGACTCGGGTTCCCGTTTTTCACAAATTCTAGCTGTAAAGTTTTGGCTAATTCAGTGTCCATAAAGAGGCCCGTCGCTCCTGAATCGACCATGGCCTTACAAGAGTGCCACTGGTTATCGATGTATATCTGCAAGGTAACATAAAAATGAACAGAGGATTCTCCTGACTCCTGATTGACGGAAGGTATCATTTTCAAGCCCAAGAACTTCCCTTCCTGTCTTCTTGAGCTCTGGGGTTTTCCGTTTTCTGTACTTCCATAACGGCTGTGGTTTGCCCTTCTCTAGCCCGACCCTTAGGCTTGATTAAGCAATCCTTTACGTAGTGGCCTTTTCTTCCACAGTATAAACAGAGCCCGTTCTTCCTTCGTTGTTCTCTTTCCTCAGTGGTGAGGGAAGCTCTTATGGAGCCTATCTCCATTGGTTCTGTGTTGTTACCGCCGCTCCCCATCGAGCTTTTGTTTCTCTCGAACCTAGGTGCTGGTCGGTCAAGTCGTCTTTTGTCACTTTTGTGTTCGTTAAGTCTATGGTCCAGTCGCAAGGTTAAACTAATTAGCCCCATACACGTAGTGGGTTGGGGGTCTATTGATGCCAACACATCTTTCAGATCGTCTTTGAGACCCTGGTAGAACAAGGCAGCTTGTTTAGCTTCGGGCCAGTCGGTTTCCGCTATCAATCTTTGAAAGGTGTTAATGTACACTAGTAATTCTCTATTCCCTTGCTTTAATTCAAGTAATTCCCTGTCCGCGGTAAAGGCGGCAGCTCTACGGTCAAACACCCTCTCGAACTCTGTACGGAAGGCCGACCAATCGTACAGTAAAGGGTCATCTCGGCGAACCAGTGGAACCGCCCATTGCGCCGCGTCTCCTGTTAAATAGGAAATGGCAAACGCTACCCGAGCTTGATTGGCAGTAAAGGCCTTGGGCTTACAATTAAAGTGTAATAGGATTTGGGTGAGGAACACCTGAACCTTACAGGGATCCCCAGAGAACCTTTCTGGTGCAGCAAGCGGGATAGGCGTGGGCATCTCTACGCAAAAGGGTGCCGAAGGATTAGTAAAACCTCCCCCGTATACCTCCCTACGCCTACGTCAAATGGGTTTCGCTGCATCTGATCTATCTTCTGTTTCAGGTTATCGGTTTCTGCGCGAGAGGCGGCTAGCTCACTCTGTAGCCCTGCTAGGACACCTATGACGTCCTCTAACGTGGCCATCTTTGTATCGATCCGCCCAGGAGGAATTAAAATATGTGGGCTGATTATTCTGTCAGCTCGATGATTCCTCGGGAACGGTTCGATGCCAAAAGAGGTCCGCCTCTCGACAGTCCCAACCCTGAATGCTATAATAGCACAGGTGAGTGGGATGATCAAGTGGGGGAAGGAAAGGAAGGGGACTGCAGGGAGGGAGATCTGTAAGGCAAAAACAACACAGGTAAGTACAGACTTAAACTAAGTAGCCTTCACGGTACCTACTGAGCCATGCGTACCTGTAACACAAAATAAATGTCCTCGTTCCCAAGGAGGACTGTAGGAATAACCTTATTGTTTGGTTTGCAGTGAAAGGGGATTGCGCTAGGAAAGGGGCCAAAAAACAGAAGGATCCATAAGCACCCCAATTCACTATAGCAATAGATGGCTCACACATAACTATTACATATAACATTCATTGCGGTACCGTACACACCATCAGGACTGACCATGCCCGCCTCACAGGGGAAGAGCAGAAGGCCGCCTCTTGAACCCCCTGTTAGAATATACAAATAACAATCACCCCAAAATACTTCTTTTGGTTAACTGTCTCTGGATTCATATTTAAATCATGCCATATGAATTGTGCGCAATTGTCTGTTCCATACGGTCTGAGTTCCTAAACACCTAATGCACTCATGGGTGCTAGTAATTCGAAAATGCAACCAGGTTGTGGACATGAACCCTCAGGTTAAAGTACAAGCACACCAACCCGTGGCTGGTCAACAGTTCCCAATTGCCTCCAAAGTATTTCAAAGTCTGCTGGTCAAGCGTATTTGAAGAAATACTTATCGATTCTTGTTTCTAGTGGTGCATGTGCACCCTTACCAGTACCAGGAAACACCAACGAGGCCGGCAGCGCAGCGCGCTGTATTACTCAGAATAATCAGCCCCGAGTCCGGCACCGGAGGTTCTTTTGAACTCTTCCTGCTTCCGGGTCACGTGGCTCTTTCCCATGAGGCAATCGCGGAACTTCCGCTTTGCCTCATGGGAACTGTAGTTCCTTCCGACCGCGCGTTCCTCTCGCCGAATGTCGGAACACTCGTCCTCCCGATCCATGCCGGTCCACCACCTTGTCATCCAAGACCAGGCCTTGCAGACAGCTCCCGGAAGGTTAACATCCTCGGAAGACGGGGGATACCTCTCCTGGTTTCCGGTGAGTCGAGTGTGCATGTGACACACTGTGTCTTGCTTTATTTGGTTATATTTCACATTTTGAACCTTTTATTTCTCTCCGTCCTGAGACTGCACTTTGGAATAGAAAAATGTCCAAAAAAGACGACATTTCCAGCAAAAGTGTTTTTCTTTTTGGATTCATTTCACGGTGGAACAAATTAAAGGAAAATAGATAAAAGAGGGAGTAATACCCATTTCTTGAAGTTACGGTTTTCAGTAAGTGAGGAGGAGCAAGACAGAAAAAGAGGGAGTAAGAGTAAGAAGGGGGGGCAGCTTCCAGCGGCAGAGCAGAAGTGGACACTGTCCTTGTCCTCTCTGGGCAAGAAGGAAAAGACAGAGTCCTTTTCCGTCTCTGACCGCCCTGCCCCAAACAGCCAAGTTTTATCTATAGGCTTTGGCTATTTCTGCCGTCCTGGGAGGCGTGTTTAAAATGAAAAAGTAGGGGAACTAAATATATTTAAATTAAAGAAGTAGGGGCATGCCCCCAAGGCTCTAGACATGAGACCTAAAGACAGGCAAAGTAAATTTATAGGCAATTCTTGACATGCCTGGGGCTCACCTGCCCTGAGCATCCCAGCACTACAAAATGGCTACAAGGCCCAGGGAAGGGGGCCCCCACACCTGGACCTTACAGTTTACTCCAGTGCTTTGAGGCCCAGGGAAGGGGGGCCCGTCTCCCCTGAGCCTCAAAGGAGTAATGAGGCAATTTGCAAAACACTTCCCTACCACGGCCGTTCTACAAACATTTTAAATGCACATTCCCATTCAGAAAAATCTTCGGTATCGGTGATGCAAAGGTTAACAAAAGCCAGCTGATCTGGCTGCTCCCTCCTCCCCTCACCCACCTCTCCTTACCTGTGTCTGGCTGGTCCTGGAAACAAAGGGGCCATCTGTCGCCTGGAAACAAAATGCAGAAAGGGCGCCTAGAATGGCCGATACTTAACAGAGGCGCTGCCCCTGACACTGTGAGTTAACATAATTGCTGGCCCCTTCCCATTAGGTTTGTGTCTTCCCCCACTGCACCCCCTGGAATGCCACAACTCCCTGACCAGCAAGGTCAAGACACCTTGTATTTGTAATATGATAGTGTGGGGCAGGGGGCCTCGGAGGAACAGGTAGGCTAACTCTGAAAGTGTGGCCTTTCACACGGAAGCGGGGCCCCTGTGTTTTAGCTTAACGCGAGGCCCTGGGCAGCTGCCCACACTGCCCATGCCTAGCGCCGGCCCTGCTGCAGGTAATTAGTCTCAGAAATATGTAATCCTAACAAGCATGCGCCTTGAAATAAAAATCTAACATGTGAATTGCGGGCTCTAGCTTTAATGGACCTCTGTATTTACTAAGTAAATACTAGGCATGGACTCTTTCTGGTTAATAAATTTTTTTATGGACTGCCGACCTACCCAATTGTCCATATCACGAAGGTGTGTGTTTCTAGATGGCACCACTGTGCGTCTTTGTTATGTGATTCTACTACCTAAAGCACATACATTTCAATTGGAATTTCTCCCAGTTAGTACGCGCGCTGCAGATATCAGAGCTCAGAAACGGAGAGAGGCGATCACTGTTTCATTTAAACTAGAGCATCAAGTAAGCCTATCACCATTATGGCTGACTGAAATCCTCCAAAGTCGCTTCTGACAACTTCCAATACAATTCTTTCTAAATGAAGATCTTTCCCTTTTTAATCCTGGCCTCCTGATCAACTTCCGTAAAAAAATTGTTGTCCAGAGATTTTCATTTTTTGTTTTGTGTTTTTGGTTCATTAGAGAAGTAATTTAGCTTGGGTAGACATTGCTGATCCGGGACAAATTTTTCTGGACAACATTTAAAAAAATGTTGGATGTGTTGCAGTGATGTAAATATTTCGGGAACCATGAGACCTATATACTTCAATTTGGTGTCAAAACATAGGTTTTTGGGGTCAAGTAGTCTTTTAGAGACAGAAAATAACTCCTCATAGCAAGGAGAGGAAGAAGAGAGATATATAGAAATGAAACAAATAATAATGGTTTTTAATCCTTTTATGTATACACCAAACAATGTTTATGATATGAATATGAAAAAATAATAATGTTTATCACTCCTGTTTTACACACATTTTCATACTTCACTTTATTTATTAGATTCAGCAATCGCTCGTGGTACATTTGCAGAATGTTGAAATTTGAGAAGAGCATATCGACAGGTACATCTTTTTGTAGCACAGGTTTTGCAAGTACATGTACATGTAAGTTCTGTGGATAGAGGCTTTAGGAATTTTGTAGGTTTTAGCACCCCATCAATATCTTCCCAATCAAATTCACACGGATATTTCTCTACATAGGCATGATCCAAAACATTTGCATATGTTCTGATCAGGTAGAATGTTCTTTTAATGTGTCCCCACACAGAATATGACCTTGGTGGAAGGTCACTTTGTGGGACTGATCTCTTGAACTCACTGTACCGAAGATCGTCAAATGTGTGACAGTCAGAACTAATTTTCCACATGCACAAGGCATTTTTCTACGTCTTTAAAGTCTCATTCTTCTTCTGCCTCAGCAAATCTATTAGACCTGGCATCCTTGGCGTAGTATTCCCCTGTCTTGTTACCTCTGCCTCCTGTATTTTTGCTTTGTGCTGCATTTTGTTTTTGCTGGTCTAGATGCTTTGGGCACTTTGCCACTGCTGATCAGTGCCAAAGTGCAAGTGCTCCCTCTGTAAATTGTGACTATGGATTGGTGTTTCCATGATTGGCTTGCTTGACTTACTATGAAGTCCCTAGTACAGTGCACTGTGTGTGCCCAGGGCCTGTAAGTCAAATGCTGCTAGTGGGCCTGTAGCACTGATTGTGCCACCCACACAAGCAGCCTTTCAAAGGGGTCTCAGACCTGCCACTGCAGTGTCTGCGTGCAGTTTCTACTGCCATGTTGACCTGGCAAGTGCACTCACTTGCCAGGCACTAACCTTCCCTTTCATTACATGTGAGTCACCCCTAAGGTAGGCCCAAAGTACCCCTGTGGGCAGGGTGCAGTGTATGTCAAAGGTAGGACATGTACTGGTGTAGGTGACATGTCCTGATAGTGAAATACATTGGGGCCGATTCCGATCTCGGTCGGAGGCGCACCCAATACCATTCGGTCGGGAAAAAAGCCATGTGAATGCCTGTTTCCCGACCGAACCGTACATCATACCGAACGAGTAAGTACGATGCGCACAACAGCACAGAATCCGGCCGAGTCGTACTCACCCAATCCAGGTCCTGTTCTCCGACCGAGGCGAATCCGGAAACGCAGAATCGAGTCGCACGGAAGGGAAAATGCAGCCTCGTCCGGCCGAACAAGTACGATGCGCTTCCGTACGCGCCGAACCCGTCGCTACGTCCGGCACGTCAAAGCTTCCGGGAGAGGCGCACATAAGCTCCGATTCGCGCCACAACACAATCCACGGCTACGAGGTGAACACGCCAGCGACGAGGACGACGCGAAGCAACGAGAAAGACGAACGACACGAACCAACCATGAATCCCTTCGTCCCGATCCTACCAATATTCTACATTTACCACCGGAACAGGCACGGACGCGTACTGCGCAGAAGGTAAGTCAGACACCAACCACAAAACACATACAACACGTACACGACACATCACACACACACAGAGGGATGCAGAATTTACTTACACCAGCAACAGCAGCACCATAGGGGCGGGATGCCCATCACCAATGCCACATATGCACACAGGGGCCTGGATGCGCACCACCACTACCACCCCTACCCAGGGGGGGCTGGATGCCTACCACTACTACCACCCTTAGCCAGGGGGGTGCCTGATGCCAACCACCACTACCACCCTTACCCAGGGGGGGCTGGATGCCTACCACTACTACCACCCTTACCCAGGGGGGGCTGGATGCCTACCACTACTATCACCCTAAGCCAGGGGGGTGCCAGATGCCTACCACTACTACCACCCTTAGCCAGGGGGTGCCAGATGCCCACCACTACTACCACCCTTACCCAGGGGGGCTGGATGCCTACCACTACTATCACCCTAAGCCAGGGGGTGCCAGATGCCTACCACTACTACCACCCTTAGCCAGGGGGTGCCAGATGCCCACCACTACTACCACCCTTACCCAGGGGGCTGGATAACTACCACTACTACCACCCTTAGCCAGGGGGTGCCGGATGCCCACCACTACTACCACCCTTACCCAGGGGGCTGGATGCCTACCACAACTACCACCCTTACCCAGGGGGCTGGATGCCTACCACTACTACCACCCTTAGCCAGGGGGTACCAGATGCCCACCACCACTACCACCCTTACCCAGGGGGCTGGATGCCTACCACTACTATCACCCTAAGCCAGGGGGCTGGATGCCTACCACTACTACCACCCTTAGCCAGGGGGTGCCAGATGCCCACCACTACTACCACCCTTACCCAGGGGGGCTGGATGCCTACCACCACTACCACCCTTAGCCAGGGGGTGCCAGATGCCCACCACCACTACCACCCTTACCCAGGGGGCTGGATGCCTACCACTACTTCCACCCTTACCCAGGGGGCTGGATGCCTACCACAACTACCACCCTTACCCAGGGGGGCTGGATGCCTACCACTACTACCATCCTTAGCCAGGGGGTGCCAGATGCCCACCACCACTACCACCCTTACCCAGGGGGGCTGGATGCCTACCACTACTATCACCCTAAGCCAGGGGGCTGGATGCCTACCACTACTACCACCCTTGCCCAGGGGGTGCCAGATGCCCACCACCACTACCACCCTTACCCAGGGGGTGCCAGATGCCCACCACTACTACCACCCTTACCCAGGGGGCTGGATAACTACCACTACTACCACCCTTAGCCAGGGGGTGCCGGATGCCCACCACTACTACCACCCTTACCCAGGGGCTGGATGCCTACCACAACTACCACCCTTACCCAGGGGGCTGGATGCCTACCACTACTACCACCCTTAGCCAGGGGGTGCCAGATGCCCACCACCACTACCACCCTTACCCAGGGGGCTGGATGCCTACCACTACTATCACCCTAAGCCAGGGGGCTGGATGCCTACCACTACTACCACCCTTAGCCAGGGGGTGCCAGATGCCCACCACTACTACCACCCTTACCCAGGGGGGCTGGATTCCTACCACCACTACCACCCTTAGCCAGGGGGGTGCCAGATGCCCACCACCACTACCACCCTTACCCAGGGGGGGCTGGATGCCTACCACTACTTCCACCCTTACCCAGGGGGCTGGATGCCTACCACAACTACCACCCTTACCCAGGGGGCTGGATGCCTACCACTACTACCACCCTTAGCCAGGGGGTGCCAGATGCCCACCACCACTACCACCCTTACCCAGGGGGGCTGGATGCCTACCACTACTATCACCCTAAGCCAGGGGCTGGATGCCTACCACTACTACCACCCTTACCCAGGGGGTGCCAGATGCCCACCACCACTACCACCCTTACCCAGGGGGCTGGATGCCTACCACAACTACCACCCTTACCCAGGGGGCTGGATGCCTACCACTACTACCACCCTTAGCCAGGGGGTGCCAGATGCCCACCACCACTACCACCCTTACCCAGGGGGCTGGATGCCTACCACTACTATCACCCTAAGCCAGGGGGCTGGATGCCTACCACTACTACCACCCTTAGCCAGGGGGTGCCAGATGCCCACCACTACTACCACCCTTACCCAGGGGGCTGGATGCCTACCACTACTATCACCCTAAGCCAGGGGGCTGGATGCCTACCACTACTACCACCCTTACCCAGGGGGTGCCAGATGCCCACCACCACTACCACCCTTACCCAGGGGGCTGGATGCCTACCACAACTACCACCCTTACCCAGGGGGCTGGATGCCTACCACTACTACCACCCTTAGCCAGGGGGTGCCAGATGCCCACCACCACTACCACCCTTACCCAGGGGGCTGGATGCCTACCACAACTATCACCCTTACCCAGGGGGCTGGATGCCTACCACTACTACCACCCTTACCCAGGGGGTGCCAGATGCCCACCACCACTACCACCCTTACCCAGGGGGGCTGGATGCCTACCACTACTATCACCCTAAGCCAGGGGGCTGGATGCCTACCACTACTACCACCCTTAGCCAGGGGGTGCCGGATGCACACCACTACTACCACCCTTACCCAGGGGGGCTGGATGCCTACCACAACTACCACCCTTACCCAGGGGGGGCTGGATGCCTACCACTACTACCACCCTTAGCCATGGGGGTGCCAGATGCCCACCACCACTACCACCCTTACCCAGGGGGCTGGATGCCTACCACTACTATCACCTCTACCCATGGGGGCTGGATGCCTACCACCAACACCACCCCCACTCATAGGATGGACAATGCATGACACAACCAGCACACCACAACCTAGGGAATGCAAGAAAAAGACATCCCCCCAACACCATGACAAGCGTGTGTAGACTGTGTCAAATGCCTACAACACTGAACATGACTTTGAACATACAATGTGACGCCCTATCACATGTGCCACACATATATGTGTGTGGCCCCCACAATGCAAGCAGGCCATGACCAATGTGGCAATGGGGGTAAGTGTGGGGTCCATAGCTGAAGCACATTTTGAACATTGTGGCAATGGGGTCCAAACCCCCATCATCACAGTGACCAAAATGTAAGTGTGGGGTCCATAGCTGAAGCACATTTTGAACATTGTGGCAATGGGGTCCAAACCCCCATCATCACAGTGACCAAAAGGTAAGTGTGGGGTCCATAGCTGAATCACATTTCGAACATTGTGGCAATGGGGTCTAAACCCCATCATCACAGTGACCAAAAGGTAAGTGTGGGGTCCATAGCTGAAGCACATTTTGAACATTGTGGCAATGGGGTCCAAACCCCCATCATCACAGTGACCAAAATGTAAGTGTTGACAAAGAAAAAGCTGCAACTGCCAAACTGCATGGATGATTCCTGGTCACAGAACATAAAACACATCAGTGGCAAAGTAGTGCATGTGTCCCATTGCAACATAGATTGGGGAGGCAAATACTGCAGTGCAAATAAGACATACCTTTGGCCATGTGCAGACAAACAACACCCATGGGGGCTGACACAGTCAACATTCATCAATGACAGAAGTGACCATCAGAATGCAGACCCACATATTTGCACCAATGGGCACACAAATGCAGATACCCTGTGGAGACTGTAGATGTGAGGTGAACAGATACCATAGCATGGCAGCAATGGGACACACAAACCATGATCATTGTGCTGACTGATGACCTAGGAGTCCCAGGGACAGCAGGGGAACCCACCAAACTACATACAGCCAATGGCACACCTAAGATATGCCAATGCAGTGGTGCAGATGCACAAACACAAACAGGCAGACCCACACTGCACATCAAACACAACAGGTGAGGGGGTGCCAGTGTCCCCAGGCAACCACTCAACACATGAGGAGGCCTAAATACCAATCATACAGATGTGCATACAGTGCCACACAAAGGTAACTCATGGATCCAAATCCCTATGTGGGCAATCAGGCATTGTCAGATGAGAGGGAGCACAAATCACACATGTCACACAGGCACGTAGGAACAGCAACTGACACAGCAAGACACAGACACACCACAGCACTACCCCCAGGGCCCCCACAATGTGGTGACCCTGGGCTGCATTACAATCCCACTGTGATGACAAAGCTAAATGTCGTTCACACTGTGAACCACAGTCATGTGTCCTGAGCAACAAACTACCATCACACCTACACAAGCACAAATCAATCAGCACGGCCAGTAAGCCAAGGCCAACATGGAGGCAGGGGTCTAGCCGGGCAACAACTCTCATCTGCACACACTCAACACCACACACCTCGACCTCCAACAATGTGCAGCAGTGAAGCACACATGCACTGGTGACATTGCACATGCACCCATGACAATTCCAGGGTGGTGGGTGGGAACCAAGGTGCAGAAACACATCACACATGCCCACTCAACAAGACTCCTGAATGTCTGACACACTGCACACTACGCTGTACATGGACATGACGGCAATACCACACCAACCAATGGGATCCCAGCCACAGTCACACACCATTGAAGAAGCCAAGGTCACCCACAAAGAACACACATAGACAACAACCAACATTGCAGCCCGGACCCTGAGGAGTGCCAGCAGTCACACACACAACGTGTCACAATCACTGAAAGATAACACAAACTGGAAATCACATGACAGGTGCAAACAACAAGTGCCAAGGGGAAACCTGACTGTGACCCATCTGCGTCTGCACACAAACTCAGCCCTGACAGCAAACACACCTATGGGTGACACCCTGATGACCAGTAATGTGCCATGCACCCACATCACAGAGAACCCAGGGAGAAGACTTTGGGGGAACATAGGTCAACTCAGCAAGCATCACAAACAGGTACAACACTAGGGATCCCAGCATGCACAGCAAAACGGAAGTGAACACACAGACATGCTCATACAACACACACCTTGGGCGCAGGCAATGTCACAGGAGTACACACTGCCATGAGGGGACTCCACTCCTGTGTGAGGAAAGCTGTGCCATATGTTGCCTCAGTAGGGCCCCATCATGTCAGCTGAGCACTTGGTCACACAATCAACAATTAGCACCAAATGAAGGCTCCTGTCACATCAGCCTGGTCATGGAAGTGCCCACGAAATCATCAGCACAGATCCAACACACTTGTATATCAATGTTGCACTGACAACACAGATGAGTCCTTCCCCATTGATGCCCAAACCTGCATGTCCAGTGGAGATGGCCACACGGTCAGGGAAGTAGACGAATTGAACAATGGCAGGCACAACAGATGTGCAGGGGTGGAAGCCACAGATGTGAAATTGCTAATGTAAGTAGGAAATCCCATTGCCAAATACTGAACACATGACACCCTCAGATGCTGCTATGGATGACATGGATACACCACAGGATAGGACACATTCCCCCTGGACCACATGTTTTCCTGCACAGTAACACTTCATTATCATGAGACCAAATATCACCATCACTGCAGCAAGGGCATGGTTAGCATCATCAACAACATGTACATCAGAAGCATAAGCACTAGAGAACAGAAAGTTGCTTTATTCAGCATATGTGTGTTTAAAAGTGAAAGTCCAGAATAAACACAAAGGCCAATGGCCAGTCAGTGTCAAAGTCCAAACAGGGTGACAGTGGCAGATGTCACCCTACGCATGCCTGCACTGCACAAAACCAGGGACAATCCACTAGGAGGGGCAACCGGGGGGCAGGCCAGGCACCTAGGGACAGGATCAGGGCTCACCAGGAGGAAGCAGGGAAGGGGTGGTGGGTGCTGGCGAGCCACTGACAACTGCAGTGGAGGTGTCTGACATGGTGTGTGCCGGCACAACTGGGGGGCATGACTCAGATGTTGTGGGTGCCGGCACGACTGCAGTGGACCCTGCAGATGGAGTGGACAGGTCCGCCACTGCAGTGCCCAAGTCAGACAGGGTGGTAGTGGACTCCACTGCAGTGCCTACCACCAGGGGAGGAGAATGGGGAACAGGCAAGGTGGGCTGGACAGAGGGGAGGACACCCTCACCACATCAGTGGCACAGACAAGCGCAGCGGGGGGGTGTGGTGCCGGGAGAGCAAGTGGCAGGGGGAGAAGGTATATCTGTGGGTGGGGGAACCTGGGGCAGGGTGTGGTGGGGGCACCTGTGGAGTGGGGGCCTGAGGGATGGAGGAAGGAGACCTGGTGCCTGAGCTGCAGGGCGGCGGCGGGGTCTTGCTCTTACGACTCCGGGGGACTTGCGGGTGGGGGCCTCAGTCTGTCTGCGCCTGGGGAGGGTGTCCGGGGGCGAGGGGCACTCTGCTCCGTGTGGGTGGGCTTCTTCTTCCCCTGAATGCTGTATCAGCTGGATCGGAGGGGAAGAGGCCGAGGTCACTGAGGAAGAGCCGCTGGGTCTTTGGGGTTGCAGGTGAGGCAAGGGAGGGTGCTTTGGAGGGAGAGGCAACTGAGGACAGCGCAGTGCTCGTGGATGCGTGTGTGTGTTCCAGGGCCCCATCCCCTGTGAGTCTGGTTTCAGTCCCCTGACTGTGCGTGCGTGTGCGTTTTGTTTGTGGCGTGTGTGTCTGTGTGCTGGACGTGTGTGTGCTGGTGTGTGCCTGTGCCGGTGTGTGTGTGCTTGGGACGGGTAAGGTGCTGGGGAGTGTGGATGGAGCAGAGGCAGGAGGGGTGAGGGACTGTCTGAGGAGGGACACTGCTGCCGTCAGGGAGGAGTCCATGGACCTATTGCCCCTCTGTAGGTCAGACATGCCCGATGAGATGCCCTCCATGAACGACACCAGCTGAGTCAACAGAGCGGTGTGCGCATGGAGGACACTCAGCATGGCTGTCTGCCCTACATGGAGCTGGCGAAGGAGGTACACAGACTCCTCACTCAGGGCAGCAGGGGACACAGGGGCAGGGGGTGCGGTGCCTGGCCCAAAGGAGACACGCTCCCGAACATGGGAGCCTCCACAGACCTGGGGAATGGGAGCCGATGGGAGGGCGGTGGTGGTGCTGGTGGTGGCAGGGACAGCAACACTAGCTGGGGTGTGGTGGCTGCTGACACCCGCCTCCATAAGGGAGTCAGCCTCCGAGCCGCTGTGGTCCTCAGCTGAGGTGGATGCTGCTGAGGACTCCTCGGTGTGGCTCCCCTCGCCCTCCGTGCCACTGGGTCCCTCCGACCACTCCTCGGCTGTTGACCCCGTCTGGCTCTCCGGCTCCTCCTGGTCCGTGGAGCTGTCCCCTTCCGTGGCCGTGGATGTATCTGTAAACAATGGGGAAACAGACAGACATCAGTCACCTGCACCAAACGCACACACCACTGTGAGCACAGCACATTACAGAGCAAGCCCTGGCATCATTAGTTGAACATTGCTAAAAGTGCCCTAACTGAACAGGAGAAGCCAATTGTCAGTCTGATGCCAACCATGGCACTCACATCCCACATGGCCTTGCACCCATCTGTCTGGTGTCTGTTGGATAGCAACACCCCAGTGTGGACACATGCACCAACTACACAGTAGTTGGACAGTGCAGAGGACACGGTGTAGCATGTGGACACGCACACATCACAACTCTTGCCACTGAGTCAGTACAGGTTTCCGGATGAAAGGGATGCCCAGAGTCAAATAGGAAATGCATGTGATGCATACCAGCGACAGACACCATGATGCACCCATGTCCTGATAGCCATCGCCACAATGGTGTGCATGTAGCACATGTCACTCCTCTGCAGGATCACCAATAAGTAGACACATGCCATGGCGGAGGCATGACTGCTAAGTCATACATCACTGTCTCAGTGATGTATGACTTGGCAGCCAGACAACAACACTCTGCACTGTGTCACAATAGTAGGTCATGGGGAATGCAAGTCCTGGAGCTGCACAAGTGCACATGTACATCCCCCACACAACACATCATCTTAACCCTCATCTGTCCAGGTCATACCGATTGGACATATGGGAGACCTGTGACACTACCCTCTGAACCTGAGCCCCTCACAATCTGCACGGGCAGCTGATCAAACACCTATGTGACACACAAGTATCGTCTCCTATGGTCACATCTCCAGTGGCATGCTGAGCCCCTACCGAGAAACACCCCAGCAGTCCTGGCAACAAATCCACAGCACACTGACACAGAGGCAGACACCTGAGGGGTCAAATCACTGCGCACAACGTGTCAGCTGATACCCGGGAGTGGGATTACAGGTGTATTGGATGGGCTGGAGTAGGCATGACTGTCCTGCCCCACATGAATGAGGGATGAGCCCTGGACCATGGATAGCTGGCTATGTATGTGTCACACACGTAATCTGCACACTCCTGGGGCCCAAACATTGTTCCCACCCGCTGCATGGGTGTGTGCCAGATACCCCAGGCACATGTGGTGGCTCAGCTCAGCAAGTGGACCGCATATGAAAGCAACACGCAGATTACATGTCCAAACACAGGCATTGTGTGAACAATGGACCCACCCATGATGCCCACAACAGAGTTAGGGAAACAGATGCTGTCCCCCACCTTGAGTGAAGCAAACTGCAAGGACACAGTCCCAAGAGACACAATTCCCTGAATGTAAGGGCCACACCTGGGTATCAGATGAGGAGTGGGCAGTGCACAATAGAGGGACATGGCTCCTGGACAACATGACTGCTGTACTGTGGCAGTTTAACCAGGCCAGAGGAGGGCACATAGCATGTAATACAGAGTTCACAGTGCAGTCTTTGACTCACCCCTCCTTGCTGCTGTCTGGCCTTCAGCTGCCCATCCAGGTCTGGAAACACCACCGCCAGGATCTGGAGCATGTGGGGGTCAGGGTCCGTGTTCCGCCCCTCCTGCGAGGAGGCGACAGCTTCAGCTGGACCCGTGCAATCCTCCGGGTCCAGCCCCGAAGGTCCTGCCACCTCTTCTGGCAGTTGCGGATCCGGCGCTTGTAGACCCCCACGGACCGGACAGCCCGGACGATATCCTTCCAGATCTCCTGCTTCCGATGGGCATTAACCTGTGAGGATGACAAAGTGAAAAGGCCATTACTACACATGCAACATATCCGTGCATGACACAGTTGTATATACATGTCTCAATCACAGGGGCACATGATGTACACAGGCAGTGCAACGCTGCCCATGGACAGTTTGCCAGAAGTCACTACATGGTATCATTGCATGGGAAGTAAAACCTTGTTCAAATGCACTGTCACTGCACCATACCTGACAGAAACTACCAGGGTAGTGTTCCCTCAAGACCTCAATTTCTTTAAATGGCGGCTTCTCAAAGCTCGAGACTAGGGCATAATAAACACACTTCTCCACACAAAATGCTTATTTGTTACTACACCTTTTATTTAATTTTTCTTTCTTATTTTTAAATTTCTTTCTTTTAAATTTTTCACATTTTATAAAAACATTGTTAGAAAGTACGTGTATATATTCTTCAATTTACAACACAGTAACTTTCTTCATTTATCAAAAAATACTATTCAATAAATACACAGTATTACAGAACTTATAAGATCACCTAAAATGAAATAATAATGATAGAATTCGACAAACCCCCACACACACAAACACACCTCTCACAACTCCACTATCATGACTCTTATACTCAATGCATTCAACATATATACACCCCAGAACAACACTGCATGCACAGATGGAAGAGCCGGGTGATAAAATCAACCCTCGGTTGCTGTGCTGGTAGCTGGGGTGTCACACTCTCTCTGGTCAAGTACGTGTATATATATATCCTCAAGGCTGAAGGCTGGGGCTCTCTCCACAGTACGTGCCATTGCAGGGTCCAGAGGGGGCAGAGACAGCAGCAGTGCAGTGGCAGATGTCGTCCTGGAGCATGTAGTGCAGGCAAGTGAGCTCTCAGGGGAACAGCCAGCAATATATATGTGCTGCAGAGGCAGATACTGTCCCATGTGTCCAAAGTGATAGGTCCAAGTCGTTTGCATCTTCTGAATCTGGCCAATCCATGGAATAGCAGCACCAATACACGCCCACAGCATCCTTCAAATCTTCAACTTCATGACATACATGATTTTGCAACATTGTTGTGGGTGACCAACTGAATTTCCAGCAACCGACTCGCTCGAATTTCGAAAACGCGTCCGTTGCCAGGCTAGGCCATTGTCAATGGGTGCGCACCGATCGGTCCATTGCTGTTCAACGCGTACAGGGGTACAACGCGTACCTCGCACATATTGAATGCAATGGGCCGGCCGGGTGCACCGATCGGTCCATTGCTGTTCAACGCGTACAGGGGTACAACGCGCACCCGCACACATTGAATGCAATGGGCCGGCCGGGCGCACCGATCGGTCCATTGCTGTTCAACGCGTACAGGGGTACAACGCGTACCCGCACACATTAAATGCAATGGGCCGGCCGGGCGCACCGATCGGTCCATTGCTGTTCAACGCGCACAGGGTACAACGCGTACCCACACACATTGAATGCAATGGGCCGGCCGGGCGCACCGATCGGTCCATTGCTGTTCAACGCGTACAGGGGTACAACGCATACCCGCACACATTGAATGCAATGGGCAGGCCGGGCGCACCGATCGGTCCATTGCGGTACAACGCGTACAGAGGTACAACGCTGTACCCGCACACATTGAATGCAATGGGCCGGCCGGGCGCACCGATGGGTCCATTACGGTACAACGCGCATAGGGGTACAAGGCGTACCCAGCACACATTGAATGCAATGGGCCGGCCGGGTGCACCGATCGGTCCATTGCTGTTCAACGCGCACAGGGTACAACGCGTACCACGACACATTGAATGCAATGGGCCGGCCGGGCGCACCGATCGGTCCATTGCGGTACAACGCGCATAGGGTACAACGCGTACCCGCACACATTGAATGCAATGGGCCGGCCGGGCGCACCGATCGGTCCATTGCGGTACAACGCGTACAGGGGTACAACGCGTACCCACACACATTGAATGCAATGGGCCGGCCCGGTGCACCGATCGGTCCATTGCTGTTCAACGCGCACAGGGGTACAACGCGTATCCGCACACATTGAATGCAATGGGCCAGCCGGGCGCACCGATCGGTCCATTGCTGTTCAACGCGTACAGGGGTACAACGCGCACTCGCACACATTGAATGCAATGGGCCGGCCGGGCGCACCGATCGGTCCATTGCTGTTCAACGCGTACAGGGGTAAACGCGTACCCGCACACATTGAATGCAATGGGCCGGCCGGGTGCACCAATCGGTCCATTGCTGTTCAACGCATCCCTGTACAAGTGACTGGCATATGTCACCATGCCTGTCTCAGATGAACATATCATTAAATCAAAAAGACCTGTGTACGTAAGGCTCCTCTACTTGAGGTATATGTATAAGTGGTGGTAGAGATTCCTTCACTACTTATCTATCTATACCTCCTCATTTGGAAAAAGAGGTAATATCCTACCACTTTACTGCCTAATTTTTCTTAAAAACAGCGTTTTTGCGACTGACAGTCAAACAACCATATACCCCTCTATACATAGGGGTGTATTTTAATTGTTGTGAAAAATACACAGGTTACACCCATCTAGATGTTACCTTTACCCAAAAAAAAAAAAAATTGTGAAAGGGCAAAATGGCACCTCACGTGCGCACCACCAGTCGAGCTTACTGATTGGTACTCATCAGCTATGCTCACTTTCCTCATCATCGGCCACCATATTGCCCAAATAATGTGTGTTCCCAAAACAAATATATTAGTGCCAAAAGTGTTAGTGCCAGTTGTATATCACAACCACCACCAGAACATTACCCCGTGCAAAATAAAATTGAGATAAGTAACACAATCACCAACTTTTATTCTTCACTTGTGTACTTATTCAAATTTAAAAACCGGCTGCTTTACGCAAACCTTTGCCGCAAACATTTGCCAACATGTTTCATTGCCCCTGTTACTTCAAGGCAATTTCGTCAGGGCTGGGTCATCAATCACCAATTTTGGACACTGGTAACTTGGTATAAAATGACTGTCAGAAGCAAAAAGAAAAATGGCCCAGTTACTCACAATCATTCATTCTCCAAATATTCACATCCACATCATTAATATACATTACGAATCTCATTACCATGTGGGAGCCTATGTCAATCGTACCAGCTCTCCACTCCGTCAATGCGAGGAGACTTCCAATCGTAAATCCCTCTCTCAAGGCGTACACTCACTTGTCGTGCCAATTTCTAAACATCAAAGAACAAATGATAAACATCTCGTTTCTCATGTAACCCCAAACTAAACACCTCAATCATTCTACACTGAACGGTGTTTACCCCAACGTAGTCTCGTTATACTTTTCCATGACCTACTTTACTCTAATAAAGACTGGCTTTTCACGTTTCATTCGCCCACCTTCTTTTTCATTTCAATGGAGCGCGTTAAGCTACTATCTCACTCCCGATACTGAATGATTCTACCGGGTCAATCATAGTGCTCTTCTCTTTCATAGTCGGAAAGCGCATTCTATTACCCTCTCGCTCCTACGACCGGGGTCACTCTAATTCTAGAGCCTCCAGCCTTACCTCATCTCTTTTTGGAAAAATGGGTTACTTCATCCAGACCCTTCATTACACACACAACACCTTACCGCCTTTTCTCCCGGGAGCGCTTTACATCCACCCTCGCTCTCGAAGCAGAGTAACCGAGGTTTAAAACCTCCCGCTCCGCCTCACATTACGTCACCGCGCTTGTCACGTTATCGGAGCTGGCAATTCACATCACGTGATCCCGGCTTCGACTATGGCGGCCATCTTTGACCGCCCGTAGTCAGCCCGCAAAATTGTAGTGATCACCACACTATGCAACAGGGTAGTCTATTCCGTTTTCAGTTAAAATCACTCATATTATAATATTCCCTCTCAGTGGTTTTTAACCTTACTACAACATCATAAGTTTTAAACAAAACTTTTTAATCCTTATTTCTTTTTCTTTTTTTCAAAATACTGTCTCAAGAGCTTTTATTATCCCACAGTATTTTTAACACATGACCTCTCTGTAGTTTTTTAAAATTACTCATACATCGTGGGTTTTACTTTATTATACACTAGCACTAGTACCAGAGACACTGGCACACACTGAAAGAACTCACCCTCTCAAATACCAAGGACTACAGACACCGCTTTCAAAGATGTTTAGTTTCTGACTTTATTCCATTCAATAAAATCATTCAGCCCGGTCTGATCACATTTTTCCTGAAAAATCCAGCGCGCCTCTTTAGTAGCCAGGACCCTATCAATATTATATGGGTCCCCCTACTTTTTCTAGTACCACCCATGTAAAGGAATGCTTATATTCATTACAATGTTGTACTAGTTTAGTCATCAATTTTCCTGATTTTATAGTACTAAGATGTTCCTGTATTCTCACTTTGATCTTCCTTGTGGTGAGCCCTATGTACTGTAGTCCACACTGACATGTCAACCTGTATACGACATTCATCGTATTACAGTTACTAAACTGATTCAAATACCATATTCTTCCAGATTGCAAAACCACCTCCAGCGTCTTTTTTGTCAAGTTACACACTGAACATGTCCCGCAAGGATAATGCCCTGGAGGGACTGTAGTCTCTTTTTGTAATGGTTTACAGCGGGAATGCACCAATTTATCCTTAAGATTGCAGGACCTTCTAAAAGCAAACCTTGGGGGTGGCATCTTAAAGTCAGTTGTGGATAATAACCTCCAGTGTTTCCTTATTGATTGCCTAATCTGGGTTGCCAATCGATCAAAAGTCATAACCACTGGAAGACAGTCGTTCTTTTCCTTTACATTCTTTTCCAAAAGCGCACTGCGTGGAGTATTAAGCGCTCTTTTTCTTGCTTGATTCACAATTTTGTGCGGGTAACTTCTCTGCCTCAATCTTTCACATAATCCCTCTGATTGTTCTAGATAAGCCGCCGCACTGGAGCAATTCCTGCGATATCGCAGAAACTGCCCCACCGGCAAGTTATCACGCAAAGCCCTCGGGTGACATGAATGGTAATGCAGGAGGGAGTTTTTGTCAGTCATTTTTTGATGTACCCTTGTACACAGTGTATCATTCTCGACCAAAATGTCCAAGTCCAAATATACAACTTTTTGGTTACTATATGTCCAGGTAAAACGGAGACTTGTATCTTGGATATTTAACCAGTTGAGAAATTCGAGCAGAGACTCCTCTCTACCCACCCAAAATGCATAGCACATCGTCTATATACCTCTTCCAGAGGCGAATATTCCTCTGGAAGGGGTTAGACTGGTGATACACGCAATGCTCCTCAAACTGGCCTACGTATATACAGGCCAGACTGGGCGCAAAAGTTGCGCCCTTAGAAGTGCCCGTAGTTTGTAAATACAGGTCATTTTTATAACAAAAATAATTGCGAGTTAGTGCCAGTTCAATGCATTGAAGCACAAAAGATTGTGGTGTATCATAGAACCACTCCTGCTCCTTCAAGGCCCTCGCTGCTGCCACCAGCGCGGCATCTTGAGGTATGCAGGTATACAATGACTCTATGTCAATTGTGACCAAAAATTCACAAGAAGAGTCAAAATGGGCATCTTCCAGCACATTTAAAACATCAGTGGTGTCCTGAATGAAAGATCTTTGATTCACCACAGATTCTCTAAGAAAAAGTCCGAGAACTGGGATAGCGGTTCTAGAACCGACTGAATCCCAGATACTATAGGACGTCCAGGTGGAGGACGTTGCGGTTTATGAATTTTGGGCAGGATATAGAATGCCGGTATTCTTGGTTTATTATTTATCAGAAACTCGGCTTCTTTAGTTGTAATCCATCTTTTTTCTTTAGCTATTCCTACCATTTCTTTAATCAGATGTTGAAGTTCGCTCTCTGGGTCACGCACCAACGGTTGGTAATTATTGCGTGCTCCCAGAAGTCTCAACACCTCAGTATCATAATCCACAGTGTTCATAACAACCACTGCCCCGCCCTTATCGGCTGATTTTATAGTAAGCAAGTGATTATTCTGTAGACTCTTAACTGCTTGCCAGTCCTCCTGACTCATGTTATTAAATTTTTTCTGTCTATTCGTTTGTTCAAGTGCAGAAATGTCTTCCAGGACCTTGTTTTCAAATACCAAAACCTCAGGGCCCACCATCACATTTGATGGACAAAATTGGGATGGCTTTTTAGTGTAGTACTGAAAAGAGAAGTGGGATCTTTGGGCTGATTTGCAAAAACTTTTAAGTTTTATTTTTCTCATAGTCTCATGAAATTCAACCCTACATTTAAACATATCATGATTGGGAGTTGGAACAAACCCCAACCCTTTATTTAAAACTCTACTCTCACTGATAGTCAAGCTATGGTCAGATAAATTGACCACTATATCACTCAAGATTGACTCTTCACCCGGCTGCGTGTTATCCGGGGTGGATATGTTTGCCATGTTTGATTCTGATTTCCCCTTCCACGGCCTTTGCCTGTCTGGCCTCCACCTCTTCCGCCCCTCTGGTTCTGCCCTAAAAAAGAACGGAGTAAAGCTCCCAAATCTTCGTTAGTCTTCTCCTGCTGATTAAACCTCACCCTGTTTAAATTAGACGGAGTTTGCCCTTGCCCTTGGTCGACCAATGCGCTGAGGATTTGCTCGCACTCGCACTCCCGCTGGGACTGCTCCTGAAGCCTTGACTCGCTCGGACTTCCTAATCTCGGAGAACGCGCACGCGGCTCCCTTGTAATTGTGGTACGCCCCTTATTAAGGTGTGCTCCCTTAATTATTGCGGTCCCCGCAGCCATCGCGGTTTACATCACCACCGTAGGCGCTGATTAAGCACGCCAGACGGTGTCTCCCACATCTGCCTAGGAATTCACAGGCACACCAGCTCGCATAATTGAGCTATTGTATACAGGCATGTCATTATAATGTCCTGAAGATGATCCCACTGATTTAAAAAGGGATCGAAACGTCGTCGACAACTGTACACCATATACATTTGCTATACTACAATGCTTAACTTGTAATGGTGTGCGCAACGTATTTTGTCTGCTGTACTTATATCCAATGTGACTACAGACACGCTTTTCTTGCCTGAACCCCCTTCTTCTATGTTGTTTGTAAATGTACGTCAGCAGGACGCAGGTTGTGTCCCGCTTGAAATTTTTCGTTTTAATTGCTTTATACAATCATTGTATATTAAAAACTGTCCGGCTGGACAGATAATATAGTACTGACTGGGTCTATATTTAACTTTAACTACATCTAATTGTCTAGGGACCAGTGTCCTCAAAAACAGTCCACCCCACTTCCCAGCATTCCCATACTTACTTGCTTTTGTGGGGAGTTCAGTGTGTGTGGGTGTGAGAGCAATGGCAAGATGGCTGACAGTGGTGTCCTGCTGTTGGTTGGTGTGCAGTTCCCAGCATGCCCTTGTGCTCCCCATGACACAGCAACAGTGTCAGACATCTTTGATGGGCCTTTCCACTCTCTGTGGGATGTGCATGCATGAGTGTGAGCTTGCTGGGCCATGTGGTGGGGGATGTAGAGCTGTGCCTACGACTCCCATCATGCTATTGCCTCCACCCCCTTCCCAGCATGCCCATGCTTCCTTCCTTTTGACTCTGCTTCCCTGTGGGGTGGGCTGCCTGTGCTGACAGGATGGCTGGGAGTGTTGTCCTGGCAGTTGTTTGGCTAAAAGTCCCAAGAGTGTCCCTGTGCTTCACACAACATAACCCAGGGTGGTGGTTCTTTGTGGGATCTTGAGTAAGGATGTGAGGCATTGCATTCTCCCAGATGGGTTATGTGGAGTATGTGTTGAGGGGGTGTGTGAGGGGAGGTGCTTGTGACTATGGTCAGTGCTGCAAGTCCTCCTTCCCACCCAGCCAGATATCCCACCATGGAACGTGCTTGCATTGCAGAGAGTGCAAGTTGGCTTTCAGGATGTCAGGCAGTGGTGTTGTGCTGTTTGTTGGTGCACAGTTCCCAGCAGGGCCTTGTGCTCCCCACAGCAGTAGCCAGTGTCAGCCATCTTGTCAGTCCTTATCCACTCCCTGTGATGTGAGCATGGTTTAGGGTGGTGTTGATGGGCCAGTTGTGAGGCTGAGCAATATCTGTGCCTACTACTCCCATCATGCTATTGCTCTCCACCCCCTTCCCAGCATGCCCATGCTTCCTTCCTTTGACTCTGCTTCCCTGTGGGGTGGGCTGCCTGTGCTGACAGGATGGCTGGGAGTGTTGTCCTGGCAGTTGTTTGGCTAAAAGTCCAAAGAGTGTCCCTGTGCTTCACACGACATAACCCAGGGTGGAGGTTCTTTGTGGGATCTTGAGTTAGGATGTGAGGCATTGCATTCTCCCAGGTGGGTTATGTGGAGTATGTGTTGAGGGGTGTGTGAGGGGAGGTGCTTGTGACTATGGTCAGTGCTGCAAGTCATCCTTCCCACCCAGCCAGATATCCCACCATGGAACGTGCTTGCATTGCAGAGAGTGCAAGTTGGCTTTCAGGATGTCAGGCAGTGGTGTTGTGCTGTTTGTTGGTGCACAGTTCCCAGCAGGGCCTTGTGCTCCCCACAGCAGTAGCCAGTGTCAGCCATCTTGTTAGTCCTTATCCACTCCCTGTGATGTGAGCATGGTTCAGGGTGGTGTTGATGGGCCAGTTGTGAGGCTGAGCAATATCTGTGCCTACTACTCCCATCATGCTTTTGCCTCCACCCCCCTTCCCAGCATGCCCATGCTTCCTTCCTTTTGACTCTGCTTCCCTGTGGGGTGGGCTGCCTGTGCTGACAGGATGGCTGGGAGTGTTGTCCTGGCAGTTGTTTGGCTAAAAGTCCAAAGAGTGTCCCTGTGCTTCACACGACATAACCCAGGGTGGAGGTTCTTTGTGGGATCTTGAGTTAGGATGTGAGGCATTGCATTCTCCCAGGTGGGTTATGTGGAGTATGTGTTGAGGGGGTGTGTGAGGGGAGGTGCTTGTGACTATGGTCAGTGCTGCAAGTCCTCCTTCCCACCCAGCCAGATATCCCACCATGGAACGTGCTTCCATTGCAGGGAGTGGAAGTTGTCTCTCAGGATGTCAGTCAGTGGTGTCCTGCTGTTGGTTGTTGCACAGTTCCCAGCAGGGTCTTGTGCTCCCCACAGCAGTAGCCAGTGTCAGCCATCTTGTGAGTCCTTTTCCACTCCCTGTGATGGGCGCATGGTTCATGGTGGTGTTGATGGGACAGTTGTGGGGGTGAGCAATATCTGTGACTACGACTCCCATGATGCTATTGGCTACACTGACTTGCCCAGCATACACAGAATTCCTTTCTTTCAGTGGTCTTCACTGTGTGTTGGTGTTGTAGTGGTGGCTACATGTCTGGATGTGTTTGTTAGTTATATTTGTGCCACTGCCTAGCTGTAGTTGTAGTTGTGTTTGTACATGTGATGACACGGTTAAATGTAACTTTGAGATGGCATGTGTTGTGTTTATCTGAGTGACATACACATTTTGGGATGATTCTGTTCTGGTTGCTGTGTAATTGCTATGAGTGCATGGTTTGACTCTCCCCTTGACAGTGATGTGTGTGTGTATTGTGGCAGAATATTGTGTACATTTGTTGTGTACTCACCAGGCTCTGGGATGTTCTCTAGTCCATAGACGCTCACTGGCGGAAGGATGGCCCGCACCTTCTCCTCCCAGGGCCTGAGGTATACTGGCTTGGCAGGAGGGCCACTGCCGGTGTATTGGCTCAGGAGGTAGTCCTTCTTGAGCAGCTCCCGTACCCTCCTGCACACGTCATACCACCTGTTCTGGATGTCAGTCTTTGTGCGCAGACATGGTGATTGTGCGTTCACCCTGTTGATGATCCTCTCCCACATCTTGGTTTTCTGGGAGATGGGTGTCTGTTGAACCAGTCTGCCAAACAGCTGTGGCTCTAACCTGAGGATCTCGTCTACCAGGACTTCCAATTCACAATCTAGGAACTTGTGATTCTTCTTTGGGGGCATGGTGATGGGTGGTGATGGTGAGTGATGTGTGTGTTGGTGTGCAGGTGAGGGTGTGTGAGTGTGTGTTTTGCTGGGTGTATGTGAGGTAGCTATTTGTTGGTGTGCTGATGGTGTGTGGCTTGTGTGAGGGATGAGCTGTGGGTGTGTGGTTGCTGTCTGTTGAGTGCTGGCAGTAGAATAGCATTTGCAAAGGATCATGGTTGGGATTTGTGTCCTTTATATGGGTGGAGTTGTGGGTGTGTCTTTGTTCTCTGTCCCCACCCCTCCCAGTATTTATTGGCTTTGTAATTGCTTGTTTGGCCTTTTTTTGTGTATTTTTCCTTAGTACTTTCTGTGCATGTTGGAAACGTTCTTGTGACCGAGTCGGACCCTGCAGTTGTTTCGTACGGTCTTCTCCGTTTCGTTCACGCTGTGTTTGTGCAGTTTTCTATGCTGCGTACGCGTCGGTCGCGGTGTTTTGTGTTACTTCGGCTCGGTTTTGTATGCGTGTCGGTCGTACGGCTTGTCCTCCGTACGACTCGGTCGTGGTTTTCGCGCCTTGCATCGTACTTTGCGGTTTGGAGTTCGCGTGTACGTTTCGGTTGGATTTGTTCCGGGTGCGTGTCGGTCGGTTCGATTCGCGTGTTTTTCCGGCCGGATTGCTGTTTTCCGTGCGGCTCGGTCGTTCAGCTTGGGTTCAGTACGTGTCGGTCGGATTTTGCACGCCTTGCATCGTACTTGGCGTGTCGGGCGCCACAGGTACGTGTCGGTCGGAATTAATTCTGGCTCCGAGTCGGTCGGTGCTTTTTCCGGCCCGAATCGGAATCGGCCCCATTGAATTTTGTTTTCCACTATTCAAGGCTATCTGTCCCAAAGGATAGAATGGGAGTTTATCTATAAAATCTTATAAGTATAACTTCCCATTGGGACAAGATAGAAAGATGGAGTTTAGTATGCCTGAACTCAGAATATAAAAATGCGACTTTTAGTAAAGCGTAAATTTATATTGTGTGTTTGAAAATACCACTTTTAGAAACTTCTGGATGATCTTGAACATCTATCTCTTAGGGCCTTAAACGGTAGGTTTCAAACAGATGGTGAATAGACATAATATCGAATCCTAAATATCGAATTGCAGTAATATCGAAGTTGTAATATCGAATGTCTCATAATATCGTATTAATGAATATCGTAGTCAAAAATATCGTTTTTTTTATTTAAAAAATATCGAAGTATAAAATATCGAACAAGTAATATCGTCAATAGATAATATCGAATAGTTAGTGTTGTAAAAAATATCGACAAAAAAATATAGAAAGTGTAAAATATCATTTTTTTGTTAATATTTAAATATTCTGTATTGTTATTAATTTTGTATTATTTTAATTGTTTGAATATTTGTTTGAAATTCTATAAAAAAAAATTTTGTAACATATGTTTTAGGAGCGGGATGTTTGGTTATTAGGGGATAAGGGTGGGGAGTATTTTAAAAATATTAGTGTAAATTTACATATTAATTTAATTTTTTTAAATTAGAAATTAATTTCAAAAACGAAATTTATATTAAAAATATAAAATATATGGGTTTTTTAGGAGCGGGATGTTGGGTTATTAGGGGATAACGGTGGGTAGTATTTTAAAAATATTAGTTTAAATTTAGATATTAATTTAAATTTTTTTAAATTAGAAATTAATTTCAAGAACGAAATTTATATTAAAAATATAAAATATATGTTTTGTTTTAGGAGCGGGATGTTGGGTTATTAGGGGACAAGGGTGGGTAGTGTTTTAAAAATACTAGGATAAAATTTACATATTAATAAAATTTATTTAAAATTAAAATTGATTTACAAAAACGAAATTTAGAAACAAAATATAAAAAATATGTTTTCTTTTAGGAGTGGGATGTTGGGTTAATAGGGGATAAGGGTGGGTAGTGTTTTTAAAATATTAGTATAAAATTTATATATGAAATTAAAATTTCGAATTTTGTAAATAATTTAAAATATGAAATTTAAATTTAAAATTCGAAAATAATTTTTTGTTTTTAGAGTGAGATATTGTGTTATTAGGGGAGAAGGATTGGGGAGTGTTTTAAAATTAGTTATATGAATTGATATATTTAAATAAAAAAGTTTAAATAGCAAATTTTTAAAAATTAGAAAGTGAAATTATAAAAAGGAAATATATTTTGTTTTTTAGAAGTGTGATGTTGTGTTATTAGGGGATAAGGGTGGGGAGTGTTATTTAAATATTATTCTAAAATTAATTATTAAATTAAAAATTAAAAATTTGGAATTAATTTGAAGAAATAAAGTTAATTAAAAATAGAAATTTTATGGTTTTTTTAGTACTGGGATGTTGGGTTATTAGGGGAAAATGGTGAGGTTGTTCAAATAGTAAAATATATATATTTAGTGTCCTGAAGTTTCCCTGACTTAATAATTACTGTAGTGGGAATAGTAATTTTATATGTTTAGTGTCCAGCATCTTCCCTGACTTAATACTGACTGGAGTGGGAATAGTAATTTTTATGTGTTTAATGTCCAGCACCTTCCCAGACTTAATACTGACTGCAGTGGGAATAGTTATTTATATATGTTTAATGTCCAGCACCTTCCCAGACTTAATACTGACTGGAGTGGGAATAGTGATTTACATATGTTTAATGTCCAGCACCTTCCCTGACTTAATACTGACTGGAGTGGGAATAGTAATTTATATATGTTTAGTGTCCAGCACCTTCCCTGATTTAATATTCACTGGAGTGAGAATAGTAATTGTTATATGTTTAATGTCCAGCACCTTCCCTGACTTAATATTGACTGGAGTGGGAATAGTAATTTAAGGGGCCCATTACGATGTCGGGCGGAAGCACTACCGCCGTGCAGGCGGATGCAAAAACCACCAGTTACCGCCTGCACGCAGCAGTCCACACGCCCGCCCGATTACGATGCGAAAAGTCAGCCAAACACCGCCGGCAAGCCAGCGACACCGTCCGCCATCAAAGTGCGCC